>JAQFVV010006212.1:855000-1595000 GCA_028023455.1 Epiperipatus broadwayi | reverse complement strand
TGCAGTTAAAGCTTTAGAAAAAATATAGACAAACACACACCGAAGAAAATGTTGATGAGAAGCAATATTATGAAAAGAATATGAATTTGACAAAGAACTGGAATTAACTAAAAAACAAAGAACTAGGAACAATATGAATATTGAGATTACTCAGACAATAATGCCAAATATGCAGCAAGTTACTCAGTGTAATATTGAACAGAAGATAAAGCCAGTAAGACCCTCAAAAACAGGAAAAAAAAAAGCTAAAATTAGGAGAGCTGATGTTTGATGACACAGGAGAATGGTATTGAATGGACAGATATACTGATGTTGAAACAAAGTGAGTTCAAAGATGCCCAAGATTTACAATTGATAGACAGCCTAAGTTAAGTATAATTAAAGATAAAGTAAATTCAAATAAATTCAAAGTAAAAAGTAAATCTTTATAAATGAAAATTAAAATTGCTTTTTTTTAATGTAGGGGGTTTGAATTCAATAGAAAAAATATTTAAGTTGAAACAATGGATCAGGGAAACAAAACCTCATATAATGGGACTGCTTGAAACCAAAATTTATGCAGGGTCACAAATTGATCCAGCAAAATTTCTAAATAGTGAGGGCTTTGTTGCATATTCAAGAGACTCTATCTCTCCATCAGCCGGGACAGATCTTTTGATAGCTACCACTTGCCAGTTTACCAATTTTCAAATTATATACATTGATGAAAATCTATTAATCATTACTTTATTTCACAAAATAATTAAAATAAATGTAATCTTTGTTTATATGCCATTGCAAATATATAAAATAAATACAATAATTGCCACAATTAATTCAACACTGGGATCTACAGCAAATCCAATAATTTTGATTGGAGACTGCAATGTAACATATGATGAGTTTGTAAATAAGTGGATACATAAATTATCAGTTCCATTGATGAGTGCAAGGGGTTTCTTACCTGAAGATGCTGTTTTATTTCATAATGGCTGATTTTCAACATTAATTGATCATTGTTTTTACTCTCCAGTGTTTCATATCTAATAAGCATGAAGTTAATCCCATCAGCAATTTCTGATCACTCAGCTCAGTTCATATCAATTGACCTCAGTAATATATAAGTCTCTAGACTGCCACTAACTAGAACAATAAGAATACTGATTCCAACCTTAACACCTGAATTTATTTTTTTAGAGACTTATATTATGTGGAATAAGATTCTTTTAATGACCTTTAACCCAATACAGCAATATGTAGCTTACATTAATATCTTGTCATTTAACATTAATCATATAGTAAAAAATCAGCCCTCTCCCTCAGGGTTGTTGAAGCTTGCAGAACAAATTCATAAACATATTGTGGCGATAACCCCTACTCAACACACACAGAAACATATATATATATACTAACAAATGCTTATAACAAGGCATGTGAAACACTGAAGAGCTATTTAAAAAATAAAAAAAGTAGAATATGCCTAATGCATCAACACACATGGACTTGGCAATATATTAGATGGGCATTAGGGAGGGGACCTGAAATCAAAGTGCCATTAGCAATTAACATCAACAATGAAACATTTACTGGAAATAATATGATCTTACCAATTCTTAACTATTTTAACAATAAGCTGGGACCAGGGAAATTGATACAATACCAGCCAAATGTATTTGGAATGGCAGAGATTGAGTCACCATATGCAATAGATGATTTTATAATGAAAATGAATGAAATGCTCAACAACTGTCACCCAGGAAGCCCTGGAGTTCCACTGTTCATATTAAAGCACCTTGACAAGCTGACTAGCAAATGCCTGTGCCAGCTGGAAAATTATTTATTGCAGGAAATAATAACAAATGGAGGGAGTTAATACAATCATGATGGTGCTGTTTAATAAAAAAAGAAGCCCATCTTTTTGTTATCAGAGATAAGGCCAATATCAAAGGGTCCATTGCACATAAAGATTTTAGAGAAAGTAATTAAAAATAAAATAGAACCATTTATTTTGCTGATGATTTCTCTAGCTCAATTTGCAAAAAAACATTCGTCTACCAAACAAGCTGCTATGTTATTTAAGGCTATTTTGACATCGATTAGAGAAAAGAAAAGATATGGCCCAATTGTTGTACAGCTGGATATTGCTTCAGCTTTTGAGGATGTTGATATATCTATACTGTTGAGATTATTGAATGACACTGAAATGCCAAAATCATATATATATGTTATAGCAAATTTACTCTTAAATCGTGAGCTTCACATTACCCTAAATAGCAGAAATTTTTCAGCTTTCACACCAACTAAATCACTTTCACAAGAGTCCCCACTTAGTGCCATCTTATTCATTTTATATATAAATCCCCTTCTTGTTCGATTACAACAGGCATTTGAGGAAATGGAGGTCCCAGGAACAGGTCAAAATTTGACCTGCATTGCATACATGGATGATATTACAGTTTTCCTGACATCAAAAAAGCTGATACCAAAACTACAGATGATTTTAGAAGAATACTCAAAGGAATTTAAATTAGGTTTCAATCCAGAAAAAACAGAAGCATGGACCATATTCATGGGAAGGCCATGTACATCCATTTTCCAGGCAAAGCCAGGCTCATTCCTTGGGTTTCCATTCCATATGGGGACTACTGGTATGAGATGTCATTTGCAGAACAAATTGAAAGATGAAATCCAGCTAATAACAGACTGTCTAGCCAATACCTATATGTCAGTATATTCTAAGATTCAATTAATTAACAGTTTGATGATAACTAAGATAGTTTACTTTATGCCAGTGGTTGCTTTTTCAAAGGTTTTTATCTCTAAAATTAAGACCATTTGCAATCAGCTACTATGGTCAAGGGAAGTTATGGCAATATCAATGGCAAAACTATGTCAACCAGTGAATAAAAATGGTTTGGGGTTACATGATATTGATATTTTTGACAAACAGAGAATGAGGAACAATATAATTGATATTGTTAAACAATTTCCAAAAATTAAGCAGCTCATAGAGGTCATTCCAACGGATAAACCATCACCAAAAAAATTTATCATATTTTGAACAATTAATATATCATTGTAAAACAGGATCAAAAATCCCAGAGCAATTTATTAATAAGTACAAATCCTGGGAAATTTATGAACTAATAAATGAAGATAATAACAGAATTGCTTTGGAACCAATACTGGGAATTAATAATAAACAACTGGTTAAAAGGTATAAACGATGGGCCTTAGAACCAAAGTTTTTCAATTTTCTGATAAAACTTAACTTATTTGCATTACTTACCACATATTTTCTTTGCCATAAAAGATTGTATATGTCAATTGATCCCTTTTGTGGGTTATGCCATCAAGCCGAGGAAACCCTATCACATCTGATATATCTCTGTGAGGGACTTAGGCAGATAAGAAATCTGACAACTAGCAATTACAGAAAATCTAATGTAACAGTGCATCAATTAATTTCTGCATTTATAGAGGGATTAACACCAAATGTCATGGCAGCAACCTTTGTGTTATATGCATACTGGTGTACTAGATGCACCTTCCTAATTGGTAACAATTCCAGAAGGCATCCAGCTACTTTTTCAAATAAACTTGCAATGATACAGAAAAGGGATAAGACACTGGCCAGACCTGACATTTATGCAGCAACCTGGTCATTACTTAAGATTAGATCAATGTTATTTAAAAGAAACATAGAACCAAAACTTGGGAGTTAGATCTAATAAGATCTTTGTAAAACCAGTTTGAAAATTGTAAGTTGGAAAAATTAAACATTATAAAGAAACTTAGAAGGATATGCATGTCAAATTAGCAACAAGGACAATTTGGCAACAATTTCCCCCCCTTCTGTTATAAGTGATTGATTTGCTAATGGGGTTCAAATGATAAAGTATATTTGTCCCATTTGGGACATAAAATAAAATGAAAATTGTGTTATAACATTTGGACTGTTGACCTAGGCAGAATGGACAATCCAGGATATTATATGTAGACAAGAACTGTTTTAAGCTCATGTAAATCCAGAAATAACTACCAAAAATGACAATGTAAATGTTAAAATTTGTAATCAACTTGTAGCAGTTAATTTACTATGTAACCACTAATGTTGTATTCTTTTAAGACAATAAAGGCCTTTTGAAACATCATCATCATCACCATCATAACAATAATAATAATAATAATAATAATAATAATAATAAAATAGATGTACACTTGTAGTTTAATTGTCAGTAATGAGCATCTATCACACAAGCAATTTAATAATTTAAAGTTTCCTATCCCCTATAATTCCAATGATAGAGACTCATAACACAGATATTGCTACATACAGAATAATATTAATAATAAAAATGAAGAGTTTTATTTTAATAGATCCGAAGCTAACTAGCTAAATTAGTATTGACATTTTTTATAAGAGTAGGTTTTATACATGATTCCAATGGTTGTGGATTGATTTATCTGAAGACCTCCCTTTCAATTATCATGTAAACAACAAAATATTTAATATGATAGAAAAAGCAGATCTGTTCAGAAAGTTAATCATTCACACTGAATATAACTTAGGTAATATTGTTAGTTAACTAAACAACAAAAATATAATTCTATATTATTGAGTGTGGGATATTAATAATTGCAAGTGAGAGTCTTACTTCCAACATCCAAGTAAATAGTCATGGACAAAAATTAAATACTTGGGAAGAGAAATCGAACCTAGATTTTATTAAAATAAAATAAAAAGATTTCAATTAACTTTCTCCCTGCTCTTCTTGCCTTCTCCTAACTTGGACTCTCCCAGAATGTCAAGACATATGGTTTCATGCTTCCAAACAGTAAGAATGAATTAATAAAGCCAATAATACATACATAGATAAAAAAATTTAAAATCATAATGCATAACAAAATATATTTCATGAATCAATAAATCAATCTTTGTGAGTCAATATAGTCTTTCTTAAATCATAGTTCATACTGTTTAGGTATTTCCTCTGCACAGATATTGGTCTTTTGATGCTTCTCTTGAATGGCAAGCTCTGAACAATTCTGCATTGACCTTCTATGGTTTTTTTTCCACTTTGATGCTGTATGAATAAAGTCTATTAGATGCTTAGACTGTAAACAATAATGTTGCTAAACTTCCATGGTTTTAGGGTCAATGCTCTCACCAACGACAATCAATCACTCTAGCCAGACCACAGTGTGTTAATCCAATATATATAGATTTTTAATTAATGAGAGTTCACAATTAAAGAAAAATACTTTACATTTACTAAAAAAATATTCCATCACCTTTGGTACTAGCTATGCATAGTTTTTTTTTTTAGCTTTTCAATTAATCAGATGTTCTATTTCAATCTCTCTCTTTTTTTATAAGTTTCAAATGCTTTTCTTTAGATTTATCTGATCTTTCTGAATTTATTTACTTGCCCAATATATATTAAAAATCTTCCTATTTGTCTCTTTAAATCTCATGCAATTTATGAAAATTAAATATTTCATATGAAAGCATCAATTTTATATGGTGATCAAATTTCTTGTTTCAATGGACCTGGCTTTCCCTAGTGAGTTTATTATTTTAAATAAGAAAGTGGTAATTTCATTTTTGATTTATAGCTAACATCATTTCTGTTTTCTTGTATATGAAGCATTTCATTTCCATTACATTTGTGATATGTGTCTATTGTTGTCTTTATAAATGTGTCATCAATTCAAGAAATTAAGTTACACATTACTATTTTATTCTTAGATTTAATTGCTTGGTACAGTATTTGACTTTTGCTCATTACCATAGTTATCTTGTCATCATTTAACTCATTGTTTTATGTTTATTGATGATGTACAAACACTTAACATATAATGCTTATTATCATACATATGTGTTTGTACTAAATTCTGTTCAGTGTTTAATTTTACTTATTCTAACAATTGGGGTTTATTTTGTTTTATAGATGTGTAAGATTCAGTAATCCATGACTTACTATTCACTTATCTCATAGCATTAATAAGTTACAGCTATATATATTGTAACCGGACCCGCATACAACCGTTTTATTACGTCAGCTGTAACAATTTTCTGATGAGCATGTTGTAGGAAGGAGCTATCAATTGACATTCCTAATGCAGATGTTAATGCCTCCTACAACAATATTTCCTGCTCATCAGAGGATGTAGTACGATAGAGACTGGAAACATCTAAATATTTCTATGTTTGGTTTCCCAAAAAGCGCCATTAGAGTTCCGTCTCACTACAACCTGACTTGCCTAGATCTAGTTATGCCAGACATAGCTCAGAAGGCATGAGATTCTCATGAACAAGTGCTATAACTGATGAGCGATGCAATAAAACAAAACATAATTGGACAACTGGATAACTAATTTAATTTTTAGTAACAAAAAAAAAATTTATTAAATAACAATTAATTTGCAATTTTGAACAAAGTTCATTTCTATTCACATGATAACTCATCTTCATTTTTACTTATGAAAGAGTTAGAAGCAGTTCCTTTTTTTTATCAATAGTTCATTTACAAGTTCATTTATGAGAAGATGTTTGGAAACAGTCTAATTCAACAATAGTTCAATTTTAGAATTCCTATATGAGAAGAAGCTTGGAAACATTCTAATTTAACAATAGTTCATTTTGAATTCATTTATGAGAAGAAGCTTGGAAATATTCTAATTCAACAATAGTTCATTTTGAATTCATTTATGAGAAGAAGCTTGGAAACATTCTAATTTAACAATGGTTTATTTTGAATTCATTTATGAGAAGAAGCTTGGAAATAGTCAAGCATTTATGGTTTATACAGCATTTCATTATTTTATGAATCATTATTGATTGGTAAACATTTAAACTTAGCAATTCTTGATTTGTGGAGCATTTATCATTTGGTAACCGAAGCATTTATAATTCAGTCAAATATAAAAGTATATTCATACACATAAACTCTGTTTGGCTTGTGGAGCATTTATCATTCAATAATTGCAGCATTTATAATTTAGTCAAATATAAGAGTATATTCATACACTTAAACTCTGTTTGGCTTGTGGAGCATTTATCATTTAGTAATTGCAGCATTTATAATTTAGTCAAATATAAGAGCATATTCATACACGTTTGGCTTGTGGAGCATTTATCATTTAGTAATTGCAGCATTTATAATTTAGTCAAATATAAAAATATATTCATATACATAAACTCTGTTTGGCTTATGGAGCATTTATCATTTAGTAATTAAAGCATTTCTAATTTAGTCAAATATAAGAGTATATTTATACACGTAAACTCTATTTGGCTTGTGGAGCATTTATAATCCATATAGTAAATACATTCAAATATTTTTATAAATAATTTTGCGTATAACTATTTCATAATTTCATTTTATAATGTATGATAAACATGCTCTAATATTTTACAAAATAAATTCTACATAATTATCTCATAACTTCACTTTATAACATACGATAAAGATGTTTTAATATTTTATAAAACAAATTCTAGGTAATTATTTCATAACTTCATTTTATAACGTATGATAAAGATGTCTTAATATTTTATTAAACAAAACATATGCAACCGTTTCATAAATTCACTTCATAACATATGATAAATATGTTTTAATATTTTATAAAAATAATTTTTATGTAGATATTTCATGATGTCAATTTATAATTTATGGTAAAAAATGTCTAAACATTCCTATAACATAATTACCTTCCAGTTTTGCAGTCTAGTTTACTCTAAAGAAGGCAGGTTATTTCATCTATGGAAAGTCATGGCATAGCGTGGAGAGAGTGAAGCCACTAAATTACCCCATTGTTATTATAATTCCTCTAGTAAAGCTTTCTTTTTCCATTTTCACATTTTGTTAAAGCTTTATTTTAATGTATCAAAAGAATTAAGTAATAGACTTTTTCTTTTTTTTAAAAAAAATTAATATGTTCTGCTTCTCTGTGTAAGACGAGAGAAAACAAAAAGTTCTTTTCTTCCGACGACGTGCCTGATTTGAATACTGCCTCAGTTTAACTCAAGTATCTTTTTTCTTTCTTTTTAATGATTGGATAATTAATTTCTTTTCTTTTTATTGAGACATAAAAAAAATAAGATGACTTAACATTTTATTCAATTCCATCGATCACAAAATTAAAAATATGATTTTTTTTTAAAACAAATCACAGCTTTTATTTCATTCCCAATTAGACTGAATCATGCTAGACATTTTTAAATGGGGGGGGGTTTATTGAATATTTATATGAGGAACAGCATATCTGTTTCATTACCCCTCACCAAATTTTGGGATGAAATCGCCTGGAAGTACGATTTCATTCCATATACTATACACATTATTTCTCAGTACTGCTTGGTTTTAGATATGCTGATGAATGGGCAAGATGAGCTGGAAAAGTGAATACATGAACCATAGCCTCCAATGCCAGGATAAGTAGACGGCCAAGCACAAACTACCAGTACACACCGCCTCATGACGTCACGAGAAAATACCTCATTTTTAAGCACTACCTCTCTTGTACCTAGAAGTATCATCCAACCAAGAATAGGATCCAGAGAAAGAAAAAAAAATTTGGCACTCAGCCAACCCTGCTCAGCTTCAGTGAGTCTTAGGGGCTATCATTTGGCCTATCCATGAGACCAAGGCCTATACATGAGACCTATATATACGCACTGCTGGACTACTCTTAGAGCACAACATCCAGGTCTGGATAGTGCCGAGCATATACTTCGAAGCATCATAACACAATGCATCCAAGCAGCTCCGCTCAATCATCCACCATCTCAACATGAAAAACACAAGTTCATGCATCACTACACCACACTCACAAACCTTTTTCCATCAGCTATCTCTATTTTATTCCGAATTATAACTGCAACCTGGTTTGGGAGACTGAGGATCATGATCAGTTCTCCTATAGTCCTCTTTTGTGTTATGAGGTGACATACTTCTGGATTGTCTTTTTGTTGAAAATTTATTACTGTGGTGTCTTGCTTCTTCACTTCTGTATTTTCTTTGGAGATCCTTGTTACTGTTTGATCTTCTAATTATACGTGTCTGATATGGACCATGAACACCATCTGTGGATTTTCTCCTGTTCCTCTTCCATGGTGGTACTTCATTTTTATATAAAAGTTTCTTTTTAAATGGTTCTTCTGCCATAGTAATTATTTTTTTAGTATTTGTAAAAGTTTCTTGTTGCTTAATTTTTTTCACACTTATAAATCCTGAGTTTTCAGATTCCCTTTTGGTGTCTTTTCCTGAGTAAGCAACTATATTTTTAATAACTGTCTTTATATATTTTTTTTCTGTACTCAATTTTTGATTTGAGTTTATTAAGCTTTTGTTTATAATTTTTATATATGGCTGAGGACTAACACACTTTTCTTTCCAATTTATGGTTTCTTTCTCTATCTCTGTTACTATTTCATAGCATATATCAGACAATTTTTCTGAAACATTTTCTTCTATATTGGACAGTTCCTTAGTTATATGAGAATTAAGTTTTTGATTATGTTCATTTTCATGTTTTTCATCTTGAAGATCAGAAGATTTTAATTTTGCTTTATTAGATTTATTTTCATCCATTTGAAACTCTTTTGCTGTGTTTGATATTTCAGTCTCAGCTTCTGTATATACTGCTTCTTTCTTTTAAATTTTAGAGGTATATTCCACAATCAGAAGTTTTCCTGAAGGTAGACTGACAATTTCAAGATCACTCTTTGTAATTTCAATTTGTGATTCCTTTAAAATATCTTTGGTTGGAAATTCTAAAGTTTCTTCCTCATCCAATTTTTTAGACTGAGTTATTTCTTTTATTAACTGGTTGAACTTTTCATTCTGATTTTCCACTGCTTTCATAATTTGTTTTTCTATTCTTTGGTTTACTTCTATTGCTTGCTTGTTATCTTCTTCTCTTTGCTTATCTCTTTTTTGATTACCTTCTTCACTCTGTTTATCTCTTTTTTGGTTATCTTCTTCTCTTTGCTTATCTCTTTTTTGATTATCTTCTTCTCTCTGTTTGATATCTTCTTCTCTTTGTTTGTCTCTTTTCTTTTGGTCTGCTTTTATAATTTCTATTATCTGAGCTATCATAGCTATCTTTTCTGTTTTCTGAGCCTCCATGTTTACCATTTTTCCTTTGTTTTCTAAATCAGTAAGCTTCTCTCTCCATCCACACCATGACTTTACTCCATCTTCTTTGAAATACTTGTTTCATTCTTTATGCCATTCATTTTGTGTTTTTCTTTTAGACTTTTATTTTTCCATCCTTCCTGAACAAATTACATCACTACATCATATGCACTGTTCATATCACAGAATCGTGATCTGCTTTAGATCGAACCTCTCAGTAGGGTGGCAAATTGACCGGCCTATGAGTATGCTAGCCAGATAAGGCCTCACAGTAAGGCGCCAAATGTAACCGGAGCTTATAGGTAGGTTAGCTAGGTAAAGCCTCACAGTTGGACGCCAAATGTAACCAGACCCTATAGGTAGGTTAGCCAGGTAAAGCCCCACGGTGGGCGCCAAATGTAACCGGACCCGCATACAACCGTTTTATTACGTCAGCTGTAAAAATTTTCTGATGAGCATGTTGTAGGAAGGAGCTATCAATTGACATTCCTAATGCAGATGTTAATGCCTCCTACAACAATATTTCCTGCTCATCAGAGGATGTAGTACGATAGAGACTGGAAACATCTAAATATTTTTATGTTTGGTTTCCCAAAAAGCGCCATTAGAGTTCCATCTCACTACAACCTGACTTGCCTAGATCTAGTTATGCCAGACGTAGCTCAGAAAGCATGAGATTCTCATGAACAAGTGCTATAACTGATGAGCAATGCAATAAAACAAAACATAATTGGACAACTGGATAACTAATTTAATTTTTAGTAACAAAAAAAAAATTATTAAATAACAATTAATTTGCAATTTCTAACAAAGTTCATTTCTATTCACATGATAACTCATCTTCATTTTTACTTATGAAAGAGTTAGAAGCAGTTCCTTTTTTTTATCAATAGTTCATTTACAAGTTCATTTATGAGAAGACGTTTGGAAACAGTCTAATTCAACAATAGTTCAATTTTGAATTCCTTTATGAGAAGAAGCTTGGAAACATTCTAATTTAACAATAGTTCATTTTGAATTCATTTATGAGAAGCTTGGAAATATTCTAATTCAACAATAGTTCATTTTGAATTCATTTATGAGAAGAAGCTTGGAAACATTCTAATTTAACAATGGTTCATTTTGAATTCATTTATGAGAAGAAGCTTGGAAACAGTCAAGCATTTATGGTTTATACAGCATTTCATTATTTTATGAATCATTATTGATTGGTAAACATTTAAACTTAGCAATTCTTGATTTGTGGAGCATTTATCATTTGGTAACCGAAGCATTTATAATTCAGTCAAATATAAAAGTATATTCATACACATAAACTCTGTTTGGCTTGTGGAGCATTTATCATTCAGTAATTGCAGCATTTATAATTTAGTCAAATATAAGAGTATATTCATACACTTAAACTCTGTTTGGCTTGTGGAGCATTTATCATTTAGTAATTGCAGCATTTATAATTTAGTCAAATATAAGAGCATATTCATACACGTTTCTTGCTTTATCTTTTTTCACATTTATAATTTATCAAATATAAAAATATATTCATATACATAAACTCTGTTTGGCTTATGGAGTATTTATCATTTAGTAATTAAAGCATTTCTAATTTAGTCAAATATAAGAGTATATTTATACACATAAACTCTATTTGGCTTGTGGAGCATTTATAATCCATATAGTAAATATATTCAAATATTTTTATAAATAATTTTGCGTATAACTATTTCATAATTTCATTTTATAATGTATGATAAACATGCTCTAATATTTTACAAAATAAATTCTACATAATTATCTCATAACTTCACTTTATAACATACAATAAAGATGTTTTAATATTTTATAAAACAAATTCTAGGTAATTATTTCATAACTTCATTTTATAACGTATGATAAAGATGTCTTAATATTTTATTAAACAAAATGTATGCAACCGTTTCATAAATTCACTTCATAACATGTGATAAATATGTTTTAATATTTTATAAAAATAATTTTTATGTAGATATTTCATGATGTCAATTTATAATTTATGGTAAAAAATGTCTAAACATTCCTATAACATAATTACCTTCCAGTTTTGCAGTCTAGTTTAATCTAAAGAAGGCAGGTTATTTCATCTATGGAAAGTCATGGCATAGCGTGGAGAGAGTGAAGCCGCTAAATTACCCCATTGTTATTATAATTCCTCTAGTAAAGCTTTCTTTTTCCATTTTCACGTTTTGTTAAAGCTTTATTTTAATCTATCAAAAGAATTAAGTAATACACTTTTTCTTTTTTTAAAAAAAATTTAATATGTTCTGCTTCTCTGTGTAAGACGAGAGAAAAAAAAAAAGTTCTTTTCTTCCGACGATGTGCCTGATTTGAATACTGCCTCAGTTTAACTCAAGTATCTTTTTTCTTTCTTTTTAATGATTGGATAATTAATTTCTTTTCTTTTTATTGAGACAGATAAAAGAAAATAAGATGACTTAACATTTTATTCAATTCCATCGATCACAAAATTAAAAATATGATTTTTTTTTTTTAAACAAATCACAGCTTTTATTTCATTCCCAATTAGACTGAATCACACTAGACATTTTTAAATGGGGGGGGGGTTATTGAATATTTATATGAGGAACAGCATATCTGTTTCAATATATATATATATGCATCCATTTATTTAAGCTTCCTTAGTAGTATGTTAGAAAACCTATTAATTTAGCCAAATATATGTCTTGACTAAACATAATTCATTATTTCAGATGGCTAAAGGTTGGTGTGGTTGAAATGAGAATAAAACAAATTTTAACTTTTAGAATAAATGAAATTATATAGCATATATGTGTAAGAAAAATTATATATATATATAAGAAAAAATAATTTACATATAGAAATATAGAGTTCAAAGATAATTTCTGATATTTACATTTTACTTTAATGAATGAGTTATATCATCTACTGACTATAAAATACTTATTCATTTTCTTCATAGTCAATATAAATCAGTGTTGAAACCTATTCACATTCCAGGTTGAAATAAAATGAGTCATGACTTAGAGAACATTAAATCTTTTGATGAGACAAAAAAATGGAAGATATGGAAAAATAAAATTTTAAAAAATTGAATTAAATCTCCAATTTAAATTACTGGTTGTAAAATATTTCTAAAAGAACTACTATAGCAGATATATTAGACTTCTAGATTCAATATTGATAAACAAAAAAGAATCATAGTAAAAGTTTTAAATTTTAATTTAAAAATTAATTTTTAAATTTTAATTTAAAAATTAATTTTAAATTAAATAGATTCAAAAGATATTGATAACTTGCTATCTTATTCCAGAAACGTTTTTAAAAACAGATAGCTTGTTTTAAAGTTTCTAATAAAATTAAGAGCTCAAAATCGAAGCACAGTTGATAAAATTTTCAATATTATATAAAAATTATCTAAAACATTTGGGTTATTGTCGATTTTCCCCCACACGCCACTTGATGGCTCTGTTTCTAGTCAAAAACCAATAGACATAATATTACCAGGCTGATTTACAATTTACCTTTTTTTACACTACTCTGACACAACACTATACATGTCAGCATGTAGATCTGGAATTTGCAGGAAGGGGGATCCGATGGTTTTTCCAATCCAAAAGATTGTCCGTCACAACATATACAACATTTTGAAAAACTAAATTATTTAATAAAATATATTTCCTTTTTTCAATTAATGTCTGATCAAAAAAAAACATTTTCAACACTATTTTAAAACAATTTACGAAACACAATTCGATTTTAAAATTCCCCCCTGATCAAACCAAGCTTATGCTTTGAAAGACTTGTAGTTGTCTTTGTGCAAAATATGTTTTACACATGATTTTTATATAATGCTGGAACATACACTTTTGAAATTTGTTTAACCTTAAAAATATGTGTATGGAAGCATATCTTTTGTCTTACAATTAATACTATCTAAAACTACCTCAGGTCATTTGAAAAATAAGTACTTCAAACACACATGCAAATACTTAGGACAACTTGAATTCTACACTATAGTGATCTGTGAAGTGTGCAACAGTATCGCGAAGCACAAAAGCTGCTTAGCGGCTAATATGAAAAGAACTGTTATGAGCAGTATATTTCTGTGCTTTTTCATGGAAACAGTGACATCAGGCAATGTGCAGGGGTTGATCAACGGCAAACAAAATTTGTCATAAAAATAAAACAATAATTTAAAACATTATTCAACATTTTTATTTTATGTTCCAAGACTTTCAAAAGAACCATTTTAAAGAGAACTATACCAATAATTGAGTCAGAATAATATACTTAATTTTTCATATTGAATAGTTTTTAAAATAAAGTACATGATTAGTGTGGAAAAACAAACTTTTAGAAGCCTTTGAAAGTATTAAATGCCCCAATTAAATACTTTGACAAAACATCTTTGATTTAAAAATTCAAATGACATTAACATACATAAAATTTTATATAAAAATCTCTCACATAACGCAATTTTTTCACCTACATTAATTTAATAATTTATCTGTAATCATTTGAAAACAAAAAGTAAAAAAATAAATTATGCTGATAACAGTTCCCTGCCTGCATTAAAAGAGTGTTAGTCTTGCATTGTTAGCCGAGAGGTATTGCAGCCGCCATGCAAGCAACTAGTTGGTTGCAGATGGTTGTGGGTTCACGTCTCGGCAGATGCTATGACATATGAAAAAAAAAAACAACAGAAAAATGTCAATCATTGGTGGCCTAGCATTTAGCGTAGTTGCCTTCCAAGTAGCCAGCCCAGGTTCGCTTCCCAGTCAATGCTTTGACATATGAAAAAAATAAAACAACAGAAAAATGTCTCAATAAAAATATAACATTTCTCAAGATCTTCAAAGTTTGTAGCGTATCCATGAATATTATCAAGACAATATATTTAAATTTTTATTTAAATAACAGATTAGCATATCATAAACTGAATATCATCCTATATCGCAATTCTATTCTATGAAAAAGCAGCATTGCATCATAAGTTTGCTCATTTTCCTTATCCATAAAATATTAAATGAAGTATTCTTCCTGTAAACAAACTTCTGGAAAAGTTAATAAACATCACATGATCACCATTTCTTATTTTTTTCCGGAAAAGTTGCTAGTACTATTTAAAAAATTAATGCAAAATATTTAAATAAAATATTCCTAAGTACTTGCATATTCTACTGATGAATATTGTAACCCAGTTTATAAAAAAAAAAAGTACACTAAACATCTGAAAACTCAATTAAATATTACAATTAAAAATAATATCGTATATTTAAATGGATCTTGTTTCAGTCACTATCACATATTTCTACACCAAATAAGGAAGAAAAGAAAATCCCTATAAAATAACCACTAACTATTCTTTAAATAAAAGAACAATTATGATATAATAGATAGATTTCATAACAAGTCCTAAACAAATTTCCTGTTTCTATGTTCAAGTAAATAATATTTGGATTTGATCATATCAGACATTATGGGATCATCAGTCAATTCAGGTCTATGAATAGATGTTTTACTTACGTTTTTATATATATATATATAAAATTATCAATAATTTATTTATGTATCTGACTTGAAAAATAAAATTATAGACCATAATAATTAAAGAATATTCAAGATACAATTATATAATGGATGGACTTAAAGAAACCACAAGTTATTTTATCTTCTGATGGAAATCTATATATAGTTATCATAAAACAGCACTATATGCTAAATAAATAAATTATATTATCAACAACATTAAATTGTTACAGCCACTTTGGCTTAATAGGTATGTCTCAATAAAAATATATTTAATATATATATAACTGCATATGCCTTAGACATATTAAGACGGTAACATAGGTGCTATTAGAAAGAGCAGACAAAAATAATAATTGCACTAAAACATGAAATTAAAAATAAACTATTTACGTTCACATAATGCAGAAAATATTCAGTATGTTTTTGCCCTTTTCTAACAGAATACTTTAAAATATATTTCATGCATTAATTATTTTTCTTCAAACATTTTTTAAAATTATAAATAAATTCGGTTGTGATCTGATCCTTCATGTCAGCCATGGGGTAGCACTATTTCTAACCAAAAACACATTAATATAATGTTCCCGGGCTAACGATTCTCTATTAATATTGACTTTTTTTTTTTTTTCGTTTACAAATTTTACTTTCTTTCGTTTTTAAATTATTTTTCCCAAATAATATTTTTGACAATGGTATAATAATAGTTGTTTTTTTAATTTTTATTGACAAGAGGGTCTTTTTTGGTGTATGTTCAAATAGTAATTTGTGTTTTTTAAAGAGTATTACTGTTTTTTAAAATTTGATTGACAAAATTAAAGAGAGATTTTGTTTCGAAAAAAAAAAAATTAAAGAGAAAATGATTTTTTTTGGATGTATCTTTAAATAATAATTTACGTTACTTTTATTGGTTTACATTTGATTGCGGATAACAATTAATGGGAGGGGTGTTTTTGTGTATGATTAAATAATAATTTACCTTACTTTTATTTTTACATTTGATTGCAGACAACAATTATTGGGAGAAGTGTTTTTTTTTTTTGTGTGTGTGTATGTTTAAATAAAAATTTAAGTTACTTTTATTGGTTACATTTGATTGACAACCAATTTGACTTTTTTTCGTTTATAAATTATGGTTTTGGTTCCACAAATAATATTTTTGACAATGGGACAATAATAGTTGTTTCTTTAATTTTTATTGACAAGAGGGTGTTTTTTGGTGTATATTCAAATAGTAATTTGGGTTATGTTTAAATAATAATTTACCTTACTTTTTTTTGTGTGTATGATTGTTGACAACAATTATTGGGAGAAGGGGTGTATGTTTAAATAATAGTTTACATTACTTTTAGTGGTGTACATTTGATTGACAAGAATTAGTGGGAGGGGTGTTTTTGGGTTATGATTAAATACTAATTTACATTACTTTTTTTTTTCATATGTCGTAGCATCAGCCGGGATGTGAACCCACAACCGTCTGCAACCAACTACTTGCTTGCAAGGCAGTTGCGATGACCTCTTGGCTAACAACGCTTGACTACGTTACTTTTATTTTACATTTGATTGCTGACAACAATTATTGGGAGAAAGGGTTTTTTTGTGTATGTTTAAATAAGAATTGAAGTTACTTTTATTGGTTACATTTGATTGACAACTGATTTAACTTTCTTTCATTTATAAATTATTTTGGTTTCCCAAATAATATTTTTGACAATGGGACAATAATAGCTGTTTCTTTAATTTTTATTGACAAGAGGGTCTTTTTTGGTGTCTGTTCAAATAGTAATTTGGGTTATGTTTAAAAAATAATTTACCTTACTTTTATTGGTTTACATTTGATTGCCGACAACAATTAGTGGTAGGGGTGTTTTTGTGTATGATTAAATAATAATTTACATTACTTTTATTTTATATTTGATTGCCGACAACAATTATAGAGAGAAGGGTTTTTTTTTGTTTTGTGTGTTTGTTTAAATAAAAATTTAAGTTACTTTTATTGGTTACGTTTGATTGACAACCAATTTTACTTTCTTTTTTTCATTTATAAATTATTTTGGTTTCCCAAATAATATTTTTGACAATGGGACAATAATAGTTGTTTCTTTAATTTTTATTAACAAGAGCATGTCTTTTTTGGTGTATGTTCAAATAGTAATTTGGGTTATGTTTAAATAATAATGTACGGTCTTACTTTTATTGGTTTACATTTGATTGCCGACAACAATTAGTGGGATGGTTTTTTTTTCTGTATAATTAAATAATAATTTACATTACTTTTATTTTACATTTGATTGCCGACAACAATTATTGGGAGAAGAAGGGATGTATGTTTAAATAAAAATTTAAGTTACTTTTATTTGACATTTGACGAAGGCCATTTGGAATCCCTCAAACAAGCTGCCCTTTACGAAGTGAACATTTCTGTCGGCAACAACAAGATTTACAATGAAATTCAAAAGATGTTTATGGACCTCAAGTCTGCATATATTTGCCACACAATCATATCTTTTCTTTCAACAGGATGTTTTTCTGTTGTAGAAATGTTCCAGTGCCAGCTTCTGTCTGGCAATTCCCATCTTTTCAAGTTTTCTGTGTTCAAATTAGCCATATTCTTGGTCTCAGAAAATTTCTCACTAAAACATGACTTAAAATGTGATCGTCAAAAAAATTCAGCTATCCCACCCTAATTGAGAATTTAGGAGGCTTACAGCTTTATGAGGAACAATCACAACACTGTTAAAATTGTTAAAAGGTAACAGTACATCAATTCGTATTAAAAAGAAAATGCCCCAATGAAAATTTAAATAATTTTGACACGATGAACTTAACACACCCTCGTATGACACTGTTATATAAAATACATAACACAGCATTACAATGTAGTGCATGACACAAACAACTACAGTATTTTCCTCCACTTTTAGCATAAGAAAAAGCCATACCGTTAGCCACTTAAGCCAAGTTAACACTCTTTCTAGGTTTTATCGTAGAAAGAAGGCTTAACTCCGAGTTAACACTCCTCCATTTTAGCAAAGAAAGAAGACTTAACTCCGAGTTAACAATCTTTCTAGGATTTATTGTAGAAAGAATGCTTAAAGGCTTGGGTGCGGTCATGGAAACAGCATATTTCTAGAAATTTAGCTACAAATAGCACCATCCCATGAATGACACGAAGAATCAGATCACAACCATAAATATATATGAATGAATAAAATAAAACAGTATATATTTTGTTTTTGTTCGTGAATATAATTTCTGTTAGTAGGATTATGAATTTATAATGGCAATATCATAAGATTAATGAGCAAGCATGTCATTGGATTGCTGGAGTCATTTTGAATCAACTATTGTAAGAGCACATTCAGTAGATTTTGTATGTGAAATAAATGAAAAAAGTAACAAGTTTTTTGCCATGGTTTTGATAGAAGAAATATGTTCCCATCATTCACGTTCAATCCATTTTTCTTATTCCCAACATACAATTTTCCATATTTCATTAAGTGATTTTACTTTTCTGTATTGCTAACATAAAACTTGTTTTTCAAATACATAGACCTATTTTTTTTAGTACTAAATTTTATTTATATGAAAAGCACTTCATTCAATTTTAATTCCATGAATAATTTCATCCATTATGTTTCCAATTTGACTAAGATATTTGTAATTATTAACTTTCATCAAATTCATGATTATTAATCATTATTTTCCTTCTTTGGAGAAAATCCACTGGATATTTTTTTGGTCTTTTTAGTGTTTATTTTTCATTTTTCTTTTTTACTTTGCCCTGCAAACTCCTGAAACATTTTCTGAAAGTATAAAGTGTTAAATACAAAACAACTATATTGTTTGTTTTCTTTGTTGCCTTAATAGAATATCAGTAATGTCTTATTGATCTAATTTGAACCATCTGCAAAGTCTTTCAATATTTTAAAATGATTAGTAAGTAAAAGATTAGGAAAACAACTATTAATAATTTTTTTAAAAAATTTTTTTGTCTTTCTAGTTTTGCATTAACTTGTTTTTTTATATATCAGTAACCAATGATCACTTTCAGGAATGGGTCTATTAAGACCATTACAATCTCAAAATACATATTTTCTGTTACTCAAAATACATTCAAATTATGCTGTATCATTATTTGTATATTTTCATATTCATTTCTACTTGTAATTTATCTCAGAGAAAATTTGTGATGTATAATTTTTCTTTCTCATCAAATTTTACATGTTGTGTTCTTCCTCACAGCATTTTTTTGCATTATTCAAACATTTTCCATTTCTAGTATTAAATTTTTTGTAACAATTAAAAAATGTTGTTTAGTGTGTTTAAAGCATTATGAACATCTGTATTAAAATGTTTCACTTTTTCAGAATGAGAACTTATGGGCATAAACTTCAATTATCTGCATTTTACATCATCCATTAACTTGAATAACTAATCTTGCTATTCTATCTGATATAGAATCAATCTCCATAATGTTATTCCTCCACTGTTTATTGATAATATATACTATACCACTTGTTCTGATATTTGTACTTTTATAATAATGTGTAAGAAACTTTTCAAATCAATTATCTCATCACCTTTTTTTTTTAAGTTCACAAAGCTCAACAATATTTCTCATTAAAAAGTTATTATTGTAATTTATGATCTGGATCAAATGATGAGTGCTAATTCAACACAAATATATATATTGGAGATAATTTATTCTTTTTGAATGTATGTGGTCATGTGTATCAGTTTCATAAAGATAGAGTGGATGACAAAATGGAGCTTGAAAGTCTGGATTTAAATCCCTTATAACTATTCTAACTCATGTAGATTTTTTCAAAAGTCTTCTGCTGTTTCAGGTAGCTAAATAAAAAGTATGACATCAAATTGTAGCCTGGATTTATAATCAGAGGTTTTTCTGCTCTCTCCATCTTCATCTGATAACTATTGCCTTTACTGATAACTTTATCCATGCCTGGAAATAAGAGCCATAATTTAATTTTGGTTCTCATAACTATAAGTATCTAATTAAAGTAATAATTCACAAATACATTTATCCTACTTTCAAGAAAACTCAATTGATATTTTATTTAATATCAATCAAGCAAGTGGAAAAGTAAACAATAGTGTTTTTGGCATTAAACTTAGAATATAAAGTCAATAATAATTAATCATTCTGGTTGATGTATTTCTTTGTACATATAAGTCCAAAAACTTTATTTTTCTATTATTATTTTCTTTCTCCAAGGTATGTGTGTCTGTAACACACAAATGTGTCACACATATATCTCACATATACTAAACTTGAGTTTAAATATCTGTGTTTAGGTAGGCATAATACATTTTTTTTAATTTTGGCTATGAATAAACTCTTGATGATACCACTGATGGGGTACCCTATTGGCCAATCATTCTTTATTTTATAATATTTTCCATTTGCTGATGCTGTGAGGTCTTTGTCAATCCATTTCAAAATGTCTATTATGGATTTTTTTTGAAATGGTCATAGTTACTGTTAATTAGCAATTTATTAATCACATTGATTGAATTCATTCTGGGCACTGAGTCTTAGAATTCTTTTATATCAAGTGATGCAATTGTATTATTAGCATCTATTTTTGTGCTTTTAATTCTGTTAACAAATTCATAAGATGATTTAATTGAGTGTTTGCCAAACCTGAATTCTTCAGTCATCCATATAGTAATAGTTTTGGGCTGTTTTATAAAAAAAATGAACCACCAAAATCAATAATCAGCCTCAGCAATGAGTTTTTCTTATGCAGCGTTATGTTCACAAAAATTCTGGGGATATTTGCAGTGGAGGGATACATTTTGAAATATTCCACTTTTGTAACTGCCTTTTCGCAGTGCTTTCTAAAAATTATTGAAATAAATTTGTCTGTAATGTTTTTAAGATTACATGCTGCTATTTCAGTAAATTTAATATTTTTAATTTGTAAATCAAGTTTTGTTTTGTACTCATTTTTTTTCATTAACATCATACTGTTTCCTTTATCTTACTTTATGCAAATCATGTTGTGACTTTCTATGTACGTTTTGGTGTTCTTTCTGTTAACACACCATTTACCTTTAAGCTTTTTTGGTAATAAATTTGCTATTCTAGATGTCTTCTCAATAATCTGATGTTTTAAGTGGTCATTTTCGAATTTGGTTTCCATATCAGACTCTATTTTGACTTTGATCATTTTCCCATTCCCTACCCACGAATTTTGATCCATTATTTAATATGTTATAGACAGTAATAAAGCTAAATATTAAAAAAACTTTTTCTGCCATTATTTTCATTTTACCAGATACTATGTTGTTTCAGAAAAGAAGAAAATTGGAGTAAGATTCGAATTACAAAAGATTATAGAAGGCATAAGTTTATATAAGTCGACATTTAAAATGTGTAATAGTTTGACCAGCAAACAAAAAAGGATATTTTTATGTAAGTGTTTACAATTAAAGATCTTTCCAAAATGCTGTAATATATATATAGACAAGGTTGTATATCGACAGGAAAGAATTTTGCAAAAACTACCAGATAGTTTTATTAGAGCCAATAATAAGATGTGAATAGATCAATTAAAGCGAACATGAGGCAAATTAAATGATGAATAGGAAATATGAGGCACCAGAGGAAATTAAAAATGTATACATGTATGGTACTAAAATTAAAAAAGCAAATATAATAAATTGTGGGATTTTTTTAGCGATAAAACAAAGCAAAAAATTGGAACATATCAAACAAGAGAATTGGATTAACATAACCAATGAATTGATAACAAAAACAATTTGTAACATATTAAATAATGGATCAAGATTTGTGAGCGGAGAATGAAAAAAATGATAAACTCAAAATAGTGACTGAAATGAAAATCAAATTCGAAAATGATCTCTTAAAAGATCAGATTATTGGGAACATAGATAGAATAATGAATTTAATGCCAAAGAAACTTAAAGATAAATGATATGTTAACATAAAAAAACACTACAACTTATGTAGAAAGTCACAATATGATTTGCGTAAATAAAGGAAGATACAGGAAACTTTATAATATTAATGAAAAAAAATGAGTACAGAACAAAACTTGATTTATAAATTAAAAATCTTAAATTTATAGAAATAGAAGCATATAATCTTAAAAACATTAAAGACAAATTTATATCAATGGTTCTTAGAAAGCACTTAAGAAAGGCATTTACAAAAGTGGAATATTTCAAACTGTATCCCTCCACTGCAAACATCCCCAAAATTTTTGTGAACATAAAGCTGTATAAGAAAAACTCCCAACTGAGGTTGATTATTGATTTTGGCAGTTCATGTTATAAAACAGTCAAAACTATTATAGTATGTATAACAGAAGAATTGGGATTTTGTGAATACTCAGTTAAATAATAATATGAATTCATTAATAAAATTAAAAGCACAAAATAGATGCTAATAATAAAATTGTGTCATTCGATGTAAAAAAGTTATATGGCTCAGTGCCCAGAATGGAATCAATTGAGCTGATTAATAAATTACCAAGTAATAGCAACTGTGATCATCACATAATAGAGGTTATGAAATGGACTGACAAAGACCTCACAGCAGCAACAAATGAAAATATTATAAAATAAATGATGGTTAGCAGATGGGGCTCCTCATTAGCAGTATCATCAGTAGTTTATTCCTAGTAAAAATCTAAAAAAATGTATTATAGCTAAACATATATATTCAAGTTTGATATTCATGAGATATATGGATGACACATTTATATGTGATACAGACATACAGATTAATGAAATACAACAGGATTTGGAGTGAGCATTGACACTGTCATGAATCTTGGAGAAAAAAGATAATAATAGAATAAAGTTTTTGAATTTATATATACAAAAACAAGACCCTACACTAGACTATAGAATTATTACTAAACCTTTAAATACAAGAAAAGTGATCTACCCTAGATCAATAACTTTTACACAAATCATATATTATACAAGTTTGCATATAATGAAAAGAACATTGAACAGTACCCAAATGGTGATGAAAATGTGGAATATAATGACAATAAAATTATAAACACCATAAAGAGATTCTATAAAAAAATAAATCCTCAACCCAACCAAAAAGTAAACCTAATAAATGGATAAGCCTAACTTATATAAAGGTAAATTTAATATAATATTTTAAACCCCTCCATCGCTTAACTAATTAATTAACAGCTGGTACTACAGCATCAGATGATGAACACTGCTCAATGGCGCTATTGCTAGTGCAAAGCAAATAGATATAACGTTACCAGTTTTTTTTTTAAAAAAAAACATTCAGTCATTTCTTTTGGATTTATTTTGATTTTTGATTTTTTTACGGAGCTTATTTTCATTTTTTAAAAATAGATATAATGTTGTTGTTGTTTTTTTAACATTCGGTCTTTTTTGGGGGGTTTATTTTTATTATTATTATTTTTTTAAAACATTTAATTTTTTTATTCATAAACAAATACATATAACTTGTTTTTTTTTTTTAAACATTCTTTTTTAAAACATTCTTGATTTGATTTTTCACTGTTTTTTTATTTACATTTTTATATTAGTATGTAATAAGCTCTATTAACGAGTATGTGCATGTATTTATATTGTGCTCTATTAATGAGTATGTGCATGTATTTATATAGCATACATTAATTAATTAATCAAATCTGTAGGCGTATAATGACATATACGTAGTTATATTTTAAGATGATTAAACTAAAGTAAGTAGTAAACATCGTTGTATGTGTATAAATGCACCTATGTATATATACAAAGGAAACTGTAATGTGATAGATTTTGTGAATATTATAACTTTTCTAAGTTATCTCTTTTAAGTTATTAAATTTATAAATTTGTTTGTATTTGCATATAAATCTTAAATCCAGGAGTGACTGTCTTATACATATAGTAGAATGTTGACAACTTAAATCTCTTTTTAAAAAATGAGAATCAAGATCATCAGTTTCTCAGAAATACCTCTCATTAAATTGTAAACTGAGAACCGAAATTTCAAAGATAATTTAAAAATAAGGTTAAAAAACAAAGACAATATTATTGAACTGGCAGCTGGATCTTTTGTCTTTGCTAAAATTTATTAATGTTATTAAAACTTAAGAATTTAAAACTAAAAATTGTAAACAACTTAATAGCTTGTGAGGGAGTGAGAAATATTTGCTATAAAAACCCCAGTTTGAATTCAAAAGAAGCTGACTCTCATCATTTAACAAATCAAATACAGCCAGGTGCTATGCCCAAATTTACAATGTTGGCAATTGGTCCAGAAGATGGAGGGAGTCCAGAACAGCAGCCTACAAATAAGCCACCAAGAATGAAGCAGCCCACCAGTAAATGTTAGTGCCTACACCACACAAGCCACCTCAGTGAGGGGATGATCATTAATTAAATCTTCTGCAGAGTTCTTAACTAAATCATAATAAATCACTCTAATAATTCTTATAAGCTAGTTATACTATAAATGTGCACAAACTGTTAAACTAAAGTACTCTTAATAATTAAAACTGTAATAAATTCATAATTATTTACTCTCTTAATGTGATCTTATTTAAAAATAATAATATTATAAAATCTTGCCTAATTAAAGGTTAAACTAGTAATATTTCTGTTAAACATGATAACTTTCTTAATTATTGTTCTTAATTTATTCAATCTGTGGATATGCCTTCATTACTTTGCTTATTGATATTTTATTAACTGTGCTGTGCCATCCTTCAGGGCAGACATTGCTAATATTATAACAGTAGAGAGACAAATAGATGTTTTCATATAATTTTATATTACTTTTTAGCACACACATAAATTTCCGACCTGAAAACCTACTATATTTTAGCTTAGTATAATTCAGGTTTGCATATTTAATAATTATATTAATTAACAATCAAACTGGGACTGCCGATCATTACATATGAAAGACTGATGGCATTTATGCGATTGACATTCCATTTCATATTTCTTACAGCACCTTAATATTATTTTCCTCACCACAAACACAGTTCTTCTCTGTTGGCAAAATTTTTTTCTGCTGTAGGAAGGCCATGGTGACCACTTCTGTAGCAGGCAATTCCAACAACTTGAAACCAGATTGTCTTTCTGCCATTTTATTTTTTGGTCTTGTTAAGTTCTCGCAAAGTGCATGACTTTCACATGAGCTCTGCTGAATCATGCTTTTCCCTCCTCATTTCTTAGACTGGGCCAGCTCCCAAGGAGAGTAGGCATATTTGTGAAATTGTTAGAATTTGTAGCACCTCATATTACTTCCACTAGGTTTAACACTAACTATTTAGGCCTGTGTATTGGTATAGTTTTCGTCATTGTTGAATGTTCAGACACCCTGATAGTTTTCGTCATTGTTGAATGTTCAATACTAGTGTGTATACAGAGTGAAGTAACATGTTGCAGATAATTTTCACACACTATCAATGTGGGATTAGTGTTGACTGCTTCACCATCAAGTGTTTGAACAGTTTACAGGTTGTAAGATGTATGAGTGGCTTTGTAAATGGCATATTTCTGTGCTTTTGCATAGAAACAGCACCAACAGGTGATGTGGATTGTCCAATGTTGTAGTACCCAATAACTCTAAAGACACTATACCAAACAAATCAGCATGTCTAGTGATCTATAAGAACTGCAGCCAATCAGCTTGCAATGCTTTATATTATGGGAAGTTGAAAGCTAACCTGGCAACAAGATTTGCCCAACACAGATATTTATAAAATAGAGTCTTCACAGACAATGAACACATATTAATATTTATACATCATGAGCAGAAGATTTGCCATATGCCATGAATAATATATATTAAAAATATATTAAAATCATGCTAGGCAGTAATAAAATCTAAATATTAAAAAAAATATCTTTTTTGTATTTTCATTTTACCAGCTGCTGCTGCTACTGCTACTGCTGCTACTGCTGCTGCTGCTGCTACTACTACTACTACTATTATTATTATTACTATTATTATTATTATCATCATCATTATCATTATTATTATTGATATTATTGTTGTTGTTATTGTTATTACTATTATTATTATTATTATTATTATTATTATCATCATCATCACCATCCAAGGCATTTGATAAAGTGGATCATTCCAAATTACTTTACAAAATGTACAAATTAGGTTTATCCTATGTATCAATCAAGTTTTACATTCACATAACAGAATCTAGAGTCCAGGCATAGAGATCAAAGCTGACCAGACCAGGAGTGTGACATCCTGAATCTGACACACTTCAACTCACATGCTAGTACTCCAAGACTCAAGACCCTATGGACGACCACCTTGATGTTACATGTAGTATACCATTTAATCTGCAGTAGACATAGGTTAGAGTGATGCAATAAAACTCTAGGTTAAAACTATTATTAATTTAATCTAATTATACTGATACTAAGGGAAACTTATTAATGCATAGATTTATAAACAAGGATGATCAATAATTAGAATTGGATTGAATAAATGAAACTGAGAATGAAATAGATTAATTTAACTGTATATTTATTATAATAGTAAATCATCAATCAAAATAACACATATATAGAATTTACTAGCATATGAAAAATGCACACAGACATTTGGATGAATAAAGAGACAAACTCTCTTCTTACAAATTAATTTATCGATGTATTTATACAAATAATAACAAACGTTTTATAACAAATGAGTTTAACAGACTGCCATTTTAAGAATTTAATTACAGAGAATAGATACATAATCATTACGTTATATCTATCACTAGAGTTATGACAAGTCCTATTTAACTTGTGGCTGCTATATAGATAAGTAATCAGACTAAGCCTTGATTAAACTAATAATCCATTTATTATTACAAATATTTATATTAAAGATGAGCATATAAACCAGCCCAAATAACTTTAGATTGGACCTGGCTTTCAAGAGAATTTTCAGATCAATGCTGAAAGTGATATATTAAGAAGGTAGAGTTGGCTGGACAACATTTTACCAACGTGCTATGGACAGGTAAATGACAATAAGAAAAGTCACTCTGCAGATGGATGAGTAACTCAAGGATTCTTGCAACAAACACCAGTACCCTGGGAGTGATCATCATGCTGCGAATGAAAGGAACATTTTGTTCAGAAGTGTTCAGGTAGGTCAGCAATATGAGATGGCATGGAGAATTGAGGGTGGTGTGAAAGTCTGAGTTCAAACCCCCATGCATTACATATATATGTGCATGTTTAAGCTTGTATAGTGTATTAAAAACTATTTAAGAAAACAAACAAAAGTTCAGAAAATGTTAAAATATTTAAATTCATAACCACAATTATGCTTAAAAGATTTTATTTATTATTCAGTAACTAGTATTTAATAAGTAATACATAATTTCTTTTAAAATAATAAAAAATCGATTTATTAATAAATAAATGAAATATTTAATCTTGGAATATTTTTAATATATTGATTAATATGATAATAGAATTTAATTATACATTTCTATGAAGTTTTCAGATATATTCTATATAAATGAATTTTACTACAGTGCACAATATACACAGCTTAATCCAATACCTTATCAAATAGACAATGAATGTCAATACTTTATTAACTAGACAATGAATATTTTTAAGATTTACATATTTTAAACATGTGTAAATTAGAATTCATTGTATGCAGTTGATCTCAAGAAATTACACAGCCTTGTTTAATTCTAAATGCATTGAGTCAGTACAAATATATAGAGTGACAAAGATAGTTACTGTTTTCAGAATGATAGTCCATTGAATCATAAAGTGCTTACAGTTCAAGTTAACTGGCTTTGAAAAATTTCTTAAATGCTTTTAAATTATCAGATGTTAAAGACCATATATTGAAAAAATAGGATTTCTTTCTTTCTTCTCATAATTTTTTCTCTTCCTGTGTTTTTGTTGACAAATTATCACTTTAATTTCACAATGACTTATATAATTTGGATTTTGAATCCAAGCTGACTAAATCTCAATTTTTTTTTCAGATAACAAATAAGTTTAATTTTTTTATGTAATTAATCCATAATCAATCTAGCTAGCTATCCAAGAATGTTTATTAAATTGATGTTTATGTATTTCTGGTTTGAAGTTAAAGATTCCAAGTTAATATCAACAACATTACATAATTCAGACTCTAGAGAAAAATGAAGAGAACTATGCTTAGTTTCCAGATTAATCAAGGCTTGTCACATTAATGTAAGTGAATATATTGACTGTAAAAAAATACATAAAGGAAGTAAAGTAAAAATAATAATTGAACAGTTTGTCATTTAATGAAGTCACATGATGTTTGGGCATCAGGGAGTATAGAACCAAATTGCAACCCATGGATTTTTAGCTCTTAAGCTACTTCTGAAATCTCATGCAGGATTGGTGGAAGCTTACACTGTCTATCTTAATAGTCAAGATTTTTTTTTAAATCTATTTATTTTAAAATTATTTATCTATAAATATCTGTTAACATTCTTTTCATTATATTATTTATTTATAAATTATATTTTGAGAAAGATAAAAAATATAAATGCTAATGTGACATGAACATTTTTTAATTATCATAAGCTAATTCATCTCTTCTAGCAAAAGCATTGTAGACATTTGTGCTGATATATGAAGGAGGACAAAATTAAAAGAGCTATTTTTAAACTTTAAAATGTATTGTCGTTTGCTACTTGACGGTTATTTGGTCATATTTAAACAATTGCAATGATTTAATCTGAAAACATTATCAGAAGTTAAATATTAAAATATGAAAGGCAAAACACTAGTTTGCCGAAAGCAATAAAAATTTATATAGCATGTTCAATCAAATGTTCCCAAGTATGTGTGATTTATAGATAGTTAAAATAGGATAGCAAACATCTAGAAATTGTAAACATACATGTCAGAATAATTGATTTTTGATTAAAAGCGTTCACAAATACACTATATATATATAATATTCAGACAGTGCTTCTTTTAAAATATTTTACAAAGCAGCTCTTATGAATTTTTATTATGACAAACCATTTACTTATTTATAAATTATTTGTAATTTATTGGCTTGTTACTCTGACATTTTTTAATTAGAGCTGAGATCAGAAGTTATGTGATGCAATAATATAGTTTTTGATTTATATTTAAAGCTCACAGTGTTATGATGGAGTAGTTTTAATTAGTCATTCTATTTATAATTTCCACTTGTTGCATATGTGGTTTCCTAGTAACTGAACATTCTAGTTTTTAGCATTGATTGCGTCACTGCAATACTATTATTTAACTAATTTGAAAATAAAATAGTAATAAAAATAATTTATTTAATAATCACAACAATAAGAATAAATAATAACTTTAGTTGTAAACAGTAATTAATCACGTCAATTATTGTAATATCGTAGATTTTCCTATTTACATTCAACTAAATCCCTGCTTAGTTTGCTTTGTTTTAAATTTATCTCGTAGAAAAATCCAATTTAAAATATATTTAAATACAGTATACTACCAAATTTGATTATATATATTTTTTCGTACTAAGCGTAAATTTGGATTTAGCGGAATTAATATTAACCTATTGTAAATGAAATAGTTTGCTTTTTTTTTATTTTAAAACTTGCCTACGCATTTTATTTCAAAAGTCATTTTATTTTAATTTGGCGCTTTCGAAAATTATTTCTTTTTAATATAAATCTTTTGGCTATATATATACCAAAGTGAGATATCTAGTTGCTTTATACATACAGCAGACCATTTCAATTCCAAGAAGAAGAAAACTACTCTAGATATAAAGAATCTGTTTGTTTGCTATTTTCCATGTTATCTTTTAATTAACTTCTATATAAAACTTCTTTGTGAAATATTTCAACGACCAAGACCAATTATAATTCTTCAATGTATTCTATTCTATGCCATATTTTTGGAAGGGAAAGAATCAACATTGCACTGCGAGATAATTTTTGATAACATAAATGAGATCTACTTTTTTTTTTTTTTACAAAAAATCATTATAAAACACGCTTTTAGTAAGTTTTGTTTTGTTCATTTACAGAGTGAGTATTCTTAATGAAAAATTTTAATGCCATTATATTGCATTGGTAGAATATCTAAGTCTCACTTCCATACAATGAATTATGTAAAATAATATCGCTATATACAGCTAATTCTGTGAGTATAAAACAGATATAAATAAAGATGGTTTATTTGTATAAATATACATGGGTTATTTTACTTATAAAACATTTCTCTTTTAAAAAACTATTTTAGAAAATGCACAAAGAGATCACCACAATATTAAATTGAATTGATTAAAGTTTGTATGGAAATAAAGATATCAACTAAGCAAAGCAAGTAAATACCCCCCCCCCCATGAAGTCAAAGTGGTGCAGTGGAGAAGTATTTGGTGTCTGTTAAAAATGGTTATTGAAAAAGGGTAATTAACCAAAGTTACCAAATTACAAAATGAGAAGTAATAACAGAATTATGGTTAAGTAAATATGTAAATTGTGTGTGCCAAGAAAGCACTCAATTGTAAACTTCAAAGAGTTTGTTTGTGTAAGAAAATATAGTATATTGTCCATTAAAAACATTTAAATTGCTGAGCAACATTTATTCTAAAAGGACTATATGTATTTGCTCATATACATATGTGTATGTGCAAGAGACTCTTAAATGTGAAAAGCATACATAAATTGGTTGACTTCATCTGTGAATAATATCTATTTCCACTTGAGGATAAATTTTAGCTTATTTCAATTTATATAACATCACATTTTAATGCTTTTTACATCATCATTATTACTGTTGAGTAAATATTATTATATAAAATTTTCTGTGCATGTTGGTATTTATTTATCACTGTGCATTGGTATTAGATATCCTCAGGACATAGCATAAATGGCAAAACTTGAAAGAATGTGCACTGGAGGCCTGAAGTTCATAGTAGAATGGACAATTTGACACTCATTATTAATTTGGAAAGACACAAGTGTAGAATGGTAATGACAGTATTAAATACTACTATACAGGAATTCACCATTAATAATGTTGCCTTTTGGAAGAATTACACTGAACATGTAGAACATTATATGTTCCTAAATAAGATAGAAGATGAGCAGCTGAAAGTGTCTATGCTTCTCTATTTTGCATGTTAAGATGTGATGCAGCTGGAAAATAGATTAAACTGATCCCAAATGGCCAGAGGAACTTCAAAATGGGTAGTGCAGCTGAGATTGCAAAATATGATGGAGTTACCTTGTGAAAAATGCATGAACAATGATTTATCTTTAAGAAAATTAGCTAAATATTGCAAGTTTGGTGTTGAAATTAGTGATTTGTTATCAAAATAATTCCTATATGGTATGATGTATGAGAATTTTAAGAAAGTGTTGTTGAGTGAATCTGACCTAAATTATAAGCAGGTCATGAAAAAATGTGTCACACAAAAACTATGCTAAATAATATTTCAGAGTATGTATTGCTACATTAATTGGAGACAATCTTATTATCAATGCATAAAGCAAAAAATATTCCAACCCACAATATAGAGAAAAAAAGATGTAATGCAAAAAAAAAAAAAATAAAATAAAACATGCAGAAATTGTGAAAAAAAAAGAACATTAAGCAATTGTCTATCATTTTTAAAAGTGCAGAACTATTAACAAGGAAAGATTGGGAGATTACAAGAATGTTAATGTAAAGATGCTTAAGACATTAAAATGGATTACATGTTATTAGATGTGGATATTTGTGGACAAACAGTAGTGATGGAAGTAGACTGAAGAGCCAGTTTATCATTGATATTTAATAGAGAATCGGTAAAAATAAGTGAAAAGTATAAGAGATCTACACTTCAAAATATGGCCATGATTGCTACAGATATTAATGGAAAGAAAATAGATATATGTGGAAAAGTTGTATTACCAGTAAAGTTAAATTCAAGAATAATTTTTTTTAAATGTTATATGTAGTAAATAGAGATTTTAGTCCACTGATTGGCATGAAACTGGTTTAATCTTTGAGCATTCATGTAAATATGAATAAAGATAAATCAATTGGAAACTATAATATGAAAGAGATATCCAAGATTGTTCAAGTCGAGATCAGTAGTGCTGAGAATATAACCAATGAATGTAGAGTTGATGTGGGGTGCATAACTGATCAATTGTAAGCTTTGTAAAGTACAGTTCATCTTGAGAGAAAAAGAAGAAAAAATGCTGGATGAGATGGTTTCTAAAGGAATTTTATCTTCAACTGAAGATTTGTTTAGGGCCACACCAGTCACTATGGTAATGAAACCTGGTAAAAATCTGAGATTGTGTGATGACCACAATGAAATGATATATTAATAAAGGTTTGTATTCAATCCTAAGCACAATGTGAAGTGCTAATGTCATTACAAAAAGTTATTTACTTAATGAAGATAAATTTTAAAGCTGCATTCCATAAAATACTAATAATTCACAAAACAGAAAAAATAATAAAACTGACTACTCATAGGGGACTGTATAAGTGCAACACATTTTCCATGCAAAAATAGATATGCTTTTCAGATCTATGGTTCACATGATTCCCTATTTAGATGACATTTTTGTTATGGCTAAGATGGAGGCAGAATTAGAAAAGTGATGGATTTAGTCTGCTCAAACTTGGAAAAAGTGAGGGCTAAAAGAAATATTAATAAATGAATTTGGTCCACTAAAGAAATAAAGTTTCTCAGACATATAATAAATGCAAATAGAAAATATCCCAATCCAGACAAAGTTAAGGCATAAAAATGCTAAGAAGCCTAGAAATATATAGGAACTGCAGACATTTTTGGGAAATTTAAATTTTTGTGAAAGTTTTTTGAAAGAAAAGTCAAAATAAATTGTCACCATTGGACTCAGCCTTGGACATAGTTAAGTGAACACAATTCAGTTTTCAAAAAAGCTAAAAAATTTTAACATCTGACAAATTATTGATTCATTACTATAGTGATTTAGATATTATAAAAACAAATAATGGATCAGAATATTATGTTGCAGTTGTGATGTCTCATCAACATTATGGAGATGAATGTCCAATAGTCTATAACTCAAGAGTATTGTCAATAACTAGAAAAAAATACAGAAAATTGATAAAGAGGTATTAGAAGTAATTTTTACTGTTAAGAAATTTCACCAATATATTTATGATCAAAAATTTTATATTTGCATAGATCACCATCTCCCTAACAGAATATTCAGCACTGGAAAAAAAATCCTGAATATGTAAGCTAACTCATGCTATGTTGGTTAATATCTTGTCAAAATTTGACATGCTAATGCTCTATCTTGATTATCTGATAGTAACAAGAAGGAATATGTAATTAATAAAATTAACTACATCAATATATTTAACTTCATAAATCTTAATATTTCAGTTATAACTAAGTGCTCTAAGAAAGACAAAGAATATAACAAACTCATGGCCTATAACCTGTCCTATGCAAGTGGTAAAACCAAATTGGAATGAATGAAATGGTCTTTCAATATGCAATAGATGCATGCTAATGACAGATTACATACTAATTCCCCCCAAAGCCAAAGCACACATGAATCCTTTGCATCAAGGTCATCAATGGAATTGTAAGAATGAAAGCACTGGCTAATGTATGGTGGACAAATTTAAAAAGTGACATCAAGCAGATGGTTAAAAAATGTACTAATTGCCAACAAACTGCAAATTTACCACTTAAGCAATTGGAAACTTGAAAAAGTCCATAACACCTTGGACTCATCTTTAAATGGATGCATAATACTGAGATTATTTGATTCATTCTCCTTATGGCCTGAATATAAATTAGTAAAAAGCATGAATGTGGACTACACAATAACAACACTGAAATGAAATATTTACTATGCACAATTATCCAGAGATAATAGTGACTGATAATAGTACAAGTTTTACTTCACAGAAGTTTAAGAATTATATGCAGGATAAAGGAATTAAACATATTCTTACTCCATCTTATCACATTGAAAGTAATAGAATAGTAGAGAAAGAGTTCAACATTTTATGAATGTGTTGGAAAAAAAAACTAGATTAAAGTATGTACCAGAAGCATTAGTGGATGCTATGTATATTCAACATTTTGTGCAAAATACTGAAACAAATAAGATTCCAGCAGAATAATTGATGTATCATCCATTGCAAGCCATTAGGAGAAAGAATAAAAATCACAATTGGGAAAAATTCCAAGAAGAAGAAAGCTTATGGATATAAGATATTTCCAAAATTAAATAGATGTCTGGGATAATACTGAAAATGTTATCAAAACAATTATGATTTATCAAATTAAAAAAAGCAAGAGAAATAAGGAGCACATAAATCATCTTCACCCTTGTTTTGATGAGTCATCACCAGATGTTTATGAAAATAATTTTTTAGTAAATGAAAGATGGGGAAAAAGATACTTTATTAGATGATCAAAATGGTTATTCAGATCAATATCAATTAAATGATAAATAATTGGAATTTTCATATGAATAAAAACATAGTGCAACTACTTCAGTAGAAGGAGAGTGATTGGCTCCCAAAATTCCACTTTAAATGAAGACTGCCTGTCAAGTTTAGAGATTACATATGTAATTGAGTCTATTATTTCTAGAGTAGGGGGAAGAGTGGAATGTCTGTGGATATAAAAAAATGTGTAAATAAAGATCATTTATTTTTGTAAATACATACAGATTATTCCACTAATAAAAAATTTCTCTTTTAAACACCTACTCTAGAAAATCCACAAAGAGATTGCTATAATAGCAAATTGAATAAAATAAAATTTATATTCAAATAAAGGTAACTCCCAAGTAATCAAAATGGAGCAGTGGAAAAAAAGTATTTGTTGTCTGTTAAAAATGATTATTGAAGAAGGGTAATTTACCAAAGTTGACCAAACTGCAAGTAAGAAGTAATAACAGAATTATATTAAGTAAATGTGTAAATTGTGTGTGCCAAGAAAACACTTAATAGTGAACTTCAAAAAGTGTGTTTGTGTACTGAAACAGTATATTGTCCACTAAAAGATATTTAAATTGCTGAACGATATTTATTCTAAAAGAATTATATGTATTTGCTCATATATATTGTACCGGATGATGCATATCCTGTAAATTCATATGATGTGCACAAGATATAACATGATATCAGTATCATACATCAGAATAAGGCATCAATATAAACCCAATATCAAACTTTAAAAAGAAAAGAATTAAAAGTTATTTAATTTAAATGAGAGAAATCAAACCAATGAAAGTTGGTTATATTTCCCGATTTCTCCCTATCCAAAACTCTATTACTATGCTAATTGCTACAATGAAATTTTATGCAGTATATTCTTGAAAGACTGAACTTAAACCTTGCCTTTATGTGCAACTTTTGGGAAGAGAAAGCAGAAAGGATATACCATCAATAATATCACAATAAAGTAGTCAACTCATCTCAGGAAATCAGTGGATTGCAACATTATCCAAAACCTTGCATAATTTTGTTGGAGAGAGAAACAAGTGCAAATTAATGATTTAAAAACATTTATTTCTCCAAATAAATCCATTACCCATTGAATGTATGAATAAAGACTTTAATGAGATAAACAAAACAATAAAAGAAAACTTAATAAGTGAAACAATTTAATTACACATAGAACTCATCTACATATTTGCTACATATGAATACCCCTAAACAACATGGTCTGAGTTTTAACTACACACCAGTTAATCATTTGGACAAATAAATAAAAATCTCATAAAGATAAAATCAATGGTGATTAATTATTTTAACCCATTGTCTAAACCCCTCCAACCTTTCCCCTTTTTTCTTGTTTTCTCTGTTAATACAGTATAAATGGCATTAATTACACCATACAAAACATATACTTAGATAATAATAATAATAATAATAATCATCATCCAAAGAAATATAACTTTAAAATAGACAAAATGTGTGTGTGCAAACAACAGCTTTACATACATTTGTTTTAAAGGGAAAAAAAAAACAAATAACAATTTATATGAGAAACAAATTATATATATATATATAATTCATAAGGACAAAACATACTAACAATAAAAGATTATACCATAGAGTTTTCCTTCAACTTCTTTCCATCGACTATCTCAAAGTGATCTAACTTCTCAGGGTGCTATAAGATGTGACAAGGCAACAAGGACTTCTTTTCTTTACAGCAAAACATAGGCATCAAAGTGTTCATCATCAGCAGTTGGTGTCTGTGGCTACATGGTGATGGCACAGAGAAAGGTGTACTGGTGTACTGTGGTGGGGTGTTTATTCCATTTTAATTTTAAAGACCAATTTAGGCATTTTCATTTTTTACTCAGCTTCCTATAAATAACTTTTTTCTTTTTTTTTACTATCATGGCGACAGTAAAACACTGACTAAGTGTTTGATTTGTAGCCAAGTTCAGCTCTGCTCCCTTTTCATAAATTTCCTCATTGCTTAATAACCAGCATATTTCTCTTAATTCTGCAGACAGATTCTCAAACATGGTTCTAATAGAACAGCCTTAGTAATCAACCATGAATAGAGAACATCAGTAAGACAGTCTTCATATACCCATAGTCTAACATTTTACAACCCGAGTATTTCAATGCAGGAACCAACATAGCAGGCCAAAACATAGCCTAAGAAAAAGAAAACCAAGAAGAGATCCCCAGCACTTGCTGAACACTTCTTATAGCCCACCCAAAACAATGCAAATTATATACCCCTCTTTCACTATTACATCCATTACCTCCAATTTTTGGGATAATTGATCATAACACAATTGATATAGCTTTTTACATCTTTTATCTCTCAATTCTATCTTTCACCCCCCAGACTCTTTTAATTCATCAAGGAATTCCGTTTACATATAATACAATTGAAATATTTTTTTTCTTTCTCTTTTCTATCTGTTACAAAAGATAAAAAAACAACAACTTTGAGATAAAACAAATCTTTGGATTTTCTTTGCAGATATTTGCATTAGATAACTTTATTTTTTAATATATATATAATGCATAGAATTACCATTTTTATTTGTAAAATTTAAAATCCTTTTAACTTGTTAACCGAAAACCAAACCATAAACATCAAAAACATGCAGAATATTTACAATTATTCTGACTATCCCCTTTTTTATAGTCTTGCACATAAACGATTTAAAAACACAAATTATGAAACTTCGCAATTATAAAAAAATAATAATTATAAATCATACATCTATTAATCATTATTTTTCTATTGTGACATTTATTCATCCATGTGCATAGGCAAAAATATCTGTACAGACCACTATTATATAATTAATTGCACAACTTTATATAAGGTTGTCCTTTGGTATATTACTAGATTCTATATAACAAAATATAAATATATATATACCTATAAGTGAGATTAGTTTTAACCAGTGTCACATTGTGCATGGCCACTCTAACAATGCCTGTCACAATATATATATATGTGGGTGTAGTATGCAAGAAACTCTTATATGTGAAAATGCATATGTAAAATTGGTTGACTCTTTGTGTGAATAATATCTGTTTCGACTAGAATAAATTATTGTTTATTTAAATTTATGGAACATCACATTTTAATGTTTTTCACATCAGTATTAATATTATTGAATAAATATTGTTATACAAAATTTTATGTGCATGTTGATATTTATTTTATCACCACCTGACTGGTATTGGATACCCTTAGGACATAACAATAGTCTATTTTAAAATTTGTTGAAAACAACAAAAACAATTAGAATCTGTGCTATAATTTAACATTTAAGTTCATCTTTCTGCTTATAAAACTACCAAGATAATTAAATTGGTTTATATTTTCAAGACATTAATCATATAAGCTAAAAGTTGCTAAGTATTTTTCTTTCCATCACTGGTTGATAAATTCTTTAGAGTGTTTTTTAACTATTAATTATTCAATCAAAATCTTTATTAAGTTTTAAGCATTAAGTACATTGGTAAATGAATTTCTGAACTATCAAAAGTAGTACAATTATCAGCATAATGCAAATCCATAATTTAAGAAAATATGCTTGACTTTATCTTTAATTAAATTAAAAATTCCACCATCAAGTCTATATCATTGATACACTTTTATTAAGCCATTTATAAAATAGTTTTGTAGATCATAATCATAAAATTGGAAACCATATCTGAGCAAGTAACATTCTTCTTTAATCCCCATTTTTATTTAAAATTTCTCAAATTATTCATCTATTGTAATAATACTTTTTCTCATTTCATCATGTTGAAGCTCAGTACTATGAATAAATTTTGGTGGACAATTAATTAATTTCAAACAATGCCATAGACTTGTTTAATTGAGTCAAATGCCTTGACCAAAACAATAAGAGATTTATATAATGGTATTTTATTATTTCATGACTTAAACCTTACTAATATTAATAACTACATAAACAAGTTCTTGATGAAACATAAATAAAAGTAAAGAGAAAAGGAAATAATTTGAAAAGTTGCCATCTTTGATGATCATGTAGAGTTGTTTTATTAAAGGTAAAAAATAATTAAAAATGTATCTGTAAGTGCACATTAATTTTTTATATATCAGGGGTGAAGTTTGTATCATAATACAATCATTTTTTTTAATATTCAGAACATCAATGAATGTTTATAAATTTTTTACCCTCCAACAGCCACACCACATTAGAATCTCAAATCATGGACATAGCAAACTAACCACACCATAAGACCCTTTTATTTACACTTATACTAGAAGTTGCAATTAGTAACAATTGCAATTACAATATTATTGTGAATTGATGAAAATAAACTTAAAAAATGGACATTATGAGTAGAAAAAGAAATTAGATAAGCATGTATTTGGGGGAAAAAAGAATTATTAAAAATATAATGGAAAAGATCATAAAAGGAAAGTAGTATAATTATGAATACTTAAAGAAGAAAGCAATGAATACGATGGCTTTACAATGGTTGTCTAATTTAGTGTGTAATATATATATAATATAGAAAATAGCTAATGTTAATGATTAATCATAACTAGATTTTATAATTCATTTTTAAATTTTCCTAATCGTTATTTTTTAATTCTATCAGAGGTGAATGCATATGTAATTTAATGCTTAATCCTTGTTACTATGTAACTTTAGTCAAAAATTTCAAATTAGCATTTTTTAAAGCACATTAATAATGAGTGCATGTATAGTTTAATACTTAAAGTGCTTGGTGTGGTTTATAAGTCAGACAAACGTTTTATGATATAAAAAAGTATAATACAAATTTGGCAAATTATAATAACTTCAGTCACATATTTCTTCTAGAAGTTACCTCACAGAGCAGACGAGTCTTGTGAACAGATTTAATTTTATCTGAAAATGATAAAAAGAAAAAAATCTGACTACCATTAAAAAAGGTTTTTATTCTTCTGTCATATTCATATATTCATACCCTAATCCTATGACTAAGTGCTTAATTATCCAATTAAAAAAAAAAGTGAGCATTTATACATATAAGCATTTCAGAGTTTTTTTTGTTTTTCAGGTAGAAACAAAATAGAATGCAGTAATTTGAAATTATAATTTATTTAATCACTATTCCATTTTAGTTTAAAAAAACAAAATCTGGTATTTCTTTGATCTTCTACAAAATAAATTTTGAATATAATTTCAAAGTGGGTAAGTAACTACTACACAATTTTTTTTATTACTATTACTGAAAATAAATAAAAAGATCGTCACAAAGATATATTCATTATGTAATTAAAAAATGTAATTAAGATAAAAGTTATATTTTATCTTTACCAATATTTATGTTCTTCTAACTAAAATATAGACTTATTATATACTTGCATTAATATATGTAATATATAGGGTATATGAGCACAGACTTTTACATTACCCACCACTTTCCATTCTTTCTCATAACACATATATGTCGAAAAGATAAATAATCACCAATACCGTATTTTATGCTAAACCAGCAATAATCAGTTGATCCAGATTATCATCTCTACACACACACACACACATATATATATATATATATTACGATAGCCAATCTTCATACTTTAATGGACAGGTGTATCAGTGTTATGAGATAGAATGGAGAGTGGTGGGTAATGTGAAAGTCTGTGCTCATATACCCTATATTGTGTTCTTATAATTTATTATGCTTCTTAAAGATAATTATCATAATATAGTACTTCTTATTTATTGAAATATTTTGAATATCTATTATTTCATAGGGTTGCTAAAGTTAATTAAAAAACAGATAGTTCCTATGTAGTAGAATCTTTTAGATGATTGATTAATGACAAGTGTTGTTAGTGATGACTCCTTCCTTTAAGTTTTAGACATAAAAATTGAAGAAAGTTTAATACCTGACAAATATTATCCATAAATTGAATGTAGGTAACTTAACTGAGTAATTACAACTGATGCTTAAAACAAATGAATTCTAAAAAAAACCCTGAATCATATTTTTGAAATTTTCACTTTGTATATTACCAATGATATCTACAAGATATTTATAAGAATATAAATGCATGTGTGAGCATGAAACAATTATTTATCAACTCTACTGTAATCTGTATGGCAATTGACTGGGAGATTGGTTTTTCATTGGAACTACTGAAGGATTTAATAAAACCATTACAATGAAATTGTGCTTCAGACATGAAGTAAGTACTGGAACTCTAAAATTTCCTTACATAATATTTATTTATATATATGAGAGTATTTATGTTAAGATGATTAACTGATTTTGAGATTTCATACATAAATTTTGATTCTGTTTCTTTAGATTTTGATTTACTCTCTTTAAGATGTTTTTATTTGCATTTTATGATGAAAAATGGTAAATATCTAAAACTGAAACATGAGCAGTACATTATAATATATACAATTCAGATCAATAACTGCTCAAACTTATAGTTTTAAAATTTTGGCCTCAGACAGTTATATTTATTTAGATTACATAATTTTATTATAATATAACCTTTTAGAATAGTGGCACCACTTATAGACCTCTCTGAACAGAATGCTAATACAAGTATTGGAGATATTTTCAGTGTCATAAAAATATTCTAAGTATATTTGCAATTTTGGGGAAAAAATCCTACACTGAATAGTAATAAACAAAAACATTTAATTCAATAATAAAAAATATATTGGATGCAATTTTATTAATCATAAAAATATAAAAATCTTGTTACACAAGTAATATTAAGAATATTTACCAAAGGGATATAATTAATGCAATATATATTGTTTTGGTCATTTCATATATAAATATGAAAGAAATGACTTGAATCAGATTTTTTTTCAGTTTTCTAACAGGCTCAGAAATTTTTTAAGGATAAACCAAAACAGATAGGCAATCAATGAATATCTAGATGTTTCTATTAAAAAATAAATAAAAAACAATTCATATGAAAACACTCATTACTAAATAATTAGAGAAGTAATATCGACTTCATTTTTCCTCTAAGGTGAACAAGAAACATCTTTGCCTCTGCAATAAATGACTTAAGGACTTTGTCTATAACAGATTATTAAAATTAAAAAAAAAATGCACACATGTGAACAAAATAACATTTAAAATCATTAATTAATTTTGCTTTGTATTTATTTGTGAATATGATCAAAAACATTCATTGTTGTTCTAATTTATATTTGGGTAGTGAATGATTTGGTTTTTTTCTTCATTTTTCTTTTAATTGGTTTACAAGATTTCTTAAAATCAGATTTAGGGGGAAAAGATTTTAAAACATTAAATTTTATTATTTTATGTAGTGTAAGAAGTTTTAGTGTTTATTATAAATTTTGATACATATCAAATATTTAACAATTGTTTTGGTCTCTACATTTCATTCATAACTATCAATGCAATGACTAATACTATTCCATTTTTTATGATTTGTATTTTGTCATTAAACTATTTATTTATCACTTGTTTTTTTTAATATAGTTATTAATTTTAAAAATAATTGTGAAAGGTTTGGTTTAAAATAAATGTTTAAACAAACAATAATGGAATTCATTTATTTATATATATACTGTGATATACACATGCCATCATTTATAGTATCTTTTATAGTTTATGAATAAATAAATAAAGAAAACAATTAAAGGCCTTATGTTTAATGAATATGTTTATTAATTTGGATAAATTTAGAGTGAATGAATATTTCATTTATTACATTTAAAAATGAAATATTTTATTAAATTATATTGAATGATAACAAGATTAGAAGATAATCATACATTCACAAGCTAGTGTGTAAAAAAAGAGACTGTGTTATTATTTTTCTTTAGTGGTTGCCAATATTTTTATCAATATATTTTGGATTTGCAGCAAAGCAATGATATACTGTGAGTAAAAAATTACTTAGGAGGAAAAGAACACAAACTTCCCCTTAATTGATATTATTATGATTAAAACAAAATGATTAAAAACAAATGCTATGCTAATTGTCATGAAACTCAGATCATTAAATTTACCATGAATTGCAACAATGACAAGAGAAATAATTGGATAACATCTAATGGTTAAAAATATTTAAGAATCCCTATATTTGTGTTTTGATAGCATGAAGATTCCAAAAAAAATGCTGCAGAATAAGAAAGATTAAATCCAAGTCACATATATGCTTAACTTTGTAACAGATACTTACAGACAAATTTCTTGGAATTATCTAGTCAGGTGGATTTCACTTGCCAATAATAGATAAAAATATAAAGGTAACTTTTGATAAATATTTTAAAAAAAATCTTTCTTCTTTATTAATAATTTTAAGTATAAAGTAGTTTTATTTTTTTCTATTATTTGACATGCACTTCAATAAAAATAATAAATCAAACAAATTAGTCTTGAATTAATTAACATAATACTTTTAAATATAGGGGATTTGAACTCAGATTTTCAAGCAACTTAGAACTATCCACACTATCTCATATTATGTTATAATTCAAATATAAATTGAAAACTTTGCATGTGAAAAATATATTTGTAAAATAATATAGGTGCTATTGCATCTGACCGCAAAGCTACTTTTTACTTAATAACAAAATAAAATCTATTATTCTGCAAGTGCTTTCAAGAGACATGATCTCATCTTCATAGCTCTGAGTGAAGTAATTATTTGCAAATTATGCAAAGTTCAAAGGTTAATTATTCAATTTTTTTGAAATCACAAAGCATTTCCACATACATGTAGAAAAGATAAATAATCACAAATATATGTATTCCATACTGAACCAACACTCAGTTCACATTATTATCTTTCACACACACATATATATATAATCAGTGATCAGTTTATATTAAAATAGCAAATCTTTATACCTTAATGGACAGGCTTAAATCTACTTCAACTTCCAACTCTTCAGCAATCCATACGATTGAAAATCTGTTGATAGAATGCCCAAATCCCATGCTGATGCCCATATTATTTTTATAAAACCAATCAAAATTTAAAAATATAAGTAATATTTTATATAATTTAGTTTAAAATTATAAAATAATTTTTATTATAAAAGCATTACTTGATTTTGAATGATATAAATGTTTATTACATTTGTGTGTGTGAGAGAGAAAAATTTTGTAGCTGACTTGTGTTAAAAATTTTAATTATAGATCATATCTTTTGATTGTAATCTGGCGGGAATAAATTGTACATATATATTGTATGATGTTAGTTTGCAATTATTAATTAAATTATTATTTATTTTAATCACTTCAATGAGTTAAGGTTTATATTAATAAATTTATAATTATTATTAATCTAAGTATCTGTTGACTGACTTATCACACAAAACCATTCTATTATATGAAATCATCTTATTACACAATTTATTTTATTATTAAGATATTTAATTGTACATATCACTTGTTGACTTTTATTTTTTTTTTGGCAAGCAAAAACATTTATCTCTGAACCCATTGGCACCTTACAAATTCACGAGGCCATTGTAGATGTAAATCTAAACTAGCATAGAATCATTTGTGGATTAATTCAATTTTTTTAATTGCCTAAATACAACATTTATTCAGTAAATTTTAGATTGCCCAAATATGTAGTGCATAATAGAAGAAAATTACTTGGTTCATAATTTTATTTATTATATTTCTTCACCCAAGTCTATGAGGCACTTGTAGGCTAGCAAGTCGTGCTCAATTATAATAATATGTATTATATTTATGATTACCAAAATCTGCAAGTTATCCAGTGAACAGTTAGTTTTATTTTATCCATATTGTTGGTGATCAGTATTTTATTGCTCCATTGCATTTCTAGATTTCTCACAGATGTGGACATTTTAGATCAAGTAGCTTTTCATCAATTATTTTCTTTATTGACATTACATTTTTGGCTTTTCCAACAGAAGAATATTGCTATTTATGAGTCAATGTCACTTCATTAGCATTGTTTTTATTTTATATTTTCCATTACATTTTTTGGTTATTAATTAACAAACTATTGACATAATGACCATGCAGCAAGAACCATATGTAGTCATATGTTACCATACTATATCCATATGTATACCCAGATAATAGTTACACAAAAGACACATAATTTTCTCCAATTATGCACTACATATTTGGGCAATCTAAAATATACTGAACAAATGTTGTAGTTAGGCAAATAGAATAATAATAATAATAATAATAATACAGGTTGGAATGCCAGAATAAAAGTAAAATTTTAGAAGTCAAATTAAAAGAATGTCAACAGACTAATAATAGAGAAAATACTTACAGGATAAACAAGAGCAAGAAATCAGAAGTTTAAAAATTTAAAGCAAAGCAATCAAAAGTATGCCATTAATTTAGATGGAGTACAATCTGAGATGGACAATTTGAAAGCCCACTCATCATCTTTGGTTAATCTGATTAAGTTGAATAAAGTAATTGAAGCCATAACTTCAATAGAAGGAAAACAAGAAGATCTAAGACAGAATAAAGAAAAGGGAATGGAAATAATAAAAAGGGGTTTGGAAGAAAATTGTCAGGTAAAGATAAAAAAAAATTTATTATAGAAATGAAAATTCAATTTCAAATTGGGATAAGTAAACTTAGAGATAGTTTAACAAAACCACATGATGAAAGCATAAAGGATCCAGATAACACTAATATCTCTATTTAAATGTGGTCCTACCACCACTCTGTAAAATTGCTTCATCAAATAGAGAATGTTAAGCAAGGAGTGTGAGTTACCAATGTTAATGTCAGGGGAAAATGTTAATGTGATCAGTCCATATAAAGCTATCATGTCATGTCTGAATTTATTAGACTCAAAACCTTCAAGAATGACTTCACAGAAAACCCTATAGAATATTTGATGATGTTGCAAGAATTGTTTTCACTTTATGGATCAAGTGAGGTTGCTATTACAAGCAACTATTTATATGGGACCACCAAAAATTGGTAGCAGTCACTATTTGTAAGGCTAATTACTTTTGGAGATTACCACCAATTCTTATTAAATAATTTTTGGAGCAAAGAGAGCCAAAATATCATTTGCATCAAGGTTCTCAAAAAAGATTTGCAGGCAATTTGATAGGAAATTTGATCCAATTTTTCAACTACTAAGTGTTGAAACTCAGGATTCTTACACCACCCTCACTATCTGAAGGTCAAATTATAAGGAGAATCAGATATAACTTACCTCAATAATTCAACAAATTTTTATCACTGCCAATAGTACCACTAATCAATATTGAAATGGAAGGATTGCAACAAGAACCTAAGGAAAAGAACATAGGGGATGAATGTTTCAAAACATGTAGTTTTGAATTTTAAACTTCAAGCATACATGTGGAATTTCAAGGACATAATCAATCATAGTGTAAGCCTAGGAGATATAACGATAATTGTTTTTATTAAGAACCCATAAACTTTATAATGTATATCTCATGAGTGCTCAGAATTTGTTAATGCATCAACTCCAAGGATATAACAAGAGAAATGATACCAAAGTATGTTTCAGTACCACCATCAAATTTGAAAAACTTACCAAGGCCTCAATGAGATATTTCTTACCACAGGAGTTTACAAATACCACAAGAAAGAATGAAGTTAATGTAAATTAAGTCATAAATGCTTTAAATAATATAGTTGTTGAGGAAGATGCCAAATATTTAGTGATTGTGTTTAAAACTGTCCTTTAATTGTGATTATTTTAGAAGGAGAGTGTACTAAAGCTTTAATAGATACAGGAAGCTGGATTTCTATTATTAATCACAAATTTTTTCAAAAGATTTTAAATATCAACCCTGATATGTCTATATTGTCATTGAAGCAGACTCAAATTATTTTAGTTGATGGAAAGAAAGGTAAACTTGACACTAAACAAATATGGGATAGTTTGTGGATTGGCCACCAAGATATTCAGCATGTGTTTATGTGTGAATTGGTGCAAGAGATAATTTTAGGTTCTGATTTTCTAAATCACTATAGTTATTTCATAGACTATAACAATAATGTTATCACTTGTAACCAAAAGGAGATTGGGTTTATCAATGTTGAGCAATTTTCATCTCCAAAAATGTGTGTGTTGAGGAAATAGTGGGGACTCATGAAATCAAACCCAAGTTTTAAAACATGAAGGGTTATTATCCACATGATATTCTGAGGTTTTTAAAAAAATATTCTGATTCAATACCAAAATGTATATTTTGATAAACCCAGTGTTATACCTGGATATGCACATCACATTAAGGTAAGAGATGAAATGCAATATCAATGTACCAGTGCAAAAAGGATGTAAAGAAGTAGATTGATAAAATGCTGGCAGGAAATATTGTAGAAAATTGTCCTTCTTCATATAACAATCTGCTATTAATCATTAAAAAGGATGGGTCCTTATAGTTGTGCTTGAATGGTAGACATCTAAGCAGCATCACTATACATGAAAGTAATGCATCTCCATAAATGCATGACATTTTGATCAAGTTTAAGGATAAAACCATTTCACAACAATCTAGTTTTTAAACTTAAATCTATTTTTTAGTATTTGTATAAAAGAATTGGTACTAATTTAGTATGAACTCATGGCCATTTTGAATTCTAAGTACTGCCCAAAACTCTTGCTTACACATTCAAGTAATGGATGACATTGATTAATCTACATGTGGTTGGTGATATGACCATTCATTATAAAATTACAATACAAATCAATAATTAAAAAATGAAAATGCAAATTTTATACAATAATGCTTGATGTAATCACATGACTAAAACATACAAAGTCACAATTTACATCAGCAATTCTAAAATTAAAGCACAACTTTTCTACAACTATGCAATCATTGCCATTCTTTATAAAATCACAATTTACATCAATAATTAAAAAATTAGAGCACAAAGTTCATACAATTATGCTTGATCATATGCCCAATCACTGTTGTGTATTCTAAAATGAATTTAGTATTTTTCATTCTCACTAATGTTCATTATTAACTATATTTTAACTCAATCAATATTATTCATAAATCTTATACATTAAACTTAATAAATCTCTATTTTTAACCAAATACAACAAGCACATGTTACAAAAAAAATAATTACAACTGTATGACATAACTATATAAAATAAAGAATATTAATTTTACAATTAATAGGACTTTTTTTATGGAAAAGAAAGTCTGATGTTTCAAGCTTGCATTGTTCTATGTAGTTAGAAAAAAAATGGAGATAAGTAAAAATAGCCATTGTTCACATTTTATCTCCTGACTTGGTCATCAGATCTACATTTGATCTCATAAGATCCTTATGAGCTCTTGAAATTGATACAAATCTATATTCATGACTAAAACATACTGTCATAATTTACATCAATAATTCTAAAATTAAAGTGCAAATTTCATATAACTATGACCATTCGTTACAAAATCACAATTTACATCAATAATTAAAAAAATAAAAGGCAAATTTCACACAATTATGCTTGATCCAATCACATGACTAAAACATACAAAGTCACACTTTACATAAATAATTCTAAAATTAAAACACAACTTTTGTATAATTATGCAATCATGACCACTTGTTACAAAATTGCAATTTACATCAATAAGGCCCAATCATTGTTGTGTATTCTAAAATGAATTTATATGAATACCAACAAGTTAAAAGAAAGAAAAAACAAGTCAAGAGATTAACAATTGTAATAATAAATTAACATTTATTAACCTTTAGAGAAAATAAATCAGCAATTTTTCTTTATCATCCCATTTAATCAATTGTACACATTTGCTCATTTATTTATACAATGTTATCTTTTTCACAAATACTTTAATGCAACATATGTTTTTAATGTAACATATATTCCTAGTTTATCATTTCACATTTACTTTATCTTTAAGCAATCTACTTTTGCTGCTCTCTACTTAAAATAATACTTCTATAAATAAGCTTTACTTCTCTTGTATTTCTGGAGTCATTAACTTCCTATTAAACTTAATAAATCCATACTTTTAACCAAATATACTTTTGTTGTTCTGGAGTCATTAAATATGATTTCCCGTCTTATACATTAACATTTAATAAATCCATATTATTAACCAAATAACCCCAGAACACATACAAATAATGTAAAATTGATCATATCACTTTTATAATTTCGAAAAACTAAAAGCTTATTAAATATGAATTATTTCCAATATATTTTTTATTTGCACAGCTGTCTTTCATTTTACTGTAATTAGTTATTTCACTCTCTATTGCCCATTGTATCAAGCAATTTTTTTTTATCATTTCATTTAATGTTTTACACATTTGATCTTTATATATATATATATATAATGTTATTTTTTCACAAATATTTTAAAGTAATATTTGCTATATAACACTTCTATAATTAAATGTTACTTCTCTTTTGTTTTTCTGTAGTCATTAAATATGGCTTCTTATTTTATACATTATTAAACTTAATAAATCCATACAATTAATAGGATTTTTTCTTACCAGGAAAAAGTCTGATGTTGCATGTTTGCTTTGTTCCATGTAGTTAAAAAAATGGAGATAAGTAAAACTGGTTCACATTTTATCTTCTAGTGTGGCCATCGGATCTATCCTTCATCACATGGGGTCGTTATGGGATCTTGACATTGATACAAATTATATTTATATCCAAGTGACTTTCACCATCAACAAACTGCCAAAGCATATTTATTCTAAAATTAATAATAAATTGCATGTTATCTTAAGATTAGTCAAAGAATAATTGTCTAAAGTAAAGAATTATTATTATAATTTTAAAAAAAAATTAATAAATCAGATTTTTTTTACCAAAGTGAATACAGTTGTGTGCTTCATAACTCACATGTCAGTATAAATAAAAAGATGCAGATAATAAAATTATGAAGATAATAAAAATTTAGCATTGGTACAGCTGTGTGCTTCATTTCTCACATGTTATAAACAAAAGGATGCAGATAGTAAAAAGATGGAGATAATAAAAATTTAATATTGTTCAGATGTGATCATCTGATTTGAAAACGTCCATAAAAGACAAATTTTGATACAAAATTTTTGGTTTTGAGTAGCCAAATTTCTTTCTGTAAAAGACATTTAATTTTACAACAATCTTCTTAAAGATTATGCCTTTAAAATCATTTTACTTTGATATCATTGCTAGAAAGAATCAATCAATTGATGTTTTAAGGGAACATTATATTCTCAATGACAAAGATAGTAAGAAACTATCCCCAAAGTGTTGTGACATGCTCAAAAAGTGGAGGAAGAACTGCAAGAGTGAGTGGGTCCCCACTATGTGGTGCTCCAAATGCTATACTACCCACTCTATTTGTGTAAGATTCCATTATACCTTTACATGAAAGCTAGTGGCCATATTGCAAGTCAATTGAGCTTATGCAAACTTATGGAACTGGCTTTTTTATTCATACTAGATTTTCCAACCAAAACAGTGGTGAAGATGACCAGCAAATATTTGGTAATAGTGGTCAACTGGTTTAATTTTTGTAAGGCTGTTCCTATGCTGTGTTTGTTAAAATAAAACGACAGTTGATAGAGACAGAACAAGACATTATTCAAAAAGATGAAGCAAGGTTTGCTGATGGATGAAAATATAATAGAGGAAAACTGCTAAATGGTGATTATCCATGTATGAATAAGGATAAAACAGTAATCCCAATTAATAAAAAAACCACAGGGCCTGCATTGATGGATTCTAGATATTTGGATTAAAAAAGGGTCACAATTGTCACTACTTTTCAGTGCCTCATCAGGATAAAGCTACATTGATAACCATCATTGAAAGGAAATGCATGGTTGGCTCTGTCATTCACTCAGATGAGTGGCCAGACTATGCTGACCTCAATGATAGAGGATTTCACTATCAACCACCAGAAAAAACTGTATAAATCCATTGTCAGGCATTCATACCCAGCCAATTGAGAGATCATTAGAATATTGAAAAAGATGAGAGGCACATCAATAGATCATGTACAATCCCATTTGGATTCAATTTGTTGGTGGATGGATAAAAAGAATCTAAATGAGATTTATTTATTAAATTTTTCAAAAATTCTAACAATACCTACTGACCTACTGAAGGTGAAAAGATTAGTGTTTATCTTATTTAAAAATCAATACTTCTTTTACATTTGAAATAATCAACAAATTTTTATTTATTTATGTTGCTGTTCTTTTAATTTTTAGCATATGTATTTTGACATAAACCTAATCTAGCAAAATTGTTTTTGATAATTAAAACTACTTCAATACTTTGTATTTTGAAATAATAAAATCTGTAATTATTTTCTTTAAACATGTTTCCATGTTTGTATCAATTTCAAGAGCCTGTAAAGATCTCACATGATAAATGTACATCCCATGACCACATCAGGAGATGAAATATAAACAACACAATTTTTAATCATCTCCATTTTTTTTAACTACATGGAATAATGCAATCATGCAACATCAAACTTTCATTCTGTTAAGAAAAAATCCTATTAATTGTAAAATTAAAATGCTTTATTTCATATGGTTATATCATATAGTTGTAATTATTTTTTAGTATATGTGCTTGTTGTATTTGATTAAAATATGGATTTATTAAGTTTAATAAACTTTTAGTTTTTTAAAATTATAAGGTTGGTATGATCAATTTTATGTTATTTGTACATGTGCTGGTTATACTTGATTAAAAATATGAATTTATTAAGTTTAATAATCTAAGATAGAAAGCTAATGACTCCAGAAAAATAAATGAGAAATAAAATTTACTTAGAGAAGTATTATTTTAAGTAGAGAGCAGCAATAGTAGATTGCACAATGGTAAAGTAAATGTGAAATGATTATTAAATTAGCAAACATATATTATCCTAAAAACGTATGTTACATTAAAATATTTTTGAAAAAGATAAGTTTATATATAAAGAACAAATCTGTAATGCTGATTAAATAAAATGATAAAGAAAAATTGCTAGTTTAAGTTGTTTAAAGGTTAATAATTGCTAAATAATTATTACAATTATTAATTTCTCTTGAATTGTTTTTTTTCTTTTTTTAACTTGTTGGTATTGAAATAAATTTATTTCAGAATACACAGCAGTGATAGGGCATATGATCAAGCATAATTATATAAATTTGGCACTCTAATTTTTTAATAACTGATGTAAATTGCGAAATTGCGATTTTGTAATGAATGGTCATGATTGTATAGTTATACAAAAGTTGTGCTTTAATTTAGAATTATTGTAGTAAAGTGTGACTTTGTATGTTTTAGTCACATGAGTAGATCAAGTATAATTGTATGGAATTTGCATTTTAATTTTTTTATTATTGAATTTGTAATGAATAGTCATGATTGCCGAGTTGTATGAAAGTTGTACTTTAATTTTAGAATTATTGATGTAATTTGTGAATTTTATATTTTAGTCACATGATTAGATCACACATAATTGTACAAAATTTGCATTTTAATTTTTTAATTAATGATGTAAATTGCCATTTTGTAATGAATGGTCATATCATGACAACATGTAGATTAATTAATATCATTTATCACTTGGATGTGTTTTTAGAATTCAAAATAGCCATGAGCACATACTGAATCAGTACCAAGAATTGTTATATTGTTTAGATAAAAATAGTTATTTTTTATGCAAAATGATTTTTTTAGTCTTTGATGTATTTTGTAAAAAAAGTATTGATTATTATTGATGGTTTGGCATAAGAGATTACATACAGATTATCCATTGATTATCTAGCACTTTAATTACTAAACTTATTAGATTAATACTTTTTCTGAATTAAAAGAGTTAATTAGTAATTATTCAATAATAACCTACACATTTTATCTAGTATATTTCTTCAAAGTGCTGTAGTTTGCTGAAAATTTAAACAAATATTAAATAATAAAAATATTAATTTTAATATTTATTGTAATCAATATAGATATCCAATTGTTTCAAATACTTTATTAAAAATGTATTTCATACAGTTATTGTTATAATTAAAAAATTAAAATCTGCAAGGTACTTTTTCTCTTCAATTTTTGTGATAACATTCATGTCACACTTTTCACTCATAATTAAATTTTATCCTTAATTTTTTAACCTAGATTTTTTTTGTGGTTAAGCTTTTACTAACTTTTTATAATATTTTTTAAAACAATATAAATAAATATTTAAAAAGTTAATAATAAAAATTTGTTTCTATTTTATTACTTTGCTATTTGAGGAGAAAATAACTTAAGTTTAATTTTGAAAATCAAATTGATAATGTAAAGGTAACCAATAAAAAAACATGCATTAATATCAAATAGACATCTTGATTTTTTTAATACACTCTATACTGTATCTATATTTGTTTTTTTTTTTTAATTTAAGACTAAATAAAAAAATATTATTTAAATAAATTTTATTTATGTAAAATAATAAACTCTAGAAGTTCTAAAAATTTTAAGTGGCCTTACGAATTTATTGATGCAGAACTTACATGTTTTTTTAAAGTAATTTTTTTTTTGTATTATCAATAAATAAGTAATGAATGGATTTTTGATTAGAAAGTGACAGAACTGAGTTGTGACCAACCACTTTATAACTGCTCTAAATGAAGTGGTCAACTTTTATCAACCAATTTATTGTCTAATATGAAATGTCAAAATATAAAGAGGTTTTTATATGCAATAAAAAAAAAAAAAAATAAAAAAAAAAAAAAATTTGTATAAGTGCATATTATACATATACTATATACTAAAACAAAAAAAAAATTATGGATAAGAGATAGGAAAAAATTTGGATTATTGTGTATGTGTATATTAATTAGTGTTGATAAATTTTAATAATAACCATTATAAAACAGAGAAGTATTTTTAGTTATATGTTTAACCTTTTTCAAATGTTTTCCATTTGGAAAAATTAATTGTCATCATGAGAAATCACTTCTATATATCCTTGTTGATTTTGTTTTTTTTTATGGTTTCTTTTTTCAAGAAGAATTCTAGTGTTTTCTAAATCAAAATTTAAAGTATTTTTGAGTTTTATAATGACTATGAATAATACTTATTATCACCATTAATATTTGATTGTTTTATTAATTATATATTGTAATACTAGAATGGCTCAATTCTCACAGCTAATTATGATATATATATATATAACCTTATGTGTTAGATATGTTCTAACACATTAATTTTTTTTAATATAATTATAATTTTTTTATCCATACTATTATAATAAAAAGCATAAAATATGTTTTAATAGTATGAGTTAAAGTAATTCAGTTAGCCTATTTAGTTATCAGTTATTTAAAAAGTTATCTTAAATTGTTTAATATTTATTTCACAGAATGAAGTTAAAAATTTTAAAACTCAAGAAGAGTTAATCTAGAACTTAGTATGTTTCAAATAGATTTAATAGATTAAGTTGTTCTATGCTGTCTGAAATGTTAGTTAACTTTGTTAGGATTTTAGTTGTTGATTTTTAAAATAAATGATTTTAGATTGATAGTTATAATAATTTATGTGAGAGTACTTAAAATTAGAGTTTAAGAATAGTAAGTATAACTTAATGAGATTAATGTTAATTTTTATTTGGTTTTAAATGTCAATCAATAATTAATTTATTTTCATTGTATTAAAAATGGCTATATTCAATGTATATGAGTAAGGATTTGGAGCATGCACAAAAAATATTGAAAGTTAAAAGGATTTATTAAAAGAAATAAGTGTATTTTAAAATTGGTTACATTTATTATAATATTAAAAAGTTTTAGATAGTATAAAATAAAAAGAATTAAATAAATTGAGAATAATATAGTTAATAAAAAGAATGTTTAATTTGAAAAAACAATTAATAATTTTTTTAAATAATTGATTTGATAATTATTTAGAGTTGATTAAAATCATTAACTAACAAGTTTATTTTTCATCTAGGCAATCATGCAATGTGATCAAATTGTCTAGATTTAGACTACATAATTCAAGGTTGAGATAAATTAAAAAGTCAATTAAGTGCTATTAATTTACATATTATAATGTACACCTGTAAATGATTGGTTTAATAAAAAATACAGTAAAGAACTTGGTGCATGGGTGGTGAAAAGTGCAACACATATTAGCATAAAGTAGATATTCTAAAAATTTAAAGACACTTCACAGACTTCAACTTAAAATCTACACTTCAAATCTTCACATTAAATTTTAAGTTCATTTTAGTTGTGAATTAAATTGTTTGGTTTTTATTTAATTATTATTTTAAAAGTTTAAGTTGCATTTTTATCATTTTCATGATTGAATAGAGGATTAGCAAGCTATCCATGCAGTATTTCTTCTGAAAGCATATGTTAAACTGATATATCAAATAATAATTTTAAAAAAATGCTAAAAATTTTTAATATTTTTCAAAGAAGCCCAAAAAGAGGTCACATAAGGAAAATGATGTTATTTCATTGTTATATAACAATTAAATTGTGAACATTGCTATAAGACTATCTCCAGCATGTTTTAACAAACATTTAATTAGTTATTAATAGTAAATGTTGCTATTAAAAATAGTCAATCTATGTATGTCAAACTCAGATATAGAGTGATGAATTTGTATAAAAATATTAAGCCTATAAAAAAGAAGCAGTGACAATTATTTAAAATTGTCTTATACAATTACCATAAAAGACAAATTTATAAAAACAAATTTTTAATTATTGTAATAAAGACTATATGCAGATTGTTTTATATTAGAACAAATATTATAGCTATTAATCTCAAGTTTACTTATTCATTTATTTATTTGAATTTTTTTAAAAATTTCTGATTGCTTCAAATATATTATTATATTTAGAAAAAATAATTATAATTTAACTTTACAGCAGTTGACTTATAATAAAAAAAACTTCATAATGAGCAATTTGAAATAAATAATTATCATTCTGTTCATTCCTCCTTTGATCTTCATTGTCATTGAAAATGTGTTTTAAAAGAAATTGTATGCTATTTGAATTATTTGTCATCAGCTGCTGTTATTTTACATTTGTAAAATTATTGTGAACTTTTTCTCAAAATATTTCTGTGTATATATATGTGTCTACTTTAGAAAAAGACAATGTGTTCATATATTATTTCAAGAAGAGAACAAAAGGACTTAAAAAGATCATTTTCCTTATAAAAGGGAAAATAACTGGTAATCTCTAAAAATGGTATTATAGTTATCATGTATATATATTTTTATATTTAAAATAATTATAGCCATAGTTTATATATTATATTATGATTATTATTACTTATGATATTATAAATATGTTTGTACAAAGTGTGCTCCAGATGTGGAATTGGTAAAATATACAGATTTTATTTTATGGGTTAATTGTAGTATTACAGAATTTTCTGAATAATGATTTGTAGCTATATAAATGTTTGTATCCAAAAAATAACAGCTTTTTTATATTATAAAAAGTAATTCATGAATAAAAATATTAAAAATATATGTGTGTGAGAATTTTAAATAATTTAAACAAAGTGTTGGCTTCATTATGCAATACTAGTTTTGTCAGTAACATATAATCTTAAATCAAGTGAATGAATTATTTGTCTTTTGTATGTGTGTTGAGATAAATTATTATTATTATTATTATTATTATTATTATTATTATTATTATTATTATTATTATTATTATTATTATTATTATTATTATTATTATTATTATTATTGTTGTTATTATTATTATTATTATTATTATTATTATTATTATTATTATTATTAGTTCCATGCCTTTTATTATTAGTAATATTATTTTTGATGCAAATTAAGTGTATATTATAATACTTTTATATGTGTTTAGCCACTCCATGAGAAATAGAGCAGCTCATTTATTCATGATAATTACCTGCATATAGTACTGGGTACTTGTTCATATTTTTGCTAGTTTGTATTTCTCTTAGGCATGTTCAGCTTTACAGTACATTATTAGTTTCACTATAATTTTTTAACTTAAAATATATTATCAGTATTGTGTATAGTTTTTTTATTATTCCAACATGGATACAGTTAATGTTATAAGTGGCTTATATTGCATAATAATTGTTAGCATAATAATAACATTTATTGAGTTTCTCTATACTGATTTTTAATACTGTGGTTGATTAAGAACAGTGTATAATATCTTCTAATAGCCTCAATAAAGTCATAGAGGTATATTGTTTTACATTATGAGTTCTGTTTGTAAATAGACTGTATTTGATGAATACATGTACTATTATGTAGTAAATATAACTGTTATGATAAAATTGTAGAAATGGTTTTTAAGAAAGGTACACCAATATATAAAGTTATTAATATTTGTAAATATAGTTTATTAGGTTAAAAGAAATGATAATAATTATTATAAATAAATATTTTTATTATATAATTCATATAATAAAAATGTAACAATTTATTCTAGCTAAATACTTTTCATATAATAAAGATATACATGAGAGATAGTGACCTAGGCCAACTGATGAGTGCTGATTCAGCACGAAATCTATCTTGGGGGTCATTTGTCTTTTATTATATCTTTATTTAAGTGATTTTTAAAAAAAGGGGAAGTATAAAGGTGTTTATTATATGTATAAGATATTACATATGGGAAAGAGAAAGGTTAATAACTCCGTGTGTGTAAAATAAATAAATAAAAAATCAGATATATTAATCTTTAACTGAGACTTAAAGTTTATATCTGTGCTAGAGACAATCTATAGTTTCCAAAATGGTTAGTAATAATCATTAATGTATTATCTGAAATGGAATGGCGTCAAAGTTGCGAGTGGAGGAAGTTTGACAATGGTAAATGAAAATGTAACAATTATATGGATTATAATGTGTTGTAAATAAATATTTTTATTATTAACTAAATACGTTTTTGTTTCATTGCCATTATGACATCATTGCATTAGCACATCTATTTATCAGAACTACTTTAATAAAGTTTGCATTAATAATTAATGGTCACATAGCGTTTATACATTCATTTTGCTTAATAATTTAATTATTTTACCTGCATTATTAGAGGATAAATGTTATAATCTTTGTATCATTTCAAACACACTTGTTATGTATCTGGAAGCATAAAAGATGCCATTACTGTCTTCTACATTATTTTAATACTGCTTATTTAAATTTGCATCAGAAAATATACGATTTTTGTATTTTATGGTCAGTAGAAGTGAAATACTTATATTTAAACAATGGTAAAGTATTTAGAAATGTTTCTTCAAGTTATGAATCACATGTGCCTTAAGTATTTGAGTATTCTGTTATTATATAATTTCATTTCTACTTTCTTAACATACTAAGATTCCATAATAAATGAACAGCAGTATTAAATATCCCATATTTAGCTTAAATAATAACCATTATATATATATATTGTGCCCTTTTCTATAGGTCGGTAATAGTACATAACAGTCAATTACTAAAAAATTTTATATTTAGAATATGTTCTTTTAATACATTAATTATATTAAGTCAATTATATCTTTAAAGTACAATTTGAGGCTAAAGTAAATACGAAGTATATAAAATTATAGCGAATTGTTTGAAAATAGTTATATAAAGCTTAAAATATTGTTTCATATGGTTGTAAAAGCTGGCCATATTAAATAACACAGCTATAAATAATTAAAAGTATATTTAAGAATCCGATTTTAATAGTTTAAAACATATGATTTAATAAATGCTATATTTAGATTTGTAATCATATTTAAATAGTCAAAATTAATATGGTACATTTTAAAAATAAACTTTATGATGGTGAGAATTGTATTTAATTCTATATTTTCTAAATTGTTCTTCCAAATTTTATAATTATATTATATAATATGATAAGTGTATCAATTTTATTAGTCTAGGCAGAGAAATAGATTGAAAATCGTCTGTCAAAATTATTAATCACGTGATTTTTTAATGTATACTCTCACACACACTGCTTGTTTGAATTAATAACAAGGTTTAAAATATTTTAAAAGTTATATTATAGAATTGGATGGAATTATTGCCTATCATAAAAGTAAATAGTATTAAACACTAAATTAACTATTGTATGTAATGTTTTAAGTAATGTAATAAAGACAAATACAGATATAATATAAAAATTAAATATTTTATTTAAATAAAAATAGATAAATTGAATAGATAAATGGAATAAGTTATTAAATGTTATTTTAAAAGTTATTTTAAATGTTTAAATAGTTTTAATAAAATAATAATTTGTTTAAAAGTAATATTTTAAATAATATTTTAGGTTCATTACATCATCATTTTTTATTTTCAAATATAATTCTACTATAAATTGGAAATATGTAAATTTTTTATCAAGCTAAAGTAAGAATTGGCCAATAAGAATAGGTATTCTTACAGATGATAAATATCATTGTAACTAAGTTATAGCAGGAGATTAAGGTATTGAAACCGAAGAAAGATAAATTATAACTATCAAAAGATAGTATTTTTTAAAAATCTTTTATTTTAGTCAATTTTTTTTAGTACTTTGTTATAACTTTATCTGCAAAAAAAAACAACTAAATTGATAATTTTAAAAAATATTTTTTGCAAAAGAGAGTATAAACTAAAAAATATTTTAATAATTTCGTTCAACATGCTTTGTTAAATTTTTTAAAAGCTTACCAGTCGTATTTTATCTAAAAGTTTAACCTAAACTACGCAATAAAAAATGGATATACTACAAAATAAAATGGATAGAAATTGTAATACTGTAAAAATATTTGAAATATTTATTGATACAGCTTTATTAATATTTAACCGAAGAACTGTTCTGGTACATAAAAACCACAGCTCGGACATTATATGGAGTCTAAAAATGTATTGAAACGTATTATTTATAGGCTGATCCAAGATTTATTTTTAAATAGTAATAAGACAATTATATTTCATGGATTATTTTTTATAATATGATATTCAAAGGAGTAAAATGTTATATCCTTTATGAAGGTAACATTTTTTTATATTTTAAAATGATATATAAAAAATACCAAATGAAAGTTTAAATGTATCAAGAAGGAAGCATAGATAAAAAGTGAACACATAGATGAATAAAAAAAATAGATCCATGGAAATACAAATAGTACTTAAAAGTATATCGAATATTTTTAAAAGTTAAATTAAATGGATTGATGCATCGGATATGCAGAGAATATTGGTAGAGAAGATTAAGAAGCTTCACGGGATTAATTAATATTATCGTCCTAAAAATACTAAAACCAAGGATTATTTTCTAAAATTTTACTAAATGGATTAATAATTATTTTGTTTTAAACTTTAATGCGCTTAGAGAAGAACATTTTTGAAAAAAAACTCTAGAGAAAATGATAAACATTTTGGACTTATCAGGAACTATCGTCAAGAAAATATGTAACTATAGTTTTGATTCTTTTATTTTGTTAACCTAGTTTAAATCTAAAATTTTATATAAAATTAAGAAAAACATAAAAACATTAATTTATTAATATTAAAATTTTATAATATAACAATCTAATAATTTAGCTAAAAATATTTTAATATAAAGTGTATGGGTGTGAATTTTTTTTATATCTGCAATGCTCAAGTGGATAAAGAAAAGCCTACTGAACACGATGACTAGATAAAGGTTATTGGTAATAATAATAACTATTGATAATTTATAATGTATATATATTTTTTTGTTTTCTTTAGATCATCTATAAATTGGAAGAATGAAGTGTAAAAGTTTTTTTTTTTTAATTATATGTAACGCATTTTTATACAACATTTTAAAAAACATTATGAGATAGGATTGATTTGAAAATATGCATACGACAATTTTTTTTGATTTTTTTTAATTTAGTGATATAATCCAATATAACAAATAATTATGTGATTCTTTTAAAGTTTTTATGATATGGGATATTCAAATATTGTCTAAGTAGATTGTATATGATTAAACATACAGAGCACTGAAGTAAGCAACTTTTCTTATGGGATCGTAGGATTGTTTAACTATTAATGAATTTTATTTATTGTTTTGTAAATGCAGATAGTTATTTATCGATGTAAGATGTAGAAAAATCTTGAGAAATAATGTTGAGATAGTGGCTTGGAATTACTATAGTTAACAGGAAACCAAGATGATGTATTTTTAAAATAGGATATGATAAGGAATGGGAATAATATTTAGTCTTTATGTGGTTATTAGCATAGTTAACAAAGCCCTATGACTGATACACATTTTATTTGGACAGTGTTTATATTACTTTAAATATTGATGTTCTAATAAAGCTGAAGAAATAGCTTTAACATCGTCCCTGTATTAGAGGATATTAGGCAGATAAATGTCCTACCTCTTCGCACTGTGCCATAATTTTGAGATATGTTAAGAGTAATACTCTAGCTTTCTTCCTTAATCCTATGCATCTGTTTTCACTATCTTTATTTCATGTAACTGCATTGTTTAGTAAGATATTTTAAAAGAAATGATAAATAATTTAGAACTAAGGTTGTGCTATCGTTTTTGGATAAGATTAGTTTATTTGCTTATAAGGAGCAGAATATTATAACTTAAATTTGAAGATCCAAAATATCCTAAGGAAAGAGAGGAATCATAAAATATATTTTGAATTTTATTTCGGAAATGAAATATAATTTTTTTTTTTTAAATAAAGTATCTAAATAAAGATATTTTCTTTAAAGTGATAATAATTTTAAATGCTTTAGTATTATTTTTTTTTAAGAGAAAAATAAGTATTGCATATTTTTTTTTAAAATACAATAGTACAAAGTAAATTATGTAAACAATATGCATAGTATATTTTTTGTTTATTGATTAACAGACATGTATTGATGATTACACTTATATCATACTAAAGTAGGGCTTAAAGAAGAATATATTATGATTAGTAAACATTGTGTGATAAATACTAAAATCTAGTACTGAATTTTGGATAATATTTTGTATAACATCTTTGACTTTGCAAGATGAAATTTTTTTTTAATATTTTGAGAAATCCATACTCATTATAAAATTTTGTTTTCTATAGAATGTTTGTTCTAAATATGAATTTTTTTTAAAAAATAGGATAGTTTAATAATATTAAGGATAAAATGCTGTTGCTAATAAAGTAGATAAATATACTTGTAATAAGTTAACCATGATGAGAAACCAAATAATAACATTTTTTTAAAATTTTGTCCTAAATCTAAATAAAGACATGATTGAAATATAAATTATTTTTTTTATAACTCGTAAATCAAACTGTAAAGTAAAAAAAAAGGTTAAGGATATCCACTGTAAATAATGTAAATAAATTGTTTAGTTATTTATTGTTAGTAATAAACTTTGTTAAATTTTGTTATTTAAAAAAAATTTTGTGTCAGAGTTGTTTATTTCTCCACATCGCTGCATGAGAACACGATATATGCATAATAACTGAAACAAATATATAATTTTGCACAAAAAGAAGAATTTAAATATTTTATTGGTATTAATTATAATTAAATAATCATAATCTTACATTATTTATTGGTCATAAATCAGTTATCACAATATTATATTAAATTATATGCTATCTGTTGCCACACATATTTTGTTTATCAGATTATTAAAATGCTACCACGTATTTATTATATCATTACATGAAGAATATTATTATTGTTATTTATTATCATTAGTTTAGGTGTAGTAGATTATGACATAAAATCCCTTCTCATATTTTACTATCGTATTTTAAAATTAACTTAGAATAAATTTTATGAACCTGAGATTATTTTATTTGAGCTAGATTATTATTATTAAATAGAAGATTAAGATTTAATTATTAGTTTAATCTTAATGAGTAGAAGTTATTAAAGTTGTAAGAATACTATGAGTTTGTTATTTGAAATAGTAATAAAAGGGGGGGATAGTATTCTTATGCCATTGAGGTAGTATCCTGCAGGATATTGTCTCAATGTAATCTATCTTGTCGACTGTATTTTCACTTCAAGTCTCATGAAAATATTAAATATTTATTTAATATATTTTTTATAAATTGAACCTTATTTGTATTTTAAATTTGAGCTAGTGAAATATTTTAATTTTAGTACTGAATATTTTAGTTATTAATTATTAACTGAGATAGAACCTGTTTTATTTTATACCATATATTATTCGGAAGTGAAGATGCATAATTACAGGTTAGAATATATATATATATATATATATATATATATATATATATATATATATATATATATATATATATATATATATATATATATAAAATTAAAGTATTACCATTAACATTTTGTTCCAAGTGCATTTTATTCTGAATTTGAACCCAAAAATGAAGGTATTTTAAACTTGTAAAAGAACTTATATTTGAAATAACTATATTTTAAAACATAAGATAAGATATTTAAAATTATCAAAAAACCTATATTTGAGATGACAGATATTTTAAGAATTAAGATAAAATATTTTAAATTAGTAAATAATCTTTTATTTCAATAATCACATTTAGCCATGGTAATGTCAACAAAAGGACTCATATTCTGGTGTTTTAAAAATCTATGTTAAATGGTGCCTGTTCATGTAACCTCTGGTTGATAGCCATTGAGTTTTCGTTTGGTCCATGTTCTGTAACTGACCAATCGATTTCTTGGGTTACAATATATATATTATAACATACAAAATGAATGCAAGCTATCAAACCATCAACCAAAAGTCAAACAATCTATATACAATCACAATTTGACAATGTATAAAAATAATATAATATATTAGGCTTAGCCCAGAATTCTAAATAATATATGCTATAATAAAAGGAGCCATATGGGTAAGAATAACAATAAATAAGCATTGTAAATATACTAATTAACATTTAATAAAAATTTCAGAAAAGGAAAACTCTCAACTTTCAGAGATGTTCTTAATATTAAAAGAATATACCAAAACATAATTCTTTCTCATAACATTTATAATACCACCCACTGATAATAACACATCTAAGAACCATTATTCTCAACATTTCATTGCAATGATTAGATCTACATTTCACAACCTACTGTTAATATGTTTTTTAAATGTTGTGCTTTCTTGTTTCTTAAAATGATTTCTTTTGTAAATTTTTTTTCTCATCATCAGTTATAATATTAAGATCTTAGGGTTCTTTAATTAAATATTTATAATATTAAATTGTCACTCTTCTTTTTTATTTAAGAATTATTAGGCAATCAATGCAATCCTCATAAAATAAGACATATACACTTATGGGATAAAATAATGTCTACATAATTTACAACAACAACAACAACAACATCAACAGCAGCAGCAGCAAAAACAACAACAACAACACCAACAACACCACTACCACCACCAATAACAACAACAACAACAACAACAACAACAACAACAACAATTCAATTCATTTAAGTGCTAAACAACAGCATAAAGCCAATTACAGCTTGCACATACAATAAAAGTGAAAATAAAACATATAACATACACTGAAAATATAAATGTATACATAATAAAGTAAAATTTAAAAGACAAAATCAAACATAACATTTAAGTTTAATAAGATTACAGAATTTCTTATAATCAATGTCACACAGATTAAGGTTACTCCCAATCTGATTATATAAAGAGGGTATAACCTAAATAAAGGAGAAAAATTAAGAATATTAGAATGACATGTTTGAATCTGATATACACAAATAGACCTAGTATCATAACTCAAAGACCTAATAAAAATAGTTGAAACTATATCTGATAAAATAACTTGTTTATTAACAATTTTATAAAAATATTTCAAATCCCTATATTTTGTCTAGATGAAAGATTAATTATTTTACCCTCCCAAGAAACATATTTGAAAAACTTCTTAGAAATAAACTGCAACAAGTTACATCCTTGCCAAGATCTAGGGTTCCAAATTATTGAACCATATTCAATAATAGGAAGAACCAATGAAAAAAAATTTCCATTTAGTATCATTAATGAACTGATAACCATGTCTAAGAATGGCACCCATAACTTTAAAAACATTACCAACAATCATTTCAAGATGAGAAATAAAAGATCCATTACAAGAAAACATAATTCCAAGATCTTTTTGACACTTAACTGAAATAATTTTATGTGAATTGAAATAATAACAAAATTGTAAAATTTCAGATTTTTTAGAATAACAAACAAAGGAGCATTTATTGAAATTAATTGTCATATTATTTAACTCATACCAAGCACTAAAGTTATCAATATCCTTCTGAAGGAAAACACAATCATTAACTGATATAATTTTTCTAAAAATCTTACAGTCATCAGCATAGCTTAACAGAAAAGAATATCTCAAGCAATCCTTAAGATTATTATCATAAACATTAAACAGCATGGGTGCTAAAATACTACCCTGTGGAACACCTAAATTGCATTCAAAATAAATGAAACCTTATTGTTGAATTTAATGTATGCTGTACGACTACACAGAAATGATTGAAACCAATATATCAGTTTAGTAGAGAAACTTATTTTATGTAATTTATGAAGTAAAACACTGTGATCAATTTTATCAAAGGCTTTCGACAAATCAAAATAAATAACTACTACTACTACTACTACTGCTACTGCTACTGCTACTGCTACTGCTTCTGCTACTGCTGCTGCTGCTGCTACTGCTACTGCTACTGCTACTGCTACTACTATTACTACTACTACTACTACTACTACTACTACTAATAATAATAATAATAATAATAATAATAATAATAATAATAATAATAATAATAATAATAGTAATAATAGAAGTTGCAGAAGGTTAAAGGGATGAGCCTCGATCCTATACAGCAATACCTGACTTTTATTAATATCTTGTCTTTCAATGTTGATCATGTAACAAGAAATCAACCACCACCATCAAGGCTTCTGCAATATGCTGATAAGCTAAATCAGAGACTAATGATGATGACTCCAACATACAACACCCAAATACACATAAGAAAGCTGACTGATGCTTATAACAAGACCTGTGAATCACTGAAAGAATATCTGAAGATAAAGAAAAGTAGGCTTTGCATGGCACAACAGCACACATGGACCCGCAAGTTTATCAAGTGGGCTTTGGGTTATGTACCAGACATAAAGTGCCAATGGCCATACAGACTGAGGATGTATGGCCATAACATGATTATGCCATTGTTCAAATATTTTCAGGATAAGTTAAGTGAAGAGCCTCACCTTTTTTTTCAGCCAAAAATGTTTGGAGAGGTTGAGGAGGTGGCCATGGGATACCACTGTTCATTTTGAAGCATTTAAGTTTTTTTACAGCTAAATACCTCAAGGACTTAGCAAACTATCTTGCTCAAGAAATTAAACCAACCACAGGGATATATCCCATGGCAATAGTGCCATATAATAAGAAAAAGAAAGGCATACCAATGCCAAATGAGCTTAGACCAATATCTATGGGTCCACTTCCTATTAAAATATTGGAAAAAATTATAAAAGATAAGATTGAGCCCTATATTTTACCAACCATCAGTGAATCACAATTTGCAAAGAAGACATCATCAATGGGGCAAGCAGCATTGTTATTCAAGACCATGATGATAGCCACTAGGGTTAGAAAGAAATACAGCACAGTAGTGGTGCAAATAGATATTGCTTCAGCTTTTGATTCAGTGAGAATTCCTGTGTTACTGGATATGCTCAAGTAGACTAAAATACCCAAAGGTCTGCTATATTTGACTGCAAACTTGATACTGAGCAGAGAACTGTATGTTACTATGAATGGCCGAAATTCACCTTCATTCATCCCAACACAATCACTATCACAAGGGTCTCCTCTGAGTGCATTAATGTTTATTTATTATATCAATACTCTTATTGAAAAAATTAATAGCACATTCATTGGAGTTCAAATACCTGGTACAACACAGAAGATTGCATGTCTCACATACATGGATGATATCACAGTCTTCTTGACATGAAAGAAGCAAATACGACAGCTTCAGGCAGTGCTTGAACAATTCTCAAAGCAATATGGATTGAGCATAAACCCAGAAAAGTCTGCAGCCTGGACTCTACTCACTGGAAAGCCATGTGGACCAATGTATCGAGCAAAACCAGCTCCATTCCTAGGCTTTCCTTTTTTTCTAGGAGCCACTGGAATGAGATGTCAGATCCAAGCCAAGCTCAAAGAGGAAGTCAAAAGCATAGCTGAATCACTCTCAAAGGCATATTTGTCCATATATGCAAAGGTGCAACTGATTAACAAACTTATAATAACCAAGATAACATATTACATGCCTGTAGTTGAATTTTCAAAAAAATTTATGGCATGCATTAATTCCATATGTTGCAAGCTCATCTGGGGAAAAAAGACGGTGGCAATTTCAATGGCAAAATTAAATCGCCCTCTTATAGCAAATGGACTGGGATTGCATAGCTTACAAACATTTCAAACATTCAAAACAAGGAATGCTATAATTGCTATACTCACTCAATTTCCTAAATTAAGACACCTAGAGCAGATAACACCTACAAAAACAAGGAATGCTATAATTGCTATACTCACTCAATTTCCTAAATTAAGACACCTAGAGCAGATAACACCTACAAATAGACCTTCTCCAAAAGATTGTTTTTTGGCAATCACTGTTTACCAATGCAGGAGAGAAAGAACAATTCCAGATCAATTGGACCAAAAATATAAATATTGGGAAATATATAAGTTTATACATCAAAATAATTATAATGCAGAGATCCCATCAATACTAGAAATAGGAAACAAATATCTGATCAAGCAATACAAAAAATGGCAACTAGAACCTAAGTTCCTAGATTTTATAATCAAGATGAATTTGAATGCTTTACCTACCAAGTATTTTTTACATCACAGAAGAATGTACAGGTCAGTTGATCCATTCTGTGGCCTTTGCCATATGGCTGAGGAGACTTTACAGCATATAATTTTCAATTGCAAGGCCTTGGAGCAGACTAGATGCATTTTGCAGGCCAAATACAGGAAAAACTACTACAATGATGCAAATTATATCAAATTACAAAGGTAGGTCTATACCAGCCATAAGGGCCTCAACATTTATTTTATATGCACTTTGGTGCACTAGGTGTGTATTCATATTCAGTAATAACCCCAGAAGGCATCCAGCCACATTTGAAAATAAGTTGAATTTTATTCAAGTTAGAGACAAGCAGATCACCAGCCCGGATATTTATGCAGCTACTTGGTCCCTGCTCAGGAAAATAGCAAAGCAATATAAAAAAAAAATTAAAGAAAACATGGTCCTGATTATGCTCCTATTGGACAATAATATGATTAATTAACATTGATAAAGTGGATAGAATCATGTAAAATTACCCGTACAGATATGTACTTTTAAAAAAAAGAATATTGTAGACTTGAAATTGAACTAACAATAATAAGATTCAACATGTATCTTGCTATGGCATTATAATACTATGTAACTATTGGATCAATAAAGTTTACTATTGTTGAAACTTAATAATAATAATAATAATAATAATAATAATAATAATAATAATAATAATAATAATAATAATAATAATAATAATAATAATAATAATAATAATAATAATAATAATAATAATAATAATAATAATAATAATAATAATAATAATAATAATAATAATAATAATAATAATAATAATAATAATAATAATAATAATAATAATAATAATAATAATAATAATAATAATAATAATAATAATAATAATAATAATAATAATAATAATAATAATAATAATAATAATAATAATAATAATAATAATAATAATAATAATAATAATAATAATAATAATAATAATAATAAAATCTTTTTAAATAAAATATCTACAATAATAACATTTAGAATAAATATTAATCTACTAAATGAAATTTGAATACCATAAGTAAATAAAGGATTTTTCCATTCAGGATATCATGCAAACAACTCATACTAAAATCTTTTTTATGAATTGAAAATAAATAATTTCAACATTTAAATTTATAATGTTTATCAACTGTAATTTTACAAAAAAATGCAAATAATAATTTTGTCACAAAAGCAGTCTTCTTAAAATAAATGCAATTGAATTACAGTGATCTTTAAAATTAAGAAAAATAATTGAATAATCTATTTTTAGATGCTTTTTTAACATCTGCAGACTATTTTAACAATTCAATTAGTATGTTCAATTTTTATGTGCATCTATTCTCAATGACCAACATAAAATATAATTTTATAATAATTTATAATGTCAAGATTTCTGGATAAATAATATGTAATAGTGATGATATTGAAACAAGATGACATATTCAAAAATAAAAACATTTATTTTAACAATAAGGACAATTAAATAAATTACACCTTTGGAAATTACAACTTTTCAAGCAAGCTATTCAGACATTATGCTATATAATTCACTGCATAGGAGAAATACTTTTGTTAAAGTTTACATTTTATAATAATAATAAATAATTTGACAAATTCAATAATAATTGACTATTTTTAACTTTGGTAAAATCTTTTCTTAACATGAGCATCATCACAAGAATTTTCATATGTATGCAACACTAATACTAGTATATTGCCCCAACAATGAATAGATTTAAATAATAAGAATGTTTTACCAATCCATGCTAGAAGTGATGTATATTACTTGTTGAGCTGTATAAACACAAATTTAATTTCTAAATAAATCTTAATCAGTTTTATGCCATGCAATACTGGCAAAGAACAGCAAAAACAGGCCTACACATCAAAACCATCTCTAACCTGCACTCAGATTATTCAAGAGTAGGATGATGTTCCTCAAAACAAATAATATCAGTTGCCAATAATAATAATGTAATGGTAGTACATCACACATGGAAACATACAAGATATACATAATAAAGAAAAAGATGAATTAGGCAATGAACATAAATGATGGCATGAACTCAAAATCAGCACCTACATTTCTGAGATCAAATTTATGTTAGGACATTGTCTCTGAACATAAGGAAAATGAGAATAAACCATCAAAAATATTAGGAAGAATAATGACTGCCTTAAATAAAACATTTATGCTAAATATGAAACATGAAAATATAACTCATGAGATATACTATAATAATAAAAAGACACAGCTACAATATTTTTATAAAATATATGTTCTAGGAAAATAATCATCCACAAAAGAGAAAGACAGACCTACAATCTCTTGAATAAAATATAATAATAAAATAAATATCCACAAGAGAGAAACACAGCTATGATTTCTTTAATAATACAATGGCAAGATAAGCATAAAAAATAAAAGAAGAAGGAGACTAATGCAACTTTTCTAAACAAATATAATAATTAACTGATGTTTAAAACTAACAATAAAAATTACTTGCCAAATCTAGCCTAATAAAAACATGGCCTGAAATAAGCAATAAGAATATACAACTTCTTCACTGGTTCTGTATAAACTCACACATTCAAATAAATAAATGAATTACTTATAACAGAGGACAAATAACATTTTAAAATTCTATAGTATTATAAGATAGTAAACATTTTGTGAAATTATGGATATAATTTACAAATAATGCATAAAAATATATCAGACAAAAGTGCTTAATGTAAAAAATTAAATACATGGTAATTACAATAGCATCAAATTATAATTTAAAATTATACCCGGTTTGCTAAAAATAAATAATTTAAAGCCCTTCATTCTGGAGGTTCTATCATTTAAAGGGATGCAGTTCTGCAATTATTATTCTGTAAACACAACAAATTTTATCCTAATGTTGAAAACACTGTAAATTTAAAATTATATGTACAGAATTCAAAATGTTTCCTATAAGCAACAGATTTCCTGGTAAACTTGAGCATATAAATATATCAATGGCCATTCGAATTTTCACAAAAGAATATTTAAATACAATGCTGACAATATCTAGTGTAATATAAGATTCACTTTTTATTAATTCATGGACAATATATAACTTAATAACAAGATATGAGAGCATACATTCTCTGGATAATGCAGGTTTCATTATGGAGCAGATATTTTTAAAATTCATAATCATAACAAGAATAATAATGAGGAATATAATAGAGCAGGTTTGTACAAAAAGTTAATTAAATAATAAGCATTTTATATTTCTTTTATAATACATATGATTGTTCCAGGTATTTGGTACACTCCACATCTAAATGACAATAATAGTAACTTTTAAGAAAATTTCATTACAACAGTGGAATATTATTTTTTAAACATAAATAGTCCAGCAATAGTTTTTAAATGAAAGTTTAAGCTAATAATTTTCATTTAGCAGATTTAGGAGATATATTTTCCTACCTCTAGCCTGCATCAGATATATGTTAAAAGTTTTGTGAGTGAATGTTTTATTCTGCCACTAAGATAACAAATAAATAATTACAATAAGTAATAAAAATATTTCAAAATCAATAAATAGGTTTTGCCATTCAGAATTTTAATAGTTCATTCATTAAAAATAATGAATTATTAGAAAGAAAAGTTATGCTTAAATGTAAGACAATAGTGCAATTAATATATTTTAAATAGACATTGCTGAAAAATAAACATTTTAAAGTCTTTTAATAAATTTCTTATTTTTTTCAGCATCTTCCAGTAATTAAGCAAAAACATTTTAAAATATTAAGAACTGCTATAAAATACTGTATAAGCATAAAATCTTTAAAAGTATCAATATTATGGCACAACGGTATTGAACTGATAATAAAGATTATTATAAATAAAAAAATGGAATCAATACATAAGTGTAGAGATCCATGAAAAATTCCCATGAAGTACCAATTCTGCATAAAAATAACTTATTAATTGTTGAAGAAAAATTATTCAAACTTTTTATTATATTTAATAGTGATGTGGATTTCAGACTTTCTAATAAACTTTAGCTTGAAGCTTTAGCATCTGGATTAAAACTTATTTAAATATACATATTATTTTAACAAAAATAAAATGTATTAACAAATAATTAAACTGAAAATTATTACAAATAATTAATTCTGCAACTAAATAATTAATTAAAGAAAAGAATAACAGTAATGATAATAGTAATAGGAAATAAGTGTGTGCAAGGTCTTTCTGTTTTATACTCCTTGTCATGTGATACAGACATAAACGATGCATATGTATTCACTATATATTCCTTTTAAATAATGACTTATTTCTAGGAAATAGCATGGCATTCTGGGTTTCTTGATTAATGCTTTATAATTTTATTTTATGATGCATACATTTCCATCAATTGTTATTTTACTCTTGGTATTTTAATGAAGAAACCTTATGCATTAGAAACCTATTTGGAAATTGAATCCTTTTAATTTCAGATTACTTTGTTGGATTTAAAAAAAATAAAAATTAACATTTATAATTAAATGTTAAAAACTGTACTTTTATTCAATACATGGTTTGCAAACTAATTATCTCAAACTTATTATTGAATTATGTTTATTAGTGTATAAAGAAGAAGCTATGTAGAATAATGTTGATAAAAATATATGCAGAATCTATGAAATAATTAGTAGTAAAAGATAATATGATTGTTTATTTTCTAATTTAATATGAATAGTCAGAATTTTTTTTATAAAAAATATAATTAAATTATAATTTTTTTTTTTTTTAAACAAAAATATATATATATAATTTATATAAAAAATATAATTTGCTTATCTTTCTACAAATATGTATAAGAATAGAAAAGATTTTAATTATTAACTGACAATAGTTATTTTTAAAATGCATTCAATGTTTGGTAATATCAAACTTTTGTCAAATAAAACCAATTCTTAATTAACGGTTATGAATTTATTTAATATTAAATGCAAAGTTTTCATCTAATCTATAGTTATCACCAACCTTTTTATTTTGCTTGAATAAAAACAATTATTTATATGCAAGACATAAAAATCATGGTCTAAAGATTTATATGTGTTTGAAGAAAAGCTTGCTTATAATGAAGAAGATTATTAGGTGTTAAATGAGAAAAAGAACTGATTTATTTGCTTATGTATAATGTATTGCAGGATCTATTTTTGAAGTAATCGCCAATTTTAATTAAAATGATATAAATAGTCAAGCATTGGTGGTCGAGAGGTCAGTGACAGCTGCTTTACAAGCAGTTGTCCCGGGTTAGCGGTGCTTCCCGGCTGATGCTATGACACATGAAAAAAAAAAGATACAAATAAGTGGCTAGTAGTCATTGATAAAATATCTGTTTTGCATCATTTTATTTCCTCAAAAATTACACCATTCTATATACTATTAAAATGCAATGAGCTATAAATATGATAAAATTGATCACTAAGAAAGAAATTCACTATTATTATTGAAATTTTAATTAAATGATTAAAGATATATATATATATTCATCACTGGAAAAAGATTAACAAGCTTCTATGTAAGATAAAATAAAGATGCACTAATAAAGATTGAAACACAATAAATGGCTTCACCTTAATGATATATTTAACAAATCATAAAAAAAGCATGGTAAGCAATAAATTTAAATCAATTTTTTAAATTAATACCCTTTTTAAGCAATTTTCAACAATAAATTACCATTAACATATTTTCTTAACAAACAAATTTTTTTTAATTATAATTTTGTTTAATTTTCACAATGCTGCATAAAAATATGAACTTCATCTATTTCACCAATTATAACTGAATGACATTTTTAAATCCTGTAAAATTATTAATTCAGAAAGGCTTGGAAATCAAGGGTACAAATATAAATTTTTGGAACTGTAATCATAACTCTTGTACTTTATATATAGTGTGAGGATACATTAAACTAACCACACAAAAATCAAAACTCATACATCCATCTTAAAGTTCATTACCACCAAAAATCATCAAAAGCACATTATTAATTATATATTAATAATTTTGTGTAAATAACAATTGAAATTATATTCTTGACAATACTGACTTGTATGGATACCAAACCCTTAAATGCAAGCAATTAAAAATTTTGAAAAACAAAAGAAAGAAATCATTGATGTTAATGTTTTTATTAATCCGGTATAAAATTCTATAAATATCAAAATGCTGTCAACAATGAAAATAAAAGGGTATACTTAAAACTTATACATCAATAAATCAAACATAAGACAATATAGAATAACTTGTTTTTTCTTTTTAAGAAAAAACAAGGGCAAATAAATTGTGTCTTCAAGAAAAGTTACCTGATAAATTTCTAAAATTAATTTATTTGTCATCTTAACTATCCTCAATATGAAAGGTCACAAACAGCTGTAATTGAAATTTGAGGAAGTTGATTAATGAACCCACCTTAATTCTATAAAGCTTATATTTTTAACCTAAGTTATAATCTAGAAAAGAAGAAATTATGCATGACTAGGAAGTGAGAAAACAACATGGGGATGGAACTGCTTGTCATGCAATCAAGAGTTTCAGATATGATTATCATTTAAAATTAACATCCATAATGACCACACTAACAAAAAGATCCACAATGTGCTACAGTCAAGTAAAGAAATTATCTCAGCACAGGATAGTTTATAAAAGGAGTCATCACCATGAAGATTCAAATGGTGACAGAATACCATCAGATAATCTAACATCCATTTAATGCAAAGCAACTTTCCTAATGGCAAAGATACTTGAATGTTCTCCAATATGAACTATAATACTTTGAACTGGCTAGATAACACTGGATTAATATCTCATGTTATGCTTTACAATTTTTTTTTATTTTGCTTGTAAAATTGTTTATTTTTTGAAACAGAGTCAATACATCCAATCATCAATTAGTCTATAGGAAAGGGGAGTTTTCAATTAACTTTTCATTTAATAATAAATATAGGTGCAGACTCCTGAGCTTGTTTGCTAATAGATGCATTAATCTACTGATTTGAAAGGTGTAATATTAAGTGCTCACACTTTGGCAATTACAATATTTGATGTTATACATGTTTTTGTTCAATTAATTTAATTATTAATTATTCAGAATATATGACTAAACACTTGAATGATTGGTCTGTTCTATCATAAATCTATATAACACCAGAATAGAAGGGGGCTCAGAATTTAAAAATAACTCTCAACAAATCACAAAATATAAACATGACAGATTGAAAAATAATGATAGGAATTAGGTAGCAAAAAGTTAATTGTTAAAATATCATGTTTAAATTGTCTTTGATGTAAATTAGAGATTGCTAAATTGGAATGATGAATGACTATCTTTTGTAGTAATCAAAGGTATAGGTCAATAAATAGTTTTAAGTTAATAAACATCACATGATCGCCATTTCTTATGCTTGCTTTTAACTGTTATTAAAATAGGCAAAACTCACTATATGTATTGCCAATACAGCAAGCTAGAGTAATCAATGGATGCCAGAAGGCTTGAGCATAAAATTCCCATATAGTGCCTACTCATCCAATATCCCCAGAGTAGTTTCTGCCTTGTGGCCTTTGTCAGTCAGGAGCTTTGGATCTGAGAGCACTGCACCTAGATCTTAGGATCTAATGCAACCCTCTAGCAGCCACCTTTTATCTCCACTTAGCTACAAAATTATGAGTCTTAAATTGAAAACACCTTAATATTTTTAATCCAAGCTCGTTAGCTTATAAAGTCATATAGGCCTAAACTTAGTTCAGTACCTATACATTTTGTTGTTTTTGGTTTTTTAATAACCATAGCCACCACTTTACTATTAGGCAGGATTGGTTTTAAGCCAATAAGCATCACATGATCACCATTTCTTATGCTTGCTTTTAACTTATTAAAGCAGATAAAACTCACTATATGTATTGCCACACACAGCAAGCTAGAATAAAATCCTCACTCACCCAATATCCCCAGACTAGTTTCTGGATTGTGGTTCTCATCAGTGAGGAGCCTTGGATCTGAGAGGACTGTACCTAGATCTTAGGATCTAATGCAACCCTCTACCAGCCACCTTTTATCTGCACTTAACTACAAAATTATGAGTCTTAAATTGAAAATACCTTAATGTGATGTTTATTGGCTTAAAACCAATCCTGCCTAATAGGATAGTGGTGGCTATGGTTATTAAAAAACCAAAGACACTAAAATGTATAGAGATACTGAACTGAGTTCAGACCTATATGACTATATAAAAGCTAATGAGCTTGGATTGAAAATATTAAGGTGTTTTCAATTTAAGACTCAAAAATTTTATAGTTAAATGGAGATAAAAGGCTAGAGGATTGCATTAAATCCTAAGATCATTGATGAAGGCCACAAGCCAGAAACTAGTCTGGGGATATTGGATGAGTAGGCACTAGATGGGGATTTTATGCACAACCTTTCTGGTATCCATTGGTTACTCTAGCTTGCTGCATGTGGCAATATGTATAGTTAGTTTTGCCTGTTTTAATAAATAGTTAATGAATAAAAATGAAGGCTGATCATGCACATAATCATTAAATGTTAAACATATACATAATTTTGTTATAAAACTATCATGAATGGAAACCATCATCAAAATTAATTTGTTAAGCATTAAATATTAAATTAAATTGGTTGTTTGCCATTCTATTTGTTTATTTTTCAATTAATCACACAATAAGCATATCTAATGCATGCCCGACATATACATTTTTCTTGAGTTTGAACTCTGTGGCATGGTGAGGGTCAAGAGAGGTTGAGTAAGGGAAGTCATGCAAGTGTGAATTCCACCTCACTCAATCAGTAATCATCATGGAAGTAGGTAAATTAGATAATTGACTTGCTTTATCAGGTTTAATGCTCTACCTTAAAGACCAAATGGGTGACCATAGTTAAATACACCTTTCATGAAAATAATTGGGCTTGAAACACATATAAATCATATGATTCCAGACCATCTTGTTACATATGGTGACCAACATGTTGGGCACAGACTTAAATCATTGGCCATCCTGTTACATATGTGCCCAATGTGAGACTTGAAATCATATGATTATTTCATGATATGTTAAAAATTCCAATAAGTGATGAATGAAAAGTAGACAAGTGACAGAAAGCAATAAACAGATACCGATCAACTAGATATGTAGTCAGTCAAATGAACAAAGCATAAAATGAGTATGAAGTAGTGCATTAAAATAAATAAATAAACAAAATGATAATCAAATAAAAATTAAATTGGAACTCATGTTAAATGTATGACAGCAGGAAAGTCTTTACGATATCTATCAAATTACTTACTACATATAGAAAAAAAATTAGTTTGAAATAAAATTGCATAAAGTTGCTTTATGAAACAAATATAATACAACAATATATATATATATTAAACATTAACTAGAAGTAAAATCAAAACAATGGAATTAGAAACTTGTAAGAAATTAGAAATTGAAAGAGAAAAAATCCAGCTGTATTAGGGATAGTTTAGAAACTTCTGCTTTTGAAAATATAGTAGAACAAAATGTTGAAATATCTGGGGTGACTGTCTCAGAAATAATCTAACCTCAAGAAACAATAATCATTGTAGAACCACAAAGGAAGGAAGGAACATATTTAGATGATCCTACTCTCAAACAGATGATGATAATGATGCAACAGATGTTTATCAAAATGGGAAAATAGAATGCTGATTTGAAAACAGATTTATCTAATAAAATAGAAAATCAGAGTGCTAAAATGGAAAATCAGAGTGCTGATTTATCTCATAAAATAAAAAATCAGAGTGCTAAAATGGAAAAACAGTGCTCATTTAAAAGAAGATCTATACAACAAAATAGAACAAAATGCTGAATTAAAAAATAAATTAAAATTAGATATATTCAATATCAATAAACAAAATACTGAGTTAAAGGAAGAAATAAAAGAAATGAAAAAGAATATTGATGAAAGATATCATAAGTGTCTAATCAGACTCACTGAATTTGGAAAACAAACAGAAAACATAATTGATGATAAATTCATTGAGATAACACATACCTATGATAATTTGAAAATTGAAATGATAAAAAACAAGAACAATATCAATTACAACTGAAATAAAAAATAGAGAAAATACATTTAAAAGTAAATCATTCCATAAAAGAGCAAAATAATAAGCTAAAAAATTATGAGAAGAAAACTATATCTATAAAAAATGATAATAGTAGAATAGGAATCAGACAAAATTTTATTGAAACTGAACTCCCACAACATAATGATACTCTTGAAAAACTAATCAAGAATCAAAATCATCTACAAAATCAAGTAGAGAATGTGAACAGCTCAATGAGACAAAAATTTAAAAACCTAGAATCTGAATTTTAATATAAAATACAAGCATTAAAAGAGAAACTTGACCAAGATATTTGAAATGTTAAACCAACTGAAAGCAAACATAATCTAAACATGAAAAAACTAGGTGTTATTTTTAAATAAATTAATAGTATGGACAACAAACAGAATAATGTGGATAATCCATATGAGGTATACAATCAAATAAGGGATTTACTCCAAATAGATAAAAACAGAATAATGTGGATAATCCATATGAGGTATACAATCAAATAAGGGATTTACTCCAAATAGATAGGATAAAAAAACAACTTTCAATGGAAGCAGGGAAAATACCATCAATCAAATTATAAAACTATCTATAAATGCCTCAAATAATGTCAGTGTTAGAAACAATAATGTACAAATAAACTCCATTAATCAGTTTGTAGAACTCAAAACATTTAGAGGACCCACAAATGAGATCGCAATTGAATATATAAAGAGTCTCAATTTATATTTTTCAGTTAATAAATAATTTATCAGAGGGGAAAAATTGTAGCCTATAGCCATTTGTAAGGTGATGCACTGTTATGGTGGGAGTCTTTGTTTCAAACACTATCCACCTATGATGACTATCAGTCATTATAATTAAAAAAATTTTGGAACAAAGATTGACAAGAAGCTTTATATACCAATTATTGTAGAAAAAGTACAGAAATACCCCTGGAAAAACCTTGACAAAGTTTTTTAGATGACAGGTAGCCAAATTAAATAAATATTAACTGAGTGAAAACCCTTCAAACACTATCCACCTATGATGACTATTAGTCATTATTAATAAAAAAAATTTTGGAAGAAAGATTGACAAGAAGCTTTATATACCAATTATTGTAGAAAAAGTACAGAAATACCCCTGGAAAAACCTTGACGAAGTTTTTTAGATGATAGGTAGCCAAATTAAATAAATACTGACTGAGTGAAAACCCTTCAAACACTATCCACCTATGATGACTATCAGTCATTATTAATAAAAAAATTTTGGAACAAAGATTGACAAGAAGCTTTATATACCAATTATTGTAGAAAAAGTACAGAAATACCCCTGGAAAAACCTTGACAAAGTTTTTTAGATGACAGGTAGCCAAATTAAATAAATATTGACTGAGTGAAAACCAAATAATAAGGATAGTAAAACATAACCTTTCATTAAAGATAGAGCAATCTCTACTCTGTGTAAATACACAAAGTATTGAAGAAGTGGCAGCCTTATTAAACAATATTGACTTAAATAATCATAATATGACCACTAAAATTCCTGAAAAAAGAAAAAAAAGAAATACAAGTCAATACCTTAAATTACAAGAGGAGAAATAACAGCAATGATCCACATCATTGGAAAGGCAAAACAAATCAACTTGTCAATAATAACAATGAGAGATTAAATAGTGAGTATCAGCATAATATAGAATCTATAGTTGACTTGACTAGCAATTCACAAAAACTAGCAAAAGTTAGTAAATCTACACCTAAAATTATTTCTAAACTAAACTAAAGTGGTACTTGAGATATAGTTACTCAAAAAACCATATTCAAGAAAAGGAACAAAATAAAACCACTAAATAGGGAGATCACTAATTTAATGTGGTCATGGGAAGATAAAGCATCAAACTACACTTTAAAAAGTTGCCCTGTGATAGAAATTTTGTTTGAGGATTTGCTAGTGAAGGTTTTGTTAGATTGTGATAACCAAATATCAGTAATATCTGAAAAATTTTATAAGATGTTAAATAAAATCCTAAATTTTAAGATTTTACCACTTAGATTAATACTGGTTACCATGGCTAGCAATAGAAAAGCTAAATTAGCACAAAAATAAATCGGGATTGAATTAAGATAAGCCAAACAATTATCTATCATGTACTTCTTATACTCAATGGATTTATACATGAAGTCATTTTAGGGGCAGACTTCTTACATATGAACCAATGTAAAATTGCTGAAATAAATTAGTTAAGGTAAATGATGAAGCTTTAGAAATGACATTATTACTGAAATATGACCTACTTAAAATTGACTGCCTGTTATCAAACATCCCAAAGGCATTTGTACAAAGAAAAATTGCAGAATCAAATTTAATCGAAAATGATCATGCAAATAGGTTGCAATCGATTATTGATAAATTCTGTATGATATTTTCTGAAATACCAGGAGTAATAGAAGAATTCCAACAAAGAATTAAACTATTTCATGACCAATCATTCCAATCTAAATCCTATCCTATACCATACCAATATCAGGAAGAAATATCCAAACAAATCAATAAAATGATTGGTTAGGGGGTAATTTCCCAATGTTATTCACTATATTGCAACCATGTTGTAATAGTGAAGAAGAAAAATGGGATGATGAGATTTTGTTTAGATGCAAGACAACTAAACAAAATAACAATTCTTGATAGGAACATACCACTGCCTATACATGACTTTTTCATGAAATTTGAAAATAAAGTATTCTCTATTTTCAACTTAACCTCCAGTTATTGGCAAATTAAACTTCATCCAGATGATTGCCAATACACTTCATTCCAATATGAAGGGTTTACTTATCAATTTAATAGGATGGTATTCAGGATTGATTAATAGTGATTGTGGTTTAACAAGATCTTTGTTTAAAACCCTCTTTCCTGAGTTTAAACAGATAGCATTTGTTGAAGTGTTACTGGTGCTGCATCCTTGATTGAATTGTGTTTCATCAGATTCTTGAGAGGCAGTACTTGTGGATTATATTGCAGGTAAGGTTTATTGTTAATATGATAACTTATGTCTAGGGTGGGCATGCTACTTTTAGAAGTTACACTAGCTCATGAAGCAGTCTTATGATTATTATTGCACAAGTGACCAAGCCTGCCAATTTTGCCACAACTGTTGCAATTTCTAACATTGCATTGAGAAGCAATATGTCACATTCTGGAACATTTGAAGTAAAGGAGTTTATCTAATACATGTCCCTGCTTCATTTTAATATAATCTTCTAAAGAGTTAGTTGGCATTTCAAATTTTATGTTTGGAGTAAGTTTTCTTGATATACACTTAGGACTTGAGCAATTTCAGCTATATATTTCTGTTAAACTTCTATGAAATCAGGAGGACCATGCATGATGCAACCAGGTACAATTGGATTTGGATCTTCAGTTACATAATATTACTTTTTAAAATTTAGATGATTAATTGTCTTCTCTGCCTCTTCATGCTGTTGTTTTGAAAAATATTCTAATGCTATAAATGATCTTGCTGAGAAAGTATCTGTTGATTTAATGGTTTTGATCATGTTATATTTCTGGAGCTCTTCTGAATAATCAGATAGTGAAGAACATGATAGTATTGGTTGATTATCTAATGGATCATAATTTTCTATCATGCTAATAATTGATGTGGTAGGTAAGAGACTATTTGCAAATATCTTTCACTGGTAATCATTTTATTTACTGAGGGATGTATTTTCATTTGTTCTAATAGAATTAAAATCTAAAAATTTTGTAATAAATGTTGAATTTTTTGCTTATTTTCAACATAATTTGTTACTTTTTGCTTTATTTTTGAGAGTTCCACTGGGTCAATTGCATCTGCAACACTATTATTATATCTTGTTTTGTGTACTAAAAATGGTATTACTGAGCACAACTTCATTCTTCCCATTTTCTTGAATATTAATTTTCAAAAATTGGCATATTTTTCTTTGGTGTCTATTTTTATATTATCATTGTTTTTGGTTATTTGTTATTTTTTAAGACATGTTAATATTAGTAGCTATTAACTTTCATGGTAAATATCTTTATATCACTGTTTTTGACAATAGCTGTGATCAATAATATAAATACAGATTTTAAAAATGACAATGATAATAAAATCAGTATAGCCTTTTTTGGGAAGGTCTTAATTTAAATACATATCACATTTATATGTAATGTTTATTAAACATGCCATTGTCTAGGGTGTGAATTTAGTTTAGGTAAACATTGGAAATTTTTTAGGTCATAAGCATGCTTAAGATGTTTTTTTCAGTAGTCAGGCCAAAGCCAACTCAAATAATCATTCAGAATTAGTCAGATGAATGTTTATTGCACTGACTATAAAAGCAAAAGATCCTTGATATGATGTGATCTTTACACTTACCACTAATAGCATATGTCATGCTTATATAGGTACTGAGTTTATGATTTATCTATCTTTTTTTTAGAATGTGTTTTTACATATGCATTTTTAAATTAAAGTAAGTGTTACAAGAGACAGAATTATTAATTTACTTTTCATTTTGAAGTTTTGTAAAGATTAATAAAAGAAGTTGTTATTGTTATCTGGCCTTATTTTTTGGTTACAAAAACTGGTGTGAAGGGGAGGGGTTAGTAAAACATTTGCCAGGAAAGTTGTAATGCAGGTAGATCATAAAATAGAGCTGTTAATTAAACAGCTTTATTCATTTGAAAAAATTGCATATGTTAAAAAAAAAAAAAAATCTATCTAGTTATATTGATATAATCACAGAATATCAGATTAATAAACTTGAATATATAATTAAAAGTCTGTAATAGGAACAATTCTGATGAAAATTGAAATTGTCATCATTCATTTTGAACATTTATATTTCATAATTTTTGTTATGCTTTATATATAAAACAATAATTCAATGATTATAATTCTCTGACATTTAAAATTCATCCATTATATTAATAGCTCTCAGATAAATGGAAACCCCCCTCAGATTATTATATATATTTCTTTTTTTATTATTTTTAAAAAAATCCTGAGAAATATCTGTAATATAATTTTTACTATATCACACACCAAAGTAGAAACTGGTTCCTATCTGCTTTTAATACCTTCATGAGAGTGCTGTAGTGAAAATTACATTACAGAAATATTAATTATGTGGATAATCTCTAGGTTAATACATATAATTAATAAAAATTATTAAATAATATATTTTTTACCTTGTGATTAAAATATAAAGTTTTATTATTTTTTTAAGTAAAAAATGGACCTAAAACGTAGATGATGTTATAATTGCATCCTCTACAATTGAAAAACATCTTCAACATTTAATTTTTTTAAAGAGTGCTATGATAAGGGGAGAAGAGTCATTTTTAAGAAGAGCACATTAGTGTGTAATGAAATAATCTTTTTAATGTCATATCATTGGTTGTAATAGGATAAAACTTTATCCTAATAAGATTAGTGCTATACAGAATTTTCCAAGACCTAAAAATAAATAGCAAGGCAGATCATTTTTAGATTTATGCAACTTCTATAATCATTTCTACCAAAACTTTTTGATTACATGGAATCATTATTCAAACTCATAAAAAAAGATGAGAAATGGAATTAGACTGAAGAGCAAGATGAGACATTTTTTAGAATTAAAACCAGATTTCTAGAGCAAACTATGTCAGCTTTTTCTGATATTAGCAAACGTTTTATCATACAGATAGCAGTGGTTACAAACTGGGGGTAATTTTATCCCAAATCCAGGAGAATGGTCAACCAGGTCCTCTATTTTATCAGCCATCTCTTAAAGGGTCCAGAAATATATTATGTAATTTCTGAAAAAGAGGCATTAGCAATAGTGTGGGCTTTCAAGAAATTTTGACAAATGCTTCTCAGATTGGAGATTATAGTGATTATTGATCACTACCTAACTAATAGTTGCCTTGTTAGATGGAGTCTGTTGTTACAAGAATTCATCTATACAGTCAAGTATTTTAAAGGATCTGAACACATTGCAGCCAATGCACTAAGTTGAAATCCATGTAGATCAGAATAACAACACTTATTTGCAGATAATGCCTTCATTATGAACATTGATCTAAAATTCAATGGAAATGTTGAGAATGATTTAGTAAACATCCATAATATAGAATATCAAGATAAAGATTTAACCCCAATCATTAAAATGTTAAGTTGAGAGGAAATTCTGTACACAGCCAAAAATCTTAATCAATATAAGTTAGATAATCAGGTATTGACATGTGATACCTGAAATATTAAAAAACCCACTCATAAAATACATGCACTGTTTATATGGTCACTACAGAGTCCACACAACTGAACAAACATTAAAAAATTGGTTTTATGGGCCTAGGATGTACAAAGACATCCTAAAAGTACAAATATTGTCAAATATGCTTAAAAGCCAAACCAGTAAACAAGAGTCACATTAGTTCAGTAAGATTTATCATACCAGAAAGACCAAATGAGATCTTTAACTATAGATTTTTATGGACCTTTACCTCCATCAAATAAACAAAAGTATTTGTTACGAGATGATGATCTCTTTTCAAAATTCATGTCAGCTTACTCTATACACCAAATTAATATATATGTGCTCTGCGCACAGATAATGAAGCTATTAATAAATTGTCAATGAAATTATTAAAATTTTACTGCCAAGCACTTTCAGGACAGTTTACAGTCCCATATTCATGGCAAGTTATTCTGTTAATAACTGTAAAATTATGCAATTTTATGCAAACTTATGTGCAGATGTTGAACATGAGAGAAACACTGGAAATGCTTTTCTACCTACCACAGCCAGTGTCGTTTGCTCTGAAACAAACAACACCAAACATAAAGTTAGGAAAGCTTACTTCATTGTGGATGACCCATCGGCAATCAACAAAAGAGAGGCCTACTATTCCCTATCTTATAAATGGTCCACGTAACATCTGCACATAAGTTTGCATAAAATTTGCATAATTTTACAGTTATTAACAGAATAACTCACCATGAATATGGGACTGTAGATTGTCCCGAAAGTGCTTGGAGGTAAAATTTTAATAATTTCATTGACAATTTATTAATAGCTTCATTATCTGTGCGCAGAGCATATATATATATATATATATATATATATATATTAATTTATTTAAGCATTAATGAAGTAAAATCTTAACTATTTCTATACTCCAAACTAATACTAGATATACCCTCAAAATATTAGACACCCTCCATTTCAAAGAAATAAGAAAACCAGGCCTAATCTTAATGGATCATGGTAACAGTTTTCTATTCAAAGAATGGAATAAATGGGCAGTAAAACAACAAATAAAACATGTACTGATCTCCATTAGAAATCTACAGACAAACCCTTGTGAATGCATAATGTTAGAATTTGGACATTTTTCAGGAGCTATTTGGAGAATAGACATAAAGGTTGGGTAAAGCAGACAATGTATAGTTGATTACATAAATTGGAATGTAAATGAATCATCGGGATTCACACCTATTATACTACACTTGAACCAAAACATACCAATTTTATTCCAAAAATACATACCAACAACTGCAAAACACATTTAGACACAAAAAGAGATAAGAGGAAAGCATATGAAAGGATAATCCATATGGACCATAGACACAACAAAAATAAAATAAAAACAGACTACCAATTCAAAGTAGGTGACAATGTATTTGTAAAAACATCACATGTTAGCAAACCACAAGACTTCATGTACCATAAATTCTGTAACTCTTATGATGGACCATTTATTATCATCAAATGCCAGGTTCAAACATGTATTGGCTGGATTACAGGGGTGAAATCCATGGCCCATGCAATGCCTGAATACTAAAGCCATACTGAGAAAAAACAAATTAATTTCCTCACACAATTAATCCTCTAATAGGTGTAAAATCAGATTACATGGGGTTAAAATAAGAATGAAAATAAAGTATCTTCAAGAAAAATTGTTTAAGTAACCACACTAATTTTTTTTTTCTTTTTAGTGAAAACACTGGGATCAATTGATGAGGGTACTTCTCTCATGAAATACTAAAATATAAGCAACAGAGTGCCTTAGAGATGATCAAAGAAACAAATCCACTATTCAAATAGAAATGGATACTCAGCTGTTTAAGTAGCATTAGAAAAATCTAATAAGCCTCACACAAGAGCAGGATTAATGCTATTAAACACATACATATGTATTGAAGCAGTCAGATCTGAGTTCAATCCTAGCTTCATGACATCTAGCCATAATCCCACTTCAAACCCTAGTACTAACCTTAAATTTCCGATGCAATGGGGCTTTATACATTCAATCCACACCAATTTCCATAAAGAATAACTTATTTCATAAATGCGTATTAAAATTAATTAGTTTCAGTTTAAAATTAATCAATGCTATTAATAAATTCATGATAGAATTATTCATAAATTTATATATTATGGATTGTGCATATATATTTGTAAATATTTAAATATATATAATTGTTTGAAAGTTTCATTGCGTCAGGAATGTTTGATTTTATTTTTAAATAATTTGTTAAAGTTTTATTGATTAAAAGCTTTATTCTTTCGATAAGCTTTCAGATTTTTCCTTTCCAAAAACAATAGTTAAAGTTTTATTAATTAGAAAAAAAGATAAGGATTTCCTAATTAAAATCATTTTCTGATTTTAAAAATTCATTTTCTAATTAAAAAATGAATTCAAGTTAATGAGTTTGAAAGCCTTATCAAAGGAATGTATCTAAAAACAACTATAATAAAAAAAGCGCTAGCCTGAAGGCATCAGAGGACAATATATATAGCTCTGAAAAGTTTGGAGAGAAAAAGCCATCTTTGTTGTAGAGAAGTACAGTAAACTCTGTGCATTTTAAATAGTGTTTCGATCATGATAAGGGGCTAAATGTCAGGAATCTGGCTATCAGTTCCTGAAGTCCCCTGAAAATCTTCAATGGAGCTGTGGAATCTTTTCCAGACAAATCATGCTGCCAAAATCAAATAAAATGCTGTTCAAGTAATCAACTAAATGTGCGCCTACATTTTTATCAACTCAGATGTGTAACCTAAGGATCCAGCCTGGAAGAAATGGGTAATATATTTCCATAATAAACCTTAAATTTTCTGGCCAGTTCCGAACTTTACTTTACACTCCCTTTAAGAGCTCTTTTCATTCTATAAATGTCATAATCTCTGTGTAAACTTACTTTTATTTATGCTATTATATCATAATTCTCTCAATTTCTAGTCTTTAACTTTCTCTTTTCTTACATGGCGGTTCATTTATTATATTATATACATATTTTGTGTAATTTATTAATGTTGTTTATTTTTAATTATATGCCAATAATTCTTCGACTCGATGAGTTCCTTTGTTCCATTCGCCTTCTGCAAAATATAATCTTAATTCTGATAGTTAATTTTTGCCCATTAGAACTAGATTTATACAGTTCTATCAATCATCGAGTTGAAAGAAATTATTAAATGATTGTTATTTTTATCATTAGCTAATAATAAATTATTAGCTCCGTTTCTAAGCTATGCCACCGCTATTTTCTTATTTCACTAATATTTATTTATTCATATATAATCCTAAAATGTTTTTATTGCAAAAAGGGCCGATAAAGGAATCAAATATATTCTAATTCAAATTTCTGTTACTCGCTATTAAGATTCAGGAAGGGCACGATGATTGGGGCATAATTAATATGATTTGCAAATACTTTAAAATAGTATTTGTTAAAAGCTCATTTGACTTTAATTAATTGATCAAGTCATCACGTAGAGCATTCTATATGGGTTTTAGTATTCAAACGATGACTATCAAGTCATCATCTTTGAACGTTGCTGATGTAGGGCAATCTTCCACTCCGTTAGGCTGGTCGGTGATAATATTTCTCTTATTTTAAATTATCGAAGAAGAAAGCACTTCCTCTCCTGTTCATATTAGTCAAAGGGCATAAGACTTGTCAGATGTAAGCCACCATAGGACTTCGATTATCGACTAGCTATTATTTTTCAATTTCATTTTATAGCTCATAATTCGTCAGCACTGTTACCTCTCTGTTCTGGTAAAGCCCGCTCTGATGCTCGTAATTCATGATGAAGTGATTTCAATTAAAGTTGAACAAATTTTCAGTCATATTTAATTAAATAAGTTTTCCAATAAAGATTAAAGTTATGCCCTAAAATACGTATCTTGCTCTTCATGAATGAATTTGCTAATGTGAAAATAAATCTCACATCCTGTCATAATAAAAATTAGAGTAATAATTTCTTTTACTAATGAATACCTTTATCTGCCTTTATTTTCTTGTTGGGGGCATAGACATAGAATTCCAATATTGTGTAATACTTGTTGGCATATAATAAGGACCGCCACTCTTATTATAATTCTAAACTATATTAAAGGCTAGAGGTGATTAATATAATCATTATTTTATTCAAACAAAACAAATTATTATTATTAAATATTTTCTAAACACATTTGGTTTCTTTATTCTTAATTCTTTTATAATTATTTTAATGTTAATGCTCGCTGTCTGTGTTGGCAACCTGAACATATACATATGATTCGATTTAAAAAAGTAACTTAATTAATTATCCGATATTAGTGTCAGTTCAAGGGTCTCTGATCCTCACCAACCATTGAGCTAGTTTCTTGGTGCATAGCACTGTGCCGTCGATTTAGATTTCTACTAATCTGAGCTGGTGAGTTGGGTTTAAATTCAGTTTAGTTCAGCTGAGTTTGGATTCGACTTGCAGTTCTTTTGGTGGGTTTTTCGACTGGTACAGTATATGATATCTACAGAAGATACATATACATAATAATAATCAGATCCCTAACTAACACCATCATACCAATGTATGCACTAAACCAACAGTTTAAAAAAGAGCACACTAAAAGAATTTTTAATCTGAAATAACAAATCCAAAAATCACTAAATACACATAAAAAAATTAAATTTGAGAATTAAAATAAACATATTATTTGTTTTAATCTCTTAAGGGGGACGATGTGAGGATACATTAAACTGACACACAAAAATCACAACTCACAAATCCATCTTAAAAACCATTACCACCAAAAATCATCAACAACATTATTAATTATATAGTAATAATTTGTGTAAAATTGTCATTTAAAATTATATTCTTGTCAATACTGACTTATATGTATACCCAACCCTTAAATGCAAGCAAGTACAAATCATGAAAAACAAAATAAATAAATCATTATTATTAATTTTTTTTTGTTTATTAATCCAGCATAAAATTCTATACATATCAAAATGACATCAACAATGAAAATAAAAGCATGTACTTAAAACTCGTATATGAATAAATCAAATATAAGACAATATAGAACAACTTGGTTTTTCTTTTTAAGAAAAAACAAAGGCAAATAAATTATGTCTTCAACAAAAGTTACTTCATAAATTCCTAAAATTAATTTATTTGTTATCTTAACTACTCTCAATATTAAAGGTCACAAACAGCTATAATTGCAATTTGAGGAAGTTAAAGAACCCACCTTAATTCCATAAAGCTTATATTCTTAACCCAAGTTATAAGCTAGAAAAGAACAAATCATGCATGGCTAGGAAGTGAGAAGACATCATGGGGATGGAACTGCTTGTCATGCAACCAAGAGTTTCTGATATGATTATCATTTAAAATTAGCATTCATAATGATCATGGTAACAAAAGGATCTACAATGTGCTACAGTCAAGTAAAGAAATTATCTCAGCACAGGAAAGATAGTTTATAAAAAATGTCATCACCACGAAGATCCAAATGGTAACTGAATACCATCAAATAAACTATCATTAAGTTAATGCGAAGGAACTTTTCTAAAGGCAAAGATATTCACATGTTCTCCAATATGAACTATAATATTTTGAATTGAATTAATATCTCATGGTTTTTTTTATTTTGCTTGTTAAATTGATCACTTTATTATAGACTAATTGATGATTGAATGGATTGATTCTGTTTCAAAATAAATTGAAACAGAGAATCAATCCATTCAATCACCAATTAGACTATAATAAAAGAGAGTCTTCAATTATAATATTAACTTTTTATTTAATAATAAAATATAGGTATAAAAAATATGAAAAAAAATATGAAAAATAAAATATAGGTATAGACTCCAGAGCTTGCTTGCTAATAGATGCACTAATCTACTGATTTGAAGGGTAAGACTGTTCTTATATAATATTAAATGATCACACTTTGACAATTACAATATTTGATGTAATAAAATCATAAGAGGAAAATAAAAGAAGCATTCTATATTAATGGAAATATTAATGCTATAAATAGAAAAGACACTTGCTTTGATATATCGAAGAAATGGTCCACGTAACACATGCTATTTTAAATATCTTTGTATATATTTTATTATGTATTTTTAAGAAAGCTATAATTATGAGGCATGGATCCTCGAAAACGTTTAGCTTATTTTTATTATATTTATTTATAACTTCTCTTTTTTAACTTCACTTTTAAGTTTTTGTGTTTAATATTTGATGTTATATATGTTTTTGTTTAATGAATTTAATTATTAATTATTTGTAATTCAAAATGTATGACTAATTCCTTGAATGATTGATCTGTTCTATCATAGATCTATATGAGCCCAGAATAGGAGAGGGCTCAGAATTTAAAAGCAACTTTAGTTTAAACATATATGAAAAAAAAAAAAACTCTTTTAAAATATTACACATATTTAAAATTTACCTTATTATTATATGGATTTAAACAATCACGTTTCGAATATATAAATACTGTGTCAGAAATATCATTTTCAACGGTACATTTTGAAGAATAAAAAAAAATATTGTTTTTATTCACTTCATTATTTAATGGTATAGAAAAGTTTAAAAGTTACCATTAATTATAAAAGCAATATGTTATTTCATCATCCAATTTAAAGAAATTATTATTTTAATTAGAATTTGTCCACAAATCGTAAACATAAAACGTCACTATAATTTATTCAATTAAAAAGGCATATGACTCTCAGGCAGAGACTTCTTTCTTAATTACGGATTCACTTTGATTTCCTCAGAAATAAGTTAATAATAGAATAACTAACTACATTAGTAATAAAAAAATATTCAATCAAAATAATTATATTGTCTATGAATTACGAAAATTATTTGAATAATTAATTTAGATTAAAAACAAGTTAAATTAATTTATAAATTTCATTAAAATGTAAAAAAAACAAAAAACAATAAAACTCAGAAATATTTCGAGTTAGTGAAATATATTTTATTGAAAAATATTTAAAATAAATTTAACCAATTGATGATAAACATATAGTGATATGCGGAAAACTAAATGAAATAGCAGTATTAAAGGTGAAACAAATGAATTGATTGGATTATCCAAATAAGAATATTTTCTATTGCTTATGCAATTTATAAATAATTCTAATCTCATCAAATTTAGAAATGTATCCATGTTTAAATAGAAAAGAAACTGCAAAATAACATCTAAAAATATTTATCCAGTATTTAAAGTCTACTCTTCATAGCAACTTATATAAATCCAGACTTACATGAAAAGTTTCCTACAGGCATATATAAAGTACTATAAAGTAATGTACTAGTTCATACAGATCTCAGATATTGTATATATCATAGTGTAAGAACATCTCATGTGAAATATAAGTGTCTGTTTTTCTTCACTAAAAATATTTTGATATTTTGCACTATAGATAATCATGAACAAGTTGTTGAATATTGAAACATGACATATATAATTTAACTCAAGCAAAAAAAAATGCAGGATTGATTGCATATACTAAATCAACATCATTTATATTATATTTTATATAGTAAACATTCAAAACTACAAATACTATGAGCTATTCTTAATCAATATTGATAATAATGAACTTTAAACAAATCATTGTCTATCTAAAAAAAATTTTATAATTTGAAAAACTTATAAAAGACAAAGACAAATTTTGGAAGAGAAGTATTAAAAAACCAAATTCAAATTAGAGCATTAATTATTGAAAATATAAGAAGATATGTATAAAATAAGACCATTAACAGAGCATTATTCTTTACATAAAGAAATATTAGGTTGATTAGGAAAAAAGGTAATGTAATCAAGTAATAATATCCTACAAGCTTGGTGCAATGGTAGAGTAGCAAAATCTAGAGTTTGAAGTTCATGAATTATAGCTATTTCTGTCATTTCCAATACATGGACTTTTTATAAACTTCTGAATAATAAAATTTTATTACATTCAAACTAACCACAACACATCCAACACAAAATAAAATATTTCAGAGAAAGTGACAAATATGAAATTATTTTGGGATTGTCTAAAGGAATATTATGCTTACTAAAAACAGAGAAATACAATCAGATGAATAACATGTAATCATATTAGAAAAGATTTGTCACTTTTTAAATAATTTATCATAGCATTCAATTTTAAAGCTACATTCAAAATATAGAAATGATAAATATAAACTGTTTGTTAAATTGAGATTTAATATGGGTGTTATATTGGACAATGCTTTTTAGGTAGCAGTGTATTTATGATTTCAAAATGTTCTTTTCTGAAAAATGCACCAGGCAGTGCAATCTGAAAAGAATTTTTTCATCCATTCTTTAATGGTGATAAAAACATTTTAAATTATAATAATTTTATATTGAATGTTACATATATTTAATTACAAGTCTTCAGTATAGGAGATTTGAACTCAGATTTTTAAGCACCCTTCAACTATCCACACTATCTCATACAACTGATACATATGACCATACACATGTAAAAAAAATAATCACCAATATTCATATTTCATGCTAAACCAGCACTCATCAGTTGGTCCAGATTATCATCTCCACACATATATATAATCATTGCTCAGTTTATATTAAGATAGCAAATCTTCATACTTTAATGGACAGGATTCAATCCACTTCAACCTCCAACTTTTCAGCCATCCATATCACTGAAAATCTGATGATGAAAATCCAAATCCCACGCTGATGCCAATATTATTACTGCCATACCCATATTGATCTCAAGTCACTCTGATCCCTCATGTATAGGACCTTATCCATTTAAAGACATAGAAGAGGGAAGGGCAGAATACAAGCTTGATGTGTAAATATTTGAAAACCAGGCACTCTTCACAAACCTGGGAGCTTAATTGTAAGTATTAGGGATCTGAACTTAGATTTTCAAGCACCCTTCAACTATTTACACATCAAGCTTGTATTTTGCCAATCCCTCTTCTATGTATTTAAATGAATAAAGTCTTATACATGAGAAATCAGTGTGACTTGAAGTCAACATGGGTATGGCAATAATATTGGCATCAGCATGAGATTTGGGTTTTCATCATCAGATTTTCAATATGGATGGTTGAAAAGTTGGAGGTTGAAGTGGATTGAAACCTATCCATTAAAGTATAAAGATTTGCTATCTTAATATAAACTGAGCAATGATTATATATATGTGTGTGGGAGATAATAACCTGGAACAACTGATGAGTACTGGTTTAGCATGAAATAAGTATATTGGTGATTATTTATTTTTTCTACATGTGTGTGGTCATATGTATCAGTTGTATGAGATAGTGTGGATAGTTGAAGGATGCTTGAAAATCTGACTTGAAATCCCCTATACTTACAATTAAGCTCTCAGGTTTGTGAAGAGTTCCTGGTTTTCAAATATTTACAAATATTCAGTTAATAGTCTTAGTCTTTATCATATTGGATAGAATTAAGGAAAAAATACCCCCCTCTCCATTTTTGTTTGTTTTTAATACTGACATGAAAACAATTAGATTAGAATGCTTCAAAAATGCTAGTAAATGTTTTTATATAAAAAAAGACAAATTAGACAAAAATTCACATTATTATAGAAGTCATATTGGTGTTATTACTCGGCTACATAATATATATGTAAAATATCGATTATAGAATAATTATTGTTATAAAATTATAATGAAAATAATAAAGTATAACAATAATATATTTTATTAATAACTACAACTCACAAGTATTTTCTGTTAATTTCTTAACTTTTTTAAACTAAAAACTACTTCAGTTGAAGAAGGTTAAGAAATTAATGGAAAGTACTTCTGAGGTTTATTATAGTTGTGATCGACCAAAAATGGCTTTACAATCGACCGGTGGATCATGATCGACTTGTTGGACACCACTATTGTAGACTATTCTGCAGCAATCATTTTGTTCTCAGAATTTCCATTGGTATTTTTCATTATTCATATTCTTACAATAAATGCATCAAAATAACATCTTCTTAGGGAGTATTTTAAAAAACATAATAATGTTAATGAAGCTTGACTCTCCCATGAGAACCATAAAATATCTTTTTACAACATTCTTTATATTTCAGCTATCTCCAAAATTAAGAACTATATGCCATTATGCATGTAGATTTAAAATTATTCACAATTAGCATTCAAAAATCTAAACAAATTAATTTTATGAATTAGATATTATATTTTCAAAATATTAAAAAGCATTCATTTATATTAATTTTTTTTCCAAACCTTTATATTATGTTGTTAAGAAGTCTACATTTTATTTCTATATAACAAATTAAGAAGAATAACAGTTATAATTGCAACTAATTTAGTTAAAGTAATTAAATAATTCAGAAAAATTGATTAATATCTATGAGGTTAGATATATAGATTATGAATTTTAAAAAATAAAAATTAATTACATAAATAGCACTAAGAATAAATTAAAAATAAAATTAAAGCAAAATTTCAATATCATGAATTCTATTAGAAATGATTACAAAATAAAAATAAGGATTATAAAATTAAAGATAATATATACTACTTAAATAAAAGAATAATTAAAAACTTCCTATATATTAGAAAAAATAAATGTACACTAGTAAACAAATAAAAAGAATTTCAGTATTTATTAATTGAAATAAACTAAGTTGATTAAAATTTAGAAAACTAATCAATAAATGTTTAGAAAACTGGTTAAATTAATTAGTACAAAAAATTTTGCAGAATAGAAACATAACTTTTTTATATAGACAAAATAAAACTTGTTTTTATTTAATTAATGCTAAAAAAAAGAAAAAATATTAAATTAAAATTTTTAATAGGTTAAAAATATAAAATAGTAATAATTGTAAATTTTAAATGGTATTAATTATACAATTTAGAAAAAATAAACTTTTAGAGATAATCACAATTTTAAATTGTTAAATTATTATGCATGCTGTCAAGATATAGGGTTCCATGTTTTTCCAATTTCAAAAATATAGTAATACATTTTCACATAAAATTATATTGTTATACTCATTAAAAAGGTCACTAACTAAATGGCTATGAGATCCAATATTTAATTTGACTATTTATTTCAGAGATGATGCTGGTAGTTTTGCCCTTTAAATCACTCTTCTGAAGCTATATATAGTGATATTTTCATAGGCTTTTTTTTTAAAAAAAAAGACAAAACTGAGAACTAATGAATATCAATTTATTAATACAAATAAAAGTCTGAAGAGATTAATATTTTCAGTAAGCAGTAAAAAACAAAATGTTTTAGTCCTGCCTCTAAGTGTTTGATGGAATTAGATTCTTGTAATCAGATTTAGATGTCACCTGTGAGATTTTTTGAGAACATGTTTGGAATAACAAAAAATATGAGTTTTTGCATTGTTTATAAAATATTTCTAAATAGTTTTAAACAATAATTATATAATTATTTAAAACCAAAAGAATATCCTGATATACTTGATTTTATTTGTTAAAAAGAAAGGTATATTGTTTATCAGAAGATGAATACACGGCTGTTCTTGCTTTAAAATATTCATTTTTAAATACACATTAAGATTTGAACAAAAAAAAATCACATAATTTTTTTTTTTAAATATCAATTTGTAAATAAGTCTGTTTATATTTAAACTTAAATTGATAATGCAATTCTTCATTATGTAAAAATACAGAGAAAACATTCATGATCTCTCACATGCCATTATTATTGTAAAAAATGACTTTATTCCTTTATGAAGTATTTATAAAATCTGAATGTATTATATATCCCTTTCAATTATTCATATAGAAATATTTCAAAATATTTGTATGAGAAACAGAATATTCATTTCAATAAGAAACAATTATAAATGTTTATAGATAATTTTGCCCATGATTGATAGAATTGCTACAATATATTCTTAAAATATAAATATGATCATAGCATCATGAGGTAAATAAATTTAATAATTAGTTGCTTAAAATGGGATTTTCTTAAATATTACCTTTAAAACAAGCTAATACAAAAATTTTCTTTTAAATCATTAATTATTTCTAAAGCATATACTGGAACCTATCTATCACAACCTTTATATATTTTTATAACTTATGAAAAAAAAATTGATATTTGTAATATTCATATTATTTCCTTAGTTTCTATCTTCAAATATTTTTTTCTTTTTATCATGTAAAAATGAATAATTCCAGGCATAACAGGTTGCCACAATATTCACCACTTTAAATATGCATATATATTTGCATAATCTATTAAAAAAATTTAACCTGTAATATTCATATTTGCATCATTTCATTCATTTCCATTTTCAAGTAATTTTTTCTTCTTATAATATGTAAATGAACATCTACAAGCATCACAGATTCTCCATTTTTTTATTATTATTATTATTATTATTATTATTATTATTATTATTATTATTATTATTATTATTATTATTATTATTATTATTATTATTATTATTATTATTATTATTATTATTATTATTATTATTATTATTATTATTATTATTATTATTATTATTATTATTATTATTATTATTATTATTATTATTATTATTATTATTATTATTATTATTATTATTATTATTATTACTATTATTATTATTATTGTTGTTGTTGTTGTTGTTGTTGTTGTTGTTGTTGCAAATATAAATTGCTCTGGTTAGTTGATTTGCAGAATTTAATTAGTTTTGAAGTGGGTATTGCCATATATATATATATATATTGTCATGGTTTATATGTTATTAACTATTTAAGATCATCAAGTGATATTTATTCTAATTTTGGAGCTATTGTAGATACATCAGAATATAAATATTCACAATTTATTTTTTGTTTATTATTTAAGTGATATAATAATTAATTTACTATATTAAATTTTATATCTTACTATATGCATATTACATAAGTTTAAACTAATATTTTGATAGATTTTTGCATTACATTTTATTTTATTGCATATTTTAGCAATAGACAAACAAATAAATACATTACATCTCTATATAGGTGTGTGTCGTGTATGTGTGTGCATATTTAAATTATTGTAAATTTAAAATCACAAATGTTTTTGAAATAATAATATTATTAAAGATATATAAAATGTAATATTTTTGTTAAATAAATAAATGTATTTTTATTTTCTGATTTGTAATTTAGTGAAAAGAGATTAAAATCATTGCATTATTTTTATTTTAAAATATTTTTTTGAAATTTTAAGAGAAAGCATGTTATCCAGAAATTCTGTATAATTAGTTATAAAACTCTAATTAAAGTGGAATAATTACTCAATGGATTAAAAGGGGTAAATTCAAGGTGATCATTAGCTACTGCTTCTAGGTCAATGACATAAATGTTACACCAGTAAGCAAAATGTATAAAAAGCCAATAAGTTAAGTTTGGACACTTTACATATCTCTATTTATTTAGTTGGTATGCTGCATTTTGCAGTAAATAAATTATAAAACAATTTATATATTTTTTAATGTTTAATTTAAACAATATAATGCAAGGCTGAATAACAATAACATTTGCTCCAAAAGACAATTTGGTTAACCTATTTAAAGATCTGAAAAAATAAAATTTGTTTTAAGTGCATTATGGAAAAGATTATACAATGCTTATTAAGTTTTAGCCTGTATTCTGCTCATCTCTCTTTTCTGTATTTAAATGGGCTTAAGGTCTTACATGTGAGAGGTCAGATTGATTTACAGTCAACATCAGTATGATACAACAAAATTGTCAAACAAGGGTTTTGAGTAGGGACTCATCAGATTTTTAATAATATTGATGGCTGAAGAGTTGGAGAGTGGAAAAGATTGCAGCCTGTCCATTAAAGTTTGAAGACTTGCTACCTTAATATAAATTGAGCACTGATTATGTATATGTGCAGGAGATGATGAACTGAACCAACTGATAACTGCTGGTTCAGCATGAAATACATGTATTGGTGATCATTTATATTTTTTCCATGTATGTTGACAGATTAAATAACCACTGCCTATTGAGGGGATCACTATTGGATCATCTATTTATTGCATGTGTGAATTAGTTATGTTCCAAGCCTCTTTTATTTTGCACTTTCTGAGGTTACTCTCAAGGCAAATACTCCTGGAAGATGCGAGTTTTAAAGGATGGTTGGCAACTTTCTTATGCCCTAAAATTACTGAACTGTATGATGAATTTGTTTTTGCTCTATTATACAAATGGGCATGTTGGAAAACTCTTGATTTTAAATTGGCATGGGTCTTCCCATAGCATTTGCTAAAACGGGAAGTCTATGGCATATATTAAATAAATAAATACAGCAATTAAGATCTTCCTAAATTTTTATTTTCAATTTCAAAAAAAAGTAAAACAAAAATAGCTTCTTTATTTTTTTATTCTCAATTTTTTATAAAAAAAAAAATCATTGAAACAAACTTTGTGGAATAAATCAAGCTCTGCCAAAGTTTAAGCATATGTTTAACTTCAAGACGATTAATTTAAATTACAATCAAATTTCAGAAATACAAGGATTAAAACATTAATAAATACAGTGCTAATATTTGTTTTAGTAGAACATTTTTGTATGAGTTGTTATATTTATAAACACGCTTAAGAAGTATATTTATTTATATTTCAATATTCATTATAATATTTATGACAAAATATTATATAATTAGTTTTATTAATATTAAAGTAAAAAAAAATGGATGTTTAAAATGGATTTCAGACAAAAAATATGTTAACAAACAATTATTTCCCCATCCTTATCGAAATTTTTGATTCTAATATAATCTCCTCTATTCATTATTATCTATTGGTATACAAGCTCTGTTGTTCATTACAAAGAATATAGTGATATTGAACTATTACATGAGTTATATATAACCTAGCAACACTTAACAAAAAAGCAACTACCCTGAATTATGATAACCAAAGACAGAGTTGAAAATAGATGTCTTACGAAAAAAGTCTTTTTTTTTTTACTTTGATAACATCACATGTTCCAATCATTATTATTTTAACTGAGAAAAAATTTCACATAATCTATTTAGTTTCCATTAAAAAAACTAAATATATATTTTTCATTCACTTTTCAACTGTAATAATGTACATGATATATGGCCATTAATAGCAAAAATTTAAAAAATTAAAAATGCAAAAACCAGCAAACAAAAAAAAAAAATAGAGTCAAATTAACATTTTGAGATCAAGATGGAAAAATACTTTTATAAACTATGCTTTTTATCTGTTATATTATTATATAAAATATATTATTTTCTTAAAACATTGTTTTGCAAATTTCTACTTTTTATGCATTATAATATTGTAAAGAATTCATTAACTTAATATTTATGTAACAAACTCTTACAAACATAAAAATCCCATTGTCTAACACAATGAAATCAGTCTAATTTATTTTCAAACTAAATTAAATATTAAGTGGTTTATGCATATCCATTAGCTTCAATAGATATTTCTATCTTAATACTAAATCTCATCAATCATTTTATTTTTTAGCAATATAAAGTTTAACTATGCTTATTTTATTAATGTAAAAATATAAAACATCATATTATCCCAATTAAAACCATATAATATAAATAGATCAATTAACTTCAGTACATTTCAGAAATGACATACAATGATCTCTTGGACATGTGATTTATTGTAAAATCATGCTTAGTTTAGCAAATGTGAGAGTGACAGTTTCTGAAGCCAAATTTAATAAATCAAAACCCCAGTACAGTATTTAAACTTTTTATGAACTTTTGAACAATAAATCGTTTGATTATTTATAACTGTAATTAGTCTGATAGGTATACTAAAGTAGAAAAGATAATGTTAATTATGGAATCAGTGCTTATAGGTCTTTCATACTTCCTTGATCAGTAAATGTAACTACAAGTCATTTGTTTTAAGATTATAACATCTCTTAGCACTAACAAGGTAAGACAGCATCACATTGTGATCCATCTTTTATTTTTACAGTTGATATAGCAATATTTACTTGATCATCCTAGACTAATTTAGAAAGCTAAGAACAGCTAATATCCATTTACTGATTGATCACTTTTGGATGGTTAGATTAGCTGAAAAAAAATCCTAAGACTATTTGTTATGTAAAAAATTTTAAAGTTTATTTTGATTTAAATCCTAGGTTATGTGAATAGCAAGCAGATGCACTAAATACTGCAACATAAGTCTCTTCAATATAAAAACCATCAAACAGCAATTAATGATAAACATATATTATATTACAATTATTATTTGATAATGGGCACAATTTAGTCTTTACTATCTTAGTAGTGATAGGGTGGACTCAATAGCAAGAGGTTTCTGAATCTCAACAAAATAATTCTGAGTTAGTTAATTTAATAGATATGTTATAGTCAGTTTGCGTCATTTTGATACTAAAATATCTTTCATATTACTTGAGAAACTGCCTGCACATTTTTTAAACAAAGAAATTTGAATTTTTTATGACTAAACTTCAAACATTGATTTATAATGTGTACATGTATAGATAATTTATTCAGACATGACATTTTTTTTAAAATAAATTATTTAACTAAACATTCTCAAACAAAAATTTTCATTTAAATATTATGTTTATTTATATATTTTTTAAATCTCAACTATCTGTAAAATATTTCTGAATTTAAAAAACTATTTTATTTTGTTTGAACATACTGCATTTTATAAATTATTCTAATATAGCAAACAGTATAAAAATAAATAATGGCAAAATAAATAAATCTATTTTAGTTAGCATTAAAAATATAATAAAAAATATATGGGCAAAGTATAATCTGTATATATAGAGTAATGATAACTAAACTAGGATTTAAAGATTTAATTTTTATTAGATATTTATATATGCATCACCACAAGCAGCAACAATCATTCACAATCAATTATAATGATTCAAATTCCAAAAGAGAAAAAAAGAAAAGTACAAAAATAATGTATTACAAATAAATTTGAGTATTACCATAAAATCAATCAATGAATCTATACATAAAAGTTTCTGATTTATTCTGATTACTTCTGGGATTAGCAAACTATGGCTTACACCAAATGAGGATTTTTGATTCCAATCTTATGGCTTTTTTTATCATGATAAACATAAGCATATTTTTATTTTATTTTCCAATTTATAAATAAATATTTTGATGACTCTAAGAGAGGAAAAATGCACATTTGAATTCAACCTTATTACAAAATATTAATTATTGTATATGATGAACATTTAAATATTAGAAATTTGTAAATAAATCAAACTGTGAAAGTAATTTTTTTTGCCTTTTTCATATATTTTTAAGAAATTTTTTATTTTTGTTAGGATGTATACAGACTCTATTAAGTTTTCTTACTAAAGTAAATGTTCAAATATCCACAGCAATTCAAAAAATCATATTTTCATCTCTTTCCTTGCAGCTCTTTAGGGTTGGATGGTTATCTCTCTTCTTGTGTCTCTTTAATGGGAGAAGGGAAAGAGATTTAGATAAAATGGTTCTTCATTTTAAAAGTTTGTCTATTCCTGAATTATTTAATATTTTATGATATTGTATTAACTTCTGCAGCAAACTTTTATTTCTCAAAGATTTCAATATCTTATACAATTGAATACTCATATGCCTAATGAAAGCAATTAATATTACATCGCTTTAGGATACCTTTGAGATAATCTATATAAGGTAAATAAATAGCAACAAATTCTCTTATGAAAATATACTCAAATTAGCTATAAAATATTTTTCAAAAAGTTTTGTAGTGTTCAATCATTTCACATATCCAAACCAATGAAGATATAATTTTATAATAGCAAAACACCAAAACCATTTTGCTATTTTACTTTCAGAATTTTATGGAGAATTTTTAAATGAAACGTTTAAATACATTATGTTATATTGAAAGAGGTCCAAGTCTCATTTATACACAAAAAAATTAAATAAAAGAATATCTTTATATACAATTAATTTAGTTGTAGTAGTCACATTATTGTGATGAAATATCTATCAGGTAACTTGTTAGAAGCATCAGCAGTACAAAGAAGTTTGGGTTGTGTAGGGAGTATATAAAATATTTGCTGAATTCATGAAGTTTAATAATGAATTATGATGAGTATTACAGATATGCTCAGAAACTTTAGAAAAAGTAGAATACAATAATGATGTGAGCTTGTGGTATTCTATTAAAATCTATATAATTTTAATGTTGTGCCTTTTTTTGCATTTATGATAATGCACATATAATAATATCTAAAATATTTTTTGAGATATCATGTAGATATCTCAAATACTCATACACACTCTCTACATTTGTATATTGGAGAAAGCATTTATGAAAAAAACAATGAATTTCACAGATATTATATTCAACATATATAATGTTTTAAATGCAAATTTAAAATTTTGAAAAATAAGCATAGAAAATGGAGAAGAATTAATAAAAAGTCACATTTCCAAAATGGCAATGAAATGAAGTGACTGATCTAATTAACAATTAAGATTCACAACTATGAATTTGTAAATGGATTTTATAATGTCTTATTATTATGTACATTTAGTATAAAAATTTAATGCAATACTATGTTTTAGTTTTAAAATGAATCTATCAATAAACCTTATAAATCTATGATGGATAATTTGGTGTTAATAACTAACTTATGTAAATAATTAACAGTAAAATTAAGAAATAAATTAGATAGAATTTAATAGATTTCATTTGATTTATAATATACATTTTTACTAAATTTTTACTGTTAACAATTTTTATAAATAATGAGAAATCAGGTTCTATCTATTTTTTTGATTGCATTTTCTTTTATTTATTTATTTTTTCGGTCAGCATAATTATTTTACTACTAATGATTATGCATAATTTTTTTTATCTTTTTTTTTTCAACATTCACAAAATTATTGAGAATATTTTTTATAAACAAATATGTAATTCTATTCACTTTCTTTTTACTAAATGATAAATACTTTCATCTTGTTTTTAATAAGATTGATTTTAATTTTTTACCTTGATTTTTTTTTTTATTCAATGTATTTCAGATAAATTGAGAATGTGTCATAATTAAAGTTAATTTATTCAAAAAGTCTAAAATATCCAAATTTTTTGCAGTAAACAAACGTATTTTTCGAGGCAGGAAGATAATGATACATTTTTATCAGTAAGGGATAATATGAAACTTTAGTTTTTAAGTAAAAACAAATATGCACATTAATATTTGCCTGAGAATTTGTGATGACGGTATATTAAATGTGATAAGATGTTGAACGATTTCTATTATCTATCATTAAATGTTGAATGCTTCAAATATTTTAAATTTTATTTAAACTTTTCAAATAAAAACATCAGTTAGTAATAACATAGAAATAGACAAAATAGATTAGTAGATTATAAAACATTCTGAGTTGCACTTTTTTTAAGGTGCTTCTGGCTTGACCAATAACAATATTAGTATAAGAATCAAACTCACATATTTAGATACTTGAATATCAAATTTTAAGGCAATGTTCTAATCATATGAGATATCCTGTCAAAGTCAACAATCAGTAAAAATTTCAAATTCTTATCTATGTAGATTGGTTCAAATCCTCCTGATTTTTCCATTTTTTAAAAATACTTTTCAGACATTATGAATTGCTACACTGGATTGACTTAAAGAATTATTTACCATTGTCAAATGAGCAGCTTCTTTGAAATTTCCTTTTTGTGTGTTTTCCTCTCTATCTAATATTTTTGCATTTTCCTATTTGAATATTTGAAATTAAATTGAGAGACTGCAAACCTCTCACGCACATCACTATCCAACAGCCAATCAGATGTTCTCAATAGCAATGAAATCATAAATACAAGACAGAGAATTTAACAAGAAGAAGGTGGTCCACCTTCTTTATTTGTCTTTCTATATATCCAAGCCAGTCTGAAGTATCTCAATTTGAAAGCATGAAGCTCTAAATATCTTCACATTTAACTCACTGAGTTTAAATTACAAACATACAGCATGAAATCCTATGATTTACTATGCAGTAGTTTTTAGATGCTATAATATTGTTTATTAGTACACACATGGTCTGCTAATGTAGACGCATCTGTTTTTTTCCTCACCATTAGTTTGTGTTCTTTCAATTGTTGTTCAACAAGGTAACAGATATCACTATTATACTTCCTTCCACATTTACATGACATTTCATAGATGCAGTTTTTGTTTTGAACATTTCAAGTTTAGATTGTATAGAAGTTAGGATTTCTTGAAGTGTGGTATGACTTTGGACAGCTGTTCTGATGTTTTAGTACCTACATATTTTCTGTAATTTCTCTTCCAATCCTTGTATATATAAATACACTACATTACTATCAATTGTTTTTTCTTTTTTGGTCTCTCTTTTTATTGTCTATTAAAGGCTTTCTTGATGACAGCTGATGGATGATCATTCTTCATAAGAGTTTGTTTTATAGAGATCTTTTCATTTTCCAAATCAATGTTTTCTGAATAACTTCCTTTGCCTTATTCTGTTGTGATAATGTAACTCCATATTGTGCACTTCTGGTGATATATATATATATATATATATATATATCACCAGAAGAGCACACATATATATATATATATATATATATATATATATATATATATATAATATTATTATTATTTGATGTCTGTATTTTTTCAAAGCAATATACATAATTATATAATTGAATATTTGTAAATATAGTAATTAAATAATTAAAAATTTATCCACTTAGGAGCCCTTTTGATTATCCCAGTAATCTTTGCCAACTAAAACTTTGAAAGGCTAAGCTTCCCACAATTCAGTGATCTTAATGTTTGTTGCCTGCCTGTTAATTAAGTTATGTTTATATTTGTATATTATCATAGCCTCCTTTATTTTTCTTTTATTGTTATTTTTTTTCAATTTGCAATATGTTTAAATTATTAAAATTGAAGTCAAAACCATAAATATATGACTTATTATGGTCGTACAAAACAGATGCTAAAATATTATTATCTACTATACAATTTTGTTTTGATTTCTGAACCTGTTTTAGTAATAGGAAGTGCTCTTTAGTTCTTTTTTCCAATGTACATCTGGATTCACCTATATATTCACTGCCACACTTACAAATCCATTTATAAATGACTCAATTTTTATTTATAAATGAGTTTTTTCCTTTGGAGTTATTTATTAATTTCTTTAATGTAGGTGTGTAAAATGCAATATCACATATACCTTTATAAATTTTCTTTATAAAATTTACTTGATCATTTGAAATATAAGGCATTGATATCCATATTTTTTTATTAGCAGGAGAATCAATATTATTATTAAAATTTTTATTCTTATATTTTGTATTAAAATCTCTAATAACATTATATATATAAATATATATATATATATATATAATTATTTAGTTACTGTATTTACAAATATTCAGTTATATAATTACATATATTGCTTTAAAAATACAGACATCGAATCATAATATTATTACACACACACACACACACATATATATATATATTGTGACTTTCAATCATCAACTAATCTAGACTCACATTTGGGACTATAATCCATCTTTGTGTCCTTCTCTTTGAACACTGGAATCATATATACGAATCTGGCCACACATTTCATGGCACCAAATCCACCCTTTTTAACCATCACTACCCGAATAATCAAAAATATAAGCATAAAGAAACAAAGATGTTAAACTAATGAGATGATTCCTTTATTGAACAAAATTAGCATGAAACTATAGATCTAAAGAAGATCACAAGGTGATTAATAAAGATAATAACTTCTGGTCAAATCAGCTTTGAAATCCACACAAACAAAATGTGATGAGCTAAATTTGATATTCAGCAAACCAATAAATGACTAATAATTATATCTCTGGAATGATTATGAAATTAAAATTATAAATGAAATAATAAGTAAATTATGATGTAGATGACTAAATGGATGAGGGAAAGAAGTAATAATTAAATAGTAGAATGAAATGAGTCTAAGAATGAAGAGAAAGGAATGAAGATGTATGAGAATAATGGATGATTAAGATGATGATAGAATAAGAGTTAATGAATAGTTAAGATGCTAAAAGAATAAAAGTTAATGTATGATTAATCAATTATGATAATGAATTAATGTCAAATGAGAATGAATAAATAAAAGAATGATCAAGATGAAATTGAAGAACAATGTTAATGATGGAGATTGAAATCTTAAACTATAAACTAATATTGTATTAAATGGTATGAAAATAAGCTAAATAAAAATAGGGATTCCAAGCTTGACACAACCAGAATATTATCATAAAGTTAAAACAAGCTATACATTTTTATGACAAAAGAAGTAATTTATACCTTAAAGTTTGGTTGACTTTCATAAAACAGTGAAAGTAATCTAATTCAAGTCCAACTATCATAAATAACTAGCTATAAAATTTACTACAAATTCAAATTCTACCTTGAAACTTAACAACTATTTCTTCTCAGGATTCAAACAACTCAAAGATTGTTATACAAAATATACTTGGGTCAGTGAGAGGGATTTTACCACTACCGAAATATAATGCACAAAACAGCTCTTGATATAAACTCAAATTAACAATTATATTTAGCAGTTCCACAAAAACTTTATAAACTCAATAAATATTATAAATTTTAGAATTTAAAAAATATGAATAACTTTTTAATAACTAAACACAATAACTTACCAACTTCCTTTTCTCAAATAATTATAAACCATGTGATCAAGATCAGTCAATGATAGATCTGTGGGTTCAACTAAACTGATAAAATCAATATTAAGTGTTTAGCTTTTAGTATATCACTTAAAAATAATATGTACTCTAGGTTAATACCATTCTAATTGTTAAGTGATGATGACTTAGATGTACTCATAAGTTATAGGGCTTAACAAAATTATTATAATATATCAACATATAGTTAATTTTACTATATTGGTCAATGATGATTTCAATATATAATCCTCTGATATGTCGATAGCAATAACAATAATAGTGTGTATGGTGATTAGCAATAAGACTACAGAAAACTAAATACATTTTTAAACACAACAAGCTTTATTTACAATATTTACAAAATTTATTTCAGACACATTGTCTGAAATAAAACCAATACATTAAATTAAACTCAAGGATGGAAAATACTTGGTATCCCATTGACTATACACTCAGTAAATGAGACAAACTAATACAGTGATGTTTATACTATCACTATACTTACTGGCTAAGTTTTTATTATTATTCTATCTTATAGAATATGTGATTTAAACTTTATTTAAATTAAACTAGCATTTAAATTATAAACAGAATGTACTTAGGTCTTTGGGATATACACAACTTTTTAAATCTAAAAACTTAAAGTTATGATTTAGTGTAATGAATTGTAACTATTTAATTTGTCAGAATATGATAAGGGCAATTAATCATATTCAGGACAATTAATAATTTATTATCTTTTAATATGAAAAGATTCATTATATTGGTGTGGGGACTGACATTATAGGTCAAATACACATATGACACTAAAACATTACTTATGTCCATAACCTAATCATGGAATATTTAACTGATCTTACCGATCCATTGGCGAAGATAAATCCACACTGTTCACATGAATTTCTTGCTCTTTCATCTAGAAATTATACAATCACTAGTAGGTTTTGGTTTGGTTTGTCTATAAACTGATGAAGATCCTACATCATAAGACACTATTCCAATTAGAAAAACACTATAGATAGACCAATGTTCCTTAATCTAACATTATCCTATCCTTGCTATTTGATTTTGAAATACTATACTTCACCATACATGGTGGAAAACTAACTCTATAACCTCATGGGGGATTAAACAATAAAGGGAGGCTTTACTAAACAACATGATAGTTGTATAATAATATGGCTACTTCTAAAATCTCTCTATAGGTATACACATGTGGGCTGAGCCTCATAATGGGAAAAATAGAATTCAGACCATGAATACCCTCTTTTGGAATTAATTATGCTAACTATGCATTAATTATTACTCTGCCTCGACCATACCATCCTCTTATGTAATCAACAATGGGTGAGTCTCCATCAGCCCATGCTCAATATTATTACTAATATTATTTTATTTGAGACCATTATATATGGCACACACTTATCAGCTAAAAGCTGTCACAAGTCCTTCTCAATACCATATCAAAGTAAAATAACACTAACAATAAAAGTGGAAACATAAATATTCCATTTCACAATGCAGAAACTATTAATGTATTAATAGACAAACCAAAATATATGTCAAATGATCATTAATTATTTTAATTTAACAATTATGCTTTTGTTATAGCAAAACTGAAGATCAACCTACATTTATATTTACAGTGGATATGTTCATTCATAAGCAAAATTAAGAAAATGAAAAAGGCTTATATCAATTTTTTTTTCATATAAGAAAACAATTCGGTCATTATAGTATATCTTTGACAAAATGTCTGTTTGTTCACCTTTTCAATAATACACTAAAATCTGTTTAAAAATATGAAAGGTAAATATCTCTCTCACTCTCTCTAGATAAATGACATTTAATATTATGTTTTCCCTTAATTGGGAAGATAGCCAAAATATGTGTAATAATAAATGTATGTATCTTTATACATAAAAAATTTATACATAAAAATTTTCCAAATGACACATGACGTAAGTATTATAAACTAACATAGCAATAATAAAAAAAAAATAAACAAACTTTTTCTCACATTCGATTTTATCCTATTAATTAAAGTTTATTTCATCCTTGTGAGCTAAAATGATAAGAACTGATATTATGATGAATAAACATTCCCCAATAATGCATATATATATATTAGGATTATTCTATTCGATGCTAGCATAAGGCAATATTCAACACTTCTCCAAAGGCAATAAAAATCATTTATGGGTTTATGTACTGATGTCAACATAACAAGACAATATTTAAGCACTTTTCCAAAGGCAAGAAAAATCATTTATGGGTTTATGGACTGATGTCAACATAGTAAGACAAGATTTAAATGTTTTCAAGTGTAGCATAATCAAAATCAGTTTATCCACATTTTAATTTAGATAATTTTCCTTAAAAATGACTTTACAGCTTCATTACACTTAACATATTCAACTTTTTAAAATTATTTATTGATTTTATTCTTTCCTCTGTGGTAATATATGTAAGAATCTTTAAATACTCTGGACATTTTTTTAAACATTTTAAAAATATTATTACAATGCATATTTCCCAATAAAACTTTAAAAGTAAATATTTATTTTATTCCATTTTTATTAGATATTAAGAAGAATTTATTCAATTATAAATATGATACCCTTGGATTTTTAATTACTCTGTAACTTTCCATTTTTATCATTAAGCAAATTCACACTAAAGAAAAATTTGCAGATGAGTTTTTTTTCTTAAAAAAAAAATAGGGAATAATTCATGCATTTTTCTCTAAACTGTATTACAAGTCATACGATTCAAAAATGACTTTTTGATTTGTTTATTTTATCTTTTGACATTTTTCTTCAAAATTATTTCGAATTATTTTCCTGAAATTATAATTTACAAACAAATGTATTTTCTGCTTTATGCTTAAGAGTGGCACGAAAAAACAAACATTATCAGCTCTTTCTTTTAAATGTAAATAATTTGTGTGTCATTTTTAAATCTGAGAATTTAAAAATATGAACAAAATAAAAGCTAAAGCTTACTTTCTCTTGAATTGTTCTTGTTTTGAAATCATATTTATTGAAGCAAATTATGATCCACATCATTCCCATTTTTTCTTTTGCAGTATGACTTTCAGGAACTATCAATCAACAGAAAAACAATGTTGAAACAATAGCAAGGCTTTAAGATTTCTATTCAATCATTTTAAAGAAACAATATTTTATAATCCCCTTCAAATATATTCCAAATTTTTCTGATTTTTCAGCTTTTTCTTTTTTATTTTATAAGTTAGAGTTGAAGGCTGTTGATTTTCATTCTCTTTTTCTTAATTACAGCATGTACAACTTTGTTATATCATATATAGCTTGTATTACAAAGCATTGTGGTAACAGATGGACCAATAACCTTAGTGTGAATATATTAATATTACCCCACCCAGCTTCATTTTTAATAACTACTCACTTCATTTTTAATAACTACTCATAAGGTGCAAGACCATTTTTAATTCACTACCAAAAATATGCTTAAGAATTAACTATAACAATTTATTTTACAAGATTTACTAATTTAATTAATTTATTTATTTCAATTGCTATTCAACAATAATAAAATAGCAATATATTTATCTCCCAATTAATAACAATACTTTTAAATTGTTATTTTATCCCTAATTAAAACTTACACTGGGTTTGAAATCTCCACTCAAGCAGATTTTCTAGTGCATCCAGAACAGTCTTTATTGAAATCCATTTGTTAAGATTTTAATGCCAAATATATTTTTATGATTTAAAATTTTGGATTATTTAATACAGGTATTAATACAGGGACCTAAATAAAAGGTCACAATATATATATATATATATATATATGATTATAATTATAGCCAACATTTAACAATTCATTCGAGTAATTATTTAATTATTGTATTTACAAATATTCACTTATATATATATATGGAGAGTTTTGCCTGTTTTAATATATGTCAAGTACTTACCTGTTTTTATAAATTGTTGTCTTTATTTTACCGAGGAAATCTTTTTACAAGAACATCTAAAAATAACAATTATTCCGATTCCATTGTGAATTTAATTGAAGAGGATATGTTGTTGATGTGCCTCCAGAATGACTGTATGTTGTGTGACAATACAACAAATGTATGAATGTAGTAGAAAATAATGCCACTTGAAATATTTTGTAATCTCCAAACCTGCATTGTCAATTTGTCTGTAATTACTAACAGTTATTTGTATTTGAAAAGTTTAAATAAAGTTTAAAATTTTCTAGATATTCAACAATTAATGATAGATGATGGAAATAGTCCAACATATTATTACAAATATGCATATTATTTTATGGGGTTGGAAAATTATCTAAATTATTATCCTCTGAAATTGAAAAGCATGATGAATAATACAATCTTCATTATTTTTAGAGACTCTTTTAGGCTATTAAATAATTATGTATCATATTTCATCCATTTTATACTCTTTTTGTATGAGTTTTCACCTGATAATTTAAAAAAAAAATCTAAATAAAAATATATACTTCAGTAAAAATCAAATATTAATAATTAAATGAAAAAAATAATTTCCATATTAATTTAAATATTTTTGTATTGTTTTTTCTTATTATAAATGCTCTCAAATTGTTATTTTGATGGTATTTTTAGATACATTTTTCTTTAATTACAAATTGTTGAGAAATATATAATTTATATTGTGATTAAAAACACTATGATTATTATATTTAATTAGTATTATAACATGCTTAATAAAATCTTTATATGGTAAGTAAAGGTAAAATGGTTTTAAACAACTCACTATAGGGTCAAAACTTTTCCAGAATACACTTACAATGAACTACTAAAAAACCTGTCATTATTTATCAGGCTATTCATATACTAATAGGTGAGACTTTACAGTTTTTCCTTTTTAGTTTGATTTCTACTTAAATATAAAATAATTTAAAGTTTTTAATTATACTCTGCTAATTTTATTAATTAACATAAGGGCTTTTTGCACAGAGTGAAAATTTCAAAAATATTTTTCAATTAAATTCTTAACTCATTGGTTTGAGATCCTATGAAGGATAAAAATATTAAAATTCAATTCAGACACTTATTTGATTTATAATTTATATATTTATTGTAGGAAACTTTTAAGTTTTAGTTATATTTTTTTATGAAGAAATCAGGAGCACTTATAAAAAAATATATTCACATACATGGTATTTAAATTTTATTTTTGTGCAGACTATTTTAGCCATATTAGAGAATAATTGCTTTGGTTTTTAATGGAATATCAAACAACAAGTTATACATTATTTTAAATTGTAATCATATCTAATATTTGTTAATAATTTTTTTTAACATTTAGCATTAATTATTTTTTTCCTTTTTCTATTTTTAAAATTGTTATTAATTATTAAAAAAGTTGTCAAAACTGTTTATTTTATTTTAAATGTTTCAATATATATATTTTTTAATTTTCTTATTTAAATCTGAAAAATATAATTTGTAGAAACATGATTAAAACATATATATTTTAAAAAATATACTAATTTGTTTTCCAAAACTTATTGTTGACAGAAAGGCATACTTAATAAGTTAAATGCATTTTGGTGCAAAGTATCTTCTCCAAAAAAAAAATTTTAGAATAGCAGTATATTAAATAATTAAATGAACTATAGAAAAATAATTTAATATGAAATGTTTTCACATAATTAAAATTGCTTTTAATTGAATATTGCTGAATTTTCAATTTGTTATTGAGGTATTATTAATAAATCATGCCATTTTTATTTTCCAATTCCTTTCATTTCATTCCAATATCAGCCTTTCAAGCTAATTGAGCACGTGCCTTTTGAGTGTTAAATAAATGAATATTCTCTTCTTCAATCCAAGATATAGTATTTATGCAGGAATAAAAAGAATCCCCTTATTCCTACGACTCAAATTCTTTTATATGAGCAAATCTGAAGAACTGTTAAAGAGAGCGTGAGTAGATTCTCACTTTAAATTACTATTTACAATGTTTTTTGGCTGAATAACGTCGGTGTAATTACTTAGAATTTACTAAACGTCATTCTTACTGAAGCTTAATTATGAGTAAATAAGCAAATATTTTATCTAGTGCCGTGCTTGCAATTATATTTCATTCCAATATCAGCCTTTCAAGCTAATTGAGCACGCGCCTTTTGAGTGTTAAATAAATGAATACTCTCTTCTTCAATCCAAGATATAGTATTTATGCAATCTGTTCATTGCTAATGATTGTTATATTATTTGAATCAAATTATTACAGTATTTTTTTTTATGATCTAAACACATAAATAATGTAAATGGAAAATAAAAGCGGCATGTTTTAATAACAACAGAGACTCAGTGATGAACTAATAATTTGATTGTTTTTAATTTAAGTGCATTTTGGAATTTGTATAGTTTAAATTTAAATTATGTTATTCAATAGTGCATTTAATGGTCTAATATATTGTTATATATTCTTGTTATTGCAACTGTTATTATTAAATAATTATTTATATATTAAACAAAATGTATAGGCTGCTCACAACACATAACAGCCAATGTGGTGAGTTTCTTGGATTTTTATCTCTGAATTTAATAATCTTTCTTTTCAGTTGCCTGATAGTTCTAATTGAAATATTACTTGAATTTTTTTTTGAAGATGTTTGTGAACAAACTTTTTTATAGATATTTACAATCATGATAAACAAAACTACTTATGTTTCTTATTTACAGAAGATTGTAAAGTTTCCAGCCAAGGCAGCAGTTAGCACCCTAAAGAGGAAATTAAGAATCTCCTGATTATGGACCTAGGCCACCATTTAATTATGAGTTTTAATTAATTTAAATTATTTTAAAGCAATAAAAGATTGCACATATTGGAAGAACAGATTAAAATTAAATAGTATATTTTTGAAGTTTGTGAAGTTAAAAGAAAAAAGTCTATTGATTTAAAAAGTGGATATAAATTTTACAACAAAAAAAATAAATACTGGAAGAACAAATAAAATGGGATTTATTTTAAATAAAAAGTGAAAGAATAACATTGTGGAGATTAATGATATATCATGTGGTTTGGTAATATTAATTTTTAACTTAATGCAAAATAAGAAATGCTGATAATTTAGTTGTATTCTTCAACAACTTTTCATTGTGATGAAAAAATAAAGAATTTTTATATGAATGTACAAAATGCTTTTAATTAGACCAAACAATATCTTAAAAAATTTAATGCTAGAATTGGTTTATGTCTCTAAAATTAAAGTACTGTGGATAAATTTGGTTATTTTGATAGAAATGATAGAGGACATAGAGTTGTGGAATTTATAAAAAACAAAAAAGAAAATGCATATATATATATATAATGATTTCATTTTTTTTTAAAAAAAAGATAAACAGAAATTGACATGGAGGCGTCTATATGAAGGTGCAGCAGAATTGAATTATATTTTGACTAATGAAAAAATATGTGCTTCAAGACTGTAATGTTTTTAATAGACTCAACATAGACAGTGATTATTAGTTAGTAAGATGTAAATTACGTGTTAATACAAATCTAGACAAAAAAAATTATTAAGCAATATAGTATTAATGATTATTAATATACTCATCTTATAAAACAATTTAATGAATGTGAATTGGAACTTGTAAAATTGTTTTAAAATATTAACAGATTTTAAACATTGTTCAGAATTGAGTAAAATTAATATGAAGATAACTGGTACACTATTAAGAACTGCAAGAAAGATAGCTGGTATAAAAAAGCAACAGATGATCAATAAATTTTCTACTGGGATAAAATAATGTATTAAAAAATAGAAAATATGAAATTTTTTAAAAATAATTAATTAAAAAATTGAGTATTTACAGTTTTGTAAAATGGCATGAAAAAGAATTAGTTACATTATAAGATAATTTTGAATTGGCAAGAAAATCTATGAAAGAAAATAAAAGTCTCAAAAGTGTAAAACATCTTGTTATTTGAAAGAAAGGTGTTTCAACAATAAAAAGAAAAAAATAGAACTATTACTAAAAAGGAAGATGACATGATGGAATGTGTAAAAGACTTTTATAAAGAATTATGTAGTAACAAAAACAAGAAAACAAAGTATCTATTACAGTTACTAAATCTTCTGAATTGCCCATGATATCTATGAAGAAAGGAAAAGCTCCTTAAAATGATGGAATAATAAGTGATATCTTAGAATAAGAAGATAAAAAAAAATATCGGCAAAATTCTATATTAAATGTCTAAATGATAAAAGATGCATCAAATGATTGGGAAAATTTGGTAATAATACTGATATTTTAAAAAAGTAATAAAGAAAATATTAGAAAGTACAGAAGAAAATATTAGACAATACAGACTTTTCAATCTTCTATCAGTTTTATACAAAATCTTTATCAAAGTAATTACAACTCATTTATAGCAAACTTTGATTTAACCAATCAAAAGAACAAAAAATCATATCCCAAGTACTGAGAGAAGTTATTGAAATGACCAATGGATATGAATTGCCATTATATTTTGAACTTGTAGATTATAAAAAGGTGTTTGAATGTATAAGCATTTCTGTAGTGATTAAATCATTGGATCATTAAGATATAGACCAAGGATATTGTCATATTCTGAAAAATATATATCAAAATGCAATAACAATGATTAGACTGCATGATTATACTTAAAAAATTAACATTGGCAATAATATATGACAGGGGGATTTTGTATCTCAAAACTTTATATAGCAGATTTACAAGAAATATTTTGGAAATAAAATAAAAAAATTAAAGTAAATGGAAATTATTAGATTTTTCAAATGTTGTGGTTAATTTTTGCAAGTAGTGCTTCAGAACTTTGGGAAAAGTTGCAAGAGTTATCAAAATGAAAATAAAAAATAGGACTAAAGTTAAATGCTACAAATTCTAAAGTAATGTTCAATAGATTTTTTTTAAAAAAAAAAAAAATTATAATTATGAATTTAAAAAAATTAAAAACTACAAATACCTAGGTAAGGTTAATAATATAGATGGAAGCACAATAGATGAAATAAATTATAGAATTAACTTTTGATGGAATTCTTTGGTAGAAATAACAATATTAAAATAAAATTTGCCTATATGTTTGAAAAGAAAAGTTTTTAATTAGATGTGTTTTACCAGTTCTTACTTATTGATCTGAGACTTGCACACCAGAAAAGCAATTCAAAGATTTCAAACTACTCAATATAGTTAAGATTTTACTTCATTAATGCTTAAATAAATTAATATATATATGTGCTCTGCGCACAGTTAATGAAGCTATTAATAAATTGTCAAAATTTTTTACTGCCAAGCACTTTCGGGACAGTCTACAGTCCCATATTCATGGCGAGTTATTCTGTTAATAACTGTAAAACTATGCAAATTTTATGCAAATTTATATGCAGATGTTACGTGGACCATTTATGAGATAGGGAATAGCAGGCCTCTCTTCTGTTGATTGCCGATGGGTCAGCCACAATGAAGTAAGCTTCCCTAACTTTACGTTTGGTGTCATTTGTTTCAGAGCAAACGACACTGTCTGTGGTAGGTAGAAAAGCATGTCCAGAGTTTCTTTCATGTTCGACAAAAATCGAATTACCTTCATACTTTGTTTTGGTTTTATTGTAAAGGTATCGGTGTTGAGCTACTCTGGTGGCAATGTTAGTTTTGGTCTCTCCATAATATGTTGCCATGCAATTTCTTTGGGGGCAGGTAATTTTGTACACAACTTGAGGGGTGAGTTCAGGTTTGATCCTGTCTTAGGTATTATTTATCAGTCTATTGGTGTTGGGAGGTGGGCGGAAAGCGACTTCAAAGTCATATGATAGTTGATTGATAAGGTTTTTAGCTGTAGAGTGAACATATGGGATTAAGATTCTTGGTTTGATTTCTTTCTTGTGGTTGTGGTTTATTTTATAGAAAAATTTGTTGACTTTTCTGTTGATGGATGAATGAGTGTGTCCAATTTTCCTTAAATCAGTTACATAGTTGATGAGATTTTTTCTTTTATCTGCCTCATATTTGCACAAGTTATGGTTCCTAAACATGAATGAAGAGAGAGTTGCAAGTTTGTGTGAGTGAGGCACGTAAGAATTAGGGTTTGTCAAGCCTCTTACTTCCAAAGGTTTGACTACCATTTGGTAGTCCAGCTTATCTATATTTTTGCTAACACATATGTCAAGGTATTTGACCTGTTTGTCTTGGTTTTCCCAAGTAGTAGTAAAGGTAAGTTTGGTATTATTATGGAGGCTATTGTGAAGGTTAGAGATGATGTCTTCTGGGGCAGCAACGAATATGTCATCAATGTAGCGCGTATATATCATATGTGTGGTTGACATGAAGAGTGCAGGTAGTATTAGCTTCTCGTAATGGTCAAGTACAACGCTTGCCATTATACCACTAAGTGGGAGGCCCATCGGCCATCCGTTGTTCATACTAAACCACTTATCTCTGAAAACAGCAATTATGTTTAAATCAAGCCCTTTTAAAAAATCGATGATGAATTTGGCACGTGTAGGTGGGCAGTTTTTTGCAATTAATTTATCGTTGACTATTTCGATAGATTGTTCACGGTCAATGGAGCCATATAGCTCTGCCACATCAAATGATGCGATTTTAAAATTAGCTGGTATAAACGCGAGTTTAATTTTTTCTACAAACATGAACGATGATTTAATGGTGTAATCGTCAAAGCCTAATATATCAATAAGCCAGCGATTGACCAAAACTGCCGTGTTGAAATAGTGTGCCTTGCCAAAATCAATCATAAGTCTCAAAGGTTTATCAGGCTTGTGCAGCTTAATGTTAGCGAAGATTCTAGGAGGAGAAGAGGTTGACGGGTATATACGATGGTATTCGGCTTTTGTAAAGACGCTGTCACGATTTATTCGTAGTATATTGGATATAAATCTATCTCTGTTAAGCCTATTGTTAAAATTATTTAGATTTACAAATTTTAATTTTTCGATTTGTGTGTTAATCTTAATATTATATTCATCGTCATCTATCAATACAAATCTGTTCCCCTTGTCTTCTTTTAAGCAAATGATGGAATTATCCGCTAGAAATTGATTTGTGTTAATAATTTTCTTGTTCCAATCATTAGGATAATTGTTTAGCTGCTTATTCTTGATAGTTTTTGCTATCCGTGCGATAATTGGTTCCTTTAGTGGGTTATCCATTAAAGCTGTTTCGACGTCAGCAACGATTTCCATTTTGGGATTCTTCCAGCGTACGCCTATGAATTTTGGACCTAATTCAAAAACTTCCTTAATCGTGTGCGGAATGTTTGAGTTTGTAAGGTTGACAAACTTGTTGCTATTGAGCGCATCAAATTGAATATTTTGCTTTTTTGCTAAAATTTTTATTTTATTATTGAATTTCTTGAACAGACCGTTCGTATGTCTATTGCATCTGTCGGTGATAAATGGGGGGATCAGGTAGTTGTCGGAAATTATGTTCCATCTTCTCGTTTCTTTTTTTAAGGCCCTTTTGCATCCTTTAATGATAGAAATTAGTAGTTGTGTTTGTAAATTCGTTTTGATTCTATCGTAATTATATACAGTCTTGTTAATAATAATTTTGCAGCAGTTAGGTATAATTTTACACTGATAACATTTTGTAAAGAAATATATTCTCTGCTGAAATGTATATTAGGAATCACAAAAAAAGTTTGAAAATGAAATATATGGATGAGAGAAGAAACAAGCACAGATATATTGAAAGAATTAAAAAAACTAAAAAAGAGTTGAGCTAGATATATTGTTGGAAGAGATGGTAATATATAGACAGCTGAAGTTAAACTCAATCATACAAAATTGTAAATGACCTAAAAGGAGACCATATGTTAGATGAGTGGATGTAATAATGAAGGTTGCTCATTTGTTGTGAAAAAGATAAGATAGAGACCAATGAAAGTGTTTTAAACGTTGAGAGATCTTCAACTTGCAATAGATATGTAATGGTTAAAAAATGACAATGACGATATTATTATTTTAATCTTTCCCTTTTGAAAAATTAAAAATTCATTTTTTAATTTAAATAATAGTATGTTTGAAGTTTTTATTCAATGCAAAATGCTTTAAATTAAGGTTCAAAATTATTTTTAGCTAAATATAATTTAATACCTATTTACTGACCAATAACTTTATGATTATCTCGATTGTTTATGGGACGATTTCCTTTAAAAAATTCCAATTTTTATTTAGATTTGAACCCCAAATGATTAGTTTAGCAGATGAATGTGATTTATTATACAGTGAAGTCCTTTAATCTTCATATGTCAGTTCTTTACATATATATTTACTTTTTCAACTGCTACATTAGAAAACTTTAATAAATCGTAATGTCTCTTACAAATATTTCTTACCTCACTATCTCTTGATGTCATTTTATTCAATAAAGCTCTTAATTAAAATAAATATACTCAATTCGCAAGCATCTTACATATAAACTCAAAACTGATCTCTGCTGCGCAAATTTTATAAATAAAAAATGATATCAAATCGTAATATAAAAAATCAGCATAAAATCAATATCAAAATCTCAGAATAAAATGAAAAAAAAATTTAGATTTAAGATTTTTTTTTAATTTTCTAAATATAAAAACAAAAAGATGAAAAAATATAAAAGAAACAAAACAAGATGCAATTTTTCTCCAATTGATAAAAAATTATTGTAAAGATAGTAGTAACATATGTATAGTAGAACTGTTTTAATTTCAGTCAGTACTTAAGTACAATTGTTGCTAACTTTAAATCATTCTTATAGCAAATGAAGATATCATAAAAATATAAAGAGAAATACTAAGCAGATAAATCTAGAATTTAAAAGAACTATTTTATTTATGAACAAAAAGCGTTAGTGGTCGAGAGGTCAGCACAGTAGCTTTACAAGCAGTTGTCCCGGGTTAGCGGGTTCGCTTCCCAGCCGATGCTATGACACATGAAAAAAAATCTTCACTTTGAATTGGAGCTTTTTGAGAGAGAATTAGTGTTTTCATCACATAAATTAGCTAAAAATATTGTAGACAGTAATAAATAAAAGTCTATAACTATTAATGTTTTGAATAATGAGGAGTGACTGTTACTTTTTGATTAACTCAAGGAAAAAAAGGAATAAAAAAGATTGTACTTTGATGAATAAAAATGGCATCCTATTTTATAAATAAAACCAGAAACTATGATAATGATAGTAATAATAATAATAACAATTATAACACACATTCACTATATTATCATCAGCTCAATATGCCAAAAAGGCTTATCCATTGGTCAGGGTGAACCCATACACAAAACAATTAATTATTGAAGCAATAAAGAAAAGAAATATGCACCAATTATAGTACAGCTCAACATTGAGGCAGCTTTCGACTCCATCCTCATAAAATTTCTTGATATACTAAAAAACATAACAATACTCTCATCTTTCCTACATGAAATAGCAAATTATCTACTCAACTGTGAAATTAACATTACACTGAATGGGAAAAAATCATCAGCTATTAGACCTAGCCAATCCATCCCACATGGATCTCCACTCAGTGTGTTACTCTTCACTTTATATATCAATCCTTTACTAATAGAGATGGGGGAAAAATAAAAGGAATTCAAATCCTAAACACTGGTTTATATATTTTCTAAAAAGAATATTCCCATACTATAAGACTTAATCAACTGTTATACCTCCAATTTTAATTTAAAAATTAACACAAATAAAAAAACTGAATGTTTTATTAAGCACTGTACATATATTTTTAATGACAAACTGACTACCTTCCCTGGTTTTTATTTCCCCATTGGATCCAATGGAATGAGGCAAAAAATTCAAAATAAATTAAAAAAAAGATGCTGAGAAAATCACAAACTCACTTAAAAAATCATACCTATCAATTTACATGAAGGTTGCACTATATAATCAATTTATAATTATAAGAGTTATCTATACACCAATAATCAAATTTGCCATAACATTCATGTCTGCAATCTCATCACTCTGCAACAAATTAATATAGAAGAGAAAGTCAGTGACTATCTCTTTAAAAAGTCTGAGCACATCTACATGTTGCAATGGACTCTATTCAATCAATCTTTTTCACACACAGAAATCCATAAATCTCGTAGCAGCCACCATAAAAAGATCTCCAGACCTGGAGTGCATGATAAATATAGAATTCACAGACAAAATATCACTCATCATATGAATATCTATTCACAATAATTGAAGAACTGAAGTCAATATATAATCAAATATCACTCAATAGTGATAACAAGTATACATACTGGAACATTTATAATGTCATAAACCCAAGCCAAACACCTAGTCTATATTTATCAGCTCTTGTGATAGACAACAAAAAACTGCTGCAACAATTTCAGAATGTGGTTACTTAGAACCAAAATTATTTGATTTTCTGCTTAGTTTAATCTAAATGCTCTCTGCCAACAACACATTTTCTTAGATTTCATAGATTCTATACTAATATAGACTCCCTTTGTGGACTCTGTCATAGAAAAGAAGAGACACAAGATCATTTCCTTCACTCCTGTACTGCACTGGAAACAATATGGAACACAATGTTTACCACATACAAAAAAGATCATGTTTCAATCAATGAAATAATAAACACATTTAAAATTGATACCATTCTTGCAACATACAGCTTCTATGTATACTGGTGCACCAGATGCTGTTTTGCTCTTACTAATAACCTCACCACCATCCATCAACATACTTAATAAAACTAAAATTGTTTAGAAAAGTTATAGCATCCTAGATCAACCAGATGTGTTTGTAGTGATATGGTTACACTTAAAACCAAGATCCGGTCTATGAAATATAAATCTAATAAGATAGATATGACACTTTTAATACTATCAATTTCAAAATTAAAATCAAAGAGGGAAATTAAAACACAAACTGAACTTAAATCAGATATTAGAAAAACAGACTCAAAACAAAAAAAAAGAATTCTGCAGAATAGATAAAGAACTGGAAAAGTAATTAAACAGCCCTCAGGTTCCTCAATGGTAAAGACATATATAATGAAATTTTGTCATACTTGGTCTCTTTGTATAGTTGTAAATTTGCTTTGTTATTAACAGTATTGATAATGTAACAAAAATAATCAATGTATTACTAGATGTGATTGTAAAACTTTTAGACTCAATAAAATTTTGCTTTGAAATGTAGTAGTAGTAGTAGTAGTAGTAGTAGTAGTAGTAGTCATGGAAATAATAATAATAATAATAATAATAATAATAATAATAATAATAATAATAATAATTCATTTATAGATGTTTACCCTAATATTACTCATTGCATGTTAAATCTGAAGATTTCTAGATGTAAACTTGTGTAAACCATTGAGATAAATAAAGTCTTTATTGAAATGTAGTAGTAGTAGTAGTAGTAGTAGTAGTAGTAGTAGTAGTAATAATAATAATAATAATAATAATAATAACAACAACAATAATAATAATAACAACAACAACAACAAAAAAGCAAAAAAAAGACCAAAAGCACGACTCATCAGACATATACAACCTAGAAAATGATGAAATAGAAATGGATTTTAGACAACAACAAATGGACAATGGTTCTGCTTCAATACAAATCACCTATATAGAGTCTGAACCAATATTAAATGAAAGGAAAACTGATAATAAACCCTACAAAGTCTTAAATATGCATCAGCATTCATCTACTGCAATTTAAACAAAAATTTAAAATTCAAAAATAAATAAAAATCAACACCCTGTTATAAAATTATCTAAAAAACATGAAGATAAAAATTGGATCTCTCAACATTAGAGGCTTAAATGCCACCAAAAAACTTTTTCAACTCAAAAAATTGTTACATACAACACAACCACATACTGGGGCTATTGGAAACAAAAATACACAGCAGCTCTCAAATTGATCTATCAAAATATTTAGTCAGCCAAGGGTTTTGTGCCTGCTCAAGACAATCATCATCACCATCAGGTGGCACAGGTATAATTGTATTCCACAACTACCCTTTCAATTCTTTTAAAATTATATATTTTGACTCTAATCTTATCATAATAACACTCCATCATAAAAATATCACACTTAACCTAGTATTTGTCTATATACCACCAGGCCCTGTAACCACTTCTAGAATAATAACAATAAATTTGATGCTTACAGCAACACCAAATCCCATAATACTCCTGGGAGGTTTCAATATGACCTACCAAACTTTTGTCACTAAATGGATCCATCAAATAACAATCCCACTTATGAGTGCTGAAAGTTTTCTCCCATCAAACTCAATATCTTTTAATAACAATAGATATAAGTCACTTATAGATTTGTGTTTTTACTCACCAATGTTACATCATTATTTTAATCTTGAACTTTGTCCATCTATAATCTCAGATCATGCTACCCAGTTCATCACCCTCGACCTAACAAAAATACAGAATACAATAATAGCTCTTCAAAAGACTATGCAAATACTTCTTCCAGCACAGACAACTGAATTTCTATATTCAGAAACATATATAATGCTCCAAAAACTTCAAAATATGTCACTCGATCCAGTACAAAAGTATATAGCATTCACCAATATACTTTCTTTCAACATCAATCATATTACTTGCAATTCAACACCCCCCACCAGATTATTAGCTTTGGCAGATGAACTACATAAAAGAATAACCATTTGTAGACCAACTACAGACAATCAAACACAAATTAAAAAACTTACAGAAATGTACAACAATACATGCAACACACTAAAGCAATATGTAGCAATAAAAAAGAAAAAATATACCTTACACAACAACACACCTGGACCAGGGAATACATATGGTGGGCATTGGGATACCCAACTACAGTCATAGTTCCTATGGCACTTGAAATAGATGGCTCTATAACAGCTGGACATAACATGATAAACCCAATATATCAACATTTAAAAAAAACTGCAAAAACAAAGAGTGTACATACCAAATGAAGACATATCCAGAGATCCTGAAACAGACACACCAATAACAACAACTGACATTGTATTTCAACTTGCATAAACAACAAACACATGTCATCCAGAACCACAAGGCATTCAAAAATATGTGTTTAAACATCTTAGTCACTTCACAGCCAAATACCTGTGTGATCTAGCCAATTACATATTCCAAAAAATTTGCAATATACAAAGTCTATACCTGATTGCAATGGTTCCATTTAACAAAAAACCAACAGCAATAAATCATCTTTATCTAATCTATGACCAATTTCAATGGGACCTTTAGGAATAAAAATTATTGAAAGAGTAATAAAGGAGAAAATAGAACAACACATACTCCCTGTGTTATCATCAGCACAATATGCCAAAAATGATTATCCATTGGCCAGGGTGCCTTAATGTACAAAATAATTATCGAAGTAGTAAAAAAAAGAAAGAAATATGCAACAATTATAGTCCAACTAAACATTGAGGCAGCATTTGACTCAGTATCTATAGCCAAATTATTAGATGTGCTGAAAAAATCCCAAACACTGCTTTAAATATATCATGCATAGCCTATATGAATGATGTGACCATTTTCCTCCCCTCTAAAAAGAACCTCCCCATACTAAAAGAGATAATAAAGAATTATACCTCAAATTTTAATTTAAAAATTAACACAAATAAAACTGCTGCATGGTCAATATACACAGGCAAGCACTGTGCAGAGTCTGCTTTCCTTGGTTTTCTATTTTAACTTGACACCAATGGAATGAGGCAAAAAATTCAAAATAAATTAAAAACAGATGCTGAAAAAATCACAACCTCACTTGAAAAGTCATATCTGTCAATATACGCAAAAGTAGCATTATTTAATCAACTTATAATTACAAATATTATCTATTACATACCTATAATCAAATTTGCAAAATCATTCACATCTAAAATCTCATCAATTTGTAACAAACTTATATGAAAGAGAAAGACAGTGGCAATCTCTTTAAAAAATCTGAGCAGACCGCCACATAGCAATGGACTTGGACTCCATACAATCAATGTTTGTTACACACAGAAATCAGTAAATCTAATAACAGCAACCATAAAAAAATTTCCAGACCTGGAGTGTGTGATCAATATAATACCCACAGACAGACCACCCCCTTCATATGGATATCTATCCACACTGATTGAAGAACTCAAGACAATATACAACAAAATATCACTTAATAATGACAAGTATACATACTGGGACATTTATAATATACTATACCCAAACCAGACACCTAATTCATATCTGTCAGTTCTTGGGATAGACAACAGGCAAATACTGCAACAATTCAGAAAGTGATCATTAGTTCCAAAATTATTTGATTTTCTACTTAAGCTTAATCTTAATGCTGTGCCCACAACACATTTTCTTAGATTTTGTAGATTATATACAAATATAGACCCTATGTGTGGGCTATGTCATAGAGAAGAAGAGACACAAGATCATTTCCTTCATTCCTGCACTGCACTTGAAACAATACATCGCACAATGTTTACCACACACAGAAAGGCTAACATTTCAATTGATGGAATAATAAATACATTTAAAAAAGGCAACATCCCTGCTATTCATGTAGCAACATACAGCCTTTATGCCTACCGGTGTACCAGATGCACTTTTACTCTTGCTAATAACCCTCAACACCACCCAGCAACATATTCAATAAAACCAGAACTGTTCAGAAAAAGAGACAGCATCCTACCTCAGCCAGATGTGTTTGCAGCCACATGGTCACACTTGAAACCAAGATCCAGTCTATGAAATATAAGTTCAATATGATAGATGATGACAATTTCAACATCAGCATTTTTCAACTTTAAAGAGATACAAGCATAAACTGAACTAAATAGAAAACCAAATTTAAAAACAAGCAAAAAAGTATGCAGAAATCATAAAGACTTATATGCTGAAAGGATGTCTTAATTGGTCTCCATGCATAGTTGTAATTTATTTTGCATTTATAACAAATCAATATATTACTAGATGTGACTCTGTAACTTTTTAGACTTAATAAAGGTTTGTTTTGAAACATCATCATCATCATAATAATAATGATGATAATAAAAATAATAATAATAACAACAACAACAACAACAACAACAACAACAACAACAATAATAATAATAATAATAATAATAATAATAATAATAATAATAATAATAATAATAATAATAATAATAATAATAATAATAATAATAATAATAATAATAATAATAATAATAATAATAATAATAATAATAATAATAATAATAATAATAATAATAATAATAATAATAATAATAATAATAATACAAACAGGTTTGCCCCAAACAATACAAGAAGAAACAGCCCCCCAAAAAGAACAAGAACCCCACCAAAAAAGATATATATTCCAAAAACGTCAAAACCAAAAATCTTAACTCACACAATGACAAACAAGTGTGCCAATCCAATGATGCTTCTGATGAAGAAGTTGAGTTAGATTATGAGAACGCACAAGAACAACTACAAATAGTCAATCAAGATGTAAATACAAACACATATACTTTGAGCAATACTAGCGAAATCATAAATCAAGATGACTGGAATAAAAGATTTCAGGCCATCATAAAAAAAACCAGGAAAGGAAACTTGTATTTATCCACTTCATGAGAAAAAAAATTATTAAATTTCTATAACACAAATGTATATATACATCTGCTAACTATGCAAACAAAATAGCAACATACTCAACAATATGGGTAGTTGAAAAAGTAGACTGGCTTTATAGACATTAAGTGGTTCAAATAAATGAACATGTGTTTTAAATCTATAGATAATTGTTGGATAAACATCTATAGCAATCATATGAATTTAAATCAGGTAACAATGAATTGATAGGACAACAAGAATATCAAATCATAAAAAAAAATTTGGACTAGGATTTGAGCCCACAAAGATAGTTCAATATATTAAACTTTTGTCATTGAAACTAGTTGATCAATATGTAAATGAACATGCAAACATGATTGTAATCAATGTGACATCTTTCAGTATTGAGACATTTTTCTTTGATGTATATATGCTTTTATATAAAACAATGTATTAAAATCTAGACACTGCCATGTAAAAAAACAAAGAATTTATAAAATGTAACTTCAATGTAAAAATTTTCTTGTGTTAATAAAGTGCCTTTTGAATAATAATAATAATAATAATAATAATAATAATAATAATAATAATAATAATAATAATAATAATAATAATAATAATAATAATAATAATAATAATAATAATAATAATAATAATAATAATAATAATAATAATAATAATAATAATAATAATAATAATAATAATAATAATAATAATAATAATAATAATAATAATAATAATAATAATAATAATAATAATAATAATAATAATAATAATAATAATAATAATAATAATAATAATAATAATAATAATAATAATAAAAAAAAAAACAATAAGAATGCGCATGCGTGTGTATACCTAAGTCATCAAGAATGAAGATCTTATTAATAATCTTTTTTTCCCCATATTCTAATCATTTTCACACTTAAAATCTGTGATATATATCTGTGATAGATAAAGACAGTGATGGCTGATTACTGAACAGTTGTTTTCTAGCAAAAAGTAAGTAGTACGGTCATTCATAACAAAAAATAAATTCTAACATCATAAACAAGCATGGCGTCGCATCAAGAAGCAAACGGCGATAAAATGAAAACTGCGACTATCGCAAAAACATACGTGAACGTAACAAAAATAAACCAGCAGCCTCACAGCATCGAAAAAAGTCCAGCATTAACACAGACAGCAAGATTTAGGAAGGTAAATCAAGCCGACATAAATAATTTAAACCTCATAAAAAACAATAATGAAGAGCCCTCCCCAACGATATGGAATCAAGATGAACTGCAAGAAATAAATGTTAATTTCAACAGCACCATCCCAAAAAAATTATTCGCAACTTTCCAAAAATTTTTTTCACCGAGATCATTAGTGTTAGCTGTCACCGATAGGAATTTAACACTCTATAAATTCCCCAGAGAGCTTCTTTACGAGGAGCTGACAGCAACAGCATTGTGGGATACAGTCTCTAGTATTGGAGACCATCCAAACTCGCAATACATTGCAATTCAGTTTTTCGATGAACATCAGTGTGCAAGATTTCAAACTAAAGTAAAAACTTTGGGAAGCTATGCCCTAATAATAGTCGATCAAAGCTTGCAAAACTATTGTAACGGAATAATTAAAATCACTTACTTCGGATATACCATTCAGGATTTTCAAAAATTAATACAGTCATTTGGCAAAGCTATTTATATAAAACAAATCTACTTATCCGACACTCCCATACCGGTTTTCAGCAACAACTTTCATTTCAAAATAAAGCTGAATGACAATGTAAACCCGGAGGATATTCCAACACAAATAATTGACCAGAATGCAATACTGACTATTCACATAAGAGGATTAAGGCCGAGATGTTTTGCGTGTGGTGAAATCGGACACTTAGCAATCGATTGCAACACCAAAATCAACCAGAAAAATCAACCGAGCTCTGAAGATCAACCAACAGAAGCTCACCAACTGGAATCAAACAGTACAAAACAGATAACGAAAACAACTAATAAACAAGAAAAAATTAATAAAAAAATCACAGATCAACAGCAATTAAATAATAAAAAAACTGCATACACACAATGCCAGCACCTGAAATTCTGGATTTATCAACAAAATCAACCAATAGAATTCAAACCCCCACTGATAAAAAAACAGAAAGTCAACAACCTCAAGAGGCTCCAATGGAAAAAATAGTGCACAATCTAAGTCAGCCTACCAAAGATACTGATGAAAAAGAGATAATAAAAGAACAAATAAACTCGCACAGTAATCGTGATCAAGAAAAAATATATATAATACACCAAACACCCAATATTAAAAATAATACAACAATGGAAATTATGGAAGCTATCACCCCAAATATGCCTCAAATCACCAAAGCTGACAAAGAACAAAGAAAAGACCAGGCCGCCCACCAAAGAAAAATAGAGGGCCCAAAAAAATCAAAACAGAATCCAACCTTAGCCTTTCTGATCACAACAATACAACTACAGTGGAAACAGATGAAGATCTGGAAATGGAATATGAGAATGAATGGGAAGAAACACCAGATCAACCCTAATATTTAAATCTCAACCAAAAAACATATAATGAAAATAAAAATTGCGGCAATCATTGTCAGGGGTTTGAACTCAACCTCAAAAATTAATAAGTTAAAACATTGGATCAAGGATATACAACCACACTTGCTTGATATACTTGAGACAAAAATTTATGCTGGATCACAAACTGACCCAGCCAAACATTTAAATATGGAAGGTTTCTGTGCATGCTCCAGAGACTCTTCCTCTCCCTCAGCTGGCACTGGACTCATAATTGCTAGAAATTGCCCATTCACAACATTCAAAATAATTCACATTGACATGAACTTATTAATTGCAACCTTCAACCAAAAAAGTATAACAATAAATCTGGTTTTTGTATATATGCCTTTACAGGATAAAAAATAGATACCATAATTGCAAACATTAATTCAAGGTTAGCTACAACTTCAAACCCAACCATCTTAATTGGAGATTTTAATTTAAAATATCAGGAATTTACACAACATTGGCTTCACAGAATAAACATATCACTAATGAGTAGCCAAGGTTTTTTGCCAAATGATGCCATCTCTTTCCACAATAATCACTTCTCTTCACTTATTGATCTGTGTTTTTATTCTCCAATGCTTCACCACCTTATTGAAATAAAACTAACTCCCTCAACTTTTTCCGATCACTCAGCTCAAATAGTCACAATTGACTGTGCCCAAATTCAAATATCACCCTTTCCACTTACAAGAACAATAAGAGTTTTACTCCCAGAAACAATCCTGAATTTCTGTTCTCTGAGACCTACATAATGCTAAACAAAATCAAAGATATGACTTTGAACCCGGTCCAGAAATATCTAGCATTTATGGGAATGTTGTCCTTTAACATCAACCATATAACAAAAAAACAACCTCCACCATCAAGACTTTTGTCTCTGGCAGATCAGTTACACCAGAGAATAATCATGATTAACCCATCACACTGCACCCAGCAGTATATATTCAAGCTTACACATGCATACAATAAAGCATGTGAAGAACTCAAAAGCTATCTGAAGATAAAGAAAAGCAAAGTATGCCTAACCAGGCCACACACATGGACAAGAGATTATATAAGATGGGCGCTGGGGAACCAACCAGATGTAAAAGTGCCAATGACACTATATACAAATAGTGGAACATATGCAGGACACAATATGATTATGCCAATTTTTGAATATTTTAAAGAGAAATTACAAAAAAAAACAACCATATAAAATACCACATAATCTGTTTGGCCCACCAGAGACAAAAACCCCATTCACAAAAGATCGGCGCTGGGGAACCAACCAGATGTAAAAGTGCCAATGACACTATATACAAATAGTGGAACATATGCAGGACACAATATGATTATGCCAATTTTTGAATATTTTAAAGAGAACTTACAAAAAAAAACAACCATATAAAATACCACATAATCTGTTTGGCCCACCAGAGACAAAAACCCCATTCACAAAAGATCTATTCACAACAAAACTAAATACTATTTGAAACGCTTGCCATCCAGGTAGTCCTGGAGTTCCATTGTTTGTATTAAAGCATCTAAGTAAATTCACAACAGAATATTTGTGTCAGTTAGCAAACCATCTAGTGCAACAAATTCAACCCATGGAGGGTGTCTATCCAATAGCCATAGTACCCTATAATAAAAAGAAAGCAATTATTCCACCTATTACAGACCTCAGACCAATATCTATGGACCTTTGCCGATCAAAATTATGGAGAAAATTATTAAAGATGAAATTAAACTGTATATAATGCCACATATCTCCGAAGCACAATATGCAAAGAAAAACTCTTCAACAACAGAAGCAGCTTTATTCTTCAAAGCAATTCTAGCAACAGTAAAACAACGGAAAAAATATGGACCCATTGTTGTGCAGCTTGACATAGAAGCTGCATTTGACTCAGTCAATATATACACACTTCTAAAAATGCTAAAAGACACAGAAATTCCTAGAACACATCTATATATAATTGCTAACCTGCTTCTGAACAGAGAGATCCATATAACTTTAAATGGAAGAAACTCACCATCTTTCACACCCACCAAATCTATATCCCAAGGATCCCCTCTTAGTTCACTATTGTTTATAGTTTACATCAATCCTCTTATTAAAAGCATACAAAATGCATTTACTGGGATTGAGATACCAGACACAACACAGCGCACTACATGCATTGCCTATATGGATGATGTTACCATATTCCTAACATCAAAAAAACAAATACCGCAACTCCAAAAGATATTACAAGAATATTCACAAAAATATAAATTAACATTTAATCCAGCAAAAACACAGCCTGGTCACTATACACTAGTAAACCATGTACATCAATTTACAAATCAATTCCAAACTCTTTCCTTGGGTTCCCATTTCATATGGGAATTACAGGAATGAGATGCCATATACAAAATAAACTTAAAAAAGAAGCCACAAAAATTATAAACTCCTTGTCCAAGGCATATCTTTCACTATATTCCAAAGTACAGTTAATTAACCAGCTTATCACAACCAAAATAACTTACTATGTACCGGTTATTTCATTCTCAAAGGGGTTCATTTCAAAAATTAAAACCATATATAATAAACTACTTTCGGCCAAAAAAACAGTAGCAATTTCCACAAAAAAACTTAGCCAACCTCTAATAAAAAATGGACTTGGCTTGCACAACATCAATGTTTTTCATATACAGAAGTGAAGAAACTCAATAATCACAATACTTGCCAAATATCCCAAAATTAACCACTTGCTAGAAGTTACTCCAACAGATAGACCACCTCCAAAAGGTTCCTCTTTTACCAACATTATATACCAATGCAAAACCACAGACAAGATTCCAGAACAGTATTTGCATAAGTATTCATACTGGGATATTTATAGTTTAATAAACAGAGAAGCAGATACTAATGTTATACAACCTATGCTAGGAATTAACAACAAGAGACTACTCAAGGAATACAAAAAATGGGCTCTAGAGCCCAAATACTTTAATTTTATCATGAAAATCAATCTCATTGCCTTGCCAACAACCCACTTTCTTTATCATAAAAGAATGTATATATCTATTGACCACTTCTGTGGACTCTGCCATCGAGCAGAAGAGACACTGGACCACTTTATTTATCAATGTGTAGCACTTAACCAAACACGACAGATGATGTGTAACACCTACAGAAAACCGGGTACAATCATTAATCACATAATAGCTGCTTTTCAGGGAAGATCAATACCTAGCATTAGGGCAGCCACATTTGTTCTATATGCTTATTGGTGCACCCGATGTACTTTCTTAATTGGCAATAACACCAGACGACATCCAGCTACATTTAGCAACAAACTGCTACACATTCGAAATAGAGATAAAATAATAACCAACCCCCACTTATATGCAGCAACATGGTCATTGTTAAAACAACCATCAATGCTGTGAATGCCGCAAAGAAAACTATCATACAACTAACATTCAAAGTGACATGCGGACAAAACTAAATAAGCTCCTCAAACTTTAGAACTCTGATTATTTTTGCTTTTTTAATTTTTATATTGTTATAGTCCATTAACCACAAAGTGTAACCACTAAATTCATTTATATGTGTTTACCCTAATATTTTTCATTGTATGTTAAATTTCAAATTTTCTAGATGTAAACTTATGTAAACCATTGAGATCAATAAAGCCTTTATTGAAACATAATAATAATAATAATAATAATAATAATAATTATAATAATAATAATAATAATAATAATAATAATAATAATAATAATAATAATAATAATAATAATAATAATAATAATAATAATAATAATAATAATAATAATAATAATAATAATAATAATAATAATAATAATAATAATAATAATAATAATAATAATAATAATAATAATAATAATAAAAAAACAACAAATTTAACTTAATTTTGAATAAAAATTATCATATCTTAAGAAAGATGGAAAAATAATAGTTTATTTCAAGGGCATAAATATTTATTTATTAAAATTTTTTAATTATTTTTAATGTCTATCTATCTTATATCAATCCCAATTCACTATATACTTAAAAAATTTATTTGATTTTTCAAGTTGAAAAGCCATTGAGGAACCTTTGAAAATAAAAGAAATTGCAATTAAATTTACTTACTTTAAACATTTACATGCATATTAAAATTAAGCATAGATATTTGTGTATATTCATTTTATTGAAAGATGTGTGAAAAGTTTAATGCTCTCTTGAGATAGATGAGCTTTCATAAAAAAATCATTATATCTACTAATAATTTGTAAACTTATTATTGTTTTTTCCTATGTAAAAAATATTATTTGACATTGTACAGCAGAATGGATGATAGACACAACATGTATAAAGATGAGAATGAAATGATTAAATGAATAAACACCTAATATTAAATATAATATGTATATTAAATAAAAAAATGAAATTTGAATATTCTATATTAATATTAGAGAAAATATTTATAAAATTTTGTCATTTTTTATTCTAAAGTACTCCAGAGCCATCTACTGTAAACCTCAGTAATCAATAGATTTTACATAGTAACGTCAAAATCTACAATTCCCAGAATCTGATATTTTATTGATTTTAATTCTTATTGTAGAAAAATATATACTTGTACAGTTTTGTATATGAGGTAAATTATATATTAAATAAGCATGTGTGTGTGTGTCATAAAAGAATTTAGACAATGAATGGAAGAAATCATTTAGTTAATTTGTTTCTATCTTAATTATTAAATAATAATTAAACAAATTTATCATTATGTTAGATTTGAGTACATTAAATTAAATATCAAAGCAAGTTGTGCATTATGTAGGATTGAATTTATTACATTCCAAAAACACAAATCTCATTAAGAAAATCTATTGTTTATTGTTTTTTATTTTTGCTAATAAATATCAAATTTACAATTTTGAATATTTGTTTTTCAATCTAATTAGTCACTTATAAATAGAACATTAATTTAATAATTTTACATGTGTATAAATAATGAATGAGGAAGTCAATGTCTTTCACTTTCTCTATATTTATCATTTTTACTTAAGTATATAGTAACAGTATACAATTTAGGATGGGTGAGAAAAGCCTTATAATGCCCCACAGATTTCTGACACCAAATTTTAAATATGAATATGTGGAAAATAGAGAGGATGGATAGGTTAACTTTTTAAATATATATGAAAATTCCTTTATTCAAATGTCCTATAAGTTCTCTTCATCTAGATCATAATTGTACAAGAAGTAACCTTTAAATTAAATAATAGCAAAATGGAGAACAAGAAATTTCACCAGTTATTTGACAAACTCTAATGATAATTAGTATGGAAATATAAAAGCCTTTGAAATATTTCACAAACTAAATTTCTAATAATATGTAAAAGAATATGTCCAGTTTTTATTATCTCTTTATACTTTATTTGCTTATTTTCATGATTCAGCATTAAAAATCACTAATCAGACTTGATCACTTGCTAAATATGAAATAAAAACAATGGGAATATTTTTTTGACTCTAGACTATATTTACAAACCAATTAGATATAAAGAATTTATTTAGTATATTAATTCATTAATATTAAATACTATAGCTGTTTATTGAAGTTTGTACAAGTAATCAATAGCATTTCAATATTCTCAGAGTAAAATAATTATTTTATCAAAATCAAGTATTGCACTATGACCCACACATTTAGATAAGTAATGTGATTCCAATATAATAAAAAAATACATGAAGTCATCCTTAAGTAAAATAGTTGGTTTATCTTGTATTTATATGTATTTTATTTCTTATTTTTTGTTAGACTGTCAACAATAACATAAAGTAACAAAGAAAGAACATCTATTCAATTTCTTAGGTTTCTCAACTGATTTCTATGAAACTCATGTTGAGTAACATTTGATAATGATACATTTGTTTAGGTTGTATTTATGTTCAAATGAAGACCGCATATGTCCTAAGACTAAATAAAATATAATAATAATAATGATGATAGATGATCATGATGATGATGATGATGATGATAATAATAATAATAATAATAATAATAATATTAATAATAATAATAGACAGGAAGTGCACATGTGCCAGCTGGTTTGGTAATTGTAGATATCAGTAGAATATATTATATATTTCTAGTAATAATTAAACTTAAAATTTATCTATTTAAAATAAACCACATTGACTCTAGGCAACCCAATATTCAGTAGATATAATTTTTTAAACTTAAGAAAACTCCTATAAGGAATTTTTGTGCAAGCAGTAATTTTTTTTTCTCAAATATGGTGATCTCTTTGACCGCAGGAAGCATAACTTATGCTGATGCAATCAAAGCATCCACTAAAATAGGAGATATTTCTCAGAACATGAAAAAAAATCAAACTCTGGTCTCAAGATTTTGCTGTTCAACAATGAATGATCTCATGAAACTAGATATGATTTCAGAATATGATCTATTACCAGTTAACACAATAGAAGAGATCTGGACTAATGAAAGTCTAACAAAAAATTCTGAATGCTTTAATACGACCATCCCATGGGATTTATTTATGTTGTTTAAGCATTTCTTTACTGACCAGTCTGTTATTCTTGTAATTACAGATATAAATTGGTTGCTGTATAGGTTTCCTAAGGATTTGCTATATGAAGAATTAAGTACAAATAATTTATGGGATACTATATTGCACATTGCAGATCATCCAAATCCTCACTATCTTGCTATTGTATTCTATAGTGAGGAACAAAAAAACAAATTTGATAAAACAATTAAAATGTTAAGGAAGTATGCTTTTGTAAAAGTTAACCAATATAGAGAAAATTTTATTACCAGCACAATCAAAAATATGTACTTCAACTATACAATAAATGACCAATAAATTAATGCAACCATTCGAAGCTGTTGTTGCCTTTCAATGTATATATTTAAAAGGAATCCTGATACCGATCTACAGCAACAGTTATCATTTCAAAGTTAAATTAAATCAAAACATAAATCCAAATGATATTCCCATTGTTATAACTGATCATAAAATGATGCTACTTTTAATAATTTATGGACTTAAACCACAATGTTTTCACTGCAAACAGCGAGGGCATATTATAAATGCATGCCCAAAACTTAAATGCAAATGTTGGGATATGAGAGCAACCTAAATTCATCAATGTGGAAATGCACCAGTAAATAACACAGAATTCACTCATCAACCAACAAGTGAATCAACTACACTATATCTATTAAAATAATCCAATTAATGATGATGTAACAGAAGGTCTAAACATCACCAGAGAGTAATCAGTAAATGATGAAAGTGAACCAATTTTTCTGGAAAATCAATCACTGAATGTTGAGAATAAATCAGTGGTACAAGAAAATATACTCACCTCAACAAGAAATATTAAAAAGTGATTGCCAACATCACAAACAATCCAAAATACCCCTTAACAAATCTTCGCAAGATATTATAGACTACCTAGTGCCTTGCTTGCCAGCTACAGACCCAAAAATAATTGTCACTGCCAACTGAAAAGCAGGCAGACAGCTAAGCAAATGAAGCAGAAAAAATGCAGCAGTGCCTATTGAACTCAGTGAAGATGATGTGTCCCAGACATTAGATCATAAAAAAATAAGAAAAGCAAATATGAGTTTAATGGATATTGAGTTTGAATATACTTCAGATAAAGACCTTGGCACTATTAAAAAAGCAAATGTGCAAAAATTATCACAGGAGGGAGGGGGTAGAACCTTGAGACTTAAAAATTCTTTGTCATAGTTGGTATAAATTATTTAAACTACATAAAAATTACAATCTAATTACTGCAACAGGTGTGTTCTGTTTTTTTGAGTGAAACTGTAATGAAAATAAAAAGAGCGTCATTAAATATCCATGGATTAAACTCACCTGAAAAAAACTATCAATTAGTAAAATGGCTTGAAATTATACAGCCTCATTTGCTAAGGCTACTTAAAACAAAAATTTATAATAAATCTCAGATTAATCCATCTAACTGTCTTAATAATCAAGGATACTCAGCATTCTCCCAAGCATCAATCTTATCCTCAGCAGGAACAGGAGTAGTAGTAGTAATGAAAGCCTGCCACTTCTATTCATTCAAAATAATATATATATATATATATATATATATATATATATATATATATATATATATATATATATATATATATATATATATATATATATATATACAAAACTACCCCAAATCTAAAATTTGGGGTAGTTTTGATTTTATATTGACTAGTTTAGCTTTATGCTTGTAATGTTTATATATATATATATGTTATACTTAATGTTTTCACGGTTATATGATGTAGATAAATTATAACTTTTTGGGATATACCGTGTATTGTTTTCCATTAAACATCGATATTTCGATGGAATAGCAACCGCCATTATCAAGGTTAACTTTTGAAAGAAAAACCATTAGATCTTAACAAATAACATGACTGTGTGTGAGATGAGAAATGAGATCCCAGTTCAGCATTCACAATATGAGGCTTATCAAAATGTTTATTTCCCTCAGTATTTTTACCTATTAATTTTAAGTTAATATTGGATAAAATGAGAGGTTTCCACATAGCTGGAATACATTGTGCTTCATCAGTTCTATTTAAACCAGTAGGTCTCTTTAATATTTCAATTGACTTTCTCATGGTTCTTAAATCATATCTGTCCAAATTAGCAAGTATTTTTGTATTGTCAAAATTAGGTTTGTGACTAGTTTCTAAATAATGGGAAGTAAAAACTGATGTGCTAATTTTTTGATGAAAAGCATTTTTATGTTCCTTAATTCTGACATTAATTCATCTATTAGACTGACCCACATATCCTCTTGAGCACTGGAAACACAGAATTTCATAAACTTCTTGGTGTTCCAAAAATATTCTGTCTTTAGGTTTATACAAAAAAATCACCAATTTTTTTTGCCAGTAGAAAAAGTGGTCTTTATATTAAAACCAGATAGTCTTCTACTGATTTCATCAGTAACACCCCTAATGTAAGGCAAAATTACTCTATTAAAAGAGGAATTATCGATTCTATTTTCTTTTTTCTTTTTAGTATTAAGGTTATATAAAGACCTACATATGATGTTTTTATTATAATTATTAGAAAGCAGAATACTTTTTGTAAGTTCTATTTCTTGAGAAAGATGTTCTTTATCAGATAAATTATAAGCTCTAGTGAAAAGATTTTTAGCTACAGATAAAAAAATTTGTGCAGGATGATGATGAGAATTAAAATTAAGATATCTGTTTGTATGAGTGGATTTTCTGTAAACTGATATTGACAATGTTTCATCACATTTTCTTGCAATTAAAGCATCCAGAAAAGAAAGAGATCTGTTATTTTCCACTTCCATAATAAATTTAATATTTGGATGCCAATTATTTATAAAAGCAAGAAAATAATTTAAAGAATCAATTCCATGAGGCCATATGACAAAAGTATCATCCACATATCTAAGCCAAATAGAAGGTTTTTTAGCAGCTGCACATAATACTTGACTTTCAAAATTATCCATGAAAAGATCAGCAATGACTGGTGACAGTGGGGATCCCATAGAAAGTTTTTTAATTTGTTTAAACAGTTGAGAATTATAAACAAAAAATGTATTTTCAAGGCAATGTTTTGCTAAAGGAATAATAAAATCAGGTAAATCATTGTACTGAGTTATTTGATTTAATGCTTCTTCAACAGGAATATTAGTAAACATAGAAGAAACATAAAAATTAACCAATAAATCAGTTCCAGTTAGTTTTAAGTTTTTAATTATTGAAATAAAATGCCTTGAATTTTTAATTCTTGAAGGAATCTTGTCTGTCAATGGCTGTAAGCATTGGGCTAAATATCGAGCCAAAGCATGTGTGGGAGAGCCTATAGCATACACAATAGGTCACAATGGTATCTCAGGTTTATGAATTTTAGGAAAACCATAAAATTTAGGATATAATGAAGAACCTTCTCTTGGAGAAATTTTAATTTTCATATTTTTATCTATACTAGAATGTTTGATAAGACATTTTGTCTTTTTCTCTAAATATGTCAGAGGATCTCTAATAATCTTTTTATAAGTTCCATCATTTAATAAATCTACAATGTTATTATTATAATCCAAACGATCAAGAACAACTAGTAGAATTACCCTTATCTGCTGGAATAACAACAATTGAATCATCTTTTTTTAAATTTTGAAGTGCAATAAATGCTCCTTTAGATAAATTATTTTTTGGTGGTTTCATATTTTTTAAAACATTACAAACTTCAAATCTAATAAGATCAGCTATGTGTTAGTCTATATTTTTTAAGGAAGATTCTATATTGCATATAATATTTTCAACTGGAACACATTTAAGGAGCCAAAGCATAATTAAAACCTTTTTCCAACAGAGAAATTTCATCACAAGAAAGTTTACGATGAATCACTCACAGTATTAGTAAATTGTTTTTCCTTTCTACTTATCAATAAAGCAAATTTCTTCTTTTGTTTCAAAGTTTTAAATTCCGAATCCTTAACAGATCGAAAATAAACAATTTTATCAAAAATAGACCAAAGAATGGGATGTATAATATTGCTTAACGTTATCCGTTCTCTCAGTAAAAAACAATCAATATAGTTTAACTTCTTTCTAATATCATGAATAAAAGAAATCAAAATTTTTCTCCTCACCGCCTGTAGAATGTTCGTATTTTAAAAGACTTTGAATGAAATTTTAATCTGCAGCATTTTGGAACAACCTCATTATCTCTACAACGAATTAAAAATGTAAGGTCACACAACAACTTTTCTTTCTTTACGCAAGATTTTTCGAAAGTTCTTAATCGAAAAAACATTTTCTCCCTATAGAGATTAATAATGTTATACTTAATTTTTCACGGTTATATGATGTAGATAAACTATAACTTTTTGGGATATACCGTGCACACACATTAATTATATCTTTATATAATAAAACAGTTACATTGAATGCAGCATTTGTCTATTTATCTCCAAATCATTCAGCAATTAATAAAGTTATTCAAACTATAAATTCCAAAATAGCATTCTCATCACATCCATTAATTTTACTTGATGATTTCAATGTCATACAATGGGTATATTATAAAATAGTTGCACTTACTAGCTATACCACTCATGAGTGGGAAAGGCTATCCCCCACAGAATTCAGTAACATTTAATAATGGCAGGTTTTCATCATTAAATGACCTGGTCTTCTACTCATCAGTGTTATATCACATGATCAGTCTAACAATAAAAACTCATCATTATCAGATCATTCTGCAATTATTGTTTCACTAAAGAATGATTTTATACACAGATCAATAACATCTATTGCAAACGCAATTAGAGTGCTCCTTTTATATTGAACCTCAGAATATTTATTCTCAAATATATATATATATATATATATATATTTGAGAATAAATATTCTGAGTTTAAAGATATATATATATATATATATATATATATATATATCTTTAAACTTCGAGACATTGAAATGGATCCAGTGCAAACATGGATTGCCTTTGTTAACATTATTTCATATACAATTGATGTCATAACAAAGGCCACCCCAGCCCCCTCAAGACTTCTAGCTCTTGTAGATGAAACACCCAAGAGAATCACAAACAGCACTACAAATAAACAAGGCTGATCAAATATGATTGCCCTGAAAAAACTTTATCAATCAGTCTCTGAAGAACTTAGAGAATACCTGGCAATAAAAAAAGAAAATTCTTTTTGACACAGACACACACATGTTCCAGACACTATATTCACTGGGCACTGGGACAAAAGCCATCAACTTGCATACCAACAGCAATTAAAATACAAGAAGATATAATTTTTGGTTACATGTAACAACATGTTGCTACCTCTCTACACATATTTCAAATCCAAACTTCAAGAGAAGAAAAAATTCAATCCTGCACCATTTTTTCTCGGTGAGCCAGAAAAAGATACAGTATTTACTCCCAAAGACTTTATTCAAAAATTAGCACTAACACCAAACTCCTGGTATTCGGGAATGCATGGTATACTTTGCTTTATATTCAAGCATTTAGAAAAATTTACTGCACAGTATCTATGTAATCTAGCAAGCTTTCTAACAAAAAAGGCCCATCATATACATGGATTATACCCTATTTTACTAGTACCATTTATCAAAATACATGAAAAAAATAAACACATTAAACAATCTAAGGCCCATATCAATGAGCCCCCTAGGTATCAAACTGCTGGATTCAATCATTAAAGACAAAATAGAACCTTATATTATACCTATACTATCTAAAATGCAGTTTGATAAGAAAGGCTCATCTACAATGCAAGCAGCCTTTCTATTCAAAAAACAGTTATTGATTATGTCAGAAATAATAAAAAATATAGTGCAGTTGTAATCCAACTGGATATAAAATCAGCATTAGATATGATTCCGATTGAACTCCTTGTTGAAGCATTAGTAGACACAACAATACCTAGATTCTTAATATATTTAATCATCAATTTTCTATTAAGTCGAGAAATACATATTACATTTAATGGTAAGAATTCCCCCTTTTTTGTACCTTACTGTTCAATTTCACAAGGTTCACCATTAAGTGCTCTTTTTTACTTTCTATATCAATTCCTTACTAAATATGATAAAAAAAAAGAATTATCAGGCATATACATACCTGGTCTGAAAGCAAACATGTCCTGTATTGCCTATATGGATGATGTCTTGATTTTTTTAACTTCTAAAAAACAGATCCCAACTCTATTGAAAATTCTGAATTCATACACTAACAAATACAAGCTTGAGTTTAACAAGGATAAATCTTCTGTGTGGTCAATATATACAGGACAATTTTACACACAACATTTTAAAGGAAAACCCAGCTCTTTTGTGGGACTTTCCTTCTATTTGAGCAACCTAGAAATGTGTCAACAAATACAAGACAAAATTAAAAATAAAATTGAAAACATAATTGATTCACTTGCAAAATCGTACCTATCATTGTACTCAAAAGTATCCCTGTTTAATCTATTAATTATGACTCGAATCACATACTATTCTCCAATAATACAATACACTAAATCTTTTACTAGTAAAATAAACTCATTATGTAGAAAGTTGCTATAAGGGAAAAATTATTTCAGTTTCACTAAAACATATTCAACCTTTTCTAATACAAAATGGTTTAAGACTATATTCAATACATATTTTTAATATTCAAAAGACACTAAATCTTATTTCTGCATGTGCTTATTTATTTCCATACATGAAAGTGTTCTTCAAGATTACCCCATCAGATAAGCCACCACCAGCCAATGGATATTGGAAAACCTTGCTTACACTAATTCTTAACATTCCAAATTTAACTTATTCACCACCTCAAGATAAATTTAAATATTGGGATGTATACCTGATAATTTGCTCTTCCTTCAATGATAAAAGACCAATTCTAAATATTAACAATAGACAACTAACCCAAAAATTTAAATTCTGGTCATTAGAACCCAAATATTATGATTTTCTGCTCAAATTAAATCTTGAAGCACTACCAACATTACACTTTTGTAAATGTAGAAGGCAATACATAAATACAGAAGACATATGCTGGTTATGTCATAGAGAAACTGAAACACAATAACATTTTCTTTTCACCTGCCCTACATTTGATAATATTTGCTCATCCATACCATCATTGTACAAACAAAGAAATTGTGACATTCAAGCACTTTTACAATCATTTGTTAAAGGTAGCTAACTACATATTCGAGCAAGTACTTTTATATTATTTTCATTATGGTGTACAAGAAGCTCCTTCATGTGCAACAATAATCTTAGAAAACATCCAAACACATTCTGGAACAAAATGGAACGGCTCCACTTAAGGGATGAAAAAATTGTATCCCAAAAGATGTACATAGCCACTTGGTCTATATTACAACAGTGCTCAAAATTATAGATGAAAAAAAAAGACTAATAAAAAACAAACTGAAAGCCTTATGAGTGCACAAAACTGATTGGTTGCGTATATATTTAAAAAAAAAAGTAAACTCAAATTTGTAAACCACATGCATATCCTTTGTCTTTGTTGTCCCCCCCCCCCAAAAAAAAAAATACAATTTTCAACTTATTTAAATTAACTTCAATTTATCTGCATGTGGTAAAATAATTACAAATGTAATCTTTTTTTATTATATTCAATAAAGTCCTTTTGAAATATGATGATGATAATAATAATAATAATAACAACAACAATAACAACAACAACAATAATAACAACAACAACAACAACAACATAACAACAATAATAATAATAATAATAATAATAATAATAATAATAATAATAATAATAATAATAATAATAATAACAACAACAACAACAACAACAACAACAACAACAACAACAACAATAACAACAACAACAACAACAACAACAACAACAACAATAATAATAATAATAATAATAATAATAATAATAATAATAATAATAATAATAATAATAATAATAATAATAATAATAATAATAATAATAATAATAATAATAATAATAATAATAATAAATAATAATAATAATAATAATAATAATAATAATAATAATAATAATAATAATAATAATAATAATAATAATAATAAATAATAATAATAATAATAATAATAATAATAATAATAATAATAATAATAATAATAATAATAATAATTATTCTTGTTAATAATCTAAATAGTTTTTGATTAGAGATTTATTCTTTGGGTAAAATTACACTAACTTCTCAATAAAAACAAATATAACAAAATTATTTTCAGACTATGCTTGATATATCTAGTCTTCTAAACTACACTTCTTTTCTGAGACACCAAATACAAATAATCTTTTAAAATAATCTCTTTTGTTTAATGAAGAGCCTTTAAATATGGCAATATTAATCTACATCATATTAACTTCATGTAATGTAATAGGGATTTTATCATCACATTATAGTGGCTTTGACAGATACTTTTTATAATAAGTGCTTATAAACATGACATGCATCTTTATGATTACATATGTAAATACTCATATACAGAAAATCTACCCTTTAAATTCATCTCATTATTACTGAATGACTGCAAGTTATAAGCAAGTAAAGTATATACACTTTTGTAATAATAAACATATCAATTCTTCCAACATTTATAGTCTTCATGTTAACATAAATGATTAAAATGTATTTAATATATACCTGTGTCTGTTTTTACGTGGACTTATTTACCATGATTTTGAAGTTACGTGATTTTGAAATTCACCAGAAGTCGAAGTCCGATAATGCGCTATTACTTTAAATAATAAATTTCGCACACTTACGTTATATTGAAAGTACTGTAATAGCACATTATTGGAATTTGACTTTTATCTTAGTAATTTCAATATTTTCAGTGCTTTATAATAATAAGATATTATGCAATAATGAAATTAAAATCATGATTTTCACATTTTATGTATACACATATTAAATTTTACAAGATTATAATGTAAATTTGTTCAAACATTGTGCGTGTTAATTTTGCATTTTAAATCACATTCTGTTTTTGCTTTTTAAAAAAGAATGTAATCAATTATTAATCATTTAGTGTTTAGCAAGTTTATTTTTAAAAGGTCAGTAATAGCAGTGAAATGAAATTTGATTTTTAAACGGAATTGAAAATTAAAAAATTAAAGACAAAAATAAGAATTTAATTTTTAGTTGTTAGTTTTAATTAAATTTTTCCCAGCAGTGGTGAATAAATGTCTTTTTATTATCATAAGTCTAAGTTCATAAACAATTAATAAAATCATCGTCTCAAAGATTAATTACGTTGTCACCAGAAATCCATTGACTCAACATGAGTGTGAAGTTAGCATTAGTTGTATTTCCTCAGTTTGCAAATGAATGTGTTTTTTGGCAAATATCGATAATAATTAAAACCTGTATTAAAAAAAATGTAAATTATGCATAAAAATATATTATTTTGAATAAAATTAAATATTATAGTTTAAAAAAAAGTTTGTCTTGTATCAATTTTTTTCAAATTTGAAATTTTTTATTAGTCATATTTTATTTTCTTATTTTTTTTTTTGCGCGAATTTTAAAGTAATTTTACATTGGTGCTTTGCTTTTACATGAATATTGAAAAATCACAGACCGCATCCCCCCTTTTTCAATGTAAGTTACGTCTATTTTTGCACGATTTCGTTTGCGCATGTTTTCTGAGGAACCTATCTATCGTGTAAAATGAGACCCAGGTGTATCTATATTATATACATACGCTATGTTAGGTATATGTGTGTGTGTTATAATTAAAAAAATAATACTACCTGTTAAAGAGCTCTGATCTTTCACAAAATACTAAAGAAAAAAATGACAAGAAAATAATAAATGTGTATACACTTCAATTTTAAATGTTGATTGTACTTGATTGACCTTCTCTAATATGTCCTTTATTATTGATAGGACAAATTTTTTAGAATAGTTTGATCTGGTTTTGAAGTATTATTTCTGCACATCAAGTTGAAATGGATTCATTAAAAGTGATCACAATTATATTGAAATGCCTCTCCCATCACAGTGTTATCTCATTTCCTTTTGGCAGGCAAGACTATCTAGTAGCTTAATATAATTTATTTTATTTTTACAGATACATGCTTGCTGATAGTCATTTATCTGGTAGAAATTGATATAGGCCAAGAGGAATTAAGATGTTGGCTAATTAATTTTTCCTATTTGTGCATTTTTAATCCATATTCAGTTCAAATAGAATTCTTTTATTTTTAGATGAATAAGGTAAATTAGTAATATAAAACTCTGCTAATATTTCATATGTAGAAAAAAGTAATAAAAGTAAACAAACTAAAAACATGATCTTCATATAATTTTTCCCTTTATTTCATCATTGACCTCTATAGTATTTTTAGCTTTATATCTTCTTGAGAAATATTTAGTTCAACTCTATTGTTAATTCACATGTATGTCAATTTTTTTAAAAATTTTTCTTTGAACATTTTATAATTGTTTTAAAAAAACTAATATAGATAATTAAAAGAGATATAAACAGTTTAATACATAGTTGTAAATTACAATTCTCTATTTTGACAAAAAAAATAAATTCACCAGTATACATTGTAACCTTTTAATTATTAGCATTATTACTAATTTTCATATAATTCCTTAATCTCTTTATATTCATTATTACCATTGTCATCTTAATAACCACAAATAAACATTGATCTTTGAAGTGTGAAAAGATGATAATAATAATAATAATAATAATAATAATAATAATAATAATAATAATAATAATAATAATAATAATAATAATAATAATAATAATAATAATAATAATAATAATAATAATAATAATAATAATAATAATAATAATAATAATAATAATAATAATAATAATAATAATAATAATAAAAATACAAATATGAGCAAAATTAATAATAATAATGATAATAAGGAGATTGAAACATTTTCTACCACTATATTTTTAAAAGATATTGCAAGGCACATTAAATAGTTTTTGGATCAAACTTGTCAATTCAGTTTCGCAAGCATCATATGACTTTTTGAGCAACAAACTATTTAATTATTTTGTAAAAGTATGTCATTAAATTACAAATAAAATAGTATTACAAAGTTTTGATGAATGATATTAATACTATTAAATATTTAAAACTAGTTAATAATCTTTACATACAGCATATAAAAAAACTCATTTATAAACATTGATTGCAATTAGTAATTTGAACCAGCACTTCTCAGTAAACAACTTGAATTAAGCAATTTATTATATACAAATCTAGCCTGTATAATTTAATTTATGTTTTAGAGTTTCAGATTCTGAAAACCATAAGTCCATAGACCATAGCTACATCTTTGTCATTTCCACTGCTTATACATTTTACAAACTTGGAAGAATTAGAATCAATTTGTGAATTACTGCATAAATGACTTTAAGCTAAAGAATAAATATTGAAAACTAAAAAAATACTGTTGTTATGAAATATTAGGAGTTCAAATAACATTCATCACAAATTGACAGCTTACACATAATAATTCCATTTAATGAAACAGAGTGGGATATTTTTTACTTTATTCAACTGAGGAACAATTCAGAAACATTAAAAGTTCTCAAATCTGTCATTCTAAAAACTACAATCAACTGCACAAATTCTTATGTATGCACTAGGACATTCCCACCCCCAAAATAAATTCAAAATTTTGAGCTAGTTTTATTTAATTTAAAACTTATAACGAAATATATAAGGTGTCATTAAAATAATAGCAAAAATTTTGATGACTTTTCTTATTTTAAACAATTGAAAGTTATATATACATTTAGTTAAAAATAATCTCTCTATATTTTGTATTAATTTTACAAATCAATTTCTAAAATATTAAATTTCCCCAGAATACAAATTTCAATGACAAATTTAATTAAAATTAAAAAGAAGAAAAAGTACTGTTATTTTGATTGTACTTTATTTATTTTAATTAAATTTGGTAAACTGATCTTCTTATGTTATTTCTAAAGTTCATTTTCTCGTAAAGATGATTTACTAGCAAAAAAAACTATGAGATTACTTAAAAAGCAAGGGTAGATTCTCTTATTTTAAATTAAATTAATTAATGATATTTTTAACTTTCATGTAAAAAACTGTTCACGTTTTTTTTTTAGTTTCAAATATAAATAAATACATCAATTTATGTTGTTCTTATAACATTAGCATAGTAACAGTAGGAATGCAGCAGTAATATGCTGGATAAGTATTTATGAGTATTTTTAAACACAAACATACTCTGCGAGGAAAATTAGTGAAAAAAATAATAAAATAAAGAAGAAAATTAATATGATTAATGAATTAAAAAAATGAGAATATCTTAAAACTGAGAAAATAATTCATAATTTAAAAACAGCCGTAATATTTGTTGATTTTCAATATCACAAAAAAGATATTTACAAAAGAAAAATGTAAGTTTTAGATTTATTTTAATATACGTTTAAGGATCATATGATGCAATGATAAATGCATCTGCTTTCCATGCTCAAACATAGGATTTGAATTCAATCAGAGAAAACTTATAAAATATTTAATTTGTTTAATTTTACAAGCAAATAACTGGATTGTATTCTACATAGATATCATTCAATTCTTGGTTAGGAAACAAATGTTCAACTGTTTTTAACTATATGATAAAACAAAAAGAAAAGTAACAAGTAATAGAATGACATATCTCAGGAGTTCACAAAAGTATGACCATAGAAAAAGACAATTGCTGAAGTCATGATCCATAGATTTTGATCTCCAGAGTTCCCCTTTCTAACATTGCACTGAATTACACAGTGCATGAAAAAATATTAAATTCATACTGTTTTGTACATGGTAAAATTGATTAATAATGACTTCTTTATTTTATTATTGCAGCTCGTTAATAAGGTATTTAAAAATATTTTAACTATATTTCTGTATATGCAATAGTATTCTATTTTTTACAACTCAAATATTTCAGCACAATCACATTAGTAATTTGTTTCAGCTCTTCATAACCATCTTTTTATTATTATTATTATTATTATTATTATTATTATTATTATTATTATTATTATTATTATTATTATTATTATTATTATTATTATTATTATTATTATTATTATTATTATTATTATTATTATTATTATTATTATTATTATTATTATTATTATTATTATTATTATTATTATTATTATTATTATTATTATTATTATTATTATTATTATTATTATTATTATTATTATAAATTTTAAATATTGTTTTTAATTTTAAATATTGTTTCATGTAAACATTTATATTTTCCTTTTATGTCATATGTATTATCTTCCCTTTTATTGTAATGTGCAAATTGTAATTGGCTTTATGCTGTTGTTTAGCACTTAAATATATCAATTGAATTGAATTACTACTACTACTACTATTACTACTACTGCTGCTGCTACTGCTACTACTACTGCTACTACTACTACTACTACTACTACTATTATTATTATTATTATGTTTCAAAGAATTTTATTAAACAAATGTTACATAGAATTACAAAAAAGGATTGCATTCTGTTACATAGGCAATCATGTGAATTTTTGGAACAAGTTCTAAATTTTAAGTTCAATTGTATTTTACAGTTTATATTATTTTTGTTTGATGGTAGATTTTATTATAGGTTTGATGGTTGTCTTATGAGTGACCATGTTTCTGCAACAATGTCTGAAAAGCTAATTTTGTAATCACATTTTTTTATTTGTTGAAGTTTTTTGTAAAATGTTGCTGGATGTCTTCTTCTGTTGTTACCAAATGTAAATGAGCATTTCATGCACAAGTATGTATATAGTAAAAAAAAATACTGCTTGTATTGTTGGGGTAGAGTTTTTTTAAAGGAATGTAATATGTTTATTATTGATATATTTTTCCTTTGGTATGATTCTATTAATAGTATATATATTAAATAGACTTATGCATGAATAGAATATATGCTGTTGCATTTCTTCTGCTGTGTGGCAGATTGTGAAAAGAATCAATGTTTTTATATAGATGTTTGTATCAAAGGAAATATGATGTTGGTAGTGCATGAAGGTTTATTTTAAATATACAATCAAAATATTTCAGCTCTAATGACCATTTTTTGAATTTTATTTATAATTGATAATTGTCAATTCCAAGCATTGTTGTTTGTATGTCTTGAGAATTTTCTGGGTATAATAGTTTGTAAATTTGCCAGTATAAATATGTGTATGTTGATTCAATGTTAATTTGAGTAGATATTGTTGTGACATTTTGTATTAATAAAGGAAGGTAAATACTGTGAATTTGGAGATGGAGTATTCATTGGTGTTATTGTGAGCAAACATTTTAGTTTAGGAAATTGCCTTATTATTGATGCTAGTATGTTGATTGATTTCTATATATGGAATGTGTAGACAGTGTGCAGTCCTAATCCATGGTTTTTTGTAGATTTTTTAAGAGATTTAGCTGATATTTCCACTGCTTTGCACCACCATAGTAATTTAGTGCATAGTGATGATATTTTTTTGATGTGAGATGTTTAAAGAATTTTATTATTAGAGAAAAATATGTTATTTTTGTTGTAATTAACTGTTGAATAATTGAACTTTTGAGTATATGGAAAGGTATGCTTTTGATAGAAAATTTGATATTTTGTTTATGGATTCCAGTAACTTTTTTTTTCTGTTTTGTCTCATACCATTTGTTCCCAAGTAGAATGGAAATCCCAAAAAAGGAGTGGGTTCACCTTAAAAGTATTTTGTATATGTTTTGGTTGTATATACGAACCAAGCTGCTGTTTTATTAGAATTGAATTTTAGTTTGAATTCAGATGTGTATTGTTCTAATATTTTCTGTAGTATTAGAAATTCTTTATGTGATTTTAAAAAAAAAAGATATTGCCTATGTACACCAAATATGGGAAGTTTTGTTATGTGTGTGTGTAATTTGTATTCTAGGTATGTTTTGTTGTATTTTTCTTATTAGTGGATCTATGTAGAATGTGAAGAGAAGTGAACATAATGGTGATCCTTATGAAAATAGATTGTGTTGGAGTAAATGATATTGATTTTTTTCATTGAGTGTGATATGAATTTGTCTATTAAGGAGAAGATTTGCAATTACATAGAGTACTGTAAATGGTATTGTGGTGTTGGCTAATTTATTAAGAAGTATCTTGATTGAAACTAAATCAAATGCTGCTTGCATGTCTAATTGAGCTGCTATTGGTATATATATTTTTTGCTTTTGTATTGTAGCCATAATTGTTTTAAGAGTAATGCTGCTTGTCCTGTAGATGATTATTTTTTTGCATATTGTAGAGATGACTGTCCTGTAGATGCTTATTTTTTTGCATATTGTAGAGGTGATATAAGTGGAAGTGTTGTTTGATTTGATATTTGATGACTTTTTCTAAAAAATTTTATGGTTAATGTTCTCATATAAATAAGTCTTATATTGTTCAAGTGTTGATATATTAATTTTTTATTATTAAATGACACTATGGTTATGATATTTAGTTCTTTAAGGTTGTAGATTTTTTGAGAAAGATGATTTTCTAGATTGAAAATATATTTTGATGTGAATTGGCTTAAATGTGCAAAGACAAATTTTGATATTCTGTTTGTTCCAGGATGACATGTGCTTTTAATTGTATTAAGTTTATCTGCAAGTTGTTGTGTGTTAAATGGATAGTTTGGTTCTCATTGTTCAACATAGGTATCTGAAGGTGTGAATCTTTTAGGTTCTTGTAATTTTTCCTTGTAGTAATTAAATATAGGTTTTATCATATTGTCCTGCATATTTTATTCCTTCTATTTCTAATGTCATTAGTACTCTCAATTTTGGTAAATATCTTAGACCCATCTAGTGATGCTCTTGACCATGTGTGGGTTTATGAGTGACATATTTTTGCTTTTTTAATTGGTATGTATTTCTTTAGTTTGTTACATGTGTTATTGTGTATGTGTGTGAGTTTGTATAATTTTCCTTTGAGTTATGTGAAGGATGTGATGTGATTCTTTTGTGTATTTCATCCACTATGGTAAGAAGCCTTGAGAATGATGGTGAGTTGTGTGTTAGATGATTTATGTTGAATGATAGTATGTTGATTAATGGCAAGTATTTTTGTATTGGCTCAAGTATAATAGTATCAAGTTTTCATAGCATTATAATATGTTTCTGAAAAGGAGAATTCTGGTGTTGATGTTGGAATGAGCATACAGATTGTTTTTTTAGTCAAGTGGTGATTGTTTGAAAGTTTGTTAAATTTATTATAAGTGTTTGTGCTGAGTATCAGAGAATAGAAATGGATTCAATTTAATACCTATTAGGTGATGAAGCATTGGTGAGTAGAAGCACAAGTCATTTATTGTTGCAAATTGTTTGTTACATAATGATATTGAATGTAAAGGTAGGGATCCTTCTCCACTCATAAGAGGTTTTGTTAGTTGGTGAAGCCAGTTAAATGTAAATTGATTGTAACTCATATTAAAATCACCAATAATAATAATAATAATAATAATAATAATAATAATAATAATAATAATAATAATAATAATAATAATAATAATAATAATAATAATAATAATAATAATAATAATAATAATAATAATAATAATAATAATAATAATAATAATAATAATAATAATAATAATAATAATAATAATAATAATAATAATAATAATAATAATAATAATAATAATAATAATAATAATAATAATAATAATAATAATAATAATAATAAAAATATTATTATTATTATTATTATTATTATGTTTCAAAAAGGGGAACTTTATTCAATCTAAAAAACAGGTTACATTAATAATTTTTATATACATGCATTTACACTGATATTTCTGAGAATTGTATATATTATATTTAAGTTCTTTCCAAGTTCTTACATATATATACTGGGTGAGTGATGGATTGTTTATTCTAAGTTATCATTTATTGATTCATGGATTTTTTGCTGTCCATTTTCTTGTTTTTTTTTAAAGTCTATTATTGAGGAAAGGCAGAACTATTAGAGATTTGACCATTGTTTTACAAGTGACCAAGCAAAAATGTCTGGGTGTGCTATTTTATTGTCTCTGGTTTTTAATTGTGCTAACTTGTTGTGAAAAGTTGATGGATGCCACCTTGTATTGTTTCCAAAAGCAAATGTGCATCGCATGCCCAAAATGCATAAAGTACGAAGTTTGCTGCTCGGATTGTTGGGGTGGATGTTTTGTGCAATGGACTGATAATATCTTGCAGGGAGATGTTTGGTTTTCTGTATATATTTGTTATTTCATGCCGAATATTGTTTAATGCTGGGCAGTTGTAAAACAGATGTTGTTGAGTTTCTTCTGCTTGTTGGCATAGCATGCAGAAGGGGTCTATTTTTGTATATAATCGTCTGTATCTTAAAAAATATGATGTTGGCAAAGCACATAGATTTAGTTTCAGGAGGAAATCAAAGAATTTGGGCTTTATGGACCATTTGTTAAATTTTTTAAGCAGCTGTTGGTTGTTTATTCCGAGCATCTGTGTTGTAATATCTGATATATATCCCGGGGATACCATTGCATATATCTGCCAATATGAATATTTTGTTGTTGTGTGCAGCAATATTTGAGTATGTGTGATTCTGAACTGGTTTATAACTGATGATAGATAGAAATGTGAAAGTGGAGGTTTGTCTGTGGGTATTATTTGTATTAGATACTGGAGTTCTGGAAAATGTCTGAGGGTGGCTATTATAAGGTGTGTGGTCTTTTGTATTCGAAAAATATCTATGTTATGTAGCCCCAAACCATTGTGTATTGCTGGTCGACTAAGCTGTTTTGCAGATATTGACACTGTCTTTCTATTCCATAGAAGTTTATTGCAATATGACGAAATTTTTGATGTAAAGGCTTTTGAGAATTGAATTATGGGAAAATAATAGATAATCTTGGTGATTACCAGTTGATTGAACAATTGTACTTTAGCATATATTGAGAGGTATGCTTTTGATAGTGAGGCAGTGATCCATTCTGCTTCATCTTTTAACTTGTTCTGGATTTTTTGCCTCATTGTGTTTGTTCCCATGTAGAAAAGAAAGCCAAGGAAAGGAGACAGTTTGCCTTGGAAAATTTGTATGCATGGCTTACTGGTGTATAGAGACCAAGCAGCTGTCTTGTTTTGATTAAATTTTAAATGGTGTGTTGCTTGAAAGTCTTGCAGTATTTTCTGTAGTATTGATATCTGTTTTCTTGATGGTAGGAAGACTGTGATGTCATCCATATATGCGATGCAGGCTATATGTTGTGATGTGCCTGGTATCTGGATGCCTTTTATACTCTGTTGAATTTTGAGTATGAGTGGGTTGATGTAAAAAGTAAATAGCAGTGAGCTGAGTGGTGAGCCTTGGGATATGGATTGTGTGAGAATGAAGGATGGGGTATTTTTGCCATTTAGTGTGATATGTATTTCTCTGCTAAGTAATAGGTTTGTGAGCAGATACAGTTGAGTTCATGGAATTGTGGTGTCAGCTAGCATATTGATTAATCTGTTGATGTCGACTGAGTCAAAAGCTGCTTTTATATCAAGTTGAACTGCAATTAGTGCATACTTCTTCCTGTCCTGTACTGAGTTTATAACTGTTTTGAATATCATTGCAGCCTATGCAGTTGATGATTGCTTCCTTCCAAACTGGCTGTGTGAAATTAGTGGTAGAATATGTGGCTCTAGGCTGTCTTTATTTACTTTTTCAATTATTTTAATTGTAAGTGGCCCCATTGATATTGGTCATAGGTAGGATAGTGCTGATATGTGGACTTTTTTCTTGTTGAAGGGGGCTATTGCTATTGGATATAAACCTTGAATGTCATGCAACTTCTGTGATAGATGATTTGCAAGGTCACATAAATATTGGCTAGTGATCTGACTGAGTGTGCAAGGACAAATTTTGGAATTCCATGTGCTCCTGGGTGACATGCATTATGTACTGTTGCCAGTTTAATAGCAAATTCTGTGATGTAATATGGGGTATTTGTTTCTGGTTTTCCAAAGATGTTAGGATTATATTTGACCGGGTGGTGTGCTTGCAGCTTTTGTTTGAAATGCTGATAGATTGGTTTTAACATATTATTTCCTGCATATGTGTGCCCCTGATTTGTGAGTGCCATTGGTACTCTGACAGTGGATGGGTAACCCAAGGTCCAGCAAATATATTTTCTTGTTCATGTGTGTTGTTGGCTGAGGCAGACTTTACTCTTTTTTATTGCTAGGTAGTTTTTCAGGTGGTTACAGATGTTATTGTATGTTTGTGTAAGTCTGAGTATATGTTGTTGGCTGGTATGTGTTGAGTTTATTATTGTAATCCATTTATGTATTTCATCAGCCAGTGCTAGCAGTCTTGAGGGTGGGGGGATTTGCGTGTAATGTGATCTATATTAAATGATAAAATGTTTATGAATGCTAAGTATCTTTGAATGGAGTTAAGTTGCATATTTTTGATTTTGTGAAGCATTATGTATGTTTCTGAAAAAATAAATTCTGTGGTAGAAATTGGAAGTAGAATTCTGATTGTTTTACCATGTGTAAGTGCAGTTGTTTGAATTCTTGTTAGATTAATTAGTATGGTTTGTGCAGAGTGATCAGAGAAGGGAGATGGGTTGATGTTTAGGCTGATTTGATGATGTAACATAGGTGAATAAAAGCACAGATCAATTCTTGATGTATGACATCCATTGTGAAAGGTAACTGCTTCATTTGACAGAAAACCCTCTGCACTCACAAGTGGAATTGATATTTGATGCAGCCACTTTAAAATGAACTCTTGATATTTCATGTTGAAATCCCAATTAGTATGGTTGGATGTGAATTAGAGCCAGGTAAGGAGTTTATATATAATATAATATTTGAGACAATTGTAGGGCTCGGTGGAATATACACAAATATAATGTTTGATGACTAAAAGTTACTATTAGTAAATTTGCATCTATATATATGATTTTGAATGAGTCAAATGGACAACATTGTGTTATGAGCAGTCCAGTACCCCCTGAGGGAGATGAAGTGTCTCTAAAGCATGCACTGTAGTATTCTCTGCTTAGATGTACTGTGGGGTTAATTTGTGAGCCACTATATATTTTAGTTTCTAGAAGTCCTAGTATATGAGGTTGTGTAATCTTTATCCATTGTTGTAGCTGATGTATTTTGTTGACTGAGTTGAGCCCTCTGATGTTAAATGCTGTTATTTTTAGTTTCATTATCGTGATTGGCTGAAAGTTGGTTTCACAGTGTGTTGAAGTTTGCATGAAGCTTTTGCATATTCTCTAGTATTTTGTGTGTAGTTATTAGTGGTTTGATTACTATCCAGCTCCATAGGTATTAAGTTTTCTGCCAAGTGTTCAATCATCTGTTTTGGCTCTTTTTGATTATTTCTCCTTGGCCAACCAGATTTTTGGACTTCTGTTGGTGTTGTTTCTATAAGAGGGAGGAATGGGGTTAGTGATTCTAGAATATTTATAATTATATGTGGCATGCTTGTTTTTGGGGAGTTGTATGTATCATTCGAATTGTCTGGATTTGAGTCTGACATGTTATTGATTGATATGCCTGATGTTAGATTTGTGCTTGATTTTGATCCATTTGATCAGTGCTTTCATTTAATTTATTTGAGCTATCTGTTGTAGTTTCAAGTATATTTGTGTTTTTTTCTGCATGTTTGTTTTTAGTAGCTTCATTTGTACTGTGATTGTTTTCATATTGATTGTTTGAGTTGCTGGTGTTAATTGTTGCTCTCTTCATGTTGGGATTGGATGTGCTGATTATTTGGTGTCTGGCTCTGTATGAGTTGGCTATTCATGCACTGTGTGGCTAGGTGACCATGCTTGCCACAGGCATAGCATTGTGTTTAAACCTCTTATATATAGGCTCAGCATAGTTTCCTGATCTGCAATTTGTGTTGGTATAGATTCTGGGTCAATGTCTTTGTGTAATTTTAACTTAAAATCATAGCTATTGCTGTATATTCATATTGGTGTGTCTTTGAGGTATATTGGTTGAAATGCTATAACCTTGCCAAATGGATCCATCATTTTTTGAAAGTCTTGTTTCGTGTATCCAAAATATGTATTTTTTATTATTCCTGTCATCTGGTTCTGTCAATCTTGATTGACTATAACAATTGCATAATTGTCTAATGTTTTAATTTGGTTTAGAAATCGGTTCTTTTGACTACTGTCAAAAAATTTGATTGCGCGGTATCTGGGATTTGGATGATCTGCGATTCTTACGATCATTTCCCACAGTTTGTTTTCAGTTATTGCTTGATATAATAACGTGCATGGACACCAATACAGTGATATATTTGCATCTGTGGCAGATATTACTATCGAGTTTGGTGAAAAAAATCTTTTGAACAATGTACAGAGTCCCCATGGAATTGTGTTGTTAAAGTATTCATTAATTCTTTCTAGCATATTATCAGTCCAGTGTGCAAGGGGAGGAGGGTCTTGGTTTACCTCTATCTTTAAATATAACTGTTTTATATCATTCGGATTTGTTTTTCTAAATCTCGGAACTATTTCATTATTTATTGTAGTCACGAAATTCTTTGAACTTGTTGCTTGCATGTTAGTTTTTGCAACCGTGGTGTACGATTTGACGGTGTCTAAATTTTTACACACTTCAGTGGCCATTTTGATGCCAAATGCTCGATCATGCATAGCTGTAGTCTCCTTTTCTTTTTTGTATAAAAACAAAAAAATTTTTGGTAATGTAAGGGTTTTTTTTATGATATTCTTGAGCTAGTTTCTAATTTTCATTAATTATAGTTTCAAAAATATTTATTTTTATTTTGTGAAATTATCTATATTGGTTTGATTTTAAATTGTAGCATTATTATTAGATTTTTGGGGTTTGAAATCCAACTACTTTAATATTACTTACCAGCACTATCAGGATTTTCTGCGGTATATTATTATTATTATTATTATTATTATTATTATTATTATTATTATTAGTATTAGTTGAAATACACAGGCTTATTATTATTATCATAACCATTATTATTATTATTATTATTATTATTATTATTATTATTATTATTATTATTATTATTATTATTATTATTATTATTATTAGTATTATTATTATTATTATTATTATTATTATTAGTATTAGTTGAAATACACAGGCTTATTATTATTACCATAACCATTACCACTACCACTATTACTACCACTACCACTACTACTACTATGAGTACTATGACTACTACAACCACTACCACTACCGCTACTACTACTACTACTACTACTACTACTACTACTACTACTACTACTACTACTACTACTACTAATAATAATAATAATAATAATAATAATAATAATAATAATAATAATAATAATACTACTACTACTACTACTACTACTACTACTACTACTACTACTACTACTACTACTACTACTACTACTACTACTACTACTACTACTACTACTACTACTACTACTACTACTACTACTACTACTACTAGTATTTGTAAAAATAAAAAAAAGCAAATTATAATTCAAACATACTGCTTTTTGTTACTTTTCTAATCTTTTGTTTATTTCTTACATTAACATTTTTTTAAAATAATCGATAAATGACATGAAAATAAAATTAGAATGTAACATGTAATTTCATTTAGTTTAAAACTAAATATATTCTTTAAATTTTTCATAATGAAATTGATATTTAACGATGGCTCTGTATACATGTCGTGTGCAAAAAAAGACTGATATAGGGACATAAGCATATATATATATGAAAATGAGTTATAGATAATAAAATGATGTAGTAATCTGCATATTTATATAATGTAAATCGCTTTTAACTGAATGTTTTAAAAATTATTTAACTATTCTGTTAAATAAAAGCTTTTATTTTAATTTAAAAAAAACATTTTAATGATGAAATTTTCCGATATTTAAATAAAACTAATTTACTTTATGAATGCTAAAATTAGATTACTTAAAAAATCACTTTCACACATTCTCATTTAAATATATATATATACAATAATAAAAAATAACATTTTTTAAATATATAAGTCTCTTCCTCTTTTCTATAGTTTTTTTATTTTTATACAGAGTCATTCTTTCTATATCAAAGAGCTTGCATCTCATTTGTAGCTTAAATGAGCAAATAATAATGTAACCAAAAAAATTGTATTTAATGTAAAAAATGATAATAATAAAAAGAATTCATGTACATATGAAAATTAATAAACATTCTTATTATACAAACTCACAAAAAACAATGAGAAAACTTTATAAAATTATATTATTTTATTTTATAAATTTGTAATATTCAAAGTTGTTTTCTTTTTTCTTATCTTGTTTTTTTATTAAGAAAAACATTTTTTTTAGAATAAATACACAAATTCTTGTTCTCCATTAATAACTTGAACAGTAGATTCAATGGCTACTCCACGTCAGTTAATGCATCAAGTATTTCAGGTATCATGCTATTATATCTATGCAATTGAGATATTTCTGCCTCAAAAACTGCACTTTGGAGTTCATGTGCTAGATTTATTGTTTTTATTGGATTGGAGATTGAACCATACTTTAGTTCATAGATTGAACATAAGTTTTTATTCAAATTTAGTCTCACTTTTTACCTGTGATCAGCAGTTGAGATTTATCATTTTTCAGTCATTTATTTATTGGAATGAGAAGTCAAATTAACCAATCAACTATTATTTCTGGGGGGGGGTGACCCCATCATTCAAATTGCCACTATTACACAGCTTATTTTTTTTTTATAGAAACATGATTGCAGAGTTAAACCCTCTTTGTCATCCAATCTATTGATTTTTTTCCAGTAAATTCATTTCAATGTCTTAGTTCACTATCTCCTTTTATACTCCAGCCCTCTGGATGCTATGATAAATTTTTCTCTAATACATTAAAAATCATAGTTTAGACTGTATTGTTAGGGAGAAGTTCTGGTTGTCATTTATTGCAATTTGTTTCCATGTATCCAACAATAGCCTCACAAATGCCAGTAAGTGGTCTCTGATCTTAAGACTACATAAGGTTTTTTTAAATGTATCCCATGGGTTCTGCATGTTTTGATTGAATTTGAGATGGCACCTGTTGAGACACAAAGCAAACAGAATGAAGATAGACATTCTTATGACAGCAAATTTACCACTGATCAAGGCTTTATTAAGATTAAGGATTTCAATACACTTTAATTGGACACTTGCAATTATTCTATTTCTAAGATACATTAAGTGGGGACAGATAAAGAAGATGTGCTTCATAGTCTCCTCATACAAACAACATAATGAACATATTGAGTCAATTTTTTAAACCTCCTATAAGTCATTAAAATTAACTTGTAGACAAAGCACAGAAATAGTATATTTTTGGCTCTAAGGCCTATTATTGCTTTTTTAATTAATAGTTTTACAGAGGTATCAAGTAAGAATGGGGTTTTTCCTTGCATAGGGTGAATTAACTTATATGTATCCCAGTATGTACTTTTATTATTGAGAACTTGTTCTGTCACTTGCACAAGCCCACTGAGAAAATTTTCCATTTCACCCATCCATTATTTTCTTTGGTGGTGAGATGTTGGTTGGCTCAACTGAGCTAGCAATTTGCTGTTCAATTTCTGTTTCCCTTATTGCTCTAGCGGTCACCAATATGCTCAGCACATAGAATACCTCAATTGTGTGCAGACCAAGACCATTCAGTTTCTTTGATTTTTGCATCTTGTCAAGACTAATGCAGACTGTTTTCCCTGACCTCTTCTTCCAAAAAAGCTTGGTGCAGATTGAATGGAAGATAATAGGTTATGCACAGAATTATTAGCATGTTTAGCAGTGCCACTTTTTCTGGAAGGGACAGAGAGATCAAAGCCAAGGCACTGGCAACTTTCCTAGTCTTCTTAACAATAACAAGTTAAATTTGTCACATCATTGCAGATTTTAACAGTGACACTAGAAATCCTAAAAAATTTTGTGGCCTCCAGTGAATTTGGATGGTGCACTTTCACCCCTGTTAATTTTCAACACTGCTGACTCTGCAGGATTAATTTTCAAATTATACTTTTCAGTATATTCATCCAACACTTGCTAGAGCTGGGGAAAGTGTTTAGCAGATGGAAGAACAATGGTCATGTTGTCTACATAAGGAATGTGATGTATTACCTTTACCAGTGCCAGAACAAATGGGAAAGTGTTTAGCAGATGGAAGAACAATGGTCATGTTGTCTACATAAGGAATGTGATGTATTACCTTTACCAGTGCCAGAACAAATAACTCTGGGAACCTGTTCTCATCTAGGGCTGACTTCATCCAAATGGTTACATGAACTGATTGATATAAATATAGAACAGAGTGTCATGAAGGTTGATTTAATTGTAAAACAAAATATGCCACATCAGCTTCAAGTGATATTGCTGAACAATGCAGTCAGTGCTAGTACAACAAAAAAAATTGCATGACTCCTCAGGTTTTCAAATGGACAAATTATCCAACTCAGCATCATACTCAGGATCAATGGATGAATTGAATGGAGAATTGTTGGCAAAACAGAAACCATAAAGGAGAAAATGGAAAAAGAAGAAGTCTAGAAAAGAAGTTGTGAGTGAAAGTATGGTTGTGGTTAAACTAAAGCCTGATATTCTTACCAATAATACAGCACAAATGTCTACAAATGAGACAATGTGTCTACCCATGGAAGATGATAAGAAGGATGCAACCTTCCCTTATGAGTGTTCTCAAATTTGACATAAAAGCTTGTTGAAGCCAAGTAGCAGCATTGCTCTGCTGGATGATGTGTGTGCAGATCACTAGCCAAGGTATGCTGTGAGATTGCTGTTTATGATCCTGAACATTGGCGGAGTGAACATCAAGGGTTTAAATTCCCTTGATAGATTATTTGCTCTTAAGCAATGGCTGGACAGATCTTAATTACATACAATCTGTCCTAGCAAGACCAAGCTTCATTGGAACTCTAATAATAGAATAGAATCGATTCTACATCAGTATGGAATCCTTCAATACATGCCCTCTGACTCATCCCACTCAGGCGTGGTAATAATTATATGTAAAAAGTTAAATTTGGAAAGCTATAGAACATTATATGTAAATAATGACATAGTGATTATAGAAAGTATGATTGCACATTTTCCATCATACTAATCTATGCATATCTTCAGAGGAACTCTAGGCTGGCCTCATTGCTAGTTAACATAATTAACTCAATTGTAGCATCAGCAGTGTCACCTATAATACTATTCAGGGATTTCAACATGGGTTATAGCCAGTTAGCTATAAGTATATATATATATATATATATATATATATATATATATATATATATATATATATATATATATATATATATATATATATATATATATATATATAATTCATTCAATCATGTGCTGCTGAGTGGGAAAGGCTGCTTCCTTCCACATGCCTTTTTCTTCTACACATGACAGCACACGTCTTTAATGAACTCCTCTTCTACAGTCTAGAGTTGTATCACAACTTAAAAGCCACTTTTGAAATAGTCACATTCACAGATTACCTCACCATCTTGATTTCCATGTCTGGATTGTGTACCACTGACTTACTTGCACCAAATCAAGATCATTAGGATACTGAATAAAGCTAACACCCCTGAGTGAATCTTTTTGAAATCTTACATTCTATTTCACAAAGTCCAGCTACTGATGCTATCACCTCTTCAAGCCTGGTTAGCCTTTGTATGGCATTCTAAGTGCACTAATTAACATTTTTACCTGATGCACAAAGGGTCTGATCAGGTTGCTCATCAGGTATTGTGATGACCTGAGCCAGAGAGTTAGTAAGCTATTGTCAATGCTTGCAAGTGTCAGGGAGATATTAAACTTAAAAAGTAAATACAAGGAGAAGTAAAAGGTGCTGACCCAATACATCATGACTAAGAGAGCCAAGATATATTTGACTATGCAGCACAACTGTCATAAAGCTACCTGAGACATGTAATTAGTGCCACAAAAGATCCATGCCTTCCATGAACACTGTGGACAACTGCAACTATATAGGCAGTACAATGTTAAAAAATATACATGTATTTTAAGACTAAGTTACAGGACCATTTGTTCAATATTGGGGACACTTGGAGTGAACAAGAGTAACCAAGTGATCATGGAATCTCAGACCTTATTGTGCAGTGGCTGATGATTTATCCTGAGAACACTTGTCTGAGTCTGGATGGCATACTTAGATTCAGCTTGGTGCACCTAGGCAGGTTTACAGCTCATCTGGTATGAGGTGTAATTGATATTTTAGCAGGGATTTCCACTCTATCCTTTATCTCTATCCAATTTCTCTCATACCATTCATGAAAAACAAACTAATTCTTCCTGTTTAACAAATATAAAAACAATTTCCATGACCCCTCTCCTAATAAAGACAGTTAAATCCTTAGTCAAAAATAATATTCAGCAGCAGCTTCTTACTGAAATTTCCAGGTACCAATGTGCCCATAAGGGCTCATCAACTGAGAGAAGCAGTGAGGACATTTCTTCTACTGGCAGAGTTCATCAGAGCCAAAAAGAGAACCACTTGGACTTTGTGGCTGCTTTTGACTCTGTAGTGCCTGCACAATTGTTTGCAATTCTTAGGCATTTTGAAGTCCCTTGGTGAACATGAGGATAATAGCTAGACTGTTGCTCAACAGATCCATCTGTATGTCTTTAGATGACTCTCTTAACCCAGGTTTTCAACCATATCTGTCCATTCCCCAGGGGTCACCACTAAGTACCTTGTACTTTGTTGCCTACATTGATGCCTTTGTAAAGAAAATTGAGATCTTATTTGTCTTGACATTTTCCAGCCAGGGTTCCATCCCAGTCAACTTCTCAGCTGCTTGTTCTACTCTTGATATGGTTGCCATCATATATACCCTACATTGGCTCAATGACTGCTTTTCAGAGGCCAGGGATGTCTTACCATGACCATCCATTCCTAGTGTGCATTTGTGGGTTTTGCTATTTCTGGTTTTGCATTTGTGACACACCCTTTCAGGGCATGCCCTCACCAAATGGATTCTTTCAGAAGATGCAAAGCACTGAGGTCTCACTCCTCAAATGGTTAAAAATAAAGGGCATCTACTCTCTTCCAGTACTGGTGGCAGGTTGATAGGCATGACTCCAGGAGCCAACTTCAAGGAAAATGGAGCAGAGTTTGATGGCAATTCTACTTAAATGATGTCAGTGATCCATGATTGTCCAGCAATTTCTGCATGTCATTGCCATCAAAATTTAGTTAGCAATTCCTTGCTATGCCCTTTATTATCTTTGGCCTGGACATATCCACATTTACAATTAAACTTGTCCATGAAGAATAATTGTCTTCTTCTAAAAAGTTCTTTCTGAAGCACATTCTGGAATTCTACCACAAAGTTCCAGCCATTGGAGTCGTGGTAGACCCACTTTATGGCATCCTCCAGATGCTAGCCTTTGATTAATAAAAAAAATTTGTTGGTGGGGAATTGGAATAACTAACATTTTCTATTGGTTGTTGTCAATATAAGAATAGGGTCACTATTGTAATTAAGAAAACAATTAAATAAAATTATGAACTCTGTAAATACAAAGTCATAATCATTTGTATCCAAAGTATTGCTATCGCAAGGCAAAATAGGCAAGTTAGCATCCTGACTATTCAAGTATGTCTTCAGTCAAGTTAGCATCCTGACTATTCAAGTATGTCTTCCTCCACATCTATTAATGTCAATCATGGTGTAAAGTCATTGATTCTGAGTTTAACACCAGAGATGTTTCCATCCACTGCTATCATGGCATGTCATTTATTGATATTTGCATATGGCTGTTCAGTTTGGATTTAAGCTTTTCTGCTTACATTGCTACACTTTGTTTGCTATTGTCACTTGATGTTTTGCTGTTGGATGGTATATTATTTTCCACTAATGATCAGAATCAGAGCTTAGTATGTTCTTTATTATTATGTATGCCATCAAACAATTGTCATGTTCCCATAGAATTTTTTGAATATTCAGCTGGATTATGATGACTATTAATTAATTGGCTTTTCATATGCAATTTTCCTTCATCAATGTCTTCTGGCTTATTATTAGTTTGGTCTTTAAGATTTCCAGTTATATTTGACATCTTGTATATTGAGTTTGCATTTATTGCATTGTCTTGTTCAAAATCTGCTTTTTAACACTAAATTCAGGCACCTCCAGTGAAGCACATTCTTTTTTATTAAAAATCGCACATTTTTTTTTAAATTTAGCCATTGCGATTTTATAAAATTTTTAATAGATCTTGTATCAGCTTTAATTCTTGATGGATTATCCTGAATTTTTTGATGTATCCTTCATATTTAATGTACAGATGAATCAACTTTGTTTTTATTTACTTCAGCATTTTCATTGATATTTTGGTGATTATATTCCAAATTTGGGATACTGTTAGATTTTTTCCCATTCATGGTTTCACTGTACTTAGTAAATCTTTTTTCCTTTGATTTTTTCCCAACTCCTGGGCCTTGTCATGCTTGTTTGAACTATTATTAGTGGGTTTATCTAACTTTTGGTGACCCAGTATTAGTTTCACAATTTAAATTTTTAGCTCTGAGATTCACATTACTACTATATTGCTTGACTTTGGCATTTACAATTCATCTTGGGAAGAAATTTGAAACTTTTCTGTTCTTTTACAATTTGAAAGTTTTTTATTTAGAGGTTTTGATATAAGAATTTGATAAATAATGAGATAATGTCTTTATCTTGGGTTCTCAAAATATAATATGACTTTTTTACAAAAAAAAAACTATAAAATTATTCCCTAATGATATAACAGTAATACTTATGATATGTGCCACCTGACATTTTTTTCTTATTTTGTTTGTAATTATTTGTCTACAATATTTCTAATACTGGCTAAGGAAAAGGTTTATTTCATATCTTTATTTTATTAACAGTAGCTTAGCATGCTTTCAACTAGAGAATCCAGATTCATAGCACTCATATTCTGATGTAATATTCATAGTTGTTAATGTTTTTCTTATCATGTGTGTAATTACTTGCTTAACAAAAACTGAGCACACTTTTGGTTATCTAGCCAAAAACCATGTTCAGATATGAAATAAATCTTTTCCTTAGCCAGCATTAGAAATGTTTTAGGCAACTAATTTTATCAATTTAATAAACACAAAACAGTAGAAATATGTAAAAAATTATGCTACATACTGCATCAATCTCAGATAAATGATTTTATTCATGCCCCAGATTGAAAAATATATGTGATGCAAGAAATTAAGATACTTTTGAACAATACTATATTATTAAGCAACACATTGGATTAGTCAGAAATGTAATGGATGATGATTAAAAATAAGATCAAATTTAACTCTGTGTATTTGCACCTAAATCTATAAGTTATCTCAACTAATTCCTTTTAATGATTCAAATCCAATGTATAAGACCATAACTTTGTGATACTATCTTGCCTGCTAGTAAATTTATATAAGTCAGAGTTTCATAAATTTATAGTGCCAATAAATCTATGGATTAGTATATATATATACATATGTAATTCAAGGTGTAAGTATTTGTAATTTAATAGACATGTAATTTGAGGATTAGCCATAAAAGAAAATTATGTCAACAATCATAAATTAAATATCCATTATATATTTTTATCTACCTTGACTCTAATACAGTCTCTAAAATTTTTATTTACATTTTTTTAAATGATATTCTAATATATCTCAACAACCACACAAACCAATGGTTAAACAACATACAATCTTTCACACTAACATTTGGACACAAATATAGCACAATGTTTGAGAATGTTGAAATGTCAACAAATGTCATATTATAAGTGAAAGTATATAAATATATTTTAATTATACATCTCTTTTGATCAAATGATTTTTCTGTATACAATCAATTATTATATGTTCACAACAATTTTTAAATATTAAATATATTTCCTTTACATTACTTTGTTAAATTTATTTATAGCAATTAAATTAAGCCTTAATTACTTGACATAAATCTTAACTTTGTATTGAATAATATTAATAGGTAAAATAAACTATTGCTTACATTTTGAAAAAGAAAGCATTTTAATATATTGTAATGGTCACTCAATCTACCGTTGATCACAGAGGGTGCCACCAGATCACTGCATATTTGAAAAATTTGTTTACCATGATCAAAAGTGGTTGGTGATGATGGTCTGTGTCAACTAGACTCAGGGAGATAGCAAGAGCTCATGAATATTGTTCAGACAATTGAGAAAAAAAGCACTAAGACAGGGGTCCCCAACCCTATGTCCGCAGGCACCATGGTGCCTGCAAACCATTTTACTTGTGCCCACGGCTATCCGAACACAATAAAAATTTATTTATCTGATACAAATAAATTTAATTTTTAAAATTTCTTATAAATTATTGTATTATATTGTAATCAAATAAATATTTTTTTGTACATTATGTGTATTATTAACAATATCCAACTATAAATTTATATTGAAAAAATAAATAGTGCCTGTCACCTGGCCAGTATTAAAGAATGTGCTCTTAAGTGCAAAAAGGTTGGGGACCCCTGCACTAAGACAAATGTCAGCAACATAATTGAAACTAATTTGAAATTTTATTAAGAGTAACATAAAATCTTAAAGTAGAGCTTTACACACAATAAATATGATTATATCAGGTTTGTACTAGCAAGAATAAAATGTCAACTCTCTGGCAGACAAATTAATTTTTTAATAGTGAATTAGAAAAGGAGGGAATGATGTTCCTTCAGCTGATAATACACCTAATCAATTCTGGTTTCCTTATTCAAAAGTTCTAAAATAAACAGCAAAGGAAAGTTTCTTGCATGAATCAATGAAACCAGCATGAGCAAGCACTAATGATATCATAATGTCCACAGAACTTGCTGCATGGACCAATCATGTTTAAGATTGCCACAGTTGATTACACTGCAAGAACACCAAAATGGTAAATGAATATGACGGAGTCTAAATCATAGAATGGAAGGAAACTTAAATCTCCACTTTAATGAAATAAACTTAGAAAATACTCCAGCATAAATGATTTAAAATGGAGAAAACATTAAATATCTGATTGAAGGAAAACTGACATTTGAAAACTGGGGAATCTCCAATTAAACGATTGGTTAAAACTAAACTGCAATATAAGAAATAAAAGTCTCAAATGGTGACAGGTCAGTAATTAGAAAACTATTTATGTCTGCCAAGCATTTGTCAAGCAAGTAAAATAATTAGAATTACAAATAACATTACAAATTAAATTTTCAGTACATGCTCTGATAAATAAAATTGAAAGCAAACTTGGAATCCTAAAACTAAGATTCCAAGATATACTATAAATACAAAGAAAAGCAAACATATATAAAAAATTATGAGATTAAATAACTAGTAAAACTTTATACATCACACTTATTTTAGATTCAGTGGAGATTTAATTAAAAGAAATTTATTTACCCTGGAAAGAACAAGAAATAATTTTACCCTACAGTAAAGCAGAGTTCACATAGTTTTCTAAGGAGTGTGCACTTTTATTTTTAAGTTCCAATTTTCAGATGTCTTCATTTCTTTATGGCAGCAAGTGTAGAGGCATATTTTGGCATCCTTTTTACTTCAGACTTTTATCATCACCACCATCATCATTTTCTGACATTATCAATCCACTGCAAAATGCAGGTATTTCCAAGTTCAATACATTTCTGTGATATCTAGCCTCTTTTCTTCACATCAACCCAGCATATTTCTTTATTTTTTCCATTCATCTCACAAGTGGTCTCTTTCTAAATCTTTTATAATCTCTTGGAATCCTGTTTAAAATTTCAATTATTCATCTATTATCATCTCTTCTATCAATATGTCTACCTCATGTCACTTCAGTCTCTTAATTCTTTCAATAATGTCAGAAACACATTTTTTCCTACCCATGTAGTTCATTTTTAATCTTTTCTTGTTACACCTAACATGCATCTCTCCATACTTCATTGAATGATAAGAAGTCTCTGAATTCCTCTTCTATTAAGTATCCAATTCTCAGATTCATATATAAAAACACATTTATTAAAAACTCCCCCCCCCAAATATATAGGTATATTTCATTTTAATATTAAGTATTTTTACCAAAAGCAAAGCAAGCATGAGAAATAGTGATGTTTATTGGCTTAAAACCAGTCCTGCCTAATAGGATAGTGGTGGCTATGGTTATTAACAAACCAAAGACACCAAAATGTATGGGTACTGAACTGAGTTCAGATCTATATGACTATATAAGTTGATGAGCTTGGATTGAAAATATTATAGTGTTTTCAATTTAAGTCTCATAGTTTTGTAGTTAAGTAGAGATAAAAGATGGCTGCTGGAGGGTTGCACTAGATCCTAAGATCTAGATGCAGTGCTCTCAGATCCAAGGCTCCTCACTAACAAAGGCCACAAGCCAGAAACTAGTCTGGGAATATTGGATGAGTAGAAATTAGATGGGGGTTTTATGCACACACCTTCTGGCATACATTGATTATTCTGGCTTGCACTGAGTGGCAATACATATAGAGAGTTTTGCCTGTTTTAATAAAGTTTTATTCTATGATAAATTTCATCCATTATGGTCCCATCTGTAATAATAATCTGACCAAGATATTTGTAGTTGTTAACTTCTTTTAATTCATCATTATAAAATTTTTTTATTCTTTTAAGAAAATCCATTGAACATTATTTTAGACTTTTTAATATTTTTCTTTAATCCTCCTTTTTTAGTTTTATCTAATAACTCTTGCAAAATTTCCGTTGTTCTACAGCATTATTTTCAAAAACAAAACTACATCATTTGCAAAATCTAGCTCAAGTAATCCATTTACTTTTATTCCCATTAGCTTTTCATTTTAATCTGCAAAATACTTCCTGTAATCATACTGTAAAAGATATGGAGTCATTCTGTCATATATCCTTCTCGTTGTTAATTCTTTTAGTATCATTATGTAACCTATTTGTTGCTGTTGCATTTTTATAAAATATTCTTCAAAATATGATAATAATCTGGATCTATAACTTGATGATTTAATGCTCTAATCATTGAACAAATGCTTATAGAATCAAATGCCTTTTCATAATCTACAAATCCAAATCATAATGGCAACTCATATTCATTAATTCTTTCTATAACTTCTCTCAATAGTTGAATATGATCCACTGTACTAAAACTACTTTTAAATCCAGCATGTTTTTTTGATTAATTAAAATCCAAAGTTCACTGCAAACAAGTTGTAATTAATTTGATAAAAATTTTGTCTAGGTCTGACAAAATAATAATAGATTTGTAATTTCTAATATCTTCTTTATCACCTTTTAAAATATTAATATTAATATTGCATTCTTCCCAAAACAAAAAAAAAAAAGCTCAACATTTGCATAACGTTATTTACATCAACTTTATTTTAGCGATGACAAAGCATCAGTAGAATAAAATTAATACATACATTGACAATAAATATTAATATCTAAAATAAATAACTAGTGCTAAAATATCTGAAATATCAGTTTATTTTATTTTGCTAACTTTCTGATCCAATAAATCAATATTTTTAAAGAAAGAAATTAGTGGATCATCCAAAAGCATTTGTGGGTCATTAAGTAACTCATATTTTATAGGTTTCAGACTATTACTCTAGTTAACTGAATTAATTAATAATGTAAAGATATAAGATTTTAGTTCTAAGGCATTTTTTATTATTTAATTTTATAAAGATTGCAGTTATGCAACACTTAATAAATCTTAAACTCCTAGATAAGTTAAAGAAAATTGCTTTAAAAGTATAATTTAAGAAATTAAAATATCAAAATAAAAAAAAAATGTTTTTTTTCTTTTTTTTTTTTTAGATTGTATATCAATTGCTTATAGGTTAAAAACATTAAATACTAAAGTACTACAGCAGCACATCATTAGAATTCTGAACATGATTTTAAAAAAAAATCAGCTTTTTTTTGGATTCCATATAATAGCGTTGATTCAGAATCTCTACACTCTATAGTCAGCAAAATCAAATTACTTAGAGTAAATAAAATAAAAACTAGAGTAATATTTAGAGGAAAATTTTAATTATAGTTTTTAAAATTCTATTTAATTTTTTACGTGAATCTAATATTTTTTATTGTACCTGTGTGTATATATATATATATATTAAGTAGACACATTATTAATATTGTTGTGTAATACTAATCCCTCACTATAGGTATGCTCATTATAAGTCAGATACTCCAGTGGTGCACAACCTTTTTATAGACCCCCCTTACTCAGACTAAAATTTTATGTGACCCATTATATGTTGCTACTATCCTATTATAATCATATAAGCATAGTAATATTAAAATCGTTTTACCACATACAATATATTTTTTTAATATGATTTGATATAAGATCTTTGAAAAAAATCTCAAAATTTTTTATGAGCCCCAACAATTTTTCTGCAAGCTCTTGGGGAGTTGTGATCCACAGATTGTGTATTTCTGGTTTACTATGTTCACTTCTCTATTGATTAATGAATGCTCTCTCACATGTACACATGGATTTTTTAAAATATATATACTTGTATTTAAATATTGCATATTCAGAATGTATTATTACATTTAAATATTACATCGATTTTTATATAATTTGAAAAAAAATAGAATATTATTAAAATATATGCACATTATATATAATCACTTATATAATATTATTTTTTCCTTTCATTTGCATTTGAAATTTTATTTAGCAAAATGTTTTTGACATTCATGATTGAAAAGGTTTTACTATTTTCTTCATAGGAAATAGTTACTTCAAAATAAAAAAAAATCATTCTGATGATTTGATGATTTAAAGCTTGCAGTAAATTAACATGATATAATTAAAATATTTAATCCTGATGTATAAATTTAATAGTATTATACTCTCATATCTGCAAGATTATTTGCATTATGTGTGTGTCACATCTTATGCTATAATTAAGACAAAATCAATATATTTACATTTTTTTGGTTTATTTATTAATTACTAAATAAGTATTCTAATATGGATAATGCCATATACCAACCAACAAATATAACACTATTTCTGCTCTAATATTCCATAAAGAATTTAATCTTACCATTTATTTAATCACCAACTACATTACATATAGCTATGATTCTATGATAACACAAAAATAAACATTCAAGAGAAAAATTTAAGCACATGAGGAATAAACAAGCTTCTTGGCTAATAAACCTAATGACAAATAATGAATTCCCACCTAATCTTGAGGTATGCTATTGGTGTGGAACTTAGTCTCACCACCAGAATAAAGGTAACATATACTACTCAACTTTATAAAGTATCATTTTTATAAGGCATGCATACGCAATCTAGGAATATACTTCACTCATGGCAAATACTTAGATATATTAAAGGAGAGAGTTCTCAATCCTAATCAACATAGAACATATCACAAATAACTTTCTTTGTCACAGCTATTTAATATGATTGGTAAATAAATTCATATATAGATAGGACATTATTTCTATCAATTCTTTTAGCATATGGCATTATACTAAATTAACAAAGATAAACAGTTATAAAACTTAATATTTACTAATTATATGAAATAACTGCATAAGACAGACACACATATGTATGAATAAGAGCATGAAAATAACTTCAAATTATATAATATGCAAATGTTATGGTAAAGTAAATGGTAAACTGAAAATAAAACTTTTAGTTTGTGGCAAATTTTAAATGACAGTAGTTATTGTCAATAAATTTCATCATTTCTGATAACAAGATTTATCTTTCGTATATTTATTATTCTCTAAGCCAAATGATCACTTCAAGACATTAAATAAAAAAAAAAATATCCCTCTTCAATGAAACATGCAAAAACATATATATAACCTACATAAGAATTTTTATTTAAATGATAATCATTTACTGGCATATTGCAACTTGCAATAAGCTGTCTGAGACATTCTTGAAGTCAAGGAAATAACATAAATTAAATAAAAAAATACATATATAATAAACCTATCTATCTGTTTATGGTATACCAATAGCAACAAACAAAAAAAGTCACTCTTCTTTAACTTTTGAAAAAATTCACTTGCAAAGTTTCTTAACATAAAGTTTCCTGGATGATGCAAAGGCAAGGATGATGATTTCAGATGAATATGTGTTAGTAAACATGAAGACAAATTCATATAGGATAAACATTCACAATTCAGGTTTAATTAATCAATCTTCAATGTTCTTAGCAATAGCTATTTGAGTTCACTAATACAATGCAAAAGTAATAAACTTTTATTATAACAGAGATAATGGATACATAATTTCAGCTACATATTTGTTTGCTGTTGACCATTAAATTAATTCTGGAAATTTTACAATTTAGCTGGTTTCCAAAAGATTGTTAGCTTTACATAATTTCATAAGTTAGCACACATATAATTATTTTGGTCCATTGCTAATTGATTGTTCACATAAAATCTGCAATTCCTTAAGCAATATTTTTCTTTTATAATTAATCCACGTACCAAGGAGAAACAGGAAATATATAATATTAATGTTCTTCTACTTGATTTAAATCAGGTAGCTTTAAATAAATACTAGTAATTAGTTAATTATTTGCAAGCCACACATTCACTTCTTTAATAAAATATTTTATAAGCATGAATAATAAGCATAGTTATTATCATGTAGTAGTTCAAAATATAGCACAATCCTCTCATTTAACTTAACTTTTATATAATCAGAAGAGAATTTAAATTTAGAGTCTATGGTAGGTTTTGTTAGGCAGTCCTAATAAATTGCCTTAAAAGATTATATTCACACAATTTCATTTTTTCCTTAATATGATAGAAGGCATAGGCAAATAAAGTAGATTTAAGTTATAAGCATATAAATACATTTCAAATGATAGGGTTAATTTAAAATTTAACTGAGTGGAGAAATGAAGAAAATATATCTTATGAACAAATTAGCCTGACATCCTCCTTAAAGCTGTCTGGTAGCTAGAATTCTCATACTGAATTCTATAAAATAATAATGTTTAAAAATTACACTTTGAAGTTTAACCGAATTGATTTCTGGAAGAGATTTAAAAAATTGATCATAGAAAAAGTGGCAGAAGCAGAATGAATAATAATGGATGAATGGATAACTTCTATTACTGACTATCACTTAAATACATCTCCTTTCCATCAATCAAGAGGTCACCTTATTCTCCAAAGGTTACCTCCAAACAAATATTCAAGAAATCTTTTCTTGAAAAAAAAATCATTTTGATTTTCTAAATTAAATCAAACAGAATAAAACAAGTAAAAAATAATAATTTTTACACTATTGAAATAAATGAACATTAATTAACTAGTAAATAAAGTAGTTGATAAGACAATTTAGTTTGTCAAATAATTCACTAATCCATAGATCCATTAATCACTCTAAATATTCTTGCACCTGTTATCAGAGATATTTGCTGTAATTTTAAATGTTTTATTGTAAAATGCAAAATTCTATACTGTAATTAAATATGAAAATGAAATTGGAAGATGATACAGACATACATGCATACACATAGGTTGCTATATGAATACCAAATTATCCTGACTAAAATATGACTGATATGGCTATGGGTTAAACATATTTCACTGATTTTACTACCTATACCTGGATGGGTGTGCCAATGAATAAACAGGTCAGAAAAACATTTAAACAGATACCAAACTATTCTACAAACCAATAAAACAATTTTACATCAACTTAACTTACACATCAACAATTCCTGTAATAATCCACCCCCTTTCTTGCATTAAATATTTCATCAAATATAATAATACTAAATGCTTATAAAATTCCCAATGAACATTTATAAGTAACTCTCACATAAGGTTTTAGACCATTAAAATATTTTTTTTAAATGTTAGTGCTATTTCACTTTTTTTTAAAAGTTAAATGCAGTTATTCACCATTGACACAGTATAATTTAATTAAAGTTAGTTTCTTATTCTCATTTAGAAGGTCACTATATATATATATATATATATATATATATATATATATATATATATATAATTTTAATGGTAAATACAATATTATAGTTTATATTCTTTTGTAGTGCTTTCGATTACATGGTAATTTTCATCAACTTTAACTGAATTTCAAATTTTTTAAACTTAATGTTATTTATATTTCCATAAGCTGTGTATAGTTGTATTTGCAACTTGCCTATTAATAACATCGTCCTTATATTTATCAATCAAAATTGCCTCTTTAATTTTCCTCTTTTTATGAATTCTTTCTTTCATTAATATTTTTATTTCACTACTATTAAATATAAACATATAATTACAAGTCTTTTCATGGTCAAAGAATACTGAAACTGTATTAAATTGACTATTTACATTATTTTTAATTTGATTATATAATAATTGATGCTCCTTCAATCTTTTCTTCACAGAACATCTTGATTCACTGATATATAATTTCTGACATCCACATGAAATCTGATAAATTATATTACTTCTTTGCAATTTAGGAATTATATTCTTAGAATTATTAATCAATCGATTAACATTCAGAGGAACACAAAATGAAATATTATACATTTCTTTAAATTTATTCTTAATTAATTTAGATTGCATATTACTTATAAATGGCATAGATATCCATTTTTTATTATCTAAAGCAACACTGCAAACTCTCTTCTTATTATTAAATGAATTTACTGTACACAAGATTTGGTTTTTATCATAACCAACCTTTAAAAGTTCATTAGCAAAGAGTTCAATATTAAAAATTTGATCACTCTTATATTTACATAATTTATCATTGCAATGCAAAAACGATTTCAGACTTGCCATTTTATGTATCATTGGCACACGTGATTTAAAATGAATGTATTCTCTTTCTTCAATAGCTTTAAAAATTAATTTATAATTTAAATCAGTATCATCTCTAAATATTTGTAAATCCAAAAAATTTATTTTTCCATTTTAGTCATTCTCAATAGTCCATTTTAAATTGTTTAAATTATTCAGATTATATATAAGAAAATCAATAATGTCTTTACGACCACAAACAAAAACATCATCAACATATCTAGTATAAATTTTAATATTTTCAAAATTATAAGAATTAAATATAATATCTTCATATTTCGACAATGTAAAATTACAAATTTGTGCTACCATAGGTAATCCCATTGGCCATCCTTTACCCATTTTATAAAACTTATCATTATATGTTGCAATAATATTATCACTTATAAATTTTAGTGATTCAATAATAAAATTTATTTAATGTTTATTTACAGACATATTATTTAGTTCAATTTCAATTAAATTTATAAATTCAAGACAATCAATTGATCCATATAATTCCGTTACATCCAATAAAGCTAACAGATCATTATCATTTATTTTTATATTTTTAATTCTATCAACAAATTTATAAGAAGATGCAATTCTATATTTTCCAAAACTTAACATATCTAATAACAATTTACCAATATATTTAGCTGTTTTATACATAAACGATCCACCAAAATCAATCATCAATCTAAGAGGATTTCCTACTTTTTGAAGTTTAATATTAGCAAATATTCTTGGGCATATAGATGTAGATGGATACATATCATAGTATGTACAACAATTCATAAAATAACTTTTAGCCTTTTTTAAAATACTATTTATAAATTTCACATGTTGTCCCTCCATGTTATAATTATCAATAATATCAAATCCCAATTTATTCATTTGTATTTCAATTTTATCATTATATGCATCTTTTGTAATAAAACACATTCGTAAACCCTTGTCTTCTTTCAAAAATATATTTTGCTCAGTTTTAAGAAGATTTTTAAATTCAGAAGTAGCATAATTCCATGACCAATCATATCTATTAGTTTATATTTTAAATTTAAAAATCTCCTTAATAATATTACTACAATCTTGTAAATTCATATTATCATCAAAAACGTTCTGCACTGACACAATCAATTCTTTATTATAATATTTAAATACACTTCCTACATACTTTGAACCATATTGTAATACATATTTTTGCATAAAACTAATTTTTTCTTCTGTTAAATTCATGTAATTATCATCACCATAACTATTTGGATAATAACAATTATATAAAAAGTCAATTTTCTTATCAAATTTTTTAATCCAATTTTGTCAACACTTTTTAAATTAATAATTCTAAGAGTATAATTCCTAAATTGCAAAGAATATAATTTATCAGATTTCATGTTGATGTCAAAATTTTATATTGGTAAATTGAGATGTTCTGTGGATAAAAAATTGAAAGAGCATCAATTATTATATAATCGAATTAAAAATAATATAAATAGTCAATTCAATACAGTTTCAGTATTCTTTGACCATGAAAAGACTTGTAAGTATAGGTTTACATTTAATAGTAGTGAAATAAAAATATTAATGGAAGAAAGAAATCATAAAAAAAGGAAAATTAAAGAGGCAATTTTGATTGATAAATATAAGGATGATGTTATTAATAGGCAAGTTGCAAATACAGCCATATACAGCTTATGGAAATATACATAACATTAGGTTTAAAAAATTTGAAATTCAGTTAAAGCTGATGAGGATTATCATGTAATCGAAGGCGCTACAAAAAAATTTAAACTATAATATTGTATTTACCATTAAAAATTTTATTTTTATATATATATAATATTTTATAAAAGGAATTGTACTTTACATTTATGATATATATATATATATATATATATATATATATCATAAATGTAAAGTATATATATATATATATATATATATATATATATATATATATATTGTATCTATATTGATATAGGCACATATAATTTTATCTAAAATTATTATTAAAGTAATCTTTCATAAAAGAAAAACAAAATTAAATGTTGGAGAGTTTATTGCAGCTTGTTTTCGAAAAAGATAAGAATTAAATAGTTTTTTTTTAGTATTCGTAAAAATATAATTTAAAGGATTAAAACATACAAATCTCTGTTCATTCAAGTTTAATTAAAGAAAAAATAATGTTAACACTAATATATGACCGTATATATGTGCGATTGTCAACAATAGAATAAATGTTATTATAAAGTTAAAGAAGATTATTATTAAAAAACACAGCAATGGTTATTAATTAAAATATAAAACAACATCTCTGCATGGCTATTACTAATTAAGCAATCTTCCAAAACACGTTTATCAAAGGATTAATTGATAAGGAATTTGACAACAGATCTTTGCCGGAGATATCAGAAAGACAACAAGGTGCAGGTATAAATAGTCCTTTTTTATCAGACAGTAATTCATTCCACAAATTAGTTGAGACAATCAGTTCCACAAATTAATTGAGTTGAGACAATCAGTTCACAAAGTTATTGAGAGAGTGCAGTTCAGAAATTAATTGAGTCAGTTAAGAAACAAAATGCAGTGCTGAGAATATTTTGGAACGCACATTCACCTCCAGCCCAGATGTCTGAGAAAACAGCAGATCTGCCTGTGAAATAATGTCAGCTTAACATCTTAGAAAATCTCCATCAGTATCTATTTGTCTCCGATAGCAATAATCGTGAAAATCAGGAAACTCAGCAAGGAAATGTCCCAGCCGGCTGGTAAGCATTTATAATGGAAATATCCTCACCGAAAGCAGCCTCCAAAGAACAAAATTCTATGTAAACATTCAAAATCCTAGGTAAAACATTTTCTTATTTTCATTATACTGTAATAGCCATTGCATTTCATTAATTCGTGCGAATCCTCCAAGAGTCTAATTATATGAACTCGATATCATACATAAATGAACTATTGATGTGTGTGATTAAATTTCAAATGCTATGTAATACTTTAATATGATGATGTGTGTGTGCATGAGTTAATATGTGCGTGATCCTTATATCAATATTATTAGTTAAATTAGGTAAATACCAGTGTTTTGTTATGAAAGTAAACAAGAATATTTAAACTAGTTTAGAAATGTTAATTTAAAATATGCGTGTGTTTTATTAGAATGTTTAAATTTAGTAAATAAATGTTAGTTAATAAATTATCTTTAAAATTAAACTTTATTTGTCAGTCAATTCTTTTTATCAATCCTTTTACCAAATTCTTTTTATCAATTCTTTTTAACAAATTCTTTTATTAATTCTTTTAATCACTAATTAAGTATAATCTATTAGTGATTACAAACAGCTGAGCTAGTCGTGGATTTAGGCGTTGGGTTAGTGGCCATTGCTCAAAGTGCATTATTTATTCATCCTTGAATAGATAGCTGGCGCCCGTGTTTATACACAAACAAAAAAAGATGCTTTGAACTTGGTGTTGAACTCAACAGCCGAGAAGAATTTATGTCCTGGAAATGTAATGCTAGTTATATATATTATAGCTATCGTTTGGGCATACATATTCTCCGAGTATGTTCTTCTCTGCCTAAGAGACCGGTGTTTCGAATACACATATTTGAATACAGGTTCAAATGGCTAGACCCAACTTGGTGCTAAACCTAAGAAACAATAGTAAAGAAATACTTTGTTTCTTGTTTGAAAATTTTGTTTTATACAAAAGTTAAACTACGTATGTAAAAGTGTTTAATTTTAAAAAAGAATTGACTGAAACTTTCTTTTTTTTTCGAAATGAAAAGAGATTTTGACATTTATGCTATCAAATCAGAGTCAATTGGGTGTTATGGGTGGAGTTAAAGCATTAAAAGTGGGTAGTGAAACGGACAAAAGGCTGGAGTTAACGTGAGTTTCCGTCTTAGTAAGAAAAATAAATAAATAAATCGTATAGTAAATTTAGTCTAACATAAGCGCTAGTTTGTAATAAAATATTGTTTTAAAAATGGAAAAAGAGAAAGAAATGTCTGAGACGCAGATGCTGAAAATGGTGATAAATATGATGGAAGAAATGCGTCAAGAATTCAGGCAAAGTCATCAAGAATTCATTGCGGGAATAAGAGAAATAAGATGTGAAATTAAAGGAATGAGGAGAGAAATAATAGAGAAAGTAGAGGAGAACCAAGAAAGCAGAGAGTTAGATTTAGTTAAAGAAAATCAGTAAGTTGAGGTCATGAAAGATATAGAAATTGAGGTAGAACTAGATAGTGTTGAAACAGAGAAGACTGAAATAGAAATTAAAGCAGAACAGGATAGTGCTAAGATAGAGAAAAACATAGATCAAGAAATAGAAGAGAGACATAAGTTCAAGGTAGAAGATAGCGTTGAAAAGTTTTTACAAAAATTTAAAAAGGTTAAAGTAAAAGTTCGTGTTGGTTTTAAACGGAGATGTAAATCAAAGAGAAAGTGCAAGGAAAAATATTCACGGTTAGGAAAAATACGGAGATCTAGCTTAAAAGTTTTCTAATTTACAAGGCAGAAAATAGAACGGAGATAGAAAGAGATAAAGCAGCAAACTTTATAGATGTGAGGATATGGAGCATAATTTATGTTAGTAAATTAGTAGAAAGAAAGAAGGAACCACCGGACATATTTAAAAGATGGTAAACAGGCGGAATAGTAAAGGAAATAAACAAAAAGGACCGGAAATGGACAATGAGCAGGAATATGATTATTCTAATGTCAATAATTTAAGAAGTTTAAATCTGAAACTTCTATTTAAAACTAAAATAATAAAATTAAAAATAACTGAATAATAAATTAAATGTTTGAAAGCAATAATAATAACGAAGGCTTCACAAAATAAAAGATTTTTTTTCTCCACGCACATATTAATTAAGGAAATATTCGTAGTAAAATAAAATAGTTCTTTGAATATACGCATGTTAAAATAAAAGTTTGTATAAGAATACCGTCAAAATAGTTTTTTTTTTTTGAGTACACGCACGTTAATATATAAGTTAAAGTAATGGGTTAAAAGTAATATCGTAATATAAATAAATATGTAAATTGATGTCCGTGATAGTTTAGAATAGTATTGTAAGTTAAATAAATATGTAAGATAATGTTTGTAATAGTTCAGAATAATATAAATAAATATGTTAAAGTAATGTTCATGTGTATTTAAAATAATATTGTATAAAGTCAATCTAAGTTATATTAGGAGTGTATAAGGATTCGAATCTAAAGGGATGAGGGTAGTATTGAAATAAGTTAGATAAGGATTAAGTTTAAAGTTCTCGACTGGATAAATTCTAGTACCCGCAACGGATTGGCCGGGATCATTCCTCTTTTTAAAAAACACACTGGCAACAACCAGAGTAAATCGTAAGTCACTTTTCAGGGGAGAATCCCCATATCTCGTACCTAGTTTTCCAAAGTGTAAGTCGGAAATGGACAGTTGAAAATTCCTGCCATTGCAGCTGCTTAGTCAAAGTCCGATCAAGAGAATCAGCAATCGTTTTCGAGGGCGTAAGTCGGAAATGGACAGTTGAAATTCCTGCCATTTGCAGCCACCTTTCTTAGTCAAAGTCCGATCAAGAGAATCGGCAGCCGAAGCTTCGTTTACAAAAGATCCCTGTGCCACAAATTTAGTTTGTCCTCATGGTCATTATCCAGGATGAACATTGTAAGCAATGTTACCAGCATAGAAAGAAGAAAAGCATAATTGAAGATTGCCCTTAGTATGGAAAGAAAAAGATACCAAAAAGCAAACTTAGAAAGAATAATAAATTAAGATTTAATGTTGTCAGAGATAAAATGGTCAAAAATGACACATTTTACTCTCAAAAGGAAGGGTGGTGTAATGTACCTATATTGATATAGGCACATATAATTTTATCTAAAATTATTATTAAAGTAATCTTTCATAAAAGAAAAACATAAAATTAAATGTTGGAGAGTTTATTGCAGCTTGTTTTCGAAAAAGATAAGAATTAAATAGTTTTTTTTAGTATTCGTAAAAATATAATTTAAAGGGTTAAAACATACAAATCTCTGTTCATTCAAGTTTAATTAAAGAAAAAATAATGTTAAAACTAATATATGACCGTATATATGTGCGATTGTCAACAATAGAATAAATGTTATTATAAAGTTAAAGAAGATTATTATTAAAAAACATGCAATGGTTATTAATTAAAATATAAAACAACATCTCTGCATGGCTATTACTAATTAAGCAATCTTCCAAAACACGTTTATCAAAGGATTAATTGATAAGGAATTTGACAACAGATCTTTGCCGGAGATATCAGAAAGACAAGTATAAATAGACCTTTTTTATCGGACAGTAATTCATTCCACAAATTAGTTGAGACAATCAGTTCCACAAATTAATTGAGTTGAGACAATCAGTTCACAAAGTTATTGAGAGAGTGCAGTTCGGAAATTAATTGAGTCAGTTAAGAAACAAAATGCAGTGCTGAGAATATTTTGGAACGCACGTTCACCTCCAGCCCAGATGTCCGAGAAAACAGCAGATCTGCCCATGAAATAATATCAGCTTAACATCTTAGAAAATCTCCGTCAGTATCTATTTGTCTCCAATAGCAATAATCGTGAAAATCAGGAAACTCAGCAAGGAAACGTCCTAGCCAGCTGGTAAGCAGTTATAATGGAAATATCCTCACCGAAAGCAGCCTCCAAAGAACAAAATTCTACATCAACATTCAAAATCCTAGGTAAAACATTTGCTTATTTTCGTTATACTGTAATAGCCATTGCATTTCATTAATTCGTGCAAATCCTCCAAGAGTCTAATTATATGAACTCGATATCATACATAAATGAACTATTGATGTGTGTGATTAAATTTCAAATGCTATGTAATACTTTAATATTATGATGTGTGTGTGCATGAATTAATATGTGCGTGATCCTTATATCAATATTATTAGTTAAATTAGATAAATACCAGTGTTTTGTTAGGAAAGTAAACAAGAATATTTAAACTAGTTTAGAAATGTTAATTTAAAATATGCATGTGTTTTATTAGAATGTTTAAATTTAGTAAATAAATGTTAGTTAATAAATTATCTTTAAAATTAAACTTTATTTGTCGGTCAATTCTTTTTATCAATCCTTTTACCAAATTCTTTTTATCAATTCTTTTTAAAAAATTCTTTTATTAATTCTTTTAATCACTAATTAAGTATAATCTATTAGTGATTACAAACAGCTGAGCTAGTCGTGGATTTAGGCGTTGGGTTAGTGGCCATTGCTCAAAGTGCGTTATTTATTCATCCTTGAATAGATAGCTGGCGCCCGTGTTTATACACAAACAAAAAAAGGTGCTTTGAACTTGGTGTTGAACTCAACAGCCGAGAAGAAGTTATGACCTGGAAATGTAATGCTAGTTATATATATTATAGCTATCGTTTGGGCATACATACTCTCCGAGTATGTTCTTCTCTGCCTAAGAGACCGGTGTTTCGAATACACATATTCGAATACGGTTCAATATATATATATTGTAACCCTCCCCCAACACCTATCCTACCTTTCCTCTTAACAAATACCTGGGGTAACACTTCTATTGATATTAGAATAAATGTCTAGTCTGATCTTGCTTTAAATTATTAATGAGACTCTTATAATACTGTCCTACCATAGCTTAGCTCAGTGAGGGTTACAGAGATCTATAAGGTGTAAAATGCATACTAAATATAGGAGGAAACATTATGATTTAACAGGAATAAAACATCTATTAAGTTTTAAAATAAATAAATAATTGAAATTGGTAAAGTTCCATCATTTAAATTTACAAGTTACAGTTTAACCTCATCTCCTCCCATCATCCAAATGCATTGAACAACCTTTACTGTATGATAGAATTAAATTAATAAAATAAAGATGCAGTACTAATTAACTCTACTATATGATAGGTTAAAATTAATTACAAAATATAGCACTACTTAGCTTTTATTGTACAGTAATTTAAAATAAATAACTAAAATAATGTCTAATCTAAATTAATAAGGGAATATCTCAGGGAATTAATTTATTGTATGGCTTAATTTTAAATCTATACTTTATAACAACTACTAATTACCATCATAAAAGTAATGACATAAATTAAGCATTATTCTAATAAAATAGTAGTAGCTAGACAATGAAAGAAATAGGGTGCATTTTGATTTCAATTCATCATCTAAATAATAACTGAGTAATAAAATTTCCAGAGAATCATTAAATAGTCAAGCAGTTCATGTAGTGTTTGGATCAAGAAAACAACATCATCAGATTTGAACATGTTTATTATTAAATTAATAAATAATGCAATCATATCATATTGGATATGAAAGTGTGTGTGCATGTGTGGAAATATAGCACATGAATGCATGCCAAAGAAGAAGAACTGAACAAAGTTTTTAAATAAATAAAATATTTATTACAAGATATAACTAAATAAACATTTTGCATTTCTAATTTATACATATACACATTTTGGATAATTCCAATATTATTGATGAAATAGATTACATAAGAATAAATAATGTCAAAATAAACTTCCTTATAATTTATTCCAACATATATCAGCTAGCTATCAGCCCATTCTGATAAGCCAGTGACAAGAAACATTTATTAGCACTACACTAAATGATTAAATATGAAATTAAACTTCTTGGTATTTTCATTTCAAATATACACTAGCTATCAGTAAATTTTGATATGCTTATGAAAAAGAAACATTTATAAACACTAGCATTAAAATAGTAAAACATGAAACTAAACTTCTTGATACTTTACTTAAAGTACACATATGCTATTAGATAACACCAACATTCTGCTAACTAAATCAACACTGGGGTAGTTAAACATCAAAATAATACAATAGGGGTTTAAATCTATGAGTAAGAGGTCAAGCTATCCTTCATAAATCAATTAAATAATTCTATTAATTAGCTACACTTTCTTTCCTTTTGCTTGCTCATTCAAAATGAGGATGAAACATTCTGTAAATTGATGATAAAAAACTTAAAATAATTAATGTGATATGATTTAAAATATTTATTTAAGACTTACAAATCAGTGATAGATTTTCTCCATAACTTCAGAATTGATAATATTTTATGCATGCATCTGAATTGTGCTACCTGCTATAAAATAATTAACACAGCTAGATCCAATCAGTTTACTCATTAAATCAAGAGATAAAATGTCATAATATGGATGATGCCATGGCAGACCAAGCTTTAACACTGATTCTAATTCAGATGTCTGTAAAAGAAATCATTTCTACTTTAATTTTCTTTTTTTGTTAGCAAACTACATTACACATGGCTATGAATAAATGTGAGAAAACATTCCACATGGATACATGAGGGATAAGAAGCCTTTCTTAGCTCTAATCATTTAAATAACAGAACACAGTGACTCCCTAGCCTAATTCTGAAGCTTAAATGCTGGCATGAACTTTGTCTCATCACCAAAAAACAAGGGAAATACACTACTTCACATAATATAATCATCCTAATACCTAATTACTTAATCTGAAAAATATAATCCACTCATGACAAATATTTCAATAAACTGAGGGATAGTTTTCTCAATCCCTATAACACAATATATATATATATCACAAACGCTTTCTTCTCTATAGCCACAAAATATGTTTTAATCTAAGCATAAATAAAATAATAAATTCACTGTCAAATAAATCCCTAATCCTTCCATTTTTTTGGCCCATCACTCCATCCAAAACTGATGGAAAGTAAGTTATTTATACTTTCAATTCAAAAATTATATAAATAGATTAAACAACAGACTGGTATATATACATAATAACACATAAAACCATTTCAAATCACATTCAATAAATAAATAAATACTGTAATGATATTAATTAATAAGTTATAAAATATAAATCTCATTCCTGATGCATTATAAATGTTTAAATTTATAATATAATGGTTACTATTAAATAAACCTCATCCTTCTAGAAAAGCAAAGATAAATTAATTCTTTAGTGTAATTGACAGTAACCAATAATTGAAATAAAAGTTTCATTTGTGATGAATTACAAATCTCTAAATTTGAAGCAAAATAATTATTAATAAATGGATCCTGTAATTTCTGAAAATGGAAAGATAAAATAATAAATTCTATGCATTTACCCCTTCTCAAAATTAGCTGTTAGTTTTCTAATAGCAGACAAGTATTTCTTGTGCCACATATGCTTATAGAAACAATGATATATAATAGAAATTATATTAAAATAATAATTAATTACCTAGTACAGTATTTCTCCATATTATACTTTTCTGAGATGTTCTTGAAGAAAGAAATAGTAGTTAAATAATAATAATAATAAATAAGACAAATAATTGATCTACCTATCGATCATATACTAATAAAAAAAATTCATTATATCTTTTTTTAGCTGGAACATAATAAGAGTTCATTAGCACAGTCTGTAAATAACACATCTTGGTCATGTATGGAAATGATGATGATAATTGTAAAATAATAGGTAAATACCTAACAATTTTCTGTAAGGCATTTGGATCCAATTAAAAAGCATTTCAAAAGTTCTTAGCAATAGCTAATGAAACTGCTGGCAATATCCATGTAAGACATTGAATAATGGCAAATAAATGTTTATTACTGCATATGTTTAATAATAATTTATGGTTTAATTCATTAAATTCATCAAGGCATTTGTGCTAAGATATCAAAGTCATCCATCAGGCACATAGCTGATTAATTCATAATATTTATTTAAGTCTACATAAGTTTATTGATAGTTTATTTTAATAAAAAAAATCAAATGCAAACAAGGAGAACAATAAGATAAAGAAACACATCCAGTTTCATGCTCTTCCACTCATTCAGTTATAAGTACATTTAGAGATAAGTTAATGATTCATTAATTATATATATGTGTCACACATTTCATTCTTTAATTCTAGAAATGAATGGTAGGTATATTTCTTGTCAATAATAATAATAAAGCATGTTATAATAAGTTATATGCACACATCCTTTCATTTAAACTTTATTCTTTTATAGCTAGTAGAAATTATTAATACAGAATTTTTGAAATGTTTTATAAAAAAGTTCAGCATAAATTTTCCAGAATAATAGCAAAATTCACACATTCCAATTATTTCCTTAATGTTAGAGATTAAAATTAGGCAAATCAAATTTGAAATATAGACACACATTTCAATTGTTTTTTTAGTATTAGAGATTAAATTTAGGCAAAGCAAATTTATAATATTGACAAACATTTCAATTGTTTCTTTAATATTAGAGATAAAATTTAGGCAAAGCAAATATATAATATAGACACACATATGCATCCCAAATTATGATTTTAGATCTAAATTAGTCAATTGGAAGTATAGAGAAGATAAACCTTGTTTTTAAAGTTGTTTATATCTGCATACTAGTCTTTACTTTCCCCAGAAGAATTTCTTAACTATTTTCATTCAGAAAATTAATAGAAGTTTGTATTTTTGAGTTTGAATTATGGAAGAACCAATTTGTAGAGAAAAAAATTGTAGTAATTTGGAGAGAGAAATGTTGTAATAAAAGAAAAGCCAACTTTTTGTAAAAGTATCCCCCTTCTATATCTGATTATTCCTTAACCATTTGTTTCTTCCACCAATCCAACATCATTTAAAAGTTTAACTCTAGAAATAAAGATTACTAATCCTACTGTACTGAGATAATTAGTTACAAATATGCAAGAACTTTTTCTCTCTTGAAAAAAAATCATTTTGTCTTTAAAAAATTATTAATTAAATTGAACCAATATTAAAATATTCTGTATTTCTAAAGTAACAAAAAATAATTATTTTAGTAAATAAATAATTGATAGTGTATTTGTCTATTTGACAATTAACTGCTTCATTGATCTATTAATTAATTTAAAATGTATTTTAACTGGTTATCCAAGCTGTTGATCATGAAATTAAATATTTTACTGTAAAACATGATATCTGGTAGTTTAATGAAGTACATGAATGAAAAATAAAGTTGACAGATGGCACAAGCATACATGCACATTCATAAATGCTGTACTACAGGTACTAAACCAATCTGATCAAAATATAAGTTTCTATGACTTTGAATCAAATATACTGCACTAATTACACTATGGATTGAAGTATTACAGAGCAAATAAAACAGAAAATCAACAAAACAAATATTAACACTGTCTTTCAGACAAATAAGACAAACTTGGATCAATTTAGACTATACACTAGCAATTTCTGTGACAAGCCACAACCCTTGCTGTCATTAAATACTCACTAAAAAAATATTAATTATCTCAAAACTTTCAGATAGTACCTGCAAATGCTTTTTAAACAGAGCTTTAGATTATTAATAAAAAAAATTTTAAATTTCAGGTTTTTTTTTTTTTTAGTTAAATGCAACCAGCTGTTATTGATACAGTGCTACTTAATTACAATTGGCTTCTTGTGCCTATTCAGAAGGTCACAATATATATATATATATATATATATATATATATATATATATATATATATATATATATATATATATATATATATATATATATATATATATATATATATATATATAAGAGCCCACTAATAGCTCTAAACAAGCTTATTTATTTTATTTTTTATGATAAATGCTACAAGAGAAAATACCTGTAGGTGTCTGACGATTTAGATTTAGATCTTTTTCTTAATATTTAAGAATTAGATAAATGCTTGGCTTGAGTTAGTATTTTGAATCTAATGTCCTAGCTCCTCACTGACAAGATCCATAGCTCAAAATCAGTCTGGGAATGGAGACCATCATAGATAAAGGCTTCAGGTCTTTTCTCTTGTAACATTTATCATAAAAAATAAAATAAATAAGCTTGTTTAGAGCTATTAGCAGGCTCTTTATATATTACATATTGGTAATGGAAGCTATATAAATCATGTGACATGTGACTGATTTTTATTAATATTATAATTTTGCTATTAGGGCTTTGGATATATTAAATTGCTAAGTCTACTAATATATGGGATCACTGAATTTAGTTCAGGCCCATATAGTTTTTTTAGTTAAAGAGCTGAATTTGAAGACATGTAAGTGTCTGAAGATTTAGATCTTTTTCTTAATATTTAAGAATTCAATAAATGCTTGGCTTGAGTTAGTATTTTGAATATAATGTCATATTCCTCATTGATGAGAGCCATAGCTCAAAACTGGTCTGGGGATGAGGGCCATCATAAATAAAGGCTTCAGGTATTTTCTTTTGTAGCATTTATCATAAAAAATAAAATAAATAAGCTTGTTTAGAGCTAGCTATTAGCAGGATCTTTATATATTACATATTGGTAATGCTAGCTATATAAGTCATGTGACATGTGACTGATTTATATATATGCATAATGTATCAATGCTGTATTAGGTAACTAAATAATAAGTTGATATAACCAGATCTTACATATATATTGAAGCAAAGCAAATCCCAATTGGTAATATAAGTGAAGGTAAGACACTAAAAAATTACTAGAAATATATATATAACAGGGGTCCCCAACCTTTTTGCACTTAAGAGCACATTCTATAATACCGGCCAGGTGGCGGGCACCATTTATTTTTTCAACCAGGTGGGGGGCACCTATTATTTTTTCAATGAAAATTTATAATTGGATATTGTTAATAATACACATAATGTACAAAAAAAATATTTATTTCAAAAATAAAATTTTAACTTATAATTAACGTTTATATTTTTACTCTGTAAAAGTATAGTATGCCCTACAATTTGATTACAATATAATAAATATAATACAATAATTTATAAAAAAATTTAAAAATTTAATTTATTTATATCAGATAAATAATTTTTATCATGTTCGGATAGCGGCGGGCACACATAAAATGGTCTGCGGGTGCCATGGTGCCCGCGGGCATAGGGTTGGGGACCCCTGATATATAATAACACTTAATTTGTGTTAAACATTTTGTATGTCACAAATAAGGATATAACAATGACATAAACTATAAAAAGCTAGCTATAGTAACAATCAAAGGTCAAGTACTTTGCCAAGTAATTCCTGAATCGATTATTATGATACTATCTGGACAATAGATAATGCAGCAATTAAAGAGTAAATGACTTTCATTCAAATATATTCACTTGCTAAATGTAATTTTAATATGAGACTAGAAGAAGCAAAAAGGACTTTTAATATAAATAGAATAAGGAAATTAATTTGAGCAATAGGATAAATTTCTAGAAAAGCATTTTAAACTTCCAAAAGAAAAGGAGAGAAATTAAAGAAAAACGTCTAATTAAATGTGAATTCAGAAAAAGAAGTATATACATAGCCAGCATAGCAAATGATAGAACAATTCTATTTTATTGCCTATAAATTTTCTTTCTTTTTATTTATCAACTGCGAACTGGAGTTGATTGTCATTGGTGGGATCATTGATCTTCTAACCATGAGAGTTTAATACCTGTAGTGTCTACTTTTAAAACGCCTAATAGACTATCTTTCATACACTATGGAATGATTGTGAAAGGATTGGAAGAAAACAACAGATAGCTGATGCAGTTTTGTTCTGAATGTGCAATTCAAAAGCGGTGATGAACGATATCTATTTGCATGGAGAAAAGCTGCTCAAAATGTATGAACTGTAATTTATGAAGGACTTTGTTGACTCATTTGTTGACTCATGAAGTCTGATTTAATCGATTCAATGAAATTATGTTTTGTTACATGTTATGATTTCTTATTTTTAAACACCTATATATGTACTGTTATTTTTATTATTATTATTATTTCATTCTTATCACTCAGAAACGTAAAACCCTCCAATTCAACATTTTTGGGAGAGTTAATTTTAGTAGAGCATGAGAAGAGAAGGGAGGGAAGGTTAAATTTAGTTAAAACTCTTTTTTTCTTTAATAAAAATTGTTAATCTTCTTCCTTAGCACTTGACTTTCACTTATTCTTATTATCTGGGATTAGAGGTAAGAATTTTACTTGTTGCATACTTATTTGGTATAAACGATTAACCCTCTAAATAAATGAACTGTCTTGTCAATTACATTAGTGAAGGAAGGGGATCTTCAGACTTATTAATCTGCAACAACTGGAACCGGACCACAATGAGATATATGTGTATATATCAAACATCAAGTTAATTTAGCTAGTCAGATCCAAGTTCACTAAAAACAAATTTATCATTTTTTTATTATTACCTTAGCCTCTATCATCGGGATGATGGGATAGGTAACTTTACATTATTAAATTGTTGACATGATAGATGCTCATTATTGGCATTTAAACTAAGAATTTTATAAATACTGTTCAAACTCTTGGATCATTCTAATTTTCGATCTTATTACTTTTTTATAATAAATGTTTTAAAATCTGTTAAACCGATATAGTTAGTCTCTTCTGTTTATTAAATCAATCATTGCATTTATAAATAAAGTTTAGGCCTTATGAATACGCGCACATGCACACATCACTCTTTTGTAATTATATCAGAGAGATCTTAGGTTAATGCATTTCACTAATGATAACTTTTATGAAGTAGTCTAATCATAAGTCTGTATAGGCACATCTCTGTTAATAGAGTCAAGGATGAATTTTTCCTAAGTTCGAATAATGAGGTATAACGGAACCGGAAGAGGGGGTGAGATGTGTATGAACTGACCCAAATTGCATCTAGATTTAATAAGTGAATTTTGAGCTGGTCTATCGGACATGGGTGCAATCATAGGTTATGTGCTTCTTCGCATCATCTCCAACATTCTACCCAAAGACCTCAGGTCCAACCATTGTCAGATACATCCCTCTCTTCCAAACGAGATAGTCTGGACCATTACAATATATATATATAAAGTGAATAAATTTAAATCCAGTCAAAATCCAATATGAAAGAACTGACCAGCTCAAAATGTATCATATTATACATACAAGTAAAAAAAAAAAAAGAAACTGCTTTTAAAATACTCAGATTACAGTAAATGTTTCCCATACAGTCTTCAGTAAAAAAAAAACATTTAAAAAAAGATATTGATTAGTAGGTTTTCCAATTATTAGATTGTAAGGATCTAAGTGGTTTTCTAGTTAAAAATAGCAAGACACTCATTTTCTGACCAGTATTTGATGGTAATCTGAATTGTTTATTTGATGGATGTCAAAATGAAAAATCTTAAGACTATTTAAAATCTGTAAAAAGTTTTTAAATTTGGCTCAGATTCATATTTACTTCAGAGACATGGCATACAATTCGATAATAATAAGCACTGAATTAATACTTAAAAAATAATAACAAACATACATTCTACAAAAAATTGAAAATAATAATCTGAAATGTGTAAAAAAATTAACCTATGTAGATATATTATATGCGGCTTTTTAACATTAATTTCAGTATTATATCTATGTATATACATAAATCATTAAAATTCGCCAACACTTAGATTATCCCATTATCAACAACAATAAACGATCTCAATCTGATCTCAAGGCAATCTCCTTCTATACAGATATAAAGAAAAAATGAATTAATACCATAGACAATATGTAATAAATAAGCAATTTCCACACAAGTATGTAGATAATAATTACTGGAATAAAATTAAGTATAAATACAATATTTATTAACTGCTAAGCCAGGCTTTCAATGCAGAGTATCTTTGTCAAAGCATAACTGATATAGAAGATTAGCAAGAAAGTGCTGGCATTCCCAACTGTGTCTAAAGATGAGTTGAAGTAGTCATAGATTTTAATAAATTTGCAAGTGTAAATATATGTGTGTGTAAATCATGCAGTCAAATTAAATGGTAAATAGAATGCTATTGGTCTTTATATTAATTGCATTTACAGAATTTATAATATACTGATCTTTTACTTTTCATTTCCTGTTGTTGCTCTCAACATAAACAATTTTAGGATCAGCAGTTTAAAAAAGTGGTCACAATTCTTTTCATGATTGATAAATACTGAGCTATAAAAGGTACTGGACTTGGCTCTATTATTCTAATGAATATGTTGAAAAATTCTCAATTTGTAATTAACAATTTTGAATTAGTATGAGTAGTGCCTGACATTACAAAACTAGCAGTCTAACAGAATAGACAAGATTAAACTTTATCATTATGACTTGAATGATTTTATCTTTAATTATGAATGAGTCCATTCTGTTATAATGGGCATCTGAAATCACTGTTAAAGTTTTTATTTAGAATTGATTTCAATTTTGAATGAAATTGGGAATGAATGGCATGTTGATCCATGATTTAAGGTTGGGATATATATTATATTTGTGTCTATAGTTGAATTTCCCTACAAGAAAAATTTAATTAAAGTTGGCTATTCTGTCATCATGTTTGCTATAGACCTTCCAACATTTATCCACGGATTGACATGTCATTCATCCCCTATATTCACTCAAAATTGAAATCAATTCTATCAAAGACTTTAACATTGGTTTCAGATGTCCATTATCATTGAATAGGCTCATTAATAATTCTAAAAATAAAATAAATCATGATTACAAAGCTCAACTTGTATATTCCTTGGACTTCCAGTTCTGTAATGCCAGATACTATGGTGAAACTCATGCTAATTTAAAATCGAAAATTTCTCAACTCCCTTGTATAATGGGTTAAATCCAGCATCTCTTATAGCTCAGTATTCTTTGGCAATGAAAAGAACACTTATCCCTCTTTTAAGCCTGCTGACTCTAAAATTGTTTGTCTTGAGAGCAACAACAGGAGAGAAAAGTTAAGGAAGCTTGGTATATTAAAAATTCTGTAAATATGATTAATATAAAGGCTGATAGCATTCCCCTTAGTAAATACTGGTTGCTTAATTCAATTACATAATTTACACTCACATATATTTATGCATGCATGCAAATATGCAAATTTATTAAAATCTATGACCACTTTAATTCATCTTTATATACAGTTGTGAATGCCAACACTTTCTTATTAATCTCCAATGACAGTTGCACTTTGACAAAGATACTCCATATCAAAAACCTGGCTTAGCTGTTAATAAATATTTATTTATATTAATTTTGGTACCATAATTATTATCTACATACTCTTGTGGAAATTGCTTATTTTATATATATATATATATATATATATATATATATATATATATATATATATATATATATATATTGAATATACATATAATTGAATATACATAACAGCTCAAAAATAATTTAAATAAAATCTCCTAATGAAATGGCTTTTTTTTAATTTAAATTATTTTTGAATTTTATGTATATTCCATTTTTTCATCATAAATCTTGGAATGAATTAAATTTTTACTTTAAGTATAATTTGTTAGTTTATTAATATATTATAGATTTTAAGCAAATTTATGACCATATTAATATGTATAGGAAGTAAAATATGACTATTTGATAATATTTAATCATTGTTTAATACTAATTTTTTGTTTTTTATTGGGCTACTTACTTCAATATCATATATTTAGATATATTTCAGAAGCATTTCTGTAGTGTCAAAGCTACATTATAAATTATATGGAATTATTGCATTTGCAAAATTTCGAAAAAAATAATTTTCCAAAACTGTTTTAATATATTATAATAAAAAGATAAAACAACCTTTTAAATAATCCACTGCATGACAAAAACATCTTTAATTAACTTCATATATGAACAGTGAAGAAGATATTTTTACTAGGATTACCAATTTTTGAACTTTATAACTATTTATAATATTGCATCACCTTAAATCAACTTCTGTAAACATTGTTGGCATGGATTTGAATCTAGGTCCTAGCATGAAAAACAGATGCCAGAAGGCTATCAATTTTAACATAATTATTTTTAAATTGAATTTTGTTACTTCATACGTTAGTATTTTATCTTTGACTGATTTTTATCTTCAGAATAATAAAAAAATTATAAATAATGTATATATTTTATTATTTTAATTTTTTCATAAATAAGTTATTTAATATTAATATTATGTGTTTTCTACAAGAGGTAGATCTAATAAGAAAATAGTGAAATATTGTGATTAAGTGAGCATGTTATATGATCATTACTTGGGTTAATTTATCATGCTTGTGATCCTTTAATCAGAACTTATTCACCATCTTAAATTTAAAATTAAATTGTGAATTTTAATGAAATCTGACATTTGGAATAATGACAATATCTAGTACATCTTTTTATGCCATTAATATGATTTGTAGTTTTTGAGAATAACATGTTTATCATTATTGCCAACTGCTTAATTTTTGCATAATTTCAGGAATAAAACATTGCATTACAATATGTCTTTGCATTGTATATTTTTCATTACTTACATTTATATATAAATCATTAAAAGACATTAATAAATTAAAGGAGAACCAACATAATTGCAGTGCTAGACACAAATGTTTAATACACTCTCTTTTTATTTATAATGATTCAGAAAACATTTTAGTCTCAAATAATCTCAAATTACATTTCTTTCTAATAACTGAAACATAGGCTTATTTATACCTGTGTCTATATATATGTAATATTAGGGTATGAGCACAGACTTTCACATGACCCTCCACTCCATCTAATAACACTGATAAACTTAAACATACATATGTTGAAAAGATAAATAATCACCAATATACGTATTTCATGCTAAACCAGCAATCACCAGTTGGTCCAGGTTATCATCTCTACACATATATACTATAAATGCTCAGATATATATTAAGATAGACAATCCTCATAGTTTAATGGACAGGCTTCAATCTACTCCACACTCCAACTATTCAACCGTCCATCCAATTGAAAATCTGATGATGGAATGCTCAAAGGCCACCCTGAGGCCGAGATTATTGTCACACCCATGTTGACCTAAGGTATCCAGTAAAGAAATATCCAGATCACTTTGCTTCTATAATTTTATATTGGAATGTTATGACTCAAATATATTTATTGTTTTTATGTCTTTTTGTTATTTTTGAGATCATACTCTTTTATATAATATTTATTTCATATATGAATGCATGTTTCATGCAGTTACATAACTAAAAACAAATAGCATACATTGTCTAAAACTTCTTTTAAAAACGCAATGAGATTATAATTTCAGAATAAAAAATGTCTTTTCTTTTTTCATATTCAAAAATCTATTTTTGTTTGAGGGATATGAAAAAATGTTTATTCTTTCAATATTTTTTTAGATAAGATTTAATTTATTCAATTGACAGTTATCATTCATAAGAAGTAGTTTTTAAAACTTTCTATAGGAATTTCTAGCTTTACTGGTTAATTTTCATTAGAATTTATTTTTTTTCCATTTTACTTGCTTTGCAATCTATTATTAAACTATATATAATATCATTTTCTCAACCACTGTAATTCACAGTTTGTACAAAAAAAAAATTAAAACTGGAAAAAATTAATGGGAATTTATTGTTTGCTGCAAAAATGTCAAAATATTCTACAAACAAAATATGTCATAGATAATTGGGTACTTGTGAGTTTTCAAGTAAATCAAGATAGCAGTGTGTATTTTTGATAAATATTGATAAATATTCCGTTTTGAGGGCCTATAATCTATGGAAGATGAGTTACTTGTTAAGTTAAAAAATAATAATAAATCGATTGTTAAATCTAAAAAAAAAATACTAAATTCTGATAAATTTTATTTAGAAACTTTATTTCAATATTTTTAGCTATATTAAAATGTAGAAGTGACTAGATGCTTTTATCATTGTTGTATTTTGTTTCAATTCAGTGTATTTCTTTTTGTCAGCATTTTTGTTAGTAAATTGTCATCGTGATCAAAATTTGGGATCTTCCTATCACAGAACATGATGCAGTGGACTATTTCCAAAGGTACCGATCCTGGACATTACCAATATGAATGAAGTATAAATATTGTATTTATTTCTTTTTTCTTTTTTTTTGTTAATATGTTAATCAAAAAAAATAAATAAACTGTAAATATTGTAATTTATTTTTCCACAATGATTTCTTTTTTTAAAATAACAGTAATAAATAAAATGTAAATATTAAATATGATCTCAGCAGGCATTTTTTGTAAACATTTTTGGGAGGCCCCTAAAACTACAGATTTATCAAAAATACAACTCACAAGAACCGATAATTGTTTTGTAACTGTAATTTGTATCAGTTTGCTGTCTCTCTCTCTTTGTCTGTCTTTCTTTTTTTTTAAAAAAGAAGTGGATTCTTAAAAAATGCATTTTCAACTTTCAAGGTTTTTAAAATTTTAATTATTGGTTTGTCCATATTAAATCAAAAGTCTTTCCATAATCAGTGAAATACAAATACAGTACGACGAAAGTTATTATTTATTGAATGTTTGGAATGCCTTATTTATTACTTACTAATTATTCAAACTCTATCTTTATTTTTTCTTTTTCTTTTAAGTGAACATAATTCTACATTCTTTTTAATTCGATGTATAAAACTTTAAAAAAAAACAACAACAAATATTTAATATTATTATCGATTTTTTAAATCTCAATTATTGACTTACTCTACCAAATCTTGAGAATATGACAGATCTATTATGAATTCCACCAGAAGTGCTTCATCTGATTATTAATGTTATCTAAATCTTTGAATGTAAATTTTTATTGTTATTGATTTTATATTTCTATGCTAGAATACGTTTTACATCTTGCACTTCTGTGTTAACTAAGAAAACTATTTTAAGTATGTTTCTTATTTATTTATTATATGATCAATTACACGAAAATTTATGTGACATTTGAGCATTAAAATAATAGACAAGGTTTATAATACTGTTAAATTGATCAAAATAAAGTTCTTAATACTTGTTTTTTAAAAAATCAGAACCTGCTAATGTTATATATATATATTGTAACGAGCACAGACGTTCGTTACATTGTTTTTATTTATTTATTAAACATGAAAGTAAATTAAAAAGTTCGCATTTAAAAATTTTCTTTAAGAATTAAAAATTGAAATTAAATATCATCTTAAATTCGTATATATTAAATGGCACAGATAATGAAAAATTATTAAAATAAAACTTTATTAAAGAAAAAATATTTTAAAACTAAATTTTAAAGAGATTTGGAGATAAAATTATATCTTTAAATATATCTTTGATTTGGAAAACAGGTTAATTAATCAGAAATGGAAATGATAAATTTAATTAGTCAAATGTAAACCAGCCTTGGGCATATAAATGTAAAAACATCGGTCAGATAGGAAAACAATAGAAACAAATAGCCAATGAAAGAAATCCATCGGGAAATCGGACCTCAGCGAAAGATCATCACATCGATGACATAATGCCAAGTCAATCCTTCGAATACGTATAAAAGGAATATTTGGAAGTGATTATTATTGATTATTTACGATGTGACAGATATGTGTTAGTGCGAAGCGAAGGAGAAGGGATTGAAAAAGACTCACATTCAATCCCTTCAGTTGTTATAAAATGGAAAAATGAAACATCGCTTTTCTTATATTCAGAGGACCACAGGATCATCGGGAAATTTAACGCTGGATTTCAAACAACAAGCAACTGTTAAAGATGAACATTTCTAAAACCGTAAGAACTTTATAAAATATAATGAACAATATTAATTTGAAAACACTAAGAACTTTAAATTTTAAACTTTCCTAGTAATTTAATTGTTACAAATAGAATCCTATCTGACCAAACTAAATTCTTTATTAATAGTGTTATTTGATGTATTTTTTTTTCTTATTTATGTAAAATCATTTCCATTTATTTATTTTTTGTTCTTTAAGTTTTTATCATGATTTTTTTTTGTTTTTCGTTAAATTAATTATATAAATGTTAAACTTAAGTCGGGCATGAATGGCTGTATAGATTTGTAAAGTTATATTAGGGGAGGGTAATCTTAGGTTATTTGTGTCGTTGTTAAATTGGGTCAATGGATTGGATATATTGATGTAGTTAGTAGATGTAGTCGGAGATTCGCTACTGGCAGAATCGCTTCATACGCCGCACTCTCCCATTTTGCCTATGGAAGGAATTATAAGACGCAGAGTGCAGTTCCTTTCTATGGAGTTTTTTTTATTGCTCTTCTTGTCTGATAGATGTCATATTCCTATTTCTCGAGAGGCAATTTCTTCTCTTAACTTTTGGTGCCGCCGTATTTCGTATTACATTGAATACATCGATATATCAGGTAGATTGATGCCAGTTTGACTGCGAATTTTAGCCTAAGGTTAAATAGGGATAGAATGTTTATTTTCAAAAGCAAATTTATGTAGTCTATTCATACTCGATCCTAAATAAAAATGCATTAAATTTAAATTGTTTATGGACGCTTGCATGGATTGGTTATCAGTTAAGTATGTTTTGGGTTTTCATATTTGATCAAAATATATAGACATTCGATAAATAATGATACCTTACGGTGAGTATCTAAAATGTATTTATTCGGATGTCTTTTAAGTCATTGGTGACAATGCAAGTATCTTATGGTGAATACTACTGGGTTACTTATAAATTTCCCTCTGCAATTGCCAGTATCAATGATTTTATATTTTGATCGTTTATGTTTACTTTGAAATGTTTTTAACCGTGTAATCTATATAACCGATCTATATTCAACATTATAAACAAGCTTTCATAAATTTATCTGTGCGAACTTAATTAAAAATGTAAAATTAGAATATAATAGTAAGTAAATGTGAATTAAAGTCAAAAATCAAAGTTAAAAATGTAGGTTAAATTTTGAAATGTAAACTAATACTAAAATAATTTTAAATCTTATATATATGTGCGTAAATAAATTTTTGTATGTTATTTACTGGCAGTGGCTTATTTTATTCTTTTTTTATATATACTCTTAAATTATATTATTAAATCTCTGCTATTCCACTGAGCTAGTGACATGGGCTAACGACCGGAATCAAAATTTAAAAAAAAAAAAAAAAAATTTTTTTTTTGACTTACGTATCTGCCTACTTTATAAATTTTTCTAGGTTCAAATGCCTAGATGGCGCCCTGTAGTGCAGTTTACGTTAAGTGTTATTGCTCCGGATCGTTACAAATGGAACCCAACTGGCGAACCAACTCGGGCCGATCTTTAATAAACCACAAATATCCTGAGCAAATTTTGTCAAAATAAAATATTTTTATCTGTTTACATATAGTCGTATACTTTAAATCTTATAAAAGCACTGCCAGAAAGAAATAGCACATATATTAAACACGAGAAAGTATAAATAATTTTAAACTGTATTTTGTTAAAAAGAAAGTCAAAAGGTTGCATTTGATATGTTTTTTTTGTTAATATATATTTATGCTTTAATGTGTATAGGAGCGCACAGCCACATAAGTTTATGACGGTAAATGTGGTACCTTACGGAGAGTACAATTGGTAATTTACTTCAGTGTAATCCTATTTAAGCATTTTAATCAGTCATAAATAAGTTGGTGGTATTTATAATTGTGCTGCAAATATACACGTATAAATCCATTATCTTTCAAAATATATTTACTTCAATGCAACCTTCTAAAATAAATAATTTATAAATAACTTGCTTGTCATGCCGTGTGTAAAAATAAAATGTATAAAATAAAATAGAACTCTTGTGGGGAGGGGTGTAAATGTAAATGGTCCTTAGGTAAGCGATAGTAATCATTTTTCTTTTTGTAAAATTATTAACCGGATGTTTTGTAAATGTCTTCGTCAATCGTGTACCATAATTACTAACCCTAAGTAAAATTTTTTTTTTTTTGATCATTTTTTTTAAGCAACTTTACTGATATGTAACGAGCACAGACGTTCGTTACATTGTTTTTTTTGTATTTATTAAACATGAAAGTAAATTAAAAAGTTCGCATTTAAAAATTTTCTTTAAGAATTAAAAATTGAAATTAAATATCATCTTAAACTCGTATATATTAAATCACACAGATAATGAAAAATTATTAAAATAAAACTTTATTAAAGAAAAAATATCTTAAAACTAAATTTTAAAGAGATTTGGAGATAAAATTATATCTTTAAATATATCTTTGATTTGGAAAACAGGTTAATTAATCAGAAATGGAAATGATAAATTTAATTAGTCAAATGTAAACTAGCCTTGGGCATCTAAATGTAAAAACATCGGTCAGATAGGAAAACAATAGAAACAAATAGCCAATGAAAGAAATCCATCAGGAAATTGGACCTCAGCGAAAGGATCATCACATCGATGACATAATGCCAAGTCAATCCTTCGAATACGTATAAAAGGAAAATTTGGAAGTGATTATTATTGATTATTTACGATGTGACAGATATGTGTTAGTGCGAAGTGAAGGAGAAGGGATTGAAAAAGACTCACGTTCAATCCCTTCAGGTGTTATAAAATGGAAAAATGAAACATCGCTTTTCTTATATTCAGAGGACCACAGGATCATCGGGAAATTTAACGCTGGATTTCAAACAGCAAGCAACTGTTAAAGATGAACATTTCTAAAACCGTAAGAACTTTATAAAATATAATGAACAATATTAATTTGAAAACACTAAGAACTTTAAATTTTAAACTTTCCTAGTAATTTAATTGTTACAAATAGAATCCTATCTGACCAAACTAAATTCTTTATTAATAGTGTTATTTGATGTATTTTTTTTTCTTATTTATGTAAAATCATTTCCATTTATTTATTTTTTGTTCTTTAAGTTTTTATCATGATTTTTTTTGTTTTTCGTTAAATTAATTATATAAATGTTAAACTTAAGTCAGGCATGAATGGCTGTATAGATTTGTAAAGTTATATTAGGGGAGGGTAATCTTAGGTTATTTGTGTCGTTGTTAAATTGGGTCAATGGATTGGATATATTGATGTAGTTAGTAGATGTAGTCGGAGATTCGCTACTGGCAGAATCGCTTCATACGCCGCACTCTCCCGTTTTGCCTATGGAAGGAATTATAAGACGCAGAGTGCAGTTCCTTTCTATGGAGTTTTTTTTTTATTGCTCTTCTTGTCTGATAGATGTCATATTCCTATTTCTCGAGAGGCAATTTCTTCTCTTAACTTTTGGTGCCGCCGTATTTCGTATTACATTGAATACATCGATATATCAGGTGGATTGATGCCAGTTTGACTGCGAATTTTAGCCTAAGGTTAAATAGGGATAGAATGTTTATTTTCAAAAGCAAATTTATGTAGTCTATTCATACTCGATCCTAAATAAAAATGCATTAAATTTAAATTGTTTATGGACGCTTGCATGGATTGGTTATCGATTAAGTATGTTTTGGGTTTTCATATTTGATCAAAATATATAGACATTCGATAAATAATGATACCTTACGGTGAGTATCTAAAATGTATTTATTCGGATGTCTTTTAAGTCATTGGTGACAATGCAAGTATCTTATGGTGAATACTACTGGGTTACTTATAAATTTCCCTCTGCAATTGCCAGTATCAATGATTTTATATTTTGATCGTTTATGTTTACTTTGAAATGTTTTTAACCGTGTAATCTATATAACCGATCTATATTCAACATTATAAACAAGCTTTCATAAATTTATCTGTGCGAACTTAATTAAAAATGTAAAATTAGAATATAATAGTAAGTAAATGTGAATTAAAGTCAAAAATCAAAGTTAAAAATGTAGGTTAAATTTTGAAATGTAAACTAATACTAAAATAATTTTAAATCTTATATATATGTGCGTAAATAAATTTTTGTATGTTAATTACTGGCAATGGCTTATTTTATTCTTTTTTTATATATACTCTTAGATTATATTATTAAATCTCTGCTATTGCACTGAGCTAGTGACATGGGCTAATGACCGAAATCAAAATTTAAAAAAAAAAAAAAAAAAATTTTTTTTTTTTGACTTACGTATCTGCCTACTTTATAAATTTTTCTAGGTTCAAATGCCTAGATGGCGCCCTGTAGTGCAGTTTAGTTAAGTGTTATTGCTCCGGATCGTTACAATATATATATATCATCAATCATTATCAATCCACTGCAGGATGAAGGTCTCTCAAAGTTCAATCCCTCTTCTCCAATCACTAGCATTTCTTCTCCACATCACCCCTGCACACTTTATTTCATCCATCCATCTCACATGTGGTTTCTTTCTGTGTGTTTCACATTCTCTTGGAATCCAGTTTAAGGTGTACTTGTCCATCTATTATCATCTCTTTTAGCAATATGTTCAGCCCAATTCCACTTCAGTCTTTTAATTTTTTTCAATGAGGTCAGTAACACCTATTTGTTCTCTTACCCATATATTGTTTTTTTCGATCTCTTCTTGTTACTCCCAACATGCATTGTTCCGTTCTTCTTTGAGTGGTCTGAAGTCTCTGTATTGCTTTTCTATTAAGTGTCCAAGTCTTAGATCCATAAGTAAGAACTGGTAAAACACATTTATTAAAAACCTTCATTTGCAAACACATAGGCATATTTTTTTTTAGTATCAAGTTATTTCTACCAAAAGCACTCCAAATCAAGTTTAATTCTATGATTAATTTCATCAATTATGTTTCCATATGTATTAATAACTTGACTAAGGTATTTGTAACTGTTAACTTCTTCTAACTCATTCATAATCAATCTTTATTTTCATATTTTGAGAAAATCCATTAAACATTTCTTTGGTCTTTTAAACATTTATTTTTAGTTTTACTTTTCTACTTTCATATGATAACTCTTGCAACATTTTCTGCAACTCTAAAGCACTATTTGCAACAACAATTACATCATCTGCAAAATATAAATGACTTAAATAATCTCCATTTACTTTCCTGCCTTTAGCTTCCCATTTTAATCCAGAAAATAATTCTTGCAACACTGCTGTAAAAAGTTTTTGAGATATGGAGTTACATTGTCTTACACCCTTCTCGGTGTTGACTTTCCTAGTATCATGTAATCGAATTGTTGCTGTTGCATTTTTATAAATACTCTTTAAAATATGACAATATCCTGGATCTATATTTTAATGATCCAATGCTTTAATCACTGAAGAAATGTTTATAGAATCAAATGCCTTTTCATAATCTACAAATCCAAAGCATAATGACAACTTGTATTCATTTTCTTTTTCTATAACTTTCTCTCAATACCTGGATATGATCTACTGTACTAAAACCACTTTTAAAACCAGCTTGTTTGTTTGTTTGGTGGAAATCCAATGATTTCTGTAGATGAGTTGTAATTATCTTGGTAAATTTTTTTTTATAAAACTGATAAAAGGCTGATAGGTCTGTAATTTCTAATATCTTCTTTATCACCTTTTTTAAATATTAATATTAATATTGCATTCTTTCAATCATCTGGTACACCTTTATCATTTAGACATTTGGTATATAACTTTGCTAAACTTTTTCTATTTCTTCACCTGCTTCTTTTAATATATCATTTATAATTCCATCATTACCAGGAGCTTTTTCTTTCTTCATAAATTTAATTGCATGTCTCACTTCTTCATTTAAAATTCTGGGCAATTCAGAAGATATAATAAATATAGGAGGTACTTGGTCTTTACTACTATATAATTCTTGATAGAAGTCTTCTACCCATTTCGGGATGTCATCTCTCTTTTTAGTAATAATTCAATCTTTTTTTCTTAGTGCAGATATAAATTTCCTATCAATATCAAAATGTTGTTTTACATTCTTAAGACTTTTATTCTCTTCTACAGCTTTTCTTGCTAGTTCACAGTTATACTTTCTTATATCATTTTCAACTCTTTTCCTCACCATTTTACAAAATTCAAGATATTCAATCCCTTTTATTGAATCATTTTTGAATAAATTCGTATTCCTTCTTTTTTATATAAATTCTCTAGTGTCAATAGATATATTATTGATCAATTGCTGCTTTTTTCTATTAGCTATCTTTAAAAGTATATCAGTTATTTTCATATTAATTTCTTTCAAATCCGAATCATGTTCAAAATCTACTAATACTTGAAACATGATTTGTAAATTCTAATTAGAATTCATTAGAATGTTTCTGAAGATTAGGAATATCAACTGTAAATATTGTTTTTCTTAATAATTTTTGTTTTTCTAGTTTTTTATTAACACATATCTTACATCTTACTAGGTGATGATCACTTCCTGTGTTAAATTTATTAAGAAATTACAATTTTGAATTATGTATTTTCTGTTAATCAAAATATAATCCAATTCTGCTGTACCCTCATTTGGATGCTTCCATGTCCATTTCCTTTTAACATTTTTTTTAAAAAAAAATTCATAATATAAAGTTTTTCTTTTTTTTCAAACTCCCCAAGTCTATGTCCTCTCTCATTTTTATTATCATAACCAAAATTACCAATTCTAGCATTAAAGTCTCCCATAACAATTTTAAAATGTTGTTTACACTGATCAAAAGCCTTTTGTATATCCACCGTATAAAAATCTTCTACTATTTCATCACTATGAGAACTTGTTGAGGCATAAACCTGAATTATCTGCATTTGGTATCTGCTATTAAGTTTTATAACTAATCTTGCCACTCTGTCCAATACACCATCAATCTCCACAATGTTATTCTTCCACTTTTTATTTATAATAAATCCTACTTCAGTTGTATTTCCAATATTTGTGCATTTATAGTAGAATGCATGTCCACTTTTTAAATCCATTGTCTCTTCACCTTTTTTGCTAACTTCACAAAGTCCAATAATGTCCTATTTAATATAAAACAGTTCTTACTCTTACAATCTTTTTTCACTTGAAAGTGATCTGCAGTTGTAAGTCCCTAAATAAAAAGTCATCATAAAATGACAGCCTGGGTCCACAATAAGGGGATTCTTAGTACCCTCCACCTTCAGCCACCAACCCCTGCCTTGGTTGGTGACTTTTCAGCCTCCTGGGAATAAGGACCATGATTTATTTTTGTCTGTCATGACTGTATATATCTATTGAAAAAATATTTATCATTTACACATACATTCATTCTACCATATCAGGCAACAGAGAAGAAAGACCATGGTGTTTCTTGATCTTAAATTCAGAGGTAAAAAAGCCAATAAACTCATCACACTGGCTAATGCGTGATGGTGAGCAGCCATCCAGGTTCATATACTATATGAATAATCACATAGTAATAACAGTGGTTAATGACAATAATGTATGGAGTGGACATTAGCATTTTGCCTTGCTTGGTTCCTTTAAGGCTTCCAAGAGGAATCAAAAGGTCTCCTTTCAGTTAATAGCAATATATATATATATATATATATATATATATATATATATATATATATATATATATATATATATATATATTGCAACAGAAACTCTGTTTCACATGTATTAAGATTTATTTTACCCTCCACCCCTAACAAAGAGGCAGATGTACATGAAAGAAGTTGATCTTATTTTTTTAAAGAAAAATAAAGCAAAAAGTTTAAAGTTAAAAGAAATTCATTATTTTCTATAATTGAGAGAAAAAAAAGATAATCCTTCATTATTGATTTTTTAATTTTAAATTATGATATAAATATGTCTCTAAGTATCTACTTAAAGCTGACATTTATTAAAATATTATATTTTAATTTTTGAAATGATGTTGTTGTACAAAATATAATATTTACTTGAGGAAAATTTATCAAATTGAAAAACATGGCTTAATTCTCATGATTCCTTATCTGTCCCACTAAAAGTAGTGGCCCAATCCTTAAGAAGAGAAAAGCACTTGGGCTTAAATGAAAGCTGTGTAACAAATCAGATATAGTGGGAGTGCTGCTGAATCAATCAGAGATCAGGGTATAAATAGTTGAGTTTGAAGTTCAGAGGAGATTTTAAAAGATTTTTTTAAAAAGAGTTAAAAAGTAAGAAAAGTAAAAAAGGAAAAAAAAATTATTATTTTTATCCAAGGGTTGCTTAACTGTTTAGTTGACAATGGTTTTAGTCACCTTGGAATATAATATTTACAGACACACTGCTAATGATGAAAAAAGAAAGTATTAATAAGGAAATCATAAGAATGGAAGGCTAATCATAATAGCGTCCTCTCTTTGTCCATTGCCATGAACCTCCAAGACTTGCCTGAGTGAACATCATAGAAAATAAATGATGCCATTCAACTCAAATAAACCGACCTCTTTTTGAAATGTAGTAGTAACCTGAAGTGAAGGAACAAACTGGATAAAATGAAGGTAACAATTTTATGAAATATTCAATACTTATATGTGTTTATAAAAACAAAAAAAAAACGTCTTTCTTAAAATAAATTATGAATAATTATAGCTCTGTGAAAATACATTTTATTGGTGATAAATTATAAATACATAAATGTCTTAAATATCTATAATCAAAATGCATTTTTAATAAGGTAAATCATAAATGATTAACTTCTTATATGCAGATCCATCTGAATTAGAATAAAATAAAAACAAATACTTATCACTATTTATATTGCTGTTATACAAATAAGTATACCTGGAAGAATTAGAAATGCTGAGCTATTATATATAACTATAACTAACTAAATTATAATAACATGTTTATAACCTAGATAAAATTAGAAAATATACAAAATGAATGTATTTAGTAAATTTATACTATATTATGAATAAATTCAAACATTTAAATATGAATTAGTATGTCAATTAAAGTTAATGGTTAAATGCATATAATGAACCACATACTTAAATAAGTTGAAAGATTAAAAAAATCATTTTTTTTAAAAATTTTACTTATTATTTGAAACTCTGAGAAAAGAAATATAAACATGGAATTAAAGCATGTTATATATACGAGTTGAGAAGTAAGAATACCAAAAGTAAAAATACCAAAACACTGTGTCACGGTTAAATGTACAATGATATACCTAGAGTTATCAATGCGTATAGGTTATATATATATGTCTTATGAAATCGGAAATACCAAATAAATGCATTTGCAAGATGAATTGATATTTGGACACATGAAAATATATACACTTATATTTTACCTGAATAACCAATGGAAATACATACACTTATATTTTCCTGAATAACCAATGGATATAAATGTGAATTAATGACAAATCTGGATAAGAATATATGAATACCAAATAAATGCATTTGCAAGATGAATTGATATCTGGACAGATGGAAATACATACTCTTATATTTTACATGAATAACCAATGGATATAAATGTGCTTATATCGACCGATTCAAACCCTGAAATGGATAACCAATGAACCTAGGATAAATGTGCTTATATTATGGATTCAAACCTGAATTTGGATAACAATGAATAGAAATATATTTATTATGTTTTGACTCACCTAAAATTAACTGGAATAATAGAAATGCTCTTGTCTGTAAAGAATATCTTCATACATAAATTAATTTAAGCCATGTTACATGTGAGAACTTCCTAAAAGACTACAGATCAGAATTAAGTGAAACTCTGAATTAAATAAAATGTTATCAGTTATCGTCATTATTATCTCTGTTGTCTTCATATATTGTACTCATCTCTGTGAATTAACTAAATAACTAAAGATGTAAATGGCTGACCTAAGAAATAAAGATAAAAAAGGAAAAGTATATTATAATTTTAAAGTAGGGGACATGTCTTGATAAAAAAACCCACATGTAAGTAAACCACAAGATAACATGTACCATAAGTTTTTTAATCAATATGAAGGACCATTTACAATAGTAAAACAATCTGGTCATAATGCATAATAATATTTTTTTTTAGTTTGAATTTTTTTTTAATCTTAAATCGTTTTTGCATATATATAACCTCTATAAATGTACACATCTAACACATAATTGATTCATATAATTACAGCTTTGAAAAGTGTATTTAATATTTCTTTTTATTATAAATAGTTTTATCAAATAAAAACTATTATCTAGAATGGTAAGTAAAATTTGAGGGATATAGATAATGAAATGAGCCAAGACCAACCATTAAATAAATAATCATTGATTAAATCGTAGTTAAAATAGATGAGTCTAGGAAATGTCAAGGTTAAAATGTTTAAAAAAACTTCATGTGACCTACAATGCAGTATTAATTGTTATAATTGTCTTCTGCTTTCGAAGATAGAACATTATTATTTTTTTCTGCTTAAAAAAATAAATTCGAATACAAAATGGATGTAAATGATCGAATTTAAATATATAAATATTTTTTTTAAAATATTAATCAAAATGACCAAAAGCTGAAATTTAAAAGCAATCGTTTGAAGGTAAAGAAATAATTTGAAAATAAGAAGATTAAAATTATTTGCTAATTAGACAAATTTTAGCTAAATTTGGGCATTGCAGTAATATTCAATAATTAATTGTTTTGATAAATAATAATATCGTCATTGAAATCTTGAGCAGCAAATGAATCAATAAATATATATTATTTTTATCCCATTATGTTAATTAAAGTTTGATGAGTCTGCTAGAAATTGTTCATTTGCTAAATAAATTCCTAGGAATGGAGATGAAGTTCTGCTCCCACGAAGAATAGAAATTTCTTGTCTGATTCAAAAAATAATAATGTTCTCCAATTATCCTGTCTTGGATTTGGTTAGGCATTTTATTTAAAGCAAAGATGGTTTTTAAGTTTCTCCTAAATGGGCAGGTAAAATCTTTAAACTTTCATGGCTTTATTGATGATGTATTATTACCCCATGGTACAAACTTTTCAGCAAGCAATCATTTATACTTGACTGGATTATGAATAGTCCACAAACCCAGAATTGCTTACATTACCTGTTTACTTACCTGTGATAAATTTAAAGTTAATGAAGTACTATATGAATTACCAATGCTTACATGCATATTGATTGTGTATGAACAAAATAATGAGACATGTGTATAAATACACATCCTTTCTTGACTGAATTATAGAAGCTTCACAAATCTGGAATTGCTCATATTACCTATTTACCTACCTAAAAAGGATATACAGATATGGAACAAATAGTTAAAAATATTCATGCAGTAATGGTAGACATCTACTTGATAAAAGACCCTTTGAATTCTTCACCCAAAATAAATTAAAATGAGCCTTCATTTGAAATGAAGGATGAACTTTATTGGAAGGACTTATCAATATCATTGTTAATAAAACTGTTGTTACTTAAAATTAATTTTAGTTGTTCAGTTCCATTTTTTTTGCATCACTTGTTATTCATTGCACTTGTTCACAAAAATTTCATGTCTCCTGAGCTATGTCTGGCATAACTAGACCTAGGTAAGTCAGGTTGTAGTGAGATGAAATTCTAGTGGTGCTGTTTGGGAATCCAAACACAGAAATTTCTAGGTGTTTCCAGTCTCTATGGTGCTACATCTTCTGATGAGTAGGAAATATTGTTGTAGGGGGGTGATGTCTGTATTGGGGAAAGCCAATTGATGGTTCCTTCCTACAATATGCTTATCAGGAAATTGTAACAACTGAGGTAATAAAGGGGTTGTATGGAGGTCTGGTTACAATATATATATATATATATATATATATATATATAAATTAGTCTTCTTTTAGAAACCTTTTTCTATATCCATAATCACTTATACAATATCCATAAACATCTCAAGTTGTGTTGTACTTAAATGTTGGTCTATTTCCAGCATTTAACATTAAATTTTGAAGAGTTTAGAAAAATATTAAACTTTTATTTAAATTTTTCTATTATTTACAATTATTAATAATAACATACAGATTAGTACATACATAATATTTTTGAGTTGTGTTAAATTTTTTTATCTTTAAAAAATTTTTTTTTTCTTTAAACTTTTCTGGACTGACCAGTGTTAGTACTATAATGGAAATTAAAACTAGTACTTTAGTTTTTTGAATATTGAATTTTAAGGTAGCACTCTTAACAGACCCTAGAAACTTCATATATTTATCAATGAGGTGCCTCCTAATTTGTTCACTTTTTCTTTAAAAGCAAAGTTAATCAATGGCTTCCAGATATTATGTATTATCACTCTATGTTAACCCATGGGGTTATTTTTTATTATCAGGTGAACAGCTTGTTTGACTTTTGGTTTTTTTTTTTACTTTTTCCTCTCTATCCAATATTTTTGTATTTTCCCAATCAAACATATGTTCAGTCTGCTACTGTAGATACATTTGTTTCTTTTTTCTTAATCACCAGTTTAGGTTCTTTCAAACATTTTTCATTGAGATAATTGGTTTCACCAATATGCATCCATATTCTCATGGTCCCTCATAGATGCAGTTCTTGTTTTTCACAATTCATGTTTAGGATATGTAGGTGTTAGAATTTTTTTATAGTGTTATGTCTCTGGAAAACTGTTCTGATGCTATTGCAGACTTTAAACATTATGAAAAATTATGTCTAAAATTGGCAAAAATAAAAAAATCAATTAACTTTCTTATATAAGTAAAAATCTTTAGATGTTGTTCATAAATATTTGTGACTAAAACCTCCAATTCACTCCTAGAGAGTTATAAAATTACTAGAAGAACATGTGCAGCTTGGCTAAGGCAAAGCATAACTACTCAAGGATTTTTCAAATATCAAACCTTGCATTCTGAATGTTTTCTAAAAAAATAAATTTATTGATTATGACTTCACAATACTTTTTTAAGCAATTAAAAAATTATATTCTAAATTATATGAAAAAATAAAAGAATATTAAAAAAACAACTTGTAAACTTATATGGGTATATCAAAATTCAAACTGTACCAAGCAATCTCCAACTTCATCTGTTAAAAATCTTACTTCTAAACACCTAAAAATGCTGCCATTAAAAAGAATTAAATCTTGTCATCACATCATATAATATGCCTTTATAATAAATATAATGATAAGCTCTGAGGATGTCACTCAAAAATTGCCTTTAGAAGCAAGAGTAGAATTACACTGGAGAATAAAAAGAATATCTGAGAGACAACAAAACTGAAGTCAAACATTTCCTATGATAAAAGAATTGTAATTAAACATCTCAAAATAGACAATCTTTAGTTATTCTTCTGCTGACAAAGACAATTTTGCAGTTGTAATGATACAACTGATTTTGATAACAGAATATAAGAGCTTCTCACAGCAGGGCAATAGAAAAGACTGGCAAAAAATCTGATACTGAATATAGAAACAAAGTTACAAGCATTATTTAAAAACATCACAGGTAATTCAGTTATTCAAAAAAAGGAAAATCAATATTGTATTTTAGCATAATTCCTCATGTTTATGGTCTATCTAAAATCCATAAAGATTATGTTGTTCTAAAACCAATTGTTAGGTTTAGAAATTCATTATTAAACAGGCAAAACTCTCCATATAGTAGTGCCACCCTGTGCCGACCAGAGTAATCAATGGATGCCAGAAGGCTTGTGCATAAAATTTCCATTTACTGCCTACTCATCCAATACCCCCAGACAAGTTTTTTGTTTGGCCTTCATCAGTGAGGAGCCTTGGATTTGAGAGCACTGCACCTAGAAATTAGTCTAGGGATATTGGATGAGTGGGCACTAGATGGGAATTTTATGCACAAGCCTTTTGTCATTTCATTGATTACTGTTGGCACAGGGTGGCACTACTGTATGAAGAGTTTTGCCTGTTTAATAACAATTATGTGCTAGCATAAGAGATAGTGATCATGTGATGTCTAGAAATTCATCCAGCAAAAAGTTATCAATATATTTTTTGTCAAATTCTTGGCTTATAAGACAAAGCTCTTTGTCAAGGATTCTAAGGGCATTGTACAATTAATTAAGAACATGTAAATTGAAAGAGCTGATATATTGCAAAGTGTTGATGGAGAAAGTTTATTCACAAATTTGTTATGTTATGAAACATTGTCTATTGCAAAGAACAGATTAAATGATGATAACTCACATACTATAACAGCTCTTCTTATTAATAGTATGATGAAATTAATAAGTCTATTTGTCAAATAACATACTTTCAATACAACACATAATTTCTCCAATAAAATTTAGTGATGGCTATAAACTTGTTGCTGCCATCCAGATTAGCAAATTTAAAACATGGAAGAACATATTTGTAAATACTACTCCAATAGCCACCTAAAAGTTTGATTGCTCTGTGCTGACAATACCTTTGTTGTATTGCTTCATCATGAAGCACTATTACATACATTTTTGATAAATATCAACAACATATTTCATTCAATTAAATTCACAATAGACAAAAATTTGCATTCTTAGATATCCTGTGACAAGACTCCCTCATTGGAAAATCAAAACTACAGTTTACAGAAAACCCACATATACAAGAAAATTGAAGGAATCCATTTAGATATATTTTTTATTCATTGAAAAATATAAAAATAAGAAAATAAGACATACTATACTGTATTTTTCTTTTTTTAAATAAAGAAAATAGCTAAATGTGTATCTTTCATGGCAATTAAATATGCTCTGTATGATGTTCTGTTCCCACCAATAACTTTTTTTTATTATAGAAACATAATAAGACTAGTCTTGTTAAAAGAAATGATTTCTCTAACTGGTTTAAGTTTTTAAGTCAGTATTAACTTTAAATATGTCTAAAATTTTATAAAATATTTAGCATTATACTTAGACAATATTTGCACATAAATTGTAAAAGGATAACAAATGAGGATAAAAATATGAGTTTTAACATAAAGCCAATTTTTTTATTAATAAACATGATTATTTGTGATGCTCAGAAATGGAAAAACAACTGTTGGTTTAATTTAAAATTTATTTACAAATTTTATTTTTAAACATGATCATATACAACACACAAAAATAGAAAATGGCTGCTGAATTATTGTAAAATATATTATATTTGTGAATTTAATATTTTTCTTGTTTGTTTATTTATATTTTTGTTTTTTTACAGATTTTTTTTGGATAGCATATAATTGAAATCATGTATTTTGATAGAGCATGGTTCATGGTTTGCTGTACTCTAATAGTCATAACAGTTTATTATATTGTACTAGAATGTTATGATACATGGGTTTAAACCCTTTAATTGTCACTTCATTAAAAATAAATGGCCATTTTTTAAAAAAAGAACACAGACAGATATAAATAAAATTTCAAATTGAATTTTATTGAAATTATATTTAATTAATTGTTTAAAATGGTAAATTTACATATGTGTAAAGCCCTGCTTATGGCTTTGTATTAATGTTGTCCAAGTAAAATCATTCAGGTTTATTAAACTTTGAAAAAAAAAGACAAGAGTAAAGTTATTATATCTTTATTCCTAAAAAATAAAAATATTTGTGTCTAAAAAATTTCAAAACAGGCAAAACCCTCTATACGTATTGCCACTCAGTGCAAACCAGAATAATCAATGGATGTCAGAAAGCTTGTGGATAAAATCCCCATCTAGTGCCTACTCATACAATATCCCCAGACTAGTTTCTGACTTGTAGCCTTCATTAGTGAGGAGCCTTAGATCTGAGAGCACTGCATCTAGATCTTAGGATTTAATGCCACCACCCAGCAGCCACCTTTTATCTCTACTTAACTATAAAACTATGAGACTTAAATTGAAACCATTATAATATTTTCACAAGACAGAAACTAGTCTGAGGATAGTGGATGAGTAGGCACTAGATGGAGATTTTATGCACAAGCCTTCTGGCATCCATTGATTACTCTGGCTGAGTGGCAATACAAATAGAGTTTTGTCTGTTTTAATGACAGTTAAGGGAAAGCTTGAGAAATAGTGATCATGTGATATTTATTGTTCTAAAATTTTTTGTTTCTTTGATAAACTTTTCTCTTTTGTTAGTAGATAATCAGATCTATAAGCAGATTAATCTGTAAAGTTATTTCTTTTGTAAGTGAAAATATTAATTAATTAAAAATGAAAGAGATTAGAAAAAACAAACAAATCTAAAATAAAACATTTGTTAGTTTGTCTACATGAGTGTATCACATATGAAAAGATTTGGGGCTATAAAAATTCATTTCTGTCATTGTTATCTTTCTTTCTATTTGCAGTTGACTTATAGTGAAGGACTCTAATATATAAGAAGAAAAATATAATAATTTGTTACAATAAGTTGCTTTGTAAAACCATTATTAAAAAAAATCATAGATAAAAAAGTAGCTAATACTCCAATAAAAAAATGAAAAACAATTCTATAAAGGAATAGCCAGTTTAAACTACTGACTCCCATCTTAATAAGTGTTAATTGTGCTAATCGCCAGAAATGACTTCCCTATTTCTCACAACATCCTTGTCTGTTAAAAGTCTTATTTAAATAGTATGTTGTAGGAAAGAGGAAGAGAGAAAGATGGAATAATGTAAAAAATAAAAGAATTCTCTCAGTCAATGCTTTCAACAGGGCCAGAATGATAAACATTCACATATATGTATGCTAAATAACATGAAAGAAGAAATCTAATCAACCAAGAAAACAGACAGCCCTTTTTACTGAAATCAATCACAAGCTATTAAACCACAGAAGCAAATGAACCTGAAATACATGTCACATAACAGAGAATTGAGAGATAGTACATACTTGAAACTGTAGACTTTCAGAGGTGAGAGTATATTTTGTTTATTGGTATTTTTTTTATTTTTCTTGTCAGTGAATGCATTAATTAATTGTGCATTTTTATGATTGTTTATTTTTATATCTTTGTGTTCATACATTTTTAAATGTTAATATTATATCTGCAAAAGAAAATGCTCTCTATTTCTAGAAATTAGGGGGTGATATTTTAAAAATGCTAGTTACTTCTTAAAGTTAGTGGATGATGTTTGAAAATGGTTTTGTAATTTAATTTTTTTTTAGTACTATTAAATTGTTAATTTTTATTAAAATGTTTATCTACTTATTCTAGGCAGCATTCCAAAGTAATTGTAAATTCCTATAAGTATATGTGTGTGTGATTTATAAAAAATAATTGTCAACATAAAGATTAATGAAGCTACCTTATAGAAAATACTGGTTTAAAGTAAAATAATAGGAATAATAATGAGGGTTAATTTATTATGTAATAGGAAATGCAATGGTAGTTAACATGGCTGGTGTTCATTATTTATAAAATATTTCATTATGATATAATCCATTGGCTACTTACTTCCAGAATTATAATAAAAATATAGTTTAACTCTTCTTAAAATTATTTATAGTAGTAAAAGTGATAACTTGTATTGTACATTTGATGACATAACTGTGGTAGCATATAAGGAAAATGTAATAGCATATAAGACCCTCTGTCTGACTGATACAATATATTTATTTTAGTATTAAAGATAAATTTGGTGATGATGATAGAACTGAAAAAAGATACAGACTTGGGAGTTTTCAGAAAAAGAAAAATTATATATTATGTTGTTGTTTTGGGTTTTTTTTTTGTTGTTGAGAAAAATGTTCAATAGAAACAGACATATAAGCATCCAAATGAAAATGTAGAATTTTTTTTTTCTAACAGAAAATATATATGTCAGGATTATGATGCACTTAATTGATTTAACAGTAGGAAGTCATCATCAATTAATGAGATTTAAAAAAACCTATGAAGAAAGACATTATTGAGATGAAATGTATTAAAAAGATAGTATTAATTGTTGGTATTTATAATCTTCAATAACACTCCAGTCAATTTCAATTAAAACTCACAAATAGTTTTAAAATAATATTAGACTTTGAAGATGGTTTAAACTTTATTGAAATCAATAAGATGATAACTGATACTCTATTAAGAACTATAAGGGAAATACTTTCTTTGTGCAAAAAAGCAGCAATTTGCAAGTATTTTCTAGTGACATATGATATTGTATGAAGGAATGAATATAATTTTTTTAAAAAATGATTCTTGTAGAAGAATTGTTTATCTATAATATTCTTAATGACTGACTAACATACTTAAAGGTGCTGAGATTTATTTTTATGAATTTTTCTTTTTCTTATCAGTTAAAAACTGCTAGACATATTTGTACAGGCCAATACTGGGTATCTAGATAACATAATTATAATGGGAAAATATAAACTTTTTTAGAAAATTTTCAACTTCTTTAAAAAACATGTCTAAGTTTTATTCTTGTTCATAGTTGTGAATTTTTTTCTAAGAAGTGGTTGTTCTAATTTTTTAAGCACTTGTAATTGGGGTAAAATGGTCTTTATATAATTAATTTCAAATAAAATTCTTTCCAACAACACTTCTTAAAGAAATAATAAAAAAAAGAAAATATTACTTATCAGGCTAACCAATTGTGGGTAATGAGGAATTGGCTGGTTTTCCATACTTACTTTATAACGTTATACTTATTTATAAATCAATGTCAGATATCTATTTGGGTTAGATATGAGATATATATTTTAAGAATAATTTTAATTGTGATGAAATCTAAAAAAGTGTTCAATGTTTTGTCTGCATAGAACTCTGGTCATGGAAATTGTATATGAATGTGTTAGCAACTTACCACAAAATTCTTATTCCAAAATTATATATATATTTGTATGTGTTTACATAAATATGGCAGCAGTTTTAAAACAGTGAGTTTATTTTGTTATTGTAGTTTCTAGATAAAAGTAGTAAAACAAAGTAGAGCTTACAGTTAAAACTAATTTTCTGTTGGATGTCCTTGGATTTTCAAAAGCTGCCAACACAAATAAGAATAAAAATAAAAAGCAGTTATACTGCTGAAGTATAAACAAATAAATGAAGTTAATCTTCTTATCACGATGAATTGAAAGATGTCAAAGATTACCATTTTATAGGTCAATAAAGAAAACATAAAACAAAAGGATCTTTTTATTGTCATCCAGTAGAATTTTTTCCACACATGGAAGCAATTAAACCTTGGAATAAAAAAGTTGGAACAATTTAATAAAACCATGTCAAGTTTCCATAAATAAGCATAATAATCTTTGATAACATTTCTAGAATGTTTATCATATAGGAATTTATATATATTATTTTCATAAATTAAATGCCTAAACAAATTAAAATAATGCAAAGAGCATTATTGTTAAAAAAAAGTTGCCTTGACAACAGTTTGGAAATTGTTGATTGTTATTGATAATTGGAATTGATTAAGTATTGACTGGTTTTAATGATTACACACACATATATATATATATGGTTGTATGTTTTCTTTTGAAAGTAAGTTTAAATCTAATAAATCTTTATTATGAAGCAATGAAATGCATGTATGTTGAGCTATGCTATGAAATATGGCTAAGTAGATGCTTAATCTTAAATTTCTCCTATCCTAGCTGTTGACCACCAAATCATTTTCTGATCCTAAAAAATTTGTGAAGGTAAAGATGAATGAATGTAGTAATTTTCGCCTATGCATTAAGTTATTTCATGTTTACCATTGTTACTATCTATCGATTGTTTCTATCTACTATTTTTTATTTACTTATTTTTGAAACAATTTTTAAAGATTTATTTAATGATATCTTAGACAGTGTTTTCATGATTGCTAGATTACTTTTCTTCATCAATGTTTCATGTCAATATATATACATTTTAATGCATAGAGGGTTTTAGATATTATATTTTCTTATTTAAACATAGTAATTTTTTTATCTTTTACTGTAGATATTGTCAGCTTTACTGTCTCTTAGAATAACTGTTAAGTTGTAATTAACTGAAATACTGCTGCTATTATTATAATAATTAAAAAAATAAATACATACAACATGTTTACTAAGAAAAGCTTATTTAATAATTTAACAAGATAACATTCTGTGCATGCTTTCAACTAACTAGCAATCATATTCATAGGTATCAGTTAGTAAAAAACATGCCAGCATACTATATTGTGCTATTCTTAATATACATCTTATATGTATTTATTTTTTGGTTACATTTTTCTGAGAAAAGTTTTAAAAATTGGAATTATATTATAATAATTGTTTTTTTTTTTTAATGCTGATTTCTCAGCTAATATCTATCTATATTAGATAATTTATTCTTTTGTTCTCACATTAACCAGTTTTTTGCTTAACTTTTTTTATTGCCTTAAACCATTTGATACATGTACAGTAAGATTACACTTTACACAGTTAATTGAATTGTTCTCAACAAAAGACCTGCTTAAATATTATAAGGAGTTTCTCTAGTTTAATATGACAATATATTGCAGTGGTCAGACTAAGTATATTTCAACTTTTTATATTTTCCCCATTTATTTATTTACATAAATTACATGGGTGCCACCTGGCTTTAAGCATCAGGAAATAAGCTAAACTAAGATTTAAAACAATATTTTATTCAATATAATAATATAACCATTACATAAGGCCACATGTAATGCTGGGCTAAATCACGGAGAACAAAAATTACTCCTGATGAATGACAGTAGATGATGCAATCTTGCATAAATAAAGTAGTAAATGGTGATAATAATTTATTTACAAGTGTACTTATTAATTGATGTACAACCTTAAATAAAACTAACAAATCATGTAACAGTAATTTATTTACAAAGTATAATCATTAATTGATATACAATTTATTTTTTAATAAAGACTTTTCATCTTTATACATCATGATATTAAAATGTTCATAGATAATATAACACATTCACCATATCTTTAACTCTAACTTCAATAAACTTAAATGTAATTCTTCGCATGTATGAATTCATAAATATAACATTTCTTTGAATGACATATCTTCTAGTACTTACGCATACATATGCTCTATATGGTGTGAACATCAATGCTATCTTTATCACTAAAATTATAAGAAATGGTATTTTTAGATCATAATCCCTAAACATAATCATTTATATAATAATAACTATAAAGTGATGGCCTTTTGGTCCTAACTCTAACTGAATAAACCTTCTATACAATAATTATAGTGTCCTTTTGGTCCTAAACCTAATTTAATACAACTACAATTTATACAAAAATGACTCTATTCTAAAATCAACTCCTGACTCATTAAACTGATGGGAATGGATTCTCCCAAATGCATTATGGATGTGAACATATGTAAACTATTAAACATTAAACAAATAATTGTACATATATAAATTCATCTACATAAAATCCAATTTTCAGTAATCAAATATAAGTTTAACTACAAACAAATGAAACTAATGGAAATAATTACACCATTAACTATAATATTTTTTAAGGCTATAACCTTAAGACTATGCACCTGAAAAAACGACAGTAGGGACCTCTGCAATTTTTAACACAAGATTTATTTAAAGACAAGAGCGGCAGTTATTAGAGACTTAAGCAATTTATATGTGTGCATTGCATTTGCAATATTATCATTATTTCTTTACCCGTTTTTCTTATTAATAACTTATATAAAATTCATAAGTTTTGTATATATATATATGTGATATATAATAATATTTTCCACCATTATAAAAATAATTTTAACAAGTAAAGAGATGCTATTACAAATTCATTTCTTTCCCGTTTTAAAAAAAACTAATCGTTCATTTCAAAATAATATCCTGATAACAAATTAGTTAAATAAAGTATAAATCAGTTTTTATATATAATAAGACGGACCCAAACAAAACAATTGTAATTTTTTTTTTTCTGACAAATATTAAATGTCAATTTAGGGTGGTAATATAGCTTTGTAATTTCTAGCTGCCATTTAAATAAGTACTAATTCTTCATGTTCTGTCAGATTTGAATGATATAATATCTCAATCTGCTTAAATAAAACAAAAAACTGATTTTTATTTCAAAAGTTAGTTTTCTCTTGAACCTTGTTTTAGTTCTTTTTTAAACAAATTTTCATATCATTTTGCTTAAGAAAAAAAACATTTTTTTAATGAAATGAATAATAGATTATTAATTTCAATATACAAGAGTCAATGAAAGTATTTTCCATAATTTTATCAAAAAATTAAAAATATTAAATAATTGTTAATTTCATAATTTGTGTAATTACTCATTTAAATTCAAGATATCTGTAATTATTGATTGGAATTAATAGATCTCATATATCCCACTACCCTATAGTATAAATTTTACTTTGTAACATACAATATAGCTTTTATTGCTTGCTGCTAATCTTGTGCAATTTTATAGTCTAATTTTTGAAGTCTTTCTTAACTGAAGAAGACATAAATTTACAGAAGTAATATGACTTGCATCTTTCAGATAAAGTAAAAATGAATTTATACTATGTTATTATTAATTATTCAACATTTTTGATTAACACCTATTTATATTTATGTGTTGTCTAAATATATGGAATATACAATTGTTTTTGTTTTTACTGAATTTTAGATATTAACTTTTTGTATATTATTGTCATTTATACATATTCAATTTTTAAAATTTACTTATATGATGCATTTACAAAACTGAGATTCTGTACAAAAATAGTCTTAGAATTATTTGTATTAAATACTGATAATACTAACTTGTGAGGATGATGCCAAATGTTGCTGGTAATTCACTTTTGATACTTATTCCAAGAGATCCAATATGAATTTATTTCAACATTGCTATTTTTTATGTTTGGATGTGGGTATAGCTTTATTAATTTGTTTTTCTTAGCTAATATTAGGCTAGAGTGTAATGCATTTCTCTTTAACATAATTTGACATGACTCTCCATTTTAAATTAAATTACTACATATACTATATAAGTTGTACTCTCAATTTTATATTTTTGAGATACTTGAATTTGTTTTTACATACTTTTAAATATAACAGAAAGCACAACTGCTTCAGATACTTATTTTCATTTTTTCTAACTAGATTCTAATTTTAGTTAATGGATTCAATCACTGTTTTTACTATAAAAATATATGCAACTTAATTTGTGATATTTAAATATATATTTTATTTATATTTCTATCTACAAATTAATGCATCATGAGTCTTTCTCTTTTTACTATCATCTGCCTTAGAAGTAGCTATTTCACAATTTCTCTATATTAAAAATACTTATTGTATGTTCAATTAATCAGTGAATATCAGGTAGAATGGTCATATCTAAATTTCTAGACTGATTTTTGAATATTGGGTTTATTATTGGAAAGCTCTCCACTAACAGTATCAATTGTAAAATTGATCAGTTGATGAACACTTAATGCTAAATATATATATATATATATATATATATATATATATATATATATATATATATATATATATATATATATATATATATATATATATTATAGTCTAATTTTTAGATATTGGTCTTCATAAATAAATAGCATAAAACTAATCATGGGATTTGGATATGACACTATGGTCTAAGATCAATTGATTACTCAACTTAAGTGAATGGAATAAATTATTACTCATAATTCTTAAGCTTTACATATTCTTATATTCGTATTTAATTATAACAACATATACATCTTATATATATATATTGTCCCATAGAGATATATTCTGACTGTATGTCATCATATATTCATTACAAAAAAAATATTTTGCATATAGGATTATTAATTATTGAAGTCACTGGTCGATGTCTTAGCTAATTTTATCTCACATAATAATGTATTTTTTAAATAGGTGCAAACATAAATATAGAAGATAATACTTTAATATGATCTTTTATTGTCTTAAAAAATCATATATAAACTATTTTGACATTTTCTTTTCAAGATTTTCTTGATTTTAAAAAAAATTGTATTTCATATTAATATGGGTTAAAATGACAGTTTGCCTAATTCCATACTGAATATAGATATATTGGCAATTTGTTCTTTTATTTCTTTTTAATAAAAAAATAAAAATAAAAAACTTTGCTAACATAATATTATTTTATTCGACATATGAAAATATTAAAGAATATCTAAACTTAAATAAATAAATCATTGAAAAGAAAATGGAACTTAGCTTATAAATTACCTTATATGAAAAGGAATTCCTAAAACATTAAATTAATTGTAAACCTTATAGATGTGAAAATAAATTCTTAAGATTAATTAATATTATAGACCTTATAAACTTACCATTTATAGAAATAAATTCCTAAGAGATTAATGAATTAATTGTATAATTAAAAAGCTAAGGAATTTCATTGTATGATAACAAACTAAATAATACAAACTGATTAAAACCAAAGAATTTACTCCAGGAAAGATAAGGGAAACAAAAGAAGAGATTATATAAATAGAAAAAAAAGGACTGCTTACTCTTTCTGTGGTAGCTGCTTCTGTTAATGTGTCCATGAGTTGAGAAGCAGTAGATAATCATCAGAGGATTTCTTTTCCCAGAATCTTAACTCCTGTAGATCACTAAGCTGACTAGTATTTTTAACAGATCATCTCAGTCTTATTATTTTGAAATGCCTCAAGAGCCTCATTGAGGGTTGTATTATAAAGCCTATAGACAGTAGTGAAAGTAACGTTAATTAATAGCTTATCCTTAATTGTATAAACAGTAATTGCTATTCAATAATTAACCAGTGAAGTAAGCTCACTCAAATGCAGACTTTATATTAGTGTTAAAGATTGGTATAGTAATTATTTTTCCAAATTGTTAAGGAATTACTATTGCTAAATATATGGACTGTTATTCTGTCAACTTTTATAGTATATTTGTTTACTGGTCACTGAATCATAGTTGGGGACACAGCAAATTATTGATACAGTCACATTGAACCTGTGAATAGTGGATAAGTTAAAAAGTCAAATTATTGGCAGTTGCTGTTGTTCAAACCTAGGGAAATAAGAATGAGTTTAAGCCATTAGTAAGCTCCTGGCATTCATTTTTTTGAACTTAGGAAGAAAGTTTCTCAATTTTCTAGTATTTGTAATAATGGACATAAAATATTTGTACATTATTAAAAGATATTTAGAGTGAAGGTAATGATGTGACTAATAGAAAAAAAAAGCTATTCTTCTATAAAATGTAACAAATGACACAAAGGAAAAATTTGACTTAAGAGAGCAAATTATTAAAATTTCTTTAGTTTTGTCTCTCAGTATTATGAATACTCCAATTATTTTTGATTTGAAAGAAGGTGGGTCACTTTAATCAAACAAGCAGAAAGGCATTTTATTTTGGTGGAGTCCACCGTAATACAAGCATATTCTTTTAAATCTCATTCGATTTGTATTCCAATGTTTTTTGGATTGTGAGCAGATTTTTGTGATCAAACAGTTTTCTATAAGTAATGATGCAAATACTATTCATGGAAAAAGTGATAAAAAGTGATATCTCTTTTTGATATGCAGTCTGACAAACCTTTAAGAGATGGAAAACCATCCAAAACTATGATATCGAATCAATGATGTGTGATAAATTATTTAGTATATATTGACAGATAAAATTAATGTCTGAGAAATAAAAGTGGCAAAGAAGCTCACATTAAATGTAAAAAAGATTGTATAGATACCTTCTACATCAATATTTTGTTCAAGCTAAAAATGTTTTTTTTTTTTTTGTAGTGGGATGATTTGTGCTATATAGATATGCCCTGACTACACATCATCATATATATTAATTATAAAAAAAAGTGCATATAGAATTTTTAATAACTGAAGTCACTGGCCAAGGTCTTAGCTAATTTAACATACTGTATAATATATTTTTAAAATAGTTGCAAACATAAATATAGAAAATAATATTTTACTATGTATGCTCTTCTATTGTCTTAAAAGAATCATTCATAATCTATTTTGACATTTTCTTTTCAAGAGTTGTTCAATTTTAAAGGAAATGTGTTTCATATCAATAGTAATTAAAATGACATTTTCCCTAACTCCGCATTAAATATATAAAGAAAAGAAATAAAAACTTTGCTAACAATATTAATTTCTTCTACATACACACGTTTCAATAGGGATATTAAAAAAATAAACAAAAAATTACATTTATATGTATATGAATCTATTTGTATAGATGTATGTATAATTGATATTTAAAATGAATTTGTTTATAATAATGATCACTTGATAAATTTTATAAGGCAGATATCAACAGTCCATATCGTTAAGACAAAAACCCATTGTTTTCTTTTTTTTTTATGTGTATTCATTTTTACATATATATTGACTATTTCAGAAAAGGTTTTATTTTAATAAACATTTCCCTTAAATAAAAAGGAAAAGGGAAAGATATACATACTTGGGAAAATGTATATTAAAAGACAATACAACATGACTGCCTAAAAAAAAAAGTTTGTATCTACTCTTCAAAGGCAAGCTAAAATACAAATCGAGGTTTAATACCAATTTAAAATGGAAATTAATATTGCACTCTGGAAAATTTATTTTGCTTTCATCTAAAATTTCAAAATTAACAGCTAAATTTAAGTAAATATATATATATGCATATACCTGATGTGCAGTATAAAAGCCTATGGATAAAAGACAATATTATTAAGAAAATTAAAATATAATATCAAAGCATAAAATACTGGATAGTTACGTATTATAGAAAGTCAAATTTGTGACTTCTGATTTATTATTATATCTCAACAATATCTATTATAATCATTTTTTATGTTGTCAAAACCTTTAAAAATTCACATAGAGCTTTCTTATATTCCAGTTTCTGAGGATTATATTGCATTATAATGGAGTGAGTGGTAACTGATACTCTCAAGATAAAATTATGACCGTAAAATCAGAGCAATCTTCTGGAGTTAATGGTTTGTGATATTTTATATATACATCACTAAAAAATGTGTTCTACAAAATGATGTGTTGTGATAACTATCTGAAAGAGGATCAAGATACCAAATACTCATAAATATAGTTATATTAGTGATCTAGTGGGAATAAATATTAAACAATATGTTTGGACCATTGTTCTTCTATAGATATTGGATAGTCTAATGAATTATGGAGTTTAAAGTATACCTATAATGAATATTGAATACCTCATATGCTTCACCTTAAATTTTATTATGTTTGTTTATGGCAACATTAATGCATATATATGTTTGTTGAAGAATAAATGTTTAGATACTTACACAATTAGAGGAAAATTATAATAATGATTCAAAATTATAGTTAACCAATAATTTAATGTTGTTTAAATAACTTATTTAGATTTTTTTTGTTTTGCTATAATTCCAAATCATAATAAGTTATGAACCCCACATTTTCCTCTGGTTATGAAATGAAGTCTGTTGTTTAACACCACCATCAGTGTAAACTTTTATATAATTATCGCATATTGAGTTAATTTCTTAGTATCTCTTTAACTTCATTTATTATTTTTGTAATATCTGCTGTAAATAAATTATTAGCATTATTATTTACTAAAATAGAAGTCTTGAATTTTATTTATTTTGATTGACTAAAAGGTAATAATTACAATTGTATTCAAAGTGATATAAATAAATAAAACTTCTGCTAATATATAGTTTCAATATCATCATCATATTTTAACTATTTAATAGTTATACCATTACCTTTTATATTTTCATCATGTTCATAAGATTTAGCACCCTTTATTATTTCATAACTATTTTAAGATTGCATTTGTGTAGGTTAGGAACTCAGGAATTAAGTGTGTAAAGCCTTTTTATCTAATTTATTTTTAATCTTTAAATTTGGATTTAATTGGTATTCAATAGAGTCTCTGTCTCTTGGGCATTTTATACCATTATAGTTTTTGCTGTTCAAATTCATGGGATGTTTGAATTGACAACCTTTCCTATTTTAGTCTGGTACAATAAATAGATAAATAGATAGATGGATAGGTAAAGATACAGATAGATAAATAGATATATAGATAGATAGGTATGTAGATAGATAGATAAATAGATAGATAGATAGAATAGACAGACAGACACATAAATAAAAGATAGATAGGCAGACAGATAGATAGATGTTGTACCAACTATTTAGATATACAAGTGTGGAAAAAGCTATAATGGTATAATTTTGCAAAATGTTTCCATCTAGATAAAACTCAGGTACATAAATACATGTTCCAATAAAATAAAAATATGTTATTGTTATTGAATTCTTTCATATTTTTCTAATGAAAAATAGAAATTAAAAATATAATACATCTTTGATGTAACAAAATATGTAATAACACAAAATAAAGTTTTAATTAAATTAATAAAATAGAAGATTGTTGTATGGAATATTGTTATATGAATTTGATCACTTTCTGATATTATTGCTTGATTACTATGCTGATTATTTTCATTGTCAATTTACTTTCAACGTCTTTACTATTGCAAAAACGAAATATTAAACATATTTTCAGTAAGAGAAAAAAATTATATCACAGCTTTCATAAAGGTCAAAGTCTTTTCATTGGTAAAAAAAGAGTAAAGAATATTCATATAATTTAGCTGTTAGATATTTTGTTTGTCTTTTTTTTAATAAGTCAATTAATCACATTTGAATTTAATATTAAAGTTACATCATGTGAGATTTTTATCCAGAAAATTAAGATCTTTATTAAATCTTTAATGCACTTTTATTAGTTATTGTAATTTTTGTCCATGGGCTGCAGAATATTAATATTGAAATACCATAATAAGATTCAGTTTATATAGAAAAGATTAGAATTTCACTATTGAAGCTGGAAATATGCTCTACATATTTGTGCTTCACCTAGTGTCTACTATATAAAAACTAGAACGGGTTTGAACCCAAATTATCAGTAATAGATATCCACTCAAACGTTAGACAGTCGTATAGATATATTGATGTATGGGCACATGACTATAAATGGATCTCTACTAAAAGTTAAATGAGTGATAAATTAAATAAATACTTATTTTGACTATTAAGAACATTTAGTTTCGCCTACGCATTCAACTCACATACGTATATGAAAATCAATATTTTTATAATTTATACTTTGGAAATTTTATAATATTTTGTATATTTTGATAAATTTATTAATAATTTATATAAAACATCAATTTATAATATGTATCTAATTTATAATTTGTCTAAATTATAATATTTTGTAATATTTTATAGCAACTTACCAATAATTTACGCACAATATTTATCCAACATTTTATCTTATACTTTTTATTTTAACAATTTTACTAGTCACTTATACGTAAGGTTGATTAAATTATGAAGTGTGAAGTAGATTGAAACCTGTCCATTAAAGTATGAGGTTTGGCTATCTTAATATATATCTGAGCACTTATAGCATATATGTGTGATGGTAATCTGGACCAACTGATGATTGCTGGTTTAACATGAAATCCATATATTGGTGATTATTTATCTTTTCAACATATATATGTTCAAGTGTATCGGTGTTACACTATAAATTCATCAATACTCCTTCAACACTTTAAGCAAATAACTTTATTTATGGTGGGTTATGTGAAAGTCTGTGCTCATATACCCTATATATTACATATATAGACACAAGTATATAATAAGTCTGTGTGTTTCAGTGATTTAATTTATAATAATTAGTAAATATGTATAATATTTTGTAATTTTATTAGTAATAATTTTGTATAGAATAAATCGACATTAAGGAGAAACAATGTAATCAACAGGTCATTGTATCATTCTAAAAATGTATGGAATGTTATAAATACCAGAGATTTTTTCATTAAAGTTCACTTGACCAATTGGATGATCTTTTTATGACCATATATTGAAATGGATGGGTACATGACTCTAAATGGATCTCTACTAAAAGTTAATCAAGTAAATGTTTATTTTGATAAATTATTAAGAACATTTAGTTTCATCTACCCATTCAACTCATGTATGAAAATCAATATTTGCATAATTTATAATATTTTAGGAATTTTATATTTTGTATATTTTGATAAATCTATTAATAATTTATATAAGACATCAATTTATAATATGTGTCTAATTTATAATTTATCTAAATTATAATGTTTTGTAATATTTTACAGCAACTTACTAATAATTTAGCACAAAATATGTATCCAACATTTTATCTTATATTTTGTATTTTAACAATTTTACTAGCCACTCATATGTAAGGCTTATTAATTTATGATTTAACTTATAATATTTGGTAAATATGTATAATATATTGTAATTTTATTAATAATAATTTTATATAGAATAAATCAACATTAAGGGCTAAAACAATGTAGATCAACTTTGGATCTCAACCATGCAAGTTCGAAATAATGACCAGCAAGAATTTTATCAGATCCAAATCTGAACAAAATGTATAAAAACAAAAGAACATATTTGTTCCCAGATATATGTGAAATTAAAAAATATCTAGCTTCAAGGCAATATTTCTTAAACTTTTGCCTTATGTATAAAACCTAAATATTTCACTATCAAATAGATTAGAATCCTGTTCTATTTGGAGATCAGAGTTACAATACTTCATGGCAGCATACATTGTAATATAAATCATGTCAGGGTAAAAAGGTTGTTTGATTTCCCTCAGGCTTTGGGGGATCTCATCTCACCTGCAATGCCAGAGCCTGAATCATCTACTCTGAAAATGAGAACTGTTCCAAGAAATACTCTTCTGAATGAAGATCTGCCACTTTACAAATGTCTGTTTTCAAACCAAGTCTATTTACATGCCTTCAACCCCAAGGTAAAATACCTAAATTGCTGTCAGCTGATGAATTTGAATTAATTAGTTTGCTTCTATTTCCAAATTACATTGTAAGCCATTTATACCTGTTATTTAATTCTCAAAACTGTTATATATATATATATATATGTGTGTGTGTGTGTGTGTGTGTTAAATTGTCTATAAAACTTACTTTAATGGCATATAATTTCTTCTTAAATTTGGTGCAGCAATTTAGATTAAATTTTGTTTTTTGAATTTGCTCATAGTTTTAATTTCTTTAAAATTAATTATTCAGCTCGCTTAGTTTTATACCACTTGTTTGATTGTTTCTAAAAAATTTACTCTTAACCCTCATCTCTTTATTAAGTTGTTTTAGCTTTCCAGTAGTTAAATCTCACCAGAAGTGAGCTTAATATTTAACTGAAATCATAAGTTATAACATGTACAAAGATACTTTGGGATGTGTGGAGAAAAGCCATTTTAGTTTTATAATCTAATTTTGATCATTATTAGTTAATTGTGTGTGTGTGTGGGGGGGGCTATGTTGAGCATTCCATTATGCTGGAGAGCAGATTGATTTAATCAGATATTAATTAATGTATTATGGTTGTTAGTAACTAATTTATTTGTGCTTACTAGGGATTTGACTTCAGGCACTTCTGATAAATCAGTGTATGGGAACAAATGGATGAACCATCCCAACACACTATCCAGTGTCACTATTCTTCCCAGATATGTTTTGGTTTTCAGGCTAGCATAACTTTTCTTTTATGCAAACATGACAAAGCCACCCAGAGTATCTTATGTGGTCTCATTCTTACAAGCAATGGGAAACTATCATGAATACCACTTTTCATTATTATCCATTTCTTTATAGACCTGCAATGCTCTCTGTCAGCCATAATCGCATGCCATTTGTCACCCATTCTATTTAATCACTTAGGTTAAATTATATAATTGCGGCTTATGTTAGACTAAACCATCTTACTTTTGCTCATTCAGTTGGTCTTCATGATTTAGCAGCAGGTATCCACATACGAGATCAGAATTGCGCATTATATAATCTTACTTATATGTATCATAGTATAATAAACCAATTGTTGTATATTTATAATCTTTAAGATGACAATAAACCACTATGTATTATCAATGATTTAATTAAGTTCTTCCATGACCTTGGTATATTGACCAAACCAATCCACTTTATATATATATATTAAATGCATCAACCACCATATATTTAGTCGCACCTACAATCTTATTTATATATGTTAAATTGTATAGCAATTGCACTCAGTAAATTTTATGTTAAAACAAAAATTTATCTAATTTTGTATGGTCTCAAATGACTTATTTACTTAATTCAGAAGTGCATAACTGCAAATTAAATTATTATCAGATATGTAACCTCAGTTGTATAGACATCCAAAGCTTATATTGTTTTATTAATATATATATAATTACTTAATAAATTTACTCTAGATAATTTACCTGTATTCTTGCATTTATAATTTATTATTTGAATCTCTTAATCTCAGGTTCGTGGGTTCGAGCCCCACATTGGGCACCAATTATAATGATCAGGGAATTTGGAGCTACTATATCTGCATTACAGGATGCCACTAGGCTACTTGAACCTAGAAAATTTATATAGTAGGCAGATACATAAGTTAAGATTCCAATTTTACATATATATTTTATTCCGACCATCAGCCCATGCCACTAGCTCAGTAAGATGCACAGATTTATAAAATATAAATTCTTATTTAAAAATATTTTCCATATTAAAAAAAATAAATTAAAAGAAGCTACTGCCAGTAATAACACACTCAAACATTTATTTAACATATTTGAAATTTAGAATTATTATTTTAGTCTAACATTTACTTTAACATTTAATTTATATTTTTAACTTTTGTTTTTGAAGTTCACACAGATGAATTTATTATTTTATTAAAGTGTCGAGTATGAATAGACTACATAGATTGCATTTGAAAAGAAAATATTCTATTCCTTATTTAACCTTAGGCCAAAAGTTCACAGTCAAACCAATATCAATCCATCTGATACATCGATGTTTCAATGCAGCATGAATATGACAGTACAAATACCATACTGTCAGGAATGTACATCTGAACAGCATGGTTATAGAAGACATTGACTCTCATCCAATACAGGAATACTACATCTGTCTAGTGAGGAAAACAATAAAAAAAAACTCCATAGGAAGGGACTGTGTTTTCTGTTTTACTATCCCATTCCATAGGCTAAAAAGGGGTGATCGAAGGAGCAGGGAATACCATTTGCTTCTGATGGTCAGTGAGATATGGGACTTATTTTGCCCAAGTGTGGCATATAATAGGATCCTGCACATAGCGAATCTCATGCTACATTTACTAATTACACCAATATATCCAAATGATTAACCCAATTTAACTATGAAACAAATAACCCAAGATTATCCCTCCCTTAATTAATTAATATAACTTTATAAATCTATGCAGCCATTCATGCCCAACTTAAATTTAACATTTATATAATTTATTTTAAAAGAAAAAAAATCATAATAAAAACTTAAAAGAACAGAAAAAAAATGGAAATGATTTACAAAAAATAATAATACATTCAATAAAATAATTATTAATAACTGATTAAGTTTGGTCACATAGGAATTTCTATTGCAATAATTTAAATACTGGGAAAGTTTATATTTAGTGTTCATTAATTAACTAATGTTCTTACAGTTTTAACATACTGAAAAAGTTTATTTTTTAAAATTAAAGTTCATTAGTTAGAGTTCTTACTGTTTTAAAAATCCATGCTTAACAGTTGCTTGCAATTTGGAGTCAGCGTTAATTTTCCCAATGTCCTGTGGTCCTTAATATAGGAAAACCATTGGTCATTTCTCTTTCTTTTTCTTTTTAAAAACTGAAGGAATTGAATAGTGCATCTTTTCAATCCTTCTCCTTCAACTCTCCCCATGCTAACACATCTCTCTCTATCACATCTCTATCTTTTTTTTAATTTCCAAACTTTTCCTTTAATTTTAGACTTTCAGATCCAGTGGACATTACATCACAGCGATGATGATCTTTTCATTGAGGTCCATTTCCTGAGGGATTTCTTTTATTGGCTATTAGTTTCTATTGTTTTTTCCCTCCTATCTTACCTTTATTTATACATTTTGAAATGCCCAAGGGCTAGCTTACTTTTAACTAATTAAAATAATCATTTCCATTTTACAATAGCATTAATTAATTTATTGTACATTCTTTTTATCTTTAAATCTTTCAAGCTTTTTTCTTAAAATTTAGTTTTAAAACTTTTTCTTTTTTTAATAAAGTTTTTTTCTAATAATTTTTTATCTGTGCGATGTTATATATATAAAGTTAATATGACTTTTAGCTTTCAATTTTTGATTTCTTAAAAAAAATTTTTATATGCGAACTTTTTTTTAGTGTCTAAATTTTTTAAAATAAATAATGTAATGGCATGTGTGCCCATTACACTATTCATGTAAATAATATGGGAGATGTTTGTCAGAAAATCTTTCGTCATTTTCTATCACTACTGGAAATCCAGTAAGTAAAATGCTTTTTTTGTTTTTTTCCCACTAAGTTGAGGGATATGAAGCTGGAAATACACCTAGTACCTAATATATAAGTACTACAATGAGTTTGAACCAAATTATTGGAAGTACTTGGCAGTCATATAGATATATAAATGTATGGGTACATGGCTCTAAATGGATCTCTACTAAAAGTTAAATGAGTGATAAATTAAATAATTCTTATTTTGATTATTAAGAACATTTAGTTTCATCTACCCATTCAACTACATACTTGTATGAAAATCAATATTTGTATATTTTGGGAATTTTATAGTATTTTGTATGTTTTGATAAATATATTAATAATTTATATAAGACATCAATTTATAATATGTGTCTAATTTATATTTTGTCTAAATTATAATATTTTGTAATATTTTATAGCAACTTACTAATAATTTATGCACAATATTTATCCAACATTTTATCTTATATATTGTATTTTAACAATTTTACTAGCCTTTTGTACATAAGGCTGATTAAGTTATGATTTAATTTATAATATTTGCTAAATATGTATAATATTTTGTAATTTTATTACTAATAATTTTGTATAGAATGAATCGACATTAAGAGAAAACATTATCATCAACCGGCCATTGTATCATTCTAAAAATATATGGATTGTTATAAATATCAGAGATTCTTCCATTTAAGTTCACTTGACCAATCAGTCAATCTTTTCATGGCCATATATTGAAATGTATAGGTCTGCAACTCTAAATGGATCTCTACTAAAAGTTAAATAAGTGATAAATCAAATAAATGCTTATTTTGATTATTAAGAACATTTAGTTTCGTCTACCCATTCAACTCTGATACGTATATGAAAATCAATATTTGTATAATTTATAATATTTGGTGAATTTTATATTTTGATAAATCGATTAAATATTTATATAAGACATGAATTTATAATTTATAATATTTGGTGAATTTTATATTTTGATAAATCTATTAAATATTTACATAAGACATGAATTTATAATATATGTCTAATTTGTAATTTGTCTAAATTATAATAATTTGTAATATTTTATAGCAACTTACTAATAATTTACGCACAATAGTTATCCAACATTTTATATTATATTTTATATTTTAACAATTTTACTAGCCACTCATATGTAAGGCTGATTAATTTGTAATTTTATTACTAATAATTTTGTATAGGATTAATCAACATTAAAAGTTAAAACAATGTGCATCAACTTCAGATCTCAACCATGCAAGTTCGAAACCATGGCTAGCAGGAATTTTATCATATTCAAATCTGAACAAAATGTATGGAAACAAAAGATCATATCTGTTCACATAAAGGTGAAATTAAAAAAATATCTTGTCTTAAAGCAACATTCCTTAAATATTTGCCTTGTGTATAAATAGCTAAATTTTTGGCAATCAGATAGATTAGATTCCAGTTCTATTTGGAGATGAGAGTTACGATACTTCATGCTAGTTTACATTGTAATATAAAACATTTTGGGTAAGAAGAAGATCATTTTCTTCCCTTCAGACCTCTGGGGACTTCATCCCACCTGTGATGCTGGAGTCTGAAACATCTATTCTGAAAATGTGAACTGTTCCAAAAATATTCCCCTGAATGAAGATCTGCCATTTTACAATGCCTGTTTCCAATCCATGTCTATTTATGCACCTTCAATCCCAAAGTAAAATACCTAAATTACCATCAGCTGATGAATTTTAATTAATTAGTCTGCTTCTATTTCCAAATTACATTGTAAGCCTTTTATGCCTATTATTTAATTCTCAAAACTCTAATGCTATATAATTTCTTTTTAAATTTGATGGGGCAATTTATAGATTGAATTTTCTTTCTTTAATTTGTTATTTTGATTTGTGTTATTGTGCCAAGTTTATATTAAACTCAGTGAGTAAATTTAAATCTGATTGCTCATAGTTTTCTTCCACTACACAAAATAAACATTAATTTCATTAACATTAATTATTCAGCTCACTTAGTTTTATACCAATTGTTTGATTGTTTCTAAAAATTTTACTCTTAGCCCTCATCTCATTATTAAGTTGTCTTACATGTCCAGTAATTAAATCTCACCAGAAGTAAGCTTCACATTTAATTGAAACCACATTATAAGTTATAACATGTACAAAGACACTTTGGAGTGGGTTAGTCCATTTTAGTTTTAAAATCTTGCCCATATAATTTTGATAATTATTAATTAATTGCTCAGGTGAGATATGTTGAGCACTTCATTATGCCGGAGAACAGATTGTTTTAATCATGTCTTAATTAATGTATTATGGTCATTATTGATCGATTTATTTATGCTTAGGCATTATAAGTGTATAGTTACCATCGTTTATTTATTAATTTTTTTTTGCCATATACTTCAGGATCTTTGGAATGAACCAATCCCTCTCCTCATTATCCATCTCAAAGTAGATGCTGCTTCTACTAGGGATTTGACTTCAGGCACTTCTAATAAATCAGTATATGGGAACAAATGGATGAACCATTCCAACACATTATCTGGTTCCACTATTCTTCACAGAAATGTTTTGGTTGTTCAGGCAAAGCCACCCAGAGCATCTTAAATGGTCTCATTCTTACAAGCGATGGGAAACTTTTATGAATACCACTTTCATTATTATCCATTTCTTTATAGATATGCAATGCTCTCTGTTAACCATAATCACATGCCATTTGCTTCCATTCTATTTAATCACTTAGGTTAAATTATATAATTGCAGCTTATGTTAGTCTGAACCATCTTACTCCCACTCATCCAGTCTGTCTTCATAATTCAGTAGCACATATCCATGTACACGATCAGAATTGCACATTATAAAATCTTACTTATATGTATCATAGTATAATAAAACAATTGTTGTACATTTGTAGTCTTTAAGATTAGCATAAACCACTATGTATTATCAATGATTTAATTAAGTTCTTCAGTGAACTTGGCATATTGACCAAACTAATCTGCTTTATATATATATATATATATATATATATATATATATATATATATATATATATATATTAGTTTTAGGGCTAAACTGTGTATTATTTCCCATTACATACCGATATTTTGATGGACTAGCATCCACCATTGTCAAGGTTAACTTTTGAAAGAAAAATTGCTAGATCTCAAACAATAACATGACTAAGTGTGAGACGAGAAATGAGATTCAACTTGCAGTAGTTCAGCATTCACAATATGAGGCTTATAAAAATGTTTATTTTCCTCAGTTATTTCACCTATTAATTTAAAGTTAATATTAGAAGACAAAGATAAATGAGAGGTTTCCACATAGTGAAATATGTTGTGCTTCATCAGCTCTATTTAAACCAGTAGGTCTCTTTAATATTTCAATTAACTCTCTCATGGTTTTTAAATCATATCTTTCCAAATTAGCAAGTATTTTCGCATTGACAAAATCAGGTTTGTGACCAATTTCTAAAAAATCGGAAGAAAAAACTGGTGTGCTAATTTTTTGATTAAAAGCATTTATATGTTCCTTAATTCTGACATTTATTCATCTATTAGACTGATACACATAGCTTCTTGAGTACTGCAAACATAGAATTTCATAAACTCCTTGGTATTCCAAAAATATTCGGTCTTTAGGTTTATATAAAAAAAATCACCAATTTTTTTGCCAGTAGAAAAAGTAGAAACTTCTCATTTTATCTCTCTTTTAATAATAGCTTAAAATTAATAGATGAAAAAACTGAGGGAAAAAAAGATTTTGATAAGCCTTGTGTTGGAATGCTGAACTAGTTCAAGTTGAATCTCATTTTTCATCTCGCACTCAGTCACGTTATTGTTTGAGGTATAATGATTTTTTTTTCAAAAGTTAATCTTGACAATGGCAGATGCTAGTCTATTGAAATATCAGTATGTAATGGAAAATAATACATGGTTTAGCCCAAAAAGTAAAAATTTTTCAACATCATACAACTGTGAAAACATTAAATATTATATATATATATTAATTGCACCAACCACCTATGTTTAGTTGCACCTACAATCTTATTTATATATGTTAAATTGTATAGCAATTGTACTCACTAAATTTTATGTTAAAACAAACATTTATCTAATTATGTATTGTCTCGAATGACCTATTTACTTAATTCAGAAATGCATAATTGCAAATTAAATTATTATGAGATATGTAACTTCAATTGTATAGACATCCAAAGCTTATGTTGTTTTATTAATATATATGTAATCACTTAATAAATTTACTCTAGATCATTTATTTGTATTCTTTCGTTTATCATTTATTATTTGAATTTCGATTATTTACTATTTTATGAGACATATAATTCTTTATTTGAATTAGATATTTAAATTTAAACACTTTGTTAATGTTGTCTTGAGTATTATTATGGCTCACATCAATGTCAAACAACAGCCTGTACCATTCTTGAATGGTTATAGTTTATATAAGTTATTAATTACCCAATGAAATATACATATATATATATATATATATATATATATATGTATATTTCATTGGGTTTCAAGTCTCTTGCATTCCCTATTCTCATTGCTAGGCCTGGAATAATGAAAAGCTTTTTAGTATCATCAAAAACATTGTTCATGTAGTCATAGACTCTGGAGCATGGGTAAATAAGTTGATATTTGGTATTGTTTCTGATTTATGTATCTTGCATCTACCAGATGGATATACATTTGCTTGAATTCTAGATTTTGTTGAATGAACACACAATTTTGACTTGTATACTATATATAAAATTGAAATTATCTTATCAATAAATTTAGGCATATACTTTATTTATTAGCTTTATTCAGTGAAAAGCATACTGGACTCTACATATCCATATAACAGTCATATTTGCTTTTTTTGTTGTATTGTTGAAGTTATGGAATTGAAAGTTTAATAATAGTAAAGTTTTAACCCAGGATTTAATTTTCTTGTATAGATATTTAATTATAATTCTTGTCAACAATTATTGATTATAGTTTCTTCATTTATATACTAACTGCAGACTTTTTAAGCTCTTAGAAAAAAATAATAAGCTAAAATATTGTATGCTGAATCTTTGCTTTAAAATATTGTATTTACAAGAGTTTCTCCCTGCACTCTGAAATATCAATTCTAGACAAATATTTTGAAATAAATATAAAAAATTTAAAATCAAAGAAGTTTAAGAAGTAGCAGACTTTGATTTTTAAAAGATTTTACTGCAACCACATATGCAAAAAATATAAATGATGAAAATAATTTGAAATGAAAAAACATTTTCCTATAGTGAGTTAATTCAAAACTTAATTTACCTGTAAATACTAGAGATAATTTTTTATATTAAATGCTTTTATTGACTATGGACTAAAGAAAATAATTGTTTATTCAATCACAATTGAAGGTTTTAGATTTAACTTGAAATAAAATCATAGTGGGGGATCCAGAAATTAATTAAGACAATCATCCCTTGTTATAAAAAATAGATATTGGCTTAATCACACCCCCTCCATGCTTTTATTTCAAGTCAAAATTAAAAACTCCAATTGTTGAAGAAACAATTATTTTATTTATTTTAGTGTACAATCACTCAAAGCATTTAATATAAAAAAATCTCTATTATTTTTAAGTTTTTAGTATTGTCACAGTAAATGAAAATGCAAAAACTATATCATAATTTAAATTGACTGGGCACTTATAGTTGACATATATACCACTAGATATTTCTACTATAGTTTGGTTTATCCAGCAAATACCAACACATATAATAAAAATATTTACCTGATAATGCATAGAATATATACACATTCTGATAAACCCATTAAAATTAAAATACATGAATAAGTTTCCTAATGCAATTATAATCCTAAAATAGTATTGTTGAGAATATAATGAAATACAAAAGAAAAATATTGCATAAAACATTTTTTCCTTTTTTTTTTTTACCAAACACAAAACCTTAGTTTATTAGCAGACATTCTCCTTACTGTGCAGTCTGTTATTCTATTTTTTTTAAACATAGCAAAAGATTTCCAAACACAATATAGTATAATAGTTCTTAAAACTAACTTAATTCTAGATTTAAACACTTTTTAATAATATAAAAAAATAAAAATAAACATAGAATAGCAAGTTGGCAAATATGGGAATGATGATGCTGGAATGCAATCATTTTTCAGCTGATTATATCTTAGGATCTTACAGGTTTGTTTAACTAATAATGTGTCTTTATTTTTTTTCTTTTAAAGAAGCACATTTTAAACTTTTAAATTATTTGTCATATAATAATGGAAACATTTTCAGGTTTCTACTTCAATAATTTCATTTAAATATTATATAAAGCAGTAGTTAGCAACAAATATACAGCATATCAAATGTCTCTAGTCATATTTCTGTTAACCCTATGTGCATGTTGACAAATATGTTATTCATATTCATCAATGATTAAATATATGCTGCTATTCCCTGGAAGCATTTAAATTAATACTAATAAAATTAGATGTCTTAACTATTATCACATATATTTTCTTTATTTAATTCATGCAGTGTTAATTTCAGTTTTTCCTGTGAATATTTAACTCGATAACCTTATCATGGAAATTATTAAAATAATAGTGAAATTCCCTCAGTATATTTCTTTCATATATGAAGAATTATGATAAAATGTAGCTAAATTCAACTAAAACATTTCAAAATCACTCTTAAGATAACAGTTCTTTTAATAAATATCATTTTACTGTTTATCAGGTAAAAATTAATATAACACATTTTAAAACTTATGCATTTTAATTTTACATTTAATTTTTTTCTTTTAGAAGATAAATAAGCAAAGGGATATGAAGTAGAAAAATGTTCCACATATATTTTACAATAACTGTAATTAAACACATCACCTGCTTCCTGTTGAAATACATTTTGAAGCTAAATTGACTAAATTTACTTAAAATAGACATAAAGTTCCTTCGTAGCATTATGTAATAATCAAGAAAGTTTAAATTGAGATTCAGTAACACAAGAAATGAAATACCTGTGCACTTAGCAGTGTATTGTATATTTAAGGATGATTAAGTTTAATATTTAACACTTTTAGATAAAATAATAATTATAAAAAAATAACACTTTTAAAATTTCAGAGTGATGCAGCTTGAGTCAGAGATCAAGGAAAAGAGATAGAAAGCCCCTGAACCAACAAAACCTATCTTTTTATAGTATTTACTTTTTTATATTTTTTACAGCTGTAAAATTCTAATTAATGACCAATAAAACAAAGATTATTATTATTTTTATCTTAACTGCAAGACAAGTCAATTAGTAAATGATGTCATTTTAAGCTAGATATTTTCAAAATTACACATAATTTAACAATCTTAATTTGAAAAAAAGTTAAACAAAGTTTCTTATTTAGTAAAAATGATATTATAAAAAAAAAATAATTAAACATTATTTGTCTTGTTTATTTACTAATTGAGTTTTGTTATAATATTAATTTATTAAAGTTTGAATTAATAAATATTTTATCCATTATAAGGTTAGCTTACTGATTCAACAACAATATGTGATTTATACAATAATATTACTTGCATACATTGCTGCTAACTTATATTAACATCTAGAAAACTACAGCATAGTAAACTTAAGGTTTCGTGCTGTACTATCATAAATTAAGACCCAGTGAGTAATATATGAATATATTTATAGCTTCATGCTTTCAAGCCAAGATGCTTAAGACTGGCTTATATATATATATATAAAGTTAAGTAGAGAAGAGGGTGGGACTATCCTTTTCTTATCAAAAACTCTGTCATGTGTTGTGGCTTGATCATGATTCAGACTGCTATCTTAACATCTGATTGGCTGTCTGAGAAGCAACAGTAGTCACATGTGAGAGATTGACAACCTCTCAATTTATTGTCGATTCAACAACAATATGTGATTTATACAATAATATTATTTAACAGATATTATAAATATTTTCTTTTTTTATGAGTTTCGTTAACTCAAAATAAAACTACTTTATTAGGTAGTTATGACCTATGCTCAATGTGGCTGCCAGACAATGCTGCAGTACCATCAACAACCACCACAGAGCATGCAAGTGATAAATTTCTATCCAAAAATTGCTGACAATTGACAAATTAAAAATGCCTAAGGCAAAAATAAAACCAACAAATCCTTATAAAATACAAATAAAAAAAAACAAGAAAATGCTATAAAATTTTGAATTATAAAGACAAAAATCGATGAAAATGCATCAAATGCAAACACACCCCATGAAGAATTTCTATTCAAAAATTGCTGAAATAGAGAAATTAAAATGCCTAAATGGAACAAATCCTTCTAAAGTACAAATTAAAAACAAACAAATAAGAAAACACTATAAAATTCAAATTACTAAAGTAGAAAACCTTTAGTGGTAAATGTCAAAAAAATTAATGATGCGTCATCAATGACTGATGGGGTTTTCTTCATAAATGGCAGGAATTACAACATATTACAAAGCAGTGATTATATAAACGAAAAAGCAATAAGAAGTTTAATAAGAATACCCAATTTTTTTCAAGGCTGATGTGTCTAGTATTTTAATAGGTTTGCAGCATAAACATGCATGGTATAAAAATAACATTATTGTTTTGAGCCTTATTGCAGATTTCAACACACTTAACTAATAACAACAGATGAAATAATGGTGCTCACTTGGTTTAAAAAAATAAAACAAAGATGGCTGAAATTAACAGCAGGTTTTTTTTACAGAATTAAATCTGTACATTTATACCAATTAAAGATTTAAAAAAAAAACCTAATCACAGTTTAATACATTACACATCACAGTTTAGTTCCATAAAAAAATAGACAAAAAGAAGGTTTAAATTTTTAGGTTTTCAGTGTAAAATTATTGGTACCACATGTAGAGAAACATTCAACTTTTGATGCTTATTGGAGCAAAATTATGTAGAGAAGCCTTTTTTTAAAGACATTGCACAAATGAAATAATGGTGGTTATTTGGTTTAAAAAAATAAATCAAAGATGGCAGAAATTAACAGCAGGCTTTTTTACAGAATTAAATCTGTACATATATACCAATTAAAGATTTAAAAAGAGAAATCTAATTGCAGTTTGATACATTGCACATCACAGTTTAGTTCTGCAAAAAATAGACAAAAACAAGGTTCAAATTTTTAGGCTTTTGGTGCAAAATTATTGGTACCAAATTATTTAGAGAAACATTCACACTGATGGTATAGGAATAGCTTGTAATATAGAATGGAATAAATCTTCATCATGGTGCAGTTACCATCACATGAATTTGGTTAAGTATGACTCCAAGTGAAGTTGAGAGGTCCCCCTGTCTCTTTTATTGCACCATTTTAATAGCCCCCAAAGTCTTTCTACATTTTGCATATGTGCCCCAGTATTAGGATCCACAAAATTGTATCTGTGATTGACTTTGAAAATGTTTGTAACTTGCAGCATTCAATTCAGCACTTTTGTAAGCCTTCCAACAGTCAGTATATATGGTGGATCCTGGTGCTACCTGTTGTTTAATCATCTAGGAGAACAGACAATGTTCTGCCTGGAATAGTGACAATGAAACACTTGTTCTCTACCCAAACCACCAAATAACCACTGTTGTGGAAGAATTATTCCCTGTTGGTTTTTGCATCATCTACCTCTTCAATTTTTTTGTGGCCCTCCAATTTTTCAGGATGGTCAAGATAGCAGGCTTTAGGCTTCTCTCAAATATTGCTTCCATGCAGTGACAGTCTTCTTGCTCACATCAAAATCATTTATTCCTGATTCTATGATCAATTGGTTTTTACTCCAATAATAAATGATTCGGATGGCTGTAACAAATGACAATCTGCAACCCTCAAACCAAGTTCCTCTTCAATGTGCTATGCATTTTGTCATGCACCAATGTTGCACCTCCATTCTGCATTTGGGCTCAGATAAAGTTACATTTGATGACCATTGACACACACTTTTAGAGAAGGCAGAACACTTTGACTTTGGAAGAACTCCATTGCCCCATGTTCTGTCTTGGGAAGATCCCAAATTTTCATCATTTTATAAGATGGCAAGACACTAGAAACTATATCATTCTATATCTAATTAAATTTCAGTGTGGTTTTTTGAAATGTTGCCTGAAGGCTTGTACATGTTTAAGATTGTATTCATCTGTGTAAAAAATAATCCATATTAACACAGTCAAAAAATAAAAATAATCCCAACAATTTCTATTTGTAGCAGTACAAATTACTTAATACATCATAATAAAACTAAACAGATATTTCAAGAGACTAGTTCAGTTACATTTTGATTAAATTTGTCAGCTCAAGAAATTATATTTTTCATGTAAAATGTCTATTGTGTCACATATTTTGAAAGTATAAACTGTGATGTGTGCTGCCATAAAATAGTCTGCTGTTAATTTCTGCCATCTTTGTTTTATTTTTTTAAACCAAATAACCACCGTTATTTCATCTGTGCAATGTGTTTAAAAAAACTTTTCTATATAATTTTGCTCCAGTAAGCCTCAAAATTTGAACGTTTCTCTAAATAATGTGGTACCAATAATTTTGCACTGAAAGCCTAAAAATTCGAAGCTTCTTTTTGTCTAATTTTTTGCAGAACTAAACTGTGATGTGTAATGTATTAAACTGCAATTAGATTTCTCTTTTTAAATCTTTAATTGGTATATATGTACAGATGTAATTCTGTAAAAAAGCCTGCTGTTAATTTCTGCTATCTTTGTGTTTAAATCAAGTCAGTACTTTTATTTCATCTGTTGTTATTAGTTAAGTATGCTGAAATCTGCAATGAGGCTCAAAATAATAATGTTATTTTTATACCATGGATGTTTGGGCTGCAAACCTGCTAGAAATACTGGACAAGTCAGCCTTGAAAAAAATTGGATATTCTAATTCTTATTAAATTTCTTATTGCTTTTTAGTTTATATAATCACTGCTTTGGAATCTGTTACTGTAATTCCCACCAATAATGAAGGAAGTCCCATCAGTCATTGATGATGCTTCATTAATTTTTTTGACATTTACCATTAAAGCTTTTCTACTTTTGTAATTCGAATTTCAGTGTTTTCTTGTTTTTTTTTTTTTTTAATTTGTATTTTAGAAAGATTTGTTCTATTTAGGCATTTTAATTTCTCTATTTCAGTGATTTTTGGATAGAAATTTTTCATGGTAGATGGTGTTTGCATTTGATGCATTTTTTCATCAATTTCTGTTTTTGTAATTCGAAATTTTATAGTGTTTTCTTGCTTTTTTTATTTGTATTTTATAAGGATTTGCTGGTTTTATTTTTGCCTTAGGCATTTTTAATTTGTCAACTTTCAGCCAATCTGTTTTTGTAATTCTTTCCATTAATCAAGGAAGCCCATCAGTCATTGATGAAGCTTTATTATTTTTTTTGACATTTACCATTAAAGTTTTTCTGCTTTTGTAATTCAAATTTCAGTGCTTTCTTGTTTGTTTGTTTTTAAATTTGTATTTTAGAAGGATTTGTTCCATTTAGGCATTTTAATTTCTCTATTTCAGTGATTTTTGGATAGAAATTCTTCTTGGGAGATGGTGTTTGCATTTGATGCATTTTTTCACCGATTTCTGTTATTGTAATTCGAAATTTTATAGTGTTTTCCTGCTTTTTTTATTTGTAATTTATAAGGATTTGCTGGTTTTATTTTTACTTTAGGTATTTTTAATTTGTCGACTTTCAGCACTTTGGAATCTGTTTTTGTAATTCTTGCCATTAATGAAGGATGCCCCATCAGTCATTGATGAAGCTTCATTAATTTTTTTGACATTTACCATTAAAGTTTTTCTGCTTTTGTAATTCGAATTTCAGCGTTTTCTTGTTTTTGTTTTTTTTTTAAATTTGTATTTTAAAAGGATTTGTTTTATTTAGGTATTTTAATTTCTCTATTTCAGCGATTTTTGAATAGAAATTCTTCATGAGGGTGTTTGCATTTGATATATTTTCACTGATTTCTGCTTTTGTAATTTGAAATTTTATAATGTTTTCTTGTTTTTTTATTATTTTAAAAATATATTTATTGACATAATATTTGTATTTTATAAGGATTTGCTGGTTTTATTTTTGCCTTAGGCATTTTTAATTTGTCGATTTTCAGCAATTTTCAGATAGAAATTTATCACTTGCATGCTTCATGATGATTGTTGATGGTCATAGGTCACAACTACCTATTAATTATATAAACAAGTTTATCCATCCATGCACACACAACATACATGAATGAAGGAAATGATGTTTTAAGCTTTAAAATTAACTTATTAATTATTTCTTTAAATAACTATCTATAATTTATTACAACTAACAAACTAATTTTAAAAATATTAGGTGTTAAAATAACTTTAATGAATCTTAGGCTGAATTTAACCCTTGCTTTACTATTCTAAACCTGAAGAAGCTAACTCTAAATTAACTTTATCTTCACTACTCTCTTCTCTTCTACAAACTTAATTACTATAATATTAAATCATTACTTTCTTGCACACATTCTAGTATAATAACTATTATTTTAATAATTACTATAATTTACCAATTAAAAAATATAAACAATTATGCTTATAATAAATATAACAATACATTTATTTTGCATACAAGTTGAACTGAAGGCTTATATATAACAAAACTGTTGTCTTTTTTACTCTTTTATTTATTAATTCACTATTTTTTTTAAAACAATTAAATACAAAAAATATTATGCTAGGGTAGGTAAGGGGAACAATGTACAAAAATACATGATCACAATATGCACTTGATAACTATTTTGATCTTTTAAAATATATTTGTACTATAAAATCATTCTATAAAACTTTATATAGCACTCTATTTATATACCACTTGTTATATATTATTCTCTTTTTGCCTTTCAAAACTTCAACACATCATTTAATAATCTAGCTATTATTCTTCAAACATTTTTAACCATACTAATTATGATATAGAAACAAGTGATGATAGTAGTGATTAAAAGTGAGTGATTAAAAATTACAAGAACTAGGAAAATGAAAACATGGAAGCAGAACTTAAAGCCACATATTCTTATACTTACCTTAAATTCCTATCATGGCTTCTCTCTGAGCACTTACTAATTTATGGAATGAAAACTACTGACCATAAATCATAAAATATACAGATCTCAGTTAACTGTATTATACTTAATATTTAAAAGATTATACTTAATATTCAAAAGATCCCTTGTACTACAGGATTACTTAATACTACTCTCCTGCACTACTAACTGTCTATCATTAATATTTTGTATATCTTCTAATAACATCACAAGAAATTCTTAAACATCTCTTCAAAAAATAGTTTTTAAACTTCAGTACATACAATTCATTAAAACATCAAGATTAAATATAGCATAAACAAATGATTTCAGATATTTAATTTATAATAAGTACATTCATTAATTTTTTTTTAACAATTCAGAGGTCAGTTATGCATACACTCTCTAAACAGATACTGCTTATAACATTTTTATTCATAATTTCATATGGTATCTAAACAGATCCAGCATATAACATGTACATTTATACTTCTAAAACAAATTATTCTAACATAAATAAACAGAATAAATATAATATTCAGTATACTTGATTTATTATTCACATAAATAAATACCAATATTAAAATTTAAATACATTTAAATAAAATTTTATCATAATTGTATCACTATGATTATTATGATGATCCTCTTCATCTTCTCTGATTGAATTACTTCCACCCAAGTTACAGATATATTATCATTAAAGAAAATATTAATTTTTCTTCACTTTTTTATACCAGAAAATTAAAGATAGAATTAACATATTATATAAACAGTAAACCACATCTTAAATCTAATAATACATATAATTACTATCTAAATATATTTCTTAACTAAAAAAATAAAAATAATAAAAGCGCCATTCATTTTTTTTGAAGTTGACATTCAGAGAAGTGCTTGTTACCATAACAATGTTCAGTTAACTAAGAGATTTTTTCCTTCTCTCTCCCCATCATGCTCTTAACTCTGTGCAACACAAAAGCAAAAATATTAAATAAAAATCAATGAAAATATTTATAAAATAAAAGTTTTTTCAATTTAGTTGTCTTGTTGAAGCAAATTCCACACAAAGGCTAATAATAAGTATTTACTAAAAAATGTAATAAGTATCACCTTTTAAAAGTTTCTTCTTTAATTCATTTTTTTAACTGATTGTATTACATTCAAATATCAGCCTTTCTAATTGTGCATACGCTTTTGCGAGTGTTAATAATAATAAATGAATACTTTCTCTTCAATACAAGATATAGTATTTATTCATGGATTCATTTTATTCCTGCATAAATACTATATCTTGTATTGGAGAGAAAGTATTCATTTATTATTATTAACACTCACAAAAGCGTATGCACAATTAGCTTGAAAGGCTGATATTTGAATGTAATACAATTGTAAACATATGCTATATAAAATAAATGCTTATTTAACTGATTGTAGAAATATTTTATTTTAAAACAAATTCTCCAAATTTTTCTTATAGCAGCATTATAAATAACATTCACTTTATCACTAGAAAATTCACCCAATTTTATAATTCTTCTTTCACACCTATACATATTTGAGTATTAATAACTTACAATCTTGTTAACAACATTATGTATTTAAGACATTGTCCTCTAGGTTTGTATACATTTAATCATCTTATAAATTATAAAGCTCTTCTTATACTAGTTCATAATTATTCTTCTAATAACTTATACAATACTTGATAAACATAAGGTTAGTATATATTACATAGATTGAAATAATTTGTAATCATACATAATGGACCAGTAGATAATAAATTCATGCTTAATAAATAATTAATTAGCATTCATTTTTCTTGTTAAATTGAATATAAATTCTGAAAAGTTTTTAATAAATTTCCAAGAGCAGAGATTAATATATTTATCAAATGAAAATCTGTGCTTTTTATGGTTAATTATTAAAATTAAATAAAACTGTTCTTTAATACCAAACATACAAATATGATTAAAAAGAAATTCGTTATGAATCATTTGCATTGCTCTTCAGTCTAAACAACACACTCTCCAACATGGTCCTCTGACTAACAGCATTTCTATTGGAATATATATTTTTACCATTCATTATCATAGTTTGTAATTGGTTTCTCATGCAGTACTGACAAGGAATAATTACTTGCTTCACACCATATTAAAACAATTCAAATAACTTGTTAAGTTGTTATTTATAAGTTTATAAATTACTTTTAACATTTTACTAATGAAAACAATAAAATTTAAAAAAAATTATAACTGAAATTTTATTCCTTAAAATTTGCTTCATTAAAAAAAATGACATGACTCCTGTATTTATAGTCATAATTGACCCTTGCCTCATTGGTCAATAAAATTTCAGACAATAAAAATTTATATACAAATTAATTTTTGTCTCTCTTTTTTTTTTAAAAAAAACTAATTTATTTAAAAAATCTTAATAAATCATATATTTGAAATTTTATTTAAATACTATTTTTTAAATACACTTTTAATAATGAAATGCTTTTTATTACACTTAAATTTGAAATATAAAAAGTATTGTTTTCATAATTACAATAATTTTGATACACTTTTAAATTAGATACTTAATAGATTGCAACATAAATTTAATACAAATAATAAATTAACTTTAGTAATAAGGAAGTAAAGTTAAATAGTTTAGCAAGAATGGGTGTGTAGATGGAGTAACACATACTGTATATCTTAAAAATTACACCATTATTTAAGCTCAAACAAGCTCTTAATTGATAAGTGCGGTAAAAGAAAATATTTAAAATCTCTATTCAAAAAACTCTTATCCCCAGACAAATTGGTTTCGAGATTATGGCTCACCTCAGCTAGAAGTTACAATTTTCAGACACTAGATCTAAAATATCAACTCAAAACCCAGCACTTATTTCATAGTAATATTTAAGTAGAAACTCTGAAGTTTATGACTTTGGCTATGCTGAGGCTATTAATATATGGTAGATCTGAATTTGGTTCAGTCCCACATAGCTACTTAAGTTAGATAGCTTGAGTAAAAGACATTTTCATGTCCGAAAACTTCAGAGTTTTTACTTAAATATTACAGATGAAATAAGTGCTGGGTTTTGAATTGATATTTTAGATCTAGTGTCTGAAAATTCTACTTCTTCACTGAGGTGAGCCATAAGCTCAAAACCAATTGGTCTGGGGATAAGAGTTTTTTGGATAGAGAATTTTAAATATTTTCTCCTACAGCACTTATCAATTAAGAGTTTGTTTGTTATTGGTACACTCCCTGTATTCATCATCATCATCATTATCAACCATTATCAATCCACTGCAGGATGAAGGTCTTTCCAAGTTTAATCCATCTTTTCTGAACTTAGCTTATCTTCTCCACATCACCCATGCACACTTTCTTATTTCATCCATCTATCTTACATGTGGTCTTTTTCTGGGCCTTTTACAATCTCTTGAATCCAGTTTAAGATTTCAATTGTCCATCTATTATCATCTCTTCTAGAAATATGTCCAGCTCTTCAATCTTTTAATTTTTTCATTGAGGTCAGTAACACCTGCTTCTTCTCTTACCTATACATTGTGTTTTTGATCTCTTCTTGTTACTCCCAACATGCATCTATCCATACTTCTTTGAGTGGTCTGGAGTCTTTGTATTGCTCTTCTATTAAGTGTCCAAGTCTCAGATCCATAAGTAAGAATTGGTAGAACACATTTGTTAAAAACCTTCCTTTTCAAACACATATGCATATTTCCATTTAGTATCAAGTTATTTCTACCAAAAGCACTACAACCAAGTTTAATTCTATGATTAATTTTATCCATTATGTTTCTATCTGTATTAATAATCTGACCAAGATATTTGTAACTGTTAACTTCTTCTAATTCATCATAATCAATCTTTATTTTCATATTTTGAGCAAATCGATTAAATATTACTTTAGTCTTTTTAACATTTATCTTTAGTCCTACTTTCCTATTTTCATCTGATAACTCCTCCAACATTTCCTGCAATTCTGAAGCATTGTTTGTAAAAACAACTATATCATCTGCAAAATCTAAATGACTTAAATAATCTCCATTTACTTTTACTCCTTTAGTTTCACATTTTAATCCACAAAATTCTTCTTCCAACACTGCTGTAAAAAGTTTTGGAGATATGGAGTCACCTTGTCTCACACCTTTCTCAATGTTGACATTCCCAGTATCATTATGTAATCTAATTGTTGCTGTTGCATTTTTATAAATATTCTTTAAAATATGACAATATCCTGGATCTATACCTTGATGATTCAATGCTCTAATCACTGAAGAAATGTTTATAGAATCAAATGCCTTTTCGTAATCTACAAATCCAAAACATAATGGCAACTCATATTCATTTGTCCTTTCTATAACTTCTCTCAATACTTGGATATGATCTACTGTACTAAAACCACTTTTAAATCCAGCTTGTTCTCTTGGGTGGTGAAATCCAATATTCTTTGTAGACGAGTTGTAATTATCTTGGTAAAAATTTTGTATAAAACAGATAAAAGGCTGATAGTACTGTAATTTCTAATATCTTCTTTATCACCTTTTTTAAATTTTAATATTATTACTGCATTCTTCCAATCATCTGGTACATCTTTATCATTTAGACATTTGGTATATAACTTTGCTTAAAAAATTCTATTTCTTTACCTTCTTCTTTTAATATATCAATTATAATTCCATCATTACCTGGAGCCTTTCCTTTCTTCATACATTTAATTGCATGTTTCACTTCTTCATTTAAAATTCTAGGCAATTCAGAAGATGTAATAGAAATAGGAGGTACTTGTTTTTTATTACTATATAATTCTTGATAAAAGTCTTCTACCCATTTCATAATGTCATCTCTCTTTTTAGTAATAATTCCATCTTTTTTTCTTATTGCAGATATAAATTTCCTACCAATCCCAAAATGTTGTTTTACATTCTTGAGACTTATTTTCTTTTACAACTTTCCTTGCTAGTTCACAGTTATACTTTCTTATATCATTTTCAACTCTTTTCCATACCATTTTGCAAAATTCGAAATATTCAATCCTTTTTAATGCATCATTTTTGTATATCTTCATATTCCTTCTTTTTTCATAAATTCTCTAGTCTCAGTAGAAATTTTATTGGTCAATTGCTGCTTTTTTCTACCAGCTATCTTTGTTGCAGTTTTTAAAAGTGTATCAGTTATTTTCATATTAATTTCATTCAAATCTGAATCATGTTCAAAATCTACTAATACTTGAAACCGATTTGTAAGTTCTAATTTAAATTTATTAGAATGTTTCTGAAGATTAGAAATATCAACTGTAAAAATTGTTTTTTTAATAATTTTTGTCTCTCTAGTTTTGCATTAACATGCATCTTACATCTTACTAATCAATGATCACTTCCTGTGTTAAATTTATTAAGAACATTACAATCTTGAAATATATATTTTCTGTTAGTCAAAATATAATCCAATTATGCTGTACCTTCATTTGGGATGCTTCCATGTCTATTTCCTTTTAACATTTTTCTCAAAAAAAAGAGTTCATAATATAAAGTTTTTTTCCAGCAAATTCCACCAGTCTATCTCCTCTCTCATTTCTATTACCATAACCAAAATTACCTACAACACTTTCATATTTCATTTATTTACCAATTCTAGCATTAAAGTCTACCATAATTTTAAAATATTGTTTACTCTGATCAAAAGCCTTTTGTACATCCATATAAAAATCTTCTACTACTTCATCACTATGAGAACTTGTTGGGGCATAAACCTGAATAATCTGCATTTGATATCTAATCTTGCCACTCTGTCCGATACACCATCAATCTCCACAATGTTTTTCTTCCACTTTTTATTTAGAATGAATCCTACTCCACTTGTATTTCCAATATTTGTGCCTTTATAATAGAGTACATGTCCACTTTTTAAATCAATAGTCTCTTCACCCTTTCTTTTAACTTTACAAAGTCCAATAATGTCCCATTTAATATAAGACAGTTCTTCTTCTAATTTTTGCAATGTTTCTTCACTTGAAAGTGATCTGTAGTTGTAAGTACCTAAATAAAAAGTCATCATCAAATGGCAGCCTGGGTCCACAATCAGGGGATTTTTAGCATCTTTCACCTTTGGCCACCAACCACTGCCTTGGTTGGTGTATTACATTTTTCAAATACAAGCTTATTAAAGCAATGTCATGTTATATATGACTTGCTTTATTGATAATCATTATTTAAGATAATTTTAAAATAATTAAATAAGAATTTTTTTGATTTAAACTGTTAATAGTAATATAATATTGATTTTTATGACTAAGATTATTATTTTAGCATTATAGTTGATAATTCTAAGAATTATTTACTAGTATTAAGCTATAAATAATACTCATATTAATTTCATTAGTAAATTTAAATAAGATTATTTTAAAATAATTCAATTTCATTTTACATCAAATAAACATTATATTTAAGCAACTTTAAATACAAACAATTTCTGATTATATATATATATATATGAGCAGCTTTTAATTTTTATCAGTACTCATTCCAACTCTATAATATAGTAACTATCCAATAGCCCAGAAGTTAGACATTCTTCCTCACTATGATTATTTCACACTTCAATAGATCTAAAGGTGTAAAACATTCAAATGTTCGTGCTCATATTGACAGCCTGATTATTCTCTTACATAAGGTAGAGACTGATTGTTATCCATTTTAACATTTTGTGGAAGTATAAATAAATCATCGTGCTAAAAATATGCATTTTACAAAACTGACTTTTATTCACGACTACTCAACTGAGGGAATATTGAAATATTTTGATTGGATGCTTTTAAGCTGCATTGTGATGATTTTGAGAATTAACTCCTGTGTTTCTGTATTGAAATATTATACTAAAAGAAGAATGAGAATAGTTTATAGTGAAAATCTTCTATGTAAGCTTCAGAAAATTAATTAATTACCTCACAATGGCAAAACTCTTAAATCATAATAATGAGAAACAGAATTGTTAGTAATTAAATGGTTTATTACTCAATAGTGCCCAAAATGTGGAATAGTGGAAATGATAGGTATGGAGTTTTAATTTATGGTTTTTGACTTTCAGAAACTTATATTCTATTAAATCATACATATAACAGAATTATTGAGATCATTATAAAATAACACTTGGATACAATAAAAATGGCTAGTGCTATAATGTCTTAAAAATTTATTGTAAGATTTTAAAAAAATAAAAAAAAAAACTGTTGCATTTACATCTTTAGGATTATTAAGATGATCTCAAACAAAATACTTATTTGACATGCAACTGCAGTTTCAATGGAATACTTCAGGTCAGTTTTCCTAAAAATTAGTTTTTTAATGCATTTTTAGTTTTATCCAGTTTCATCTTTACTTTGTTCAGCTGGAAATGAGTTTATATAGATGATTGCCTCACAAAAATAAAACTTCTTTGACAAAAGAAAATCATAATCAGGATATAAATGCTTAAATACATATTTATCCAAATACAATCTCAAACTAATTTTTTAAAAATATAATTCATCACTTTCCCATAAAAACATCAAAAAAGAAAAGTCTTACATTACAAACGCTAACATTTATTAAAACTAAATCTTAATTACACTCTTGCAATGGTCTTATTAATAAATTAGAAGCAATTCTGGTGATGTTGGATTATCTACTACAATAAGTATCTTGGCATTGGTATTTTAATAGCAAAATATTTTGTTTTTGTCTGTATAATTTAATAGATATTTCATTAAACAATAAAATAAAAATCATTATTAAAATTGTGAAATTTTTGACCCTTCAATGTTTTTTTTTTTTTGCACTTAAATAACACTACTATTCCTGACATACCAGCAATTCAAAAGTATCAACATTTTGGTAAAAATAAATCTACTAATTCATGTTATCTTGCAACTTTTGACATTCCATTTTTAATTAAACTATATATTCTTTGGGTTTTGATATTCAATGAGCCTTAAAAATGTTTAAGTGATGGAAAGCTGGATGATAAAATCCTCAATAAATATTTAACAGTAATGACTAATTTAAAAAAATTCAGTTTTCATTTAATTTAATCAATGAGTTTCTAGTTTTGGACTGCAGAGAATACCAGAATTATTTGTTTATTTATTTCACAATGTAAAACAAATCAATTCCCACTTTTTTAATGCAAAAAAATAATCCAGTTTATAGCCAAAATATACCTAATTACTCTAACCATTACTGTAACCGAGACAAATTGCCAACCATCAATGAAGCAATTTACTTAATATATACTTCAGACATAAAATATTGACATCCTATTTTTGTTATTGAACTTTCCTCTAGTTTTCACCAAATTTTACATCTTCTTCACTTTTCCCCATCCTTTAATAAATAAAATGTGTAGGGGGGGGGTATCCTTATTTTCATATACAATTGATTTCAAAAAAATTGTATGCAAAGAGAATCAATAAATAATGGAAATAGGAATAATGTTACAACATTTAATTAATATCATGGCACAGTGATCCTGCAGCATTTCCTTTGATATATAGATATAAAATACATTTAATTAAAGCATGAATATTAATATCGTAGTATTCTATACATATAAATAAACATAAGCATAGTCAATAAGCAGTAAAATGTTGTCAAATAGTTTATTGTTTAAAACTGGAAATGATAAAACCGAACTGTGATTCATGCATCTTGTGCTCTAGGTCTGTAACTACTGCTGCATTAATCTATGCTGGGAAAGGTAAACAGAAAAGTGAATTAACAAATCTAGTTTTCTCCGTTCAATTTGTTCACTTTAAAGAAAAAGTTTTTTTTTTTTTAAAATAAAAAGCAATTGAACACCACCTGAGTTTGTTCTTTCACATTTATTGAATTAAAACTTTTTTTTAATTTTTTGTTAACAATATTTGGACAATAAAATAATTTTCAGAATTTTATTAAGTTTATAAATTGAAATATTATATGTCTGCTACTGATCTTTTTTTTTTTTTTTATCTCTTAATGCTTTAAGTTTTAAACTGGATAAGAAATTTTGTCAAATGAATTAACATTTAAAATTTGTTCTCACCTACTAATTTTAAAAAAAAGAAAGAAAATTAAACAATGTTTAATGAAAAAATAGCAATTTACTCTCAAATTTAAAATAATATTTGTTTTTTTTTTTTAGTGATTAAAAAAATTTTTATAGTTAAAAAAAAACTCCATTTAATTTTTATTTGCAGAATGTTTTTTATTTAAATTTTAAATGTAATCTTTTGCCTTTAAATAATTATCAACTACCCTTTATCCTAAGATCTAATGGTAGCCTTCCATGGCATTGTACTATGCGTATTGTTTTAAAATTATTTTTACATTTTATTTATGTGTTATCATGTGTACTTTTTTTAAGGTTACAGAATGTGATATGATAAAATTTCCATTCTGTAGAAAAAGGTTTTTATCATGTTTTACAATTAGTCTATCTTTCTACTGCAGATATAATTTTATAGTTAGTTATTCGATAGGATCCACGTAACATTTGGAAAGCTGAGCACAGCAGTTTTGTTCTGTTGATCAAGCACTAATTTACTAATCTATCTAAAACCCAATAGCTTTTGAATCTATAATTTTACTAGTACATTAAACTGAATAAATCATGAATTGGAATCATCTTAGAATTCACAAAGAGTTTTTTTTTTTTTTTAAAAAAGCAATCAGTAGTGATCTGAATAAATAACTAGTCGTTTACTCATTTGTAAATAAACAATAATAAAAGATCACATTCTTTCAAAACTAATAAAAAATAATGCTAACAATAGAATAATGTTTTTTTCATATGTCACAGCATCGGCCGGGAGGCGAACCCACAACCATCTGCAACCAACGACTTGCTTGCAAGGCAGCTGCGATGACCTCTCGGCTAACAACGCTTGGCATAATGATAGAAGAAATCAAAATTTTTGTTATGATAATTCAAAATTAATATTTAAAAAAAGGGAGTAGAATCAATAAATAATTCAGAGGTAGTAGGAGATCGACTTTTAATATTTTTTATTTAAACCTTTGATAAATAGTTATTATTCAAGTTATAATTGAAAGGGATTCCTCATCAAATTATTTGATATAAACTTTATTCTAAGGACAATTTAATGTTGTATGACAATCAGCAAACGTGAACTCATCTTTATCCAATAAAAGTTTATTCACTGATGTATTAAATCCGCAAAAGATTTTTTTGTATATATATTTAATACAATCTTTATTCAGTGATTCCTTGTAGAGATTAATGCTATTAAACCTTTCTAAAAATAGAAGCTTCCCCTTGAATAATCCATTACTTATTCTAAAAATAAAACCATTTCAAAACAGTCTTTTTATTAAAAATGCAGTAAAGTGTGAAAAAAAGGTAATGAAAACACTAACAACGCATTGACATCTTCTGTTTTTTTCTCCTTCTTCCATTCAAAGTTGTCCTTTTTAAAATTTATATAATTATTTGGAAATTCTGAAAAGAATTTGGAGTTTTGTATCGTTTTATATAATGAAACCGTAATTATAAGCACTTGCCTGAAGGTGTGTGCTAATAGTACATTAGAAGTGATAATATGTTGGACTATTCTCATCATCTATCATTAAATGATGAATGTACAGAATAGTTTTTATATTAGAAATGGTAATATGTTGGACTATTCCATTATATGTCACTAAATGTTGAATGTACAGAATAGCTCACTTGGTTAGAGCATTGCCTTAAAATTTAATATTCTAGAATCTAAAAGTGTAAGTTTGACTTCCATGCTAATATAGTCACTGGTGAGACCAGTGATACTTGAAGAAGAATGGAGAATAATATTCAAAAATTGGGTAATTATTAACCTATGTTGTCTGTTTGTATGTTATTACTAAACGAGTTGTTTGTATTTGAGAAGTTAAATGAAGTTTAAATTTTTTTATACATTCAACATTTAATGATAAATGATGAAAGTAATCTAACATATCATAATTACAAGCACCATATGTTAACAAATATAACAAAAGATTAATAATAAAATCTCATTTAAGTTTAAGATAAAATAATCAAATGGTTTATTTCTTGGAAATTTATAAGAAGTTCAAGCACTGAAATTGAAGCAGCTGGAACCACAACCCAGAAAGTATCATTATACTATTATACTAAATCAGATATAGCATATCTAAAATGAAAGTCTAATATTGAGATGTCAGATTAAATAATATTAGTTTGGTAAACAATGGCAAATTATCAAAGATGATGTTTAAATGTTACTACTTGGTTAGAGTGCTTTACTGAATAGTTACAGTATCTATCTTCAAACAAAGAGCTTATAATTTATCATAGTAAAAATATCATTGTCAGAAAAAATAGATTTTATTATAAAAATAACAAACTCATAAACCAATGGCTTCTTTTTGTAATGTAATCATCAATGTGTAAATCAATTTTAACAATTCTATTAGTTTTTTTAATGCATTATTTTAATACATGAATTTTTCTACAGTATAGGCTTTTTCATACCTGCACTCCAATATGTAATATACAGGGGATTTGAGCTCAAACTTTCATATGACCCTCAACTATCCATGCTATCTTATATTCCTGACACACTTGATCATGCACATGTCAAAAAGATAAATAATCACCAATATATGTATTTTGTGCTAAACCAGCACTCATCAGTTGATCCATATTATCATCTTCACCCATATATTCAATCAATGCTCAGCTTATATTTTACTCAACTCCACCCTACAACTCTTCCGCTGTCCATTTCATTAAAAATCTGATGATGGAATGCATTATGAATATATCTGAAGAACAGTTGAAAACACAAATATTCCACACAAAATAAGGCAGTATTTCAGATAATGATTATTATTTAATGATTTTTCTTAGATTTTTGCCTTTAAATAATATAAGTCAGCACTTTTTAACAATATGATCATAGCTTATTTTTGGATCATTACTCTATTAACAGTAATTGCATGTATCTCACATGATTTTGCAAATTTTACAATGTTTATATTGAGTTATGCATATGTAATATTTTAATATTAATCAATATTTGACATATATTTTCAGTAAATTATGGCATATATTAAAAACAATTTTACAATCTTTTTATTATGTGACATCTTTAAAATGTAATAAAAATTGTAACTCTAAAAATAATATTTTTATAACATTTATAATATATAGTATATTTGTACAGAAATTATGCAAAATGTTCTAAATATATTACATTCACTTTAATGGTATAAACAAAAGGGAAGGTAATTATTATTATTATTATTATTATTATTATTATTATTATTATTATTATTATTATTATTATTATTATTATTATTATTATTATTATTATTATTATTATTATTATTATTATTATTATTATTATTATTATTATTATTATTATTATTATTATTATTATTATTATTATTATTATTATTATTATTATTATTATTATTATTATTATTATTATTATTATTATTATTATTATTATTGTTGTTGTTGTTGCTATTGTTGTTGTTATTTGTATTACATTATTATTATTGTTATTGTTATTATTGTTATTATTTTTATTATTACTATTACTATTGTTATTGTTGCTGTTATTATTATTATTATTTTGATTTATTAAATATTATATGTAAGCTCCTCACATAAGATTCTTCTTGTTTGGAGTTTTCAAGTAATAAAATATACCTAATTTTTACTTCATAGAATAAAAATTTAATTTAATTGAATTGAAATTAAATTATTATTATTTTCATCATGATCATTATCATTATTATGTTTCAACACTATAGTTTACTTTCAAATGCCTTTATTTGTGCCTCAAGACAATTCAAGAGGCATAAGTTTGGATATTACAATGCAATCAACAAGAATTGTTACAAACAAATATAGGGAGAGTGTCGGTGCATGTCAAGCACATCTGCACTTATACAATTGATTCCATGCATATGATTTTCAAGCATTCAAGTATAAACGTATGGATAGGTGAGTGGGGTTTTTATGGTTCCAGATGTGCAGTGACACAAAATTCGCCTGCACATCCAGACTCACACATATAAACCCAACTTCTTATGCTTAAATTATTGTTCACAATATTGTCCAATTATACATGTCCATTTCTCCATTAGTTATTTAAAAATTTTGTTATATCAACTGCAATGTTAAACTTTTAGAACACTTCTCTTCATGCCTCATGACAATTTGGGAGGCATAAGCTTGAAAGAAACAAGGCAACCACTTCAGTTGCAGTGGGAATATTATCCTTGGATTGTCCAATTGTACAAGTCTATTTCACCATTTAAGCATTCCCAGTTCTGTTATAAATGTCTTTATATATATATATATATATGCTTACATCTTGGTTTGCTGGCATACTACTTGTAGGGCGGACACTTTCCCTTCTGTGTTTTCCTAAACTTCTATTAATTTGTTCAGCATTAGTGACCTTCATTTCATGGGATTAATCATCCTGATATTTTATGGTCCTTTGGGCTCTTATAATTTCTAGTCACTAATATATAGATTTATTTTGTATATAAGGTATGCACTACACTAGGTAAGGCATGGCCCTAGTTTAACCTGGTTCCAAGTCTGTTCAGTTAGCCATGGCTGGCATGTCTTCTTGTCATGGTCCTTGGTGTCATTTAGCAATTTGAAGTATAATAACTCAATATTGTAGTCAATTCCTTTTTCAAAAGCTACTCTATTTCGTGCCGACCAGATGATAAAGTTAACATAGGTTGTCAATCTAATATTGCCAAAGGAGCCTTTTTTAAAAGCTTTCACCATATCCACCCAGGCCCAGTCTTTATCTGTGGTCTTTTGCAGTGTTAAGTAGTGTAGTTTATTCCAGGGATCACATTCCTGAAGAATGTAGGAAATTGTTTCATCGGTTTTCTTGCACAGTGGACATAGCAGATCCATTTTATACCTCCTCTTGTGGTGGAGGAATGCAGCAGTTGGTAGGGCCTCAAGGTTAACTTTAATTATAAAATCTATAGTTTATGGAGCAAAAATTGTGTTATCTTTTACAAATGCTATACAAATGTTTTTTTAAGGTTACAAAAGCATCTCAAATATAACTAATATGGTATGATTTGAATGATATGGCTTACAGTAATATAGGAATGAGTTTAATCAAATGTAAATTATTGCATAAATCTGATTGCAGTATAGTTATACTAACATAGATTTTATATAATTCTTTCATAATATATAAGTGTAGATATTGGTAATTATAAATGATTATCATTAAGGATCCTTTTTAGTATAACATGCCATAGGATCATTTGAATCAAAGTTCATTTGTCAAAAGCTTGACTGTTCCAGTTAGACTCTCTTTTATGGTACTGAACTAATGTAATGAGAATGTCTGGAACATAGAATTTTATGCAGATAGTTAAACCATGAAACAGTTGAGATATTCCAGAAAGTTGTTAGTACTGGATATTGTGGTTGTGGAAGCTTGTACATTGTATTGGTTTCTAATTACTGACTAGGTGTCTGTAAAATTATTTGGGGGACTAAGTTATTATCACATACATTTAGCTGCTATAATTTTTAGGTAAATGTGGGTGTCTCGTGATGTTTTTGCATAATAAGAGGTTACAATGTGTGCACCAGACAACAAACAGAATAAATATGGCTGCATGCACTGCTAGAGGATGTCATCTTTGAACGGATTGAGTTATGGGGTGGATAGAAGGAGCTGACTACCTGAATGCATTGAACATAATCTGTAATGTGGTATTTACTGTTTGGAAGTTATTGAAAAGGTGTTAGCTCTATTTTCTGGCCAAGAAAAAGTTTGATTTTACTTTTCACTAAAATCAAACTATTAAAAACATAAATTAAACTTACTTAATAAAACTTATAAAAAATTTCAGATTGTTGATTCAGTCATTTTTATTTAGAAATTGTTTTTGGTCTTGGAAATTCTTTTCACTATATATTATATTAATTAATTAGTTAATTATTCTGTTTTTATTTAATGGCTAAAATTATGCATAGGTAACAGAATAATTTTTAAATATCAAATAAATTATTTTATATAAATAGATTGTAAACCTTACAAAACAAGATACCAATGTCTGATGCTCTATTAAAAGTTTAAAAGCTCTGAAATATTTTGCCTATGCATGTATTATATCAGCCAAACACATTTTTAAAATTGTGTTTGTTATACAAACTTGCATTTTGTGATTTATTCATTCTAGAAGTATATGTTATATTGCAAATCATTGCATGTATTATTTATTGAAGAGAAATCCAAAGTACAATAAATTTTCAGAGCGATATAATGTGTGTTAACCTGTCTACCAAAGACATATTCTGTTACCATAATATGTTAAAGCATAATACTTAATTATCATAAATTATTGTTCCTTCCTCTTGCTATCCTTTTAACTCAATTTATTCTAGCATAATTATTTTTGGATCATTGTACTGCAAGCCATTGTGTATATTATTTATTGAAGAGAAGTTCCAAGTATAATAAATTCCCAAAGACAATGCAATGTGTGTTATTTGCCAAAAGTCATATTGAATAACTAGATAAAAGTATACTTTGCTAAAATATATTTATTTATCCTAAATTATAGTTTTCTTTTTCTTGCTTTTTTAAAAACTCAATTTATTCTAGCATCTCAAATTTAGACTATAGTAATTACTATTTTTTGCTACCTTTTTCACTACATTCTAACATTTTTTTAAAGAATATCATTTTATTTAATGAGTGTTTCACATCACTAAGTAATCAAGTGGTAAAATTATTAGTCACTCTTAGTGATAGTTTAATTATTTAGAATTAAAATCTAAGAAAGAATTTGCATGATAATGCAATGTGAAATCCATGTTTTATATTGAATCAAGAATTATATCATGAGGAAGCCATGTAATCCTGAAAAATTTAAGCTAGTCTCACAATTGTAAAAATGTATATTATTGCCATCAGCAGCAGCACTATGATCTCATAGGTAAAAACAATAAGAACACATGTAAATAGTTATTATAGGTTTGTACTTGTAGCTAGAAATACAAATGCATGTTTCATGTACAAAAATACTAGATAACATAAAATTAAACACAATTTATTGCTTCTCATACACAAAATAAATATTTTTAGTCCTGTTCTGTATAATCCTTATAAAGCTTATTTTGTCAATTATATATATATATATATATATATATATATATATATATATATATGATTCCTTTATTTTTCTATATGTTGAAGCTATAACTAAAGACATTGGAAAAATATACTAATTACTTTTGTTTTGTATTTTAGTCATGCAGATTTAATACCTATGGTAAGCTTTACAAATTATCTCAAAAATATATTTCTTGTGTTTTGTATATTATATAAATTTATATTATTAACATTAAATATTTGTATAGATTTATTATAATGTAAACAATAAAAATTAAGGAATTATATCTATGTAAATAACCAGAGATACTCTTGAATTTGATAATTCTAAAAAACACCAAAATTCTGATGTTAATTCTATTAACCCATAATAACTCTTTGATTCTGAATTAGACAAAAAAAGATCCCCTTTTACTTTTAACCCAGATAAGTATTTTATAAAAATCAAGTGTCAAAAAACTCATATTCATCTTTCCCATGAGATTATATATATTAAATAAAGTATTTTCTAGTTATTTTATATTTCAAAGTACTTTATTATATATTCAATTTTGATTACCCTTGTAGATTTGTTCACATGATATTGAACATAACATATAATTGATAACATTGGGGAATATTATACACAGCATAAATTAGAGAAGGAGATGACAAAAAATAAGAATGAATATATATATATATTGTAACCATATATTTTAGTATAAAATATATTATTTGGTGTAACTTATATAAAAAATTTCTCTTTCTTCTCTTGGTGATTTGGTTGGCTTGATTCGCACTTGAACAGATTACTTTCTTATGTTATTTTAATAAATTTAAATTTGCTTCTTTCCATATGCTAACTTATATCAAAATGTTTAACTTTTTAAAATTTTTACAACATATTAAAATTTGGTAAAATATTATTAAAAATAATATTTTGTTTTTTATTTATTTAAAGTAATCTTAAATTATTATTTCTATTAAATTTACATAACCATTTATTCAGTTAAAATAAATTATTAAATAAATACAGCAATTGCGTAGGCGTCTCAATGTAATAAAAGAAAAGAGCGCGAATTTCTAGGAGAATATCGTCTGTTAGTTTGTCTTTTGGTGGGAAGAAGAACAGAAATGGTCAAGGCAAATAGTGTAAATTTGCTGAGCTTATTTTGAAGCCATTAATAAGTGAATAAATTACCACAAAATTTGTTATAAACATAAAATAACTTAGTGTTATATAATTAAGATGGATCACTAAATTTAAAGATCTTTTCAAGTCGGTCGGCCAACTGAATCAAATCACCGTAGCGTTTTTCCAATATCGCATTTTTGAAATGTCGGAGCTTCCCAGTTTGAAAGAATTAAATACAAGAATTTGGTATGTTTTGGAATATTTATTATTCTATAATTTGGAAAATTTGAATCAGTGTTTTAATTACAGAAGTTTTATTAAAATGAAAATTTGTTTTTTAAAAAGAAAAAAGTTTAAGTTAAAATAAAGTAAAGCGTTAAAGCTATCAAAATATTTAATATTTCCGTTTTTTAATTCTGATAAAATATAATATTGATTGATATTTAACTTTACAATGCCATTAATATTTGCTAATTAATTTGTTTAACGCTTGGATCATAAACATTTTTCAAATAATTAATCAAAGTTTTTTATAATTGTATCGTCTACTTAAAAATGAATAAATTAATTGCTGTAATTAGTTATTCCTGGATTAACGCAATGGATAAATAAATACTTGTATGGATAGGATAAACTTGGAACACTTTTGATAGAGAGATGTAGGGATTAATAACTTTATGAAAAACATTTTCATTTAAATTCTGTGTATCCTGTTTTAAAATTGTTTCATGTTTGGAGAGCCACGCAAATCGTTAATCTAATGTTGCTTTTAATAACTAATCAAAATGGATAGAATTGCATGTATGGAATTTAACTACAGCTATAGCTATTACCTCATATAATTATTATTCTACACATTGTACATGGATTCCACGGATCACATTAGGAGTTACAAAATGCTATACAATCCAATTTGTGATACACATCTGCTAAAATTCATGTATTTGAACTATAAAATGCTTTACATTTAGTTTTATCACACACACACACCGTTAAATGTTATATGTTAATGAATAATACATTTATTTAATTTTATCGTTATATGAACTCGCATATGAAGTTCATAAGTTATATTTGTTAGATTTAAATTAATAAAGGTTGAATAAAATATTTATTCAAAAGAATAGCGCTTGCGGAGAAAGCTTAAACAGTACTTAATGAATTCATGAGATATACCAATCTTTATGAGATATTTTGTGAGTCTTTCCAGATTTATATTCCCATGCCAATATTATTTACATTATATTATACATGTTTATTTTAAGCAAGATAAGTAGTACATTAGTTGTCCTGATTATTGTAATACTTTACTAAGCAAGAACCCACATTTGCTAAAGTGTCAGTGTATTCTGAATAGTCAGAAGAATTGAGGGGGATGATTTGCACTTTAATGTGAAGTAAATTATAATGTTGTTTTAGTATGTTAAAGGCTTTAATCTGTGCTGGTGGTTAATCCGCAGATTATTTTAATTGCCATTTTGTATTTTACACACATTCCTGCGCTGGTGGTTAATCCGCGGAATTGTGTGATTATACGTATGACTTTATGATAGTGTTTAAATACGCAAAACGTTAGTATTATTTAATTCCTACATGTAGATGAATACATCCACAGGAATATGTTTGCTTCACAGATATAAGTTGGGCAAAGTATTTTAGTTGATCTGCTAAATCATCTTCTTCATTTGTAAGCATAATTTACCGGTTAGGTTGATAAATGGCAACAGGACATTCTATTCAAGTACTTCATGATAATTAACTGTTGGTTAATTATTATCTACCGGAGTGTAAGTTTACATTTTCATTTTAATTAATGATTACATTATAGCTAAAACATACAAACATCATATTATTTATTATATTATTATAGGTATACAGTAGGGATTTATTGAATCTGGAAATGACGTTCAATATTTCATAAGTTAATGCTGAATTTAATAATTGTCTCAATATTCATTATATTAGATTGAAATAAGGTATGATTAGGTTTTTAAATACTGTACCTGTGAGATGTATTGAAGAAAGTCTATTGAACCATCATTTAACTATTTTATTTGTTTATTTATGTTTTATTTAAAATATTGAAATTAACTATTTATTGTTCATAAAGTTTGTAAATAAAAGTTGATTTATAATTAAACTTACTGTGCCGTTGCTATGTGTCATTCATAACATCAGAAATCATAAACTTTGGATAGAGCATACATTATAGAGCATACATTAAATTACATATTATTGTCTACATGATATAAAAATTTATTAACATTTTGAGAAAACATTAAGATGCTTTTCGTCTTTGGTAGTATATGATTGGTAAGGTACAATAAAATCCCATTTACCTTTTCCATCATTGTGGCTTTGCGTAGTTGATTCTAGTATAAAATACAAATTAATTATTAAACTTGTGAACAGATTTATTCAATAATGATATGATTAAATATATTTACCTAACATTTTTAAATTTTCATTCGTCAATACAATAAGAGTCTCAATGATATATTAAATTATAAAAGAACCCAATTATTCATGTTTATTAATTGCAAAGCTTTACCTGGACTAGCATCTGTCTTAGAAATCATATAGATGATTTAAAATTTCATAATTTTATGTGGTTCCACAAATTACGCTATCTTGTACATGGTCGGCCATAGGGTCGCATACCATAAAAATCGCAAATTGAGGTTTAAGGGTGATAAAATTGCACTTATAATTTGTTTAATATGTTTTATAATAATACTATGATAGGTCTTCGCGGTATACCCTGGCTGCGATCAAATAAATTATAAAAAGTTAGGTTAATTCATTAATTTTGTCTGTAGTAAATTGCCCCAGATGTTGATTGTGGTCTTTTGTGCATAAAATAAATAGTATGATATGCTTTTGGATACAGCTCTTAATAACTGATAATGTGCAATGAGAGTTGATCAGTGACCAAGGTTGTAATTCCTAGTGCACTTACGTTACGTAGTTGAGATTACACAATTTACGGTTACAATTTATAGTGCCGCAACAAGTAAGGCATGATGATGGGTAGTTGGAGGGGTGATGGAAGGTTGGTTACCACCTTGTGAGCCATCAGGGTGGACGGCTCCGGGGATTTTGGTTACAGCTTTTGGCGCAACGTGGCTGGCTCGAGATGTTTTGGTTACAATATATATATATATATATATATATGTTGTAATAATGAACATTTTATTTATATTATACATATATATTGTAACAATATGACTAAATTGCTGTATTAGCAATAAACAGATAATTGACAACATACTCCTTTAATTTAAAATGATTAAATTCATGGAGAAATAATATTAATTAACTATGAATTTGGTTATAAAAATGTTTTCTAAGATAAAAACAACAATGAACTAAGTTTAACAAAAAGCCAAACATCATTTTTCTACATGCAACCTGCTTCACTGAAAATAAAACATGTAATAAAGAAACACATAAACCTGAGATAATCTGAAACCTTGTCTTCAATTAAGACCATCTATGTTTCTATGTTTCTGACCAGAAATTTTATTGGAAACAAAATGGATGGATTCTTGTTGTTCGTTAGTGTAAACTATTCTATTTCAAAATTTAAAAAAATTAACTTTGTAAATTATCTTAAAATGGAGAAGACTGCAAGAAGAATATCTGTAATAAAAATTGTAAATCACAACTGCAAAGAAAAATTGCAAAGAAAATTAAAATTCATGGGACAAGGTATTTTTAATGTACACATTATACTTTCACTTAGAGATAAAAAGTTTTTACAGAAATAATATTGATAATAATGAATAATCTCAGTAAGATAACATTTTCTTGTGAAACATATTTTTTATTCATGTGATTTTTTTCTTTCAAAATTATAGAAAGTTTTTTTTAAGTAACTTAATTTTTATAATTTTTTTTCATTTTATATTAACACCCTCCCCTGATTATATACAAAATGGTTAAGTTAATTTAAAACAGACTTATTTCTCATTGAAATGCTGTTTTCAAACTTTTGTTATTTAAAAGGAAATAATTTAATGAAAGCAAAGGTTAATTAATTTAAGAAAAAAAATTGCTGGTTACATTTTTTTAAAATATAAAAGTATACTTTTGATAAAAAATGTATAAATTAAAATTGTGATATCATAACATTGTTTTTAATTTTTTTATTAACAAGTAAATTCATTGAATAATTATTTATAAAAATATTGTAATGTCAAAGTCTTATTCATCCAGATCTCTGTTACATGAATTGGTAGTGGGTGTGACTTGATTTCAATACTGATTACAGATTAAAGGATTGAATTTAAATTACCCCAATAAAATTATTTCAAAATAAATGAGGATAAGCTATTATATTTATGTATCTCTTTTTCACAATAATAATTTTTAGAGTTCATGCTTCCTGACCTAGGTTAGATTATAATGGTTAATTACCTGGATGTAGATATTTATGTTTGGGTTTGAACATCCAGGTGATAATGCTGAATGACACAAAAGTATGACTTTGAACCTTTTCACTTTTCAACAGCCATATTTTATTTTTAAAAACTTTGATTTAATTTACTTTACTTTGCATTATGCAAAAGTCATGTAGTGTATGTTAACACAAAATCAATATACAAAGGAATGGAATAAAGCTGAAAAATATAGATATTTTATATTTTAAAAAGTAAAAATATAAGATTTTTATATTTTAAGAATTATTATTTTTATATTTCTTTATAAATATCAAAATTTAACAGATAAATATTAAAATTATATTTTTAATATTAGACTCATTAAATTCTTTACAAAATTTTGCATAAAATGTTATACCACATGACTTTCCTAAGCTAATCCATCATTCCAAAATATAAAGACATTGATATTTTTCATCTTTTCTAGAAATCCTATAGCTATTACTTCCTTGTTAGTATCTGTGACATCAAGGAAGAGAAAGTAATAAAAAAACAAGTCTAAAATACTTTTTAGGTTGTCAGTGGCTTAAATACAATACATGTGAAGCTAAACAGGAAAAAAAAACAAAAGTTTAGTTTTAGTGCAATATAAAATATTATTATTATTATTATTATTATTATTATTATTATTATTATTATTATTATTATTATTATTATTATTATTAATAATAATAATAATAATAATAATAATAATAATAATAATAATAATGCTATTTTAATAGGGTGTCTTACTTTTCATCTAATAAAAACATTTTACTGTTAGATACAATACATCTAAAGTACAAAATCAAGTGATTACTGTAAACTGATTGTTTGCAAGTAATTAAATATTATTGTAACTAGGCAGCAAAAGAATAAACATATAAATAAAAATGAGGTAACATCCATTAGAACTATTCATGTCTTCTAATCTGATTACAAAGTGAAAGCAATAATGCATGAAGATGTTGCATGATGTAGCATATCAATTAACAATCATGAATAAAACTAAGTGGGGAACTAGCATATCAATTAACATTCATGAATAAAACTGAGTTAGGTGAAGTCTGATGTACATTACCTGTATTAACTTTCTGTTAATAAGCAATAAAGCAGTCTCTATGAATACTTGGTCTGTGTCTAATCATTATTCTATAGTCAAAAAATCTTTTATGCCCTTTTTTAGATAAGCAATACAGAATTTTCTTTTTGAATATTATGAAACTACTAAGAGTACAGCTTAAGTAACCAGATATCAGAAGTTGTGTTTTTACGTATGAAAAGCTCTACATGGTACTCATAATCATTACATCTACCTGTAGAGATTTATAATTTAAACCCAGCTTATTGGCCACAAAGCCATTATTTGAAATCGTTTTACTGGTATTGAGAGATCATAATATTTCATGTTATTGTAATTGATAAATTTCTTAATAGTTTTATCAACTATCGCCACTGTATGTGTCTGATATAGAGCTTTAATGCTTATATGGCAAGGCCATGTTTTTATTTATAATGGTGGTCTCACACATACTTAATTGGCCTAGATTTTATTGCAATTTTTACTTTTAATATTTGGCATTTTTTATTATCATTAAAATTTAGACAAGAAAATATATAAAAAGAATATTACAAATGATTTTTAAAATATTTTTTTCTATAAAATAATTTTAAAAATGCTTATGTGTTGAGAATCTTGTAGTAACATTCAACTATAAAAAGTATTTCTAATCCATGAGGAAAAATGAACATGCAGTAAGGACAATCTCTACATTTATGAGTGAAGATGGCTTGTTAATTCGTTTTTTGGATATTATAATTACTATTACTTTTAAAAAAAAACCACTAGCAAAAATATGAGAGGAGTTTAGATTGTCAGTCCATAAGAAGAAATCATGGTCATTTCTTGAATCATTTGGATAATCCATTATTCTCTGCTCTAAATTTATTGGTAAACATTATAGCATAAGAATAACAAAAAAAATGCTATTTGGAATAATCATCATAACATCTTTATATTTTATAGTAGAGAAATAAAAATTACATTGAAAAAAAAAAATAGATGCTGAACCGAATGATATAAAATGTGCAAACATAGAGTGTATCGTTTTTAAGTTATTATAAGTTGAAGTCAACAATTGCAAATTGAAGTTACAAGTGCAGAAGTGAAATTGTTAAAGTCTATTTCCTGCATTTTGTTTTTTTATTAGAAATTAAGTTTATAGTTGGCCAGAAAATTAATAGTACTATTTGGCCTGAACATTGATGATGATCAGCATATTTTTGTATCCCAACATAATGTTTTTTTTATTATGAGGGATGGATTAGCACTTAAGTATGTGCATCTAAGTAACTGTGTTATATTATCGCATGAATTTAACAATGGCTAGATCAATAGCCTGTTTTATAGGGTATATACCTGGGTCTTGTTTTATGCAGATTATTTTAATGCTATTTTGAAGTTATGCGATTCATGTTTCTTCTTAATATCCTTCATATTTCACTATATTTATTAGATATCAAGAAATTAAAATTATTAATAACTTATTTTGACTTGAAATACTTTTTTTTTCTTTCAAAAATATAATGTTATATTAGCAGCTTACGTTAATATGGCCATAAGCTGTATTTAGAATCTTAGCTTCTATGTAAATAGTCTACTTATACTAATGAGTAAATAATAATAATAGATTTATACATATGTATAAAAATATCACAATAAATATTCAAAAATTTTAAACTTTTAAAACGTATTTTGTTAAATATTAACAAAAATAAATATTTTTTTAGATTTTTAAAATAAATAATAATGAAAATTTTATTGATTTTATAAATTGAAAATAATATTTCGAAAGATAATGTCTAATCTTTTTGTTTTGATTGCATCTCATTTTTTTAATATAGAAAACGCACAAGACTGGAAATGGCGCTAGTTGTACAAACACATCATGAATCTGATTTTTTAGTACTTGACAAATGAACTCATATTGTAAAGTAGCGGTAATAATTAAAATATGTATGAAAAATGTAAAATTAAATACTGTAGTTATTAAAAAAAGTAAAAAAGTTTGTCTTATATTAATTTTTTATATATATTTGAAATTTTTTATTAGTCATACTTTATTCCCTTATTTTTTTAATGCGAATTTTAAAGTAATTTTTTCTTGTTGCTTTTATGCCAATTTTTGAAAATTATGGGAACCTATCCCCCATTTTTCAAGGTAAGTTACATTTATTTTTGTGCAATTTCTTTAGTGCACATTTTCTAAGAAACCTATCTACCACATAAAATGAGAGCCAGGTGTATTCTTTAAATTCAGTCACAAGATTACCTGTTGATTGATTTTATGGTGTGGATTTTATGATTTTTGGTGGCTTTTTTTGATTGCTAATGAATTTTTGATTTAATTATTCTTCTATAATGCTAGTGATGCACTTTGTGGTTTTATTCATGCTCTGTTCATATTCTCTGTATTCTGTACTTATTCTATATTCCTTTTATATTTAGTCATATTTGCTCATTACATACACCTGGGTCTCATTTTACGCGATAGATAGGTTCCTCAGAAACGCACACAAAAGAAATCACACAAAAATAGACGTAACTTACCTTGAAAAAGGGGAGATATGGACTGTGATTTTTCAAAAATCGCATAAAAGCAAAGCACCAATGTAAAATTATGTTAAAATTCGTACAAAAAAAAATAAGAAAATAAAATATGACTAATAAAAAACTTCAAATTTGAAAAAAATTGATACAAGACAAACTTTTTTTAACTATAATATTTAATTTTATTCAAAACAATATATTTTTTATGCATAATTTACAGTACAGTAATTTACATTTTTTTATACATGTTTTAATTTTTTAATTATTATCGCTATTTGCCGATAAACAGGTTCGTTTGCAAACTGGTAAAAAATCAGATTCTTCACAAGAGGAAATACAACTAGCGCCAACTTCACTCTCATGTTGTGTTAATGGTTTTCTGGTGACAACATAATTAGTAATTAATCTTTGAGATGATGATTTTATTAATTGTTTATGAAGCTCGTGATATCCAGACATACAACCATTTAACTCTCGGAATTTAAGAGCACATTCGTGATTAGTGTCATTAATAAGAAAATAATTTGCCAATTGATTAGAAAGTTGAAGACCTTCTTGAATCATTTTTGCAGTGAAAGGAACAGGTTCCATTTCTGTTTCATTATATTTTTCTACACTGCTGGGAAAAAATTAATTAAAACTAACAACTAAAAATTAAATTCTTATTTTTGTCTTTAATTTTTTAATTTTCAATTCCATTTAAAAATCAAATTTTGTTTCACATCACATTAATTTCAGGTTGCCTTAAGTAATTTTTAAATCATTAATTACAATTAAAAATCAGATTTTAATTTTTAATTGTCAAATTTAATTGTGCCCACTGCTATTACTCACCTTTTAAAAATAAACTTGCAGACACTAAATGATTAATAATTGATTACATTCTTTTTTAAAAAGCAAAAACAGAAGTGATTTAAAATGCAAAATTAACACACACAATGTTTGAACAAATTTACATTATAATCTTATAAAATTTAATGTGTGTACATAAAATGTGGAAATCATGATTTTAATTTCATTATTGCATAAAATCTTACTATTATAAAGCACTGAAAATATTGAAATTATTAAGATGAAAGCCGAATTGAAATAATGTACTATTACTTTAAATATGATGTAAGTGAGCAAAATTTATTATTTAAAGTAATAGCACATTATCGGAGTTTGACTTCCAATCTAATACAGTGTTAACGCATAAAAAAAACTGCATACAAAAATATTAAGAAGAAACATGAATCACATAACTTCAAAATCACATTAAATAAATCTGCATAAAACGAGATCCAGGTGTATATGTTAAATGGGTGTTTGCCATTACACCATATTATTCCCATATTCATTATAGAAATTCCACCTCATTATAAATGGCAACCCAACTATGGCTCTAATGATGATCATGTTCTAATGATCAGAATATAAAGTGACCACATAACTCGAACCTCAGATATTTCAAAGGAAAAAGAAAACTGTATTTTGATGCAGAATTAATTTTAAACTGTATTACTGTGAAATGTGGCAAGAGTATAAATCATAATTAAGTTACAGTTTTATTATAAGTTGTAAAATAGTGGTTAATGTATATTTAAGGAGTTCATATTTAAAATAGTATAGAAAAACAAAGTATGATTTTTGGAGGTTATATTGAGTTTTTGACTGTTGGAATTTGTTTAGCTGTACTTTTAGTACTGAAGATGGATGAAGCAGTTTATCACTGAGTTAGGGATGCAAGATTTTCATTACAAGCCTATGGAATGTTTTATCTCAACCTATATCAACCCACTTTCAAATTGCTGTATTTTCAGTTGTATATAATGGCCAGTTAATATAGTCTTGCTATGAATTCAAGCCTCTAAGACTCAGAAAAAATTAGCAAGGCATAAGTTTAAGGTTTTTTTTAAACTATCAAAATCTAAGGCTCAAAGAAACAGGACTTTGCAAAGATTTTTGCATTATTATTTCTGTTTTTGGTTGTAGGTATATTGTAGTTATTAATTGAGATAACCCTTTGGTGTCCATGTGCATTGTGTTCTTATAGTTTAGTGTCTGGATTCTGTAGTTATACCAGCATTGCAGGTCACTATGCATACTTTTGCTGTCAGATGCTCATCATATTTCTGGAAAATTTTCAGTAAATGGTTTACCATATAAACTTTGCTTTTATATCATATTTACTTTAAAAAAATAATGATAAAAATAATGGTGAATAAAGAAATTAGTCACCCAAGCAACAAGAAAGAATTGAAGAATAAAGCAGTGGAAACAAATTAAATTAGGCAAATAAAGCTGGGTATTGAGACTATTTTAAATTAAGGTATATTAGGACTGAATGTTGGGAAAATATGATAGCTTTGCTTTTAGGGCTGATAGGTGATACTCCCATAGACATAAAAATGCAGTGTGTTTATGATGCTCCAAAAATTGTGTCCCAGCATTGCACATACCTAAGGTTTAAAATCTTTTGAATCAGCACCTATGAGTATCAGGATTTTCTAGAAAAATATTGGGTTGTTTACCAGACACAGAACTGTATCATGTGTCTGAGGCCTATAAGATTCATAAAGTGAAACAGTAAGCCATTCCACTTCAGTAAACATTTCTTTTGTTTTTCTCAAGTGTCCTCTGGGTTGTAAGTTGCATTTGTGCTTAAATTGAGATAGCTTTTATAGTGTTCATGCTGTCTTGCATAGTTCTGTTCTGTGATAATGTTTTTTGTCAATCATGATAAAAAAGTCTGTAATCACCCTTTCTCAAGAAATAAAATGTATATCTACAAAATCAGATAGCTACTTTTAACTAAATAGCACAAAATAGCATTGTGAATTGATTTTTAGCTTGCAAATCTGTAGAAATATTAATATGCAGCTGAGTGTTTGAATTAAATTAAGTATCAAAAAGATGGTTCAAATCAATTTCATTTTGCCATGTGGCTACATTTTTGCATTAACAACAAACAGATAATTGACAACATACTCTTTTAATTTAGAATGATTTTATTCATGGGAAAATAGTATTTGATTTTCTCACATGTGGGTTTTAAAAATAATCATAATAGGCATTCAATTAATTCAAATATTTTATGTATTACATGATGGTATGAGAATTTTCATATATTTTAAACATGTTATAAAAGAGAGAGAAAACTATAAAATCAAATCATTATTTTTGTTCTCTCTCTTCAATAATTTTATCTAATTATATGATTAACATTTTTTTTTGAAATGTAGTAATAAATTATTTAATAATTTTTAATTTTAACATTTAAGAGAGTTAAAGCAAATACATTATGTTTAGCAATATTTTTTTTAAAAAAGAAGGAAAAATATACTTTTAACTTTTTGTTAAAATTTTACTTTAATTAATCAGTATTGTTGTTCTTTCTTTTTTTCTTTATCTCTCTTCAAAGGAAAATTAGTGTGATTAATTTGATTATCTAGTTTGCTTTTGGAAAAAAATGTATTTAATTAAAAAGGAATGTCAAAATGTATGACTCTAATTTGAGTTTTTGACATGTTTTCCAATCTCAGTGTTGAAGAAGGGAAATAGCTGAACATTTTTTTAAGAAACTGATCTGATTTGTTATTATTAAATTTTGTCATATAAGATATAGGATTGTGATTAGTTGGAGACAGGTTTGTTTAAGAAATAGTTATGTGTGTGTCAATCTTAAGACTCAGTGTCTTGTAATGACAATTCATTTCTGACCCAGCTGTTAAAGAAGACAGTCAGTTTCTGATCAAGCTTCTGTAGAAAACCATAGTAGAATTTATATGTGTAGGCACACTATAAGTTTAGTTATAAAAATTATTTCTAAGATAAAGACAGTCATGTGTTAAGTTTAGATAAAACTAAATATCATTTTTCTTCATGTAACTTGCTTCACTGAAAGTAAAATATGTAAGGAAGAAGAAGTTACCTTTGAGGTAATCTGCAACTTGATCACTACCCAAGAGCACAGGTGTGCCTATGTATTAGCCTGACCTGGAAATTTTATTTGAAAAAAAATGGATAAATTCTTGCTGTTTGTTAGCCTGAAATATTCATATGTGATTTAGACAAATGTTAATTATGTAAATTAGCCTGTAATGGGGAAACCTTTTGGAAGAAAACTTGTAAGGAAAATTGTAAATCACAACTGCAAAGGATTCCAAAAAAATTAAAACCATGGTATAAGGTATTTTTTAATGTGCATGTTATACTTTCATCTAGAGATATACTTTTTTATAGAAATAATAATTGATAAGAATGAATTATTTGATTAAAGTAAAATTTTCCTGTGAAACATATTCTTTTTTCTCATGTGATTTTTATCTTTTAAAATTATAGAAAGAGTTAAGTATCTTAATGTTTATAGAATTTGACATTTTTTGTTTTATATTATCCTCCCCACCTCCCACCCCAAATTAAATACAAAAAGGTTAAGCTAATTTAAAATGTTGTTATCTCTGATTAAAAAGCTGGTTTTCAACTTCTGTTATTTAAAAAGAAATAATTTAGAAAAAGCAAAAGTTAATTAATTTAAGGATTAAAATCAGCTGGTTAATTTTTTAAAATATGAAATTATACTTTTGATAAGAATATGTAAATTTAAATTATCATATTACCATTTTATTTTTTATATATTTTTTATTATTAAAAAGTTAATATATGAAATAATTGTTTGTAAAAACATTGGAATGTTAATGTATTTATTTCTCCAGCTCTCTGTTTTATTAGTTGGCAGTGGGTGTGACTTGGTTTTAATATAGCTTAAAGTTTGAATTATTGTTTTCAAATTATTCCACTAAACTTATTTTAAAATAAATTAGAATAGGCTGTTATATTTATTTATCTTTTGTTTACAATAATAGTTCATAGACTACTTACTACTTGAGCTAGTTAGAATATTGCTGTTAGTTATGTGGATATAGGAGATTATATTTCTGTTTGGACATCCAGTTGATAGTTTTCAATAGTGTAAAAATATCACCTTTTAAGTTTGTTCACTGCATTTTGTTTTTCAATGGAAATTAAATTTATAGCTAGACAGTACTTTAATAGTATTATGTGGCCAGAGCATTGATGATGATTAGCATGTTTCTATATTCCAGCATACTGTTTTTATTATTATGATGGAGGATTAGCCCTTAAGTAAGTGCATCCAAATATTTGTTATAATCTGCCCTGATTTTGGCAGTGGCTAGATAAGTAAACCTGTTTTATAGAGTATTTTGTTTAAATCCAGCTACAACTTTGACTGTTGACTTTATGATGTTGATTTTATGATTTTTTGATTGTTGTTTGTTAGTTGCTCATGAGTTTTTGATTTTTTTCTTCTTGTGTAATGCTGAAGATGCATCTTATTACTGTGTTCATGCTGACTCTTTGCTCATATTTACTGTATTCTATATTGGTTTTATATTTATTCATATTTTCTCATTACACTTGTGTTAAACAGGAATAATATGGTTCAGCTCCCCATGTTACCCCTACATTCACCACTGTTTCCAAAACATTATAACATACATCATATGATTTAACATTTTTTTAAATATTAACAATAGTCATGTGGGCCACAAGTTTCACATTAAATTACAAAAAAAAATTAAATTAGTTATTATAATTTTTCTGCTATTTTTCACGATTTGTATCTATTCAGAGATTATTGTCTTTTGTTATAGATTTGAACATATGTATATTAATGCTCATGTATTCAGAATTTTTTTATCCCTTTGATATATTTTCTGTTCTATTAATAAACATATTTGGATGTTTTCTATAATCATTATTATATATAAATGTATATCTGATATATTATATAAAAAATGAACATTCTGGCACAAATACGAGAATATTAAGTAATAAATATAGATTTATGCTTTATGCTAGTCAAAATTATAATAATAATATAGTTGTGCTAACATACGTATAAGAAACACACATATAAGAAATATGTATTGTGAGAAATACACTTTCTTGAAGACACTTAGCCATTTTAATTTGTTGAAAACAATTAATTTGTTAATTTATGCAGCTTTGTGTTATACATGTATTAGCAAAACTACATTATTATTATAAATATGAGAATAGCAATACTTTGCAAATGATCCTGTAAGGCTGTTGATATTTTCATTTTTGTTGTTGATTATTACTTGGATCATCACTCTGATTTTTTTAAGACCATGACATTCCAAAAAAATGTGTGACTGTGTTTCAATCTCTTTGTGACATAGAACACACTGAGTATCTGTATTAATGTGTTCTCTTTTAAACTTGCAGAAGCATAGTATGGGCAGGGATTTTAAATTTAGTTTTATTAAAAAGTCAACTATTTTAGCTCTAGTGATCAGAATTTAAATTTGTGATACAGTAGTTTGTTGGTGATATTTAATAAGGGTTTTGCTTAATATTGGGGAGATGAGTAGAGTAATGAGTGCACTTCCCAGTATGTACATTTATTTGGGAAAGGGCAAAGATAAAGGTTTTGAATAGATAATAATGGTTTTAAAAGTTGTTCCCAATAATTTGGGTTTGAGGATGGTTCTAGCTGCTATTTTACAAGTAATCTCTAAATTCTGAAATGTTTCAGCACATGATGAAATTATGTTAAATGCTGTTTGTATTCTGAATGTATAAATATTGCATATTCCTAATTCATTATGAAGAAGTGAATTTTGCAAACATTAAATTGAGTTCGCTGCTGTAAGTTTATCCCAAAGACGTGTTCTACATATGAATAAATATGCTTAGTAAAGGCTTTGGTGAAGAGTACTATGAAAATGTAATATGCAATTTTTGTCATTGATAGATTGTTAAAGAGAGTTGTTTTTGTATAAATTAAAAGATATGATTTCTTAAGTGATTTAACAATGTTTTCTATTTTGTTTTTACATCTTTCTTGTATTGTAAACTGCATTGTTTATATGAAAGTGAAAATCCATGAAAGTATTCCACATTCCTTTCTTTGAGACAAGTTCCAGTGTATACTTGTCTCACACTTGATTTTTTCAGATTAAATACATATTTTCCATTCATTAATTTTGAGAATATATGAAGTTGCAGTATTTGTTTTTTGGATTGCAAAAATATTGAGATATTATCCAGAAAGACTACACATGAAATGTTTATATTAAGCCTAGGCATATATATTCCCAATAGTTCTTCTTTATAGTTTTAATTAGTGAATTAATATATATGGAGAATAAAAGTACATTTAGAGGGTGTCCTTGAGGGATTAAGCTATGGGATATAATTGGAAGTGAGATTCTTCCATTTAGGATTACATATATATCAATAATTTGGGAATGGTTGTGTTGGCATGTAGAATGATTAGTATATTTATTGGGATTTTGTCAAATGCAGATTTAATAGCTAATTGAATTATAGTCTGATTATATTTTTGTTGCAACTGATATAATCTATTGTTGTTTTGAATATAAAACATGCTTGATTATTTGAGGAGCCTTTTTTTTGTAAACTGCCCATTTGCAATTTGTGGTAAAAAATATGGCTCTATTTTATCATTGGTGACTGATTTTAGCAACTTTATTCCTAGTGAACACATGAATATTGGCCTAAGATTTGTTATTTCAGTTGGTATTTCTTGTTCTTTTTAGAAATGGAATTAGGCATATTGGGTAGAAACCTTGTATTATATATACTTTTTTGTTAAGAAGTTTCTAAGTTTGCAAGATATGGGGAAGTAAAGTAGTTTAGATAAAAAAAAATACAAATCTTGGTATTCCACATATCCCAGGATAGCATAAATATAGTATTTCGTTTAGTTTTTGTGTGAATTATTTTGATCAAGAAAACAACCTATTATTCAGATGTACCAAGAAAGCAGGGGTAGGGGCAACAGGCTTGTCGATTTGAAGCATTCTCTAAAATATAGTAGAATGATTGTACCATTCTTGAGGGCATCTGTGACTTAAACTGAAGGTAGATGCATCAATGCCCATTTAATATATTACCTAGACCATATATGAGATTGATTTAAGAATATTCTTTTTTTTTAATTGTTAAATATTCCTTAAGTGATTTGTGATGATCACTATTTTTAAAAGAATAAGTGTAATTTTTGTGAATTTCATCCAATTGTTTTATAAGATCTGTGGATGAAGGGTTGATTAAGTGATCCAGTTTATTGTTTAGAATATTATGTAAGTATTTTTCATTTTATGTAGGTAAATGTAAATTTCAGGAAAAGGCATTCAGGAGTATAGAAAAAAAGGAGTATTATTGATGGTTTTATTTGTATTTAATATTGCTCTATTAGTAAAGTTAATATCAAGTGAAACAATTATTGCTGTGATCAGAAAAAGGTGAACTTTTAAGGGATATGCTAATTAGGTGATGTAATGAGAGTGAATACAATGCATAGTCAGTCAGGGATGTAAATCTACTATTATTAAAGGAAATTACATTTATTGGTAAAAAAAACCCCTTTCCACTCATTAACAGAAATGCTAGTATGTTTAGCCAATTATTAACAATTTTTTTATATGACATTAAAAATATCTTAGTAGAAGAAATGAGTATAGTAAGGATGCAAACATGGAATTGATGGTAAAAATAAGTCTTTATAATTATCATTGGACCCAGGGGTATATAGACAAGGCAATGTTTGTGGTGGAGGGTACAGAATCACATGTCTTCATCAATGTATTGTATTTTGAATGAACAGAATGGGTTTTTTTTATCAATAATAATGCCAGTATCTGCAGATATAATACTTGAGGATTTAGAGAAGGTTGCAAAACATTCATCATTGAGATATGGATCTATTTGTGATCCACTGTATATTTTGGTTTCAAGTAAACTTAGTATTTGTGGTTAAATATATCATAAATTGACTAATTGATAATTTTTATGAATAGCATTTATGCCTCTAATGTTAAAAGCTCCTATTATAAATTTCATTATGAAATATTTTACTCTTACTTATTTACAAAAAAAACTACAAACTAACTCAATAAATATAAATTATTTTATAAAGCAATCAAATTCAAAATTTATATTAACTGTTATATGATGAACTACTGATGTTGGGTTATTTAAACTAATTATGGCCTTTGTAATTTATATTTTTGGTATGGATAAAACATGAGCCTTTAATAGATCTGATTTATCTTGAAATATGCTGGGAACCTTATCATGGATTGTTTGATGAATATGATGCACTAATCTCTGTTATAGAATCTAAATCTTAAATGGATGAATCCGAATCAAAGTTTTATTAGATAAATATATTTTCATTTTCTTTATGGACTTATCAATCTTTTGTGACAGGTTTCTCTTCTTCACAATTGTCAGTTTTCAATACCTTGATCTTTCATTCATGCTTTTTGCATGGATGGGAATCTATCGAATTTGCATTTGATCAGTGCATTGGTAATTTTTATTAAAGATATACCATTGAAAATGGAGTCCATGATTAATGGTGATGTATTATTTATGATATTATTATTGTTATTTGACACCATTATTATCAGATCCATGTGTCTGGAATTTTAATTTCCATTCATTTTTGAAATTTCTTTTGACTTGGGATACTGATGCATGAGAGTGGCTCTCATATTACAGAGTGTGCAGTATATTTTAGAGCATGCACTTAATCATATGTCCACATTACCTGCAGTGATAGCAATGAGGGTTTAATTCATATATCACTATAAACAAGGTGGATTCGTGACTGGTAATCTATGATGGGATTTCATTTCAATATACATTTTTATCTAAATGCACTTTGAAATAATAAGTATTTTCATGTATTGCATATTCTTAAGTAATGTCACATGGAAATCAATAATTTCTCCAAACAGCTTCATTAACTTATGAAAATCATTAATATCATAAACTTAATAAGTGCTTTTTACTAGTCCAATTATAAAGTTGTCTCTTAATGAATTTATTGCAACTAAGGCATATTTATCTAATATTTTAAGTGATTTTTTGAATGTGTTACGTTGTTCCTCATTTTTAAACTCAACTATAGGATATCTGGGGTTTGGGTGACTTGCAATAAGCAAAATAAATTCCAAAAAAATTTTGGAGCTTATTTCTTAAAATAACAAATCTTTTGGAAATTTATATAAAGAGCAATATTTATTTATTACCACAAGCACTAACGATTGTTTAGTGAAAAAATATTTGAACTGAATAAATCTCTTAGTATTATCACATTGAATAATTTGGTAATCTTTGAAAGCTCTTCTTCTATCCAAGTTTCATGAGTTTCAAGTATTGGCATTTCTAATGTGGATGGGAAAAGATTCAGCTTTATTAAGTCATGAATAGTGGATCTATAAAATTATGTTATTGAATTCTGTTTGGCTTTAGTTATTGTTAGTATTTCTTCTGTCTAACTTGACAGTTGTTTCTGCATAGAGCCCTTTCTGGTTATAAACTTGTTCTCTGTAATGGCAGACATCTTGATTTGCTGAAGAGAAAAAATATTTGAGATTTAGTTTTAATAGCTTACAATCCAAATGTTTGAGAACATTTCAATCAAATATTCTTTAAATTATTGCTTGATTTAATTTTGTAATTGTAATTTCAATTTAAACTTATTATTTGAATGCAAATTATGACTCAATGTGCATAGAATATTAATTGATTAATGCATGTGCCATTCATTTTCTTGTTTTTTATATAAGCAATGATAATTGAGGATTATATGCATGTAAATAATTGTATATAATTTTGATATTGCTAGGAAACTATCAATTACTAATTGATAGTTTTGATGCTAAACAATTTTTTTTCTATTAACCTATAATAATTGTCTTGTTTTGAATTTCATTAAAAGGAGATCCTCTTTTACTTTCAATTCAAGTTGTTATAAGGATTTAAACCCAAACAGCTCTATTTATAGATATTAGGATTCAGATATCTCACATCTTCTTTTGAATTAATGTTAAATTGAATATTTTTATGGATTAATTATGATAAAAATAATAGAAATTAAGATTCACATCCATGTAAACAACCTTAGATAATTTTACATTTGATGTTACTAGGACATTTTCAATTACTAATTGACACTATATTTTTTCTACTAAACTCCAAGGGCATAAGATTTAAAATTCATTTACTTTATATAAGCACCTAAATATCTAAACGATTATTAATCATTTTAAACCTATGCAGTTTAATGTAACAATAAAGTTATCCAGACTTTTAAGATGCCTAGATTGATAATCACCTGAGTAAAAGAAAAAAAGTCAATTTACTTGACCAAACGAAAGCATTATACTCATTCTATTATTCAAGCACTCAAACATTATCTTTTACCTGAAGGGACTTTAACTCAACAATGTGTTATTTATCCATTTTATTTAGTATTAATTAATTAAAAAATTTTCAACTCCTTATTTCTTTTGCTGCAAATATTTCATAAAATAAATTTATTTTTGTTCAATTACTGTTAAAATATAATAAAACATTAGAGGGAGGCAAGGACTCCAGTTGACTCTGTTTCTGGATCCCCATTTTAGTTCCTTTTTTACTTGGGGGAATTAATTCTCTCTAAAGCTATTCCTATTTAAAAGAGGAGTTTTTAGGCTCTCCTTTCATATACAAGTTATGTCAACACATTATAAAAAGTAAGAATAATTTCAACCTTTATAAAAACACTGTGCAAATTATATGGCAGCCATTGAAATTTCAAAAGATTTCTACAGAGATTTTTTCTTTTAATGAAAGTTCTTCATTTCACTCAATTTTGCTAAGTGGATGAGAGGATGTGGGTGTCAGGAGGGGCCATGGGAGCCTAAATTCTAGTTCTGATGAGTATGGAAGCTGGGGTGAGAGTGCTGTGGAGATTGTTTCTGATGTTGAACTTCTCATTTATAGGAAAGAAAAAATAATATTTTTTAGAGTTTTTTTAGCATTATTCTTATAAATGATTTTATCCACGTATTATTGCAAAATAAGCTGTAGTTTGGTCTAATGGTTTTAATTCCAAGTGATTTGCCTTAATTATTCATATTATTTGCAATGTGGGTATTGATAAAGTTGGTCCTTTGCTGTTCATATGGTTTTTCATGGAAGATTGAAATGGTTTTCAGCAGAGACAATTTAAAGCTCAGTTTTTTCCTTGTTCTCCAGAGTTCTTCTACAGTATACTGGATTTCTCTCTTCTGGAAATATTCGAAGTCATTTCAGAGAACTGAACATATGTTTAATAAGATTATTTACAATATAAAAAGAAATTTTATCAAAGAAAAATATCAAACCCAAACAATTTTTTGAAAAATGATCAGAATGCATAAACCTGTTTAGGATGTTTATATCTTAAATAGCTAGTTTAGACAATTACAATGACTTCAACATATTAGCACTCTTTATTTGAATTTGTCTATTAATCAAATATAAATTGTTTATTCGGTATCTGCATCCTGACAACTTTTGGATGCTATGGTATTTCCATCTATTATTAATAATCTATCATTAAAGGGAGACATTGTAGCAGTATACTGGTAATTTTTACTAATTGTATTAAATACCTTGACAAATTATTTATGCAAGCAATATCTACAAAGTTTAAGATATATAACTTTTTATTCCATGTATATTCTTAATGCATCAGGTAAATTAAAGTGTTCCAAAGTTGTAAAGATTTAAAATACTTTGGACTAATTTTTAACTATTATTATTTTACTATATTTCTGGAGGCTATATAAGGTATTGTGTATTATAAATTGGATCTTATTTTGTAAACTAATAATTGTTGATACTATATATTCAAGCAAAAATCTACAACCAAAGAATTATGTTATATAAATGAACTTTTTATGATGGGTCAAGTAAATTTCCTTTTCCATATTCAACAGTAATGTAAATTGGCTATGATTTTCCTAGATGTCACTAGAGTCTCATCACTAGATTCAAAGTCTCCCATGTGTATGCCACAATCATTTGCTGCAAAAATAGAATTTAACAATTACTGATCTATGTCAATGTGAACAAACAAATAATGAATCAGATAAGTAATGACTGTCAAATATATGAATACAATAGCAAAATTAATTGAAAAAGGTGCTAGTGATTATATTCTTACAGATTCTTTTATAATATTTTGATTTTAATTGAGCTGTCCAATAAATAGAATCCATATGCATATATAAATAAGTAAACAGAAAAATGGCTTATTCTTAAAATTTAGTTAAATTTTCATTAAAATATTAAGGTGAGTTTTAATACTCAGCTCCAGAGTAATTGATGAGTTAGTCATTTCAAAAATTAAAGCGAATTTGTTTGACTTATTATTCAAATTTTCCACATTTATTTTATCTATCATGTTTTACACATTTATCAAAATATAATATATACATACTATATATATTTTATTTTCTAATCTCAATTATCTGGTTGGTATATATAGCAAAGAGAATGGAAAAAGTATGTCAGTTTTCTAATCCTTTTGATACTTTGAATAACCTCAAGTAATGAAATGAATGATAGATTTTTACTTCTTATATAATTTGATACATGTAGTTTAAAGATATTAAATTTTTAGAGAACAATATTCTCTTCTTGACATTATCATATGTCTTTTAAATTCAACCTATATGATTCATACTTCTATTGTTCATGTATGCCCACAGATCTTTATATTTTGTGAAATTTAATGAAATCATGTATCATTTTCCTCATATGCAAGAACAATGGTATGAGTTGCTATAATATAATTTCATCAGTGTTCTCCATATTTTGGAAATTAATTTTTTCAAGAATTTAGTCTTAATTAATCTTCTATTATTAAAACAGGCAAAACTCTCTATATGTAACCTTCTGGCATCCATTGATTACTCTGGCTTGCACTGAGTAGCAATATATATAGAGAGTTTTGCCTGTTTTAATAACAGTTAAGAGCAAGCATAAGAAATGGTGATCATGTGATGTTTATTGGCTTAAATTAATCTTTTCATAGTTATGTCATTATAACTTTTTTTTAGCATAAATATTACATGATGATTAGACATTTTCAATATATTCTGTAGTCAAATACTTATATGTATATCTGTTTTTACGAAATTAATGCAGGAGAAGAGTGACATACTTAAAAGCTAAAGATTCATGAATCAAATAACTATAAGAGAATTTTTTTTATAAAATTCTTACTTTGATCAAATGGAATTGTGTCCTCAACTTTTTATTTACTTTTATGAATCTGGTTAAAAGAGCTTTGTAATATTTTAACAAGACCTCATTGTTCATTGTAAGCATAAATTTACACTGTCAAAGGTTTCACCCTTTCGCGTTATTATTACTTATTATGTTTGAAAAATTAAATTCGATTAGCATCCAAAGTTACCTCTAAAAATAGGCCATTGTATGCAGACTGATAGTATGTATACTATGTATATATATAGTATTTATTAATATAAGATTTGCCAATAATTATTGAAATGGAGGTGACAGGTACTAATATGTAGCTGATGATTCTCTACATTTAAATTTATTACTTTGTATGAAAATTTTCCATTGCTTTTCAATAGAATTGATTTCAAAATTGTCTTTAACATTAATTGTTTTATCTTGTATATTATATATGCATGGATATGTGAATTTATATATATATATATATATATATATATATATATATATATATATATATATATATATATATATATATATATATATATATATATATATATATATATTAAAATGAATGTGTGCATTTTATGATCTAGCTGAAACGGATCACATAAGTAAAAAAAACAACAACTGAAACCTAAAGACTATGTAATTTTGGGGAATGAGGGTGGAGGTGGTGGTGCACAAATTTACTGTTTAATAAGACATGTATATAGTTTTTCCTAATGTGTGCAAAAAAATATAAGAATTTGTTATTAATCATGATTTAAAGAATACATTGTTATGATGGGTTTTTTAATAAACAAGGGAGGGGGGAGATGAAGACAAAAAAATAGGAAATGTATTTTTTTATGTAGGAAAGATAAAAAGATGTAATTAGTGGAAATTCAGATTAATATATGATTGTATTATTTTTTTTAATGTAATCAACCTCAAAATAAAGCAAATTCAAAGATAAGCCAGAAATGTATATGACAATTGTTCGGTTGTTAAGACGGTATCTGGATGACAAGAAAATACCTTTCAAAGTACAATGTTAGAGCTTAAATATAAAAGGAGGGTTTAAAAATAAAGGGAGAAAAAATTACCAGAGTGACTACAGTAGAATTGGTAATTAAATAAATTATGTGCAGCCAGAAAGATATAGCTACTTTACCGTCAGAAAATGCTAAATTCCATCCAGTGAATCCAGTATCAATATAGATAATTGTACAAAATGTTGTCAACACAGCAAAGTGAACCCAATGTAAAGGAAGTGACAGTGTTTGTCAATATAATATTTTCTACATAAAAGAACTACCAAAGAGGCTGTGAATTCTTTCATTATTCATTGCTAAATTGAAGGCATCTGTCCATTTTGATCTTCCATCATATAATGATTAAGCCGAATGTATGCCCTAAACTTAAGCCCATAATATGTAGAAAGATTTAAAAATCATTAGTATGGAAAAAAATTTGTTGTCACAGAAACTATTCAGAATATGGCTTGTCTTCAAAAAGCAATCTGAACTATTACATTAATCAACTAATTTTCAGTATCAGCAAAATAAACTTATACTTGATTATACAAATCTATCTATTTCAGACTACATTAAAACTTTGGGCCAGGATTTCTCAGAATATGAGCATTGTAAATCATCATATATGAAATTGGACTGATGAATTGTTTAACAAAGAAAAATAAATATTTATTTCTGTAAAATAGAAAGTAATAAAAGCATTCACTGTTGTAAAGAAATTTGTAAGACTGTTTTTTGTTGTCATTTTCAAATAGCAATAAATGTTTCGGTAAAGCTACAGAATGTAAATTTTTTTCTTCTTTTTTATTTTTGTGAATGTATACAAAAGGAAAAAGAATTAATAAATTCAACACAGGAAGTAAGCATTTATTAGTGGGATGTAAAATGCATGTTAATGCAAAAATTAGAGAGACAAAATGTATTAAGAAAAACAATATTCATAGTTGATATTCTTTATCTTCAGAAACTTCCAATGAATTCAAATTAGAACTTGCAAATCATTTTGAAATATTAGCAGATTTTAAACATGATTCAGGTTTAAATGAATTCAAGAGGAAAAATATTGATATACTTTTAAAAACTGTAATAAAAATAGCTGGTACAAAAAAGCATCAATTGACTGGTAAAATATCTACTGAGACAAAATAATTTATGAAGAAAAGAAGGAATGTGAAAATATATAAAAATGATGTAATAAGAAGGATTGAATATCTTGAATTTTATAAAATGGTGTGAAAAAGAGTTGATAATGATAAGAATGTATAATTGTGAACTATCATGTTTCCCTGAAAATTAGACACAACCAGAAAATAAACCCTAGCATGATTTTTCAGATTGCATGTAATATAAACCCTATTCCAAGTAAATATAAGCCCTAGTTAAGATTGTCAGTCAAATGAAAGGATTTATTTTTGTTTATTGAAGCATACAATGTATGTATAGAATTATAAAGCAATGAATATATGATTAAATAATAATATTGACATTAATGCTTTAAATAAATAATAATATAAAATAGAATAGTATTTATTTATTTTCCTGTTGAACATTTTTAACAAATATAATTCTATGTGCATAGATAAACAATGTCCTCTCAGCCAAATCATGGATTTAAGGTAACCAGTTTATTTAATTTATGAATGATTTAACAAGCTCTTAGAATTTTACTTACTACAATTCCCATCTATTTGACTACTTATGATTTCAATTATATAATGTTAGATACTTATTTTATTTATATTTAATACTTAGATTTATAAGAATGCTTAACCTAGTGGTAATTTGATCATGATAGTTTTTTAAATATTCAAGATAAAAGAAAAATCAGCCTTGTTTTTTAAATGTTTTTTCTCTCCTAAAAGAATTTCAGTAGAAATTTTGGAGTTGAAAGTGGTATTGGTGATTATCTGATATTGGTTGGGATACTGAAGAATAACATCAAGCCAGGAGTTGTTATGAGGTGGTGGTTTATTTTGCACCCAATCATCAATAATATAAAACCATCCTTAGGAATCAACAATCACAAAATCACCTCTTTATTCAAATTCCTTAAATTAGAACCCAAATTTCTTACCTTCTTAATTAAGATAAATCAAAATGCCATGCATACTAATCACTTTTTATACTTCAAGAGATATCTAAATAATATTGATCCAATATGCCCGCTCTGCAAGACTCAAGAGGATACTTTTGACCATATTATTAAATCATGCCCTCAGCTGGTATGCATTAGATTGCTAATATCGCAAAGTTCGAGCATTGACTTTTACAAAATTCTATCATTGAAAGACTCCTTACAAAGTAGACAATTTCCTTTCATTAGACTTTCATTGTTTTTAGTTCATACAATCTGGAGTGTCCTTTGCAAACTAATCTTCACCTTCCCACCTCCAAATCAGGATGTCATATTTATCGATCACCTTAATAAGTTAAAAAGTAAAGACCTTATCCTGTCTTCAAAATTCCTCTATAATGAGACATGGAATCTCTTTCAAATACCAAAAATCACCTAAGACATAAACAATCACACAAAAAATTTGATACTAGCATTTCCATTAGAGATTCTCCAGGGGATTAAACTTTAGATCCATCACACATTCTCAATTAGGATGTTAGAACTTCTTACCAAGAAAGACAATGTATTCACATATTCTTAGATAATCAATTATTTTTCATTAATAAAGTTATTTTTGAAACTAAAAGAATTTCAGTAGTGGAAGTGATTTTAAAATCCAAGCTTAGTTCTAAGTTAAATCATTTTTTCTCCTAAATAAAAGTGTTAAAAAAAGAATACCCAAGTGGGGTTATTACAAATAATTTCAAAAAACTTTACAATGTTCACCTTGATAATATATGGATGTGATTGTATCTTATATGAATCTTTATAATTCAATATTCCATGTGTTATAACAGTCATACTTAATATGTGTGAATTTCAGAAATGTTTTCTGAATTTTTGTGCTTGCATTTTTTTTATCATTCTTAACTGTAAACATTTTTATTAGCATTCCTATCTTATAAGTCTTTAATTAATATACGATTTAATGGTGGATTTAAATGGAATAATATTTTGACCCCATACAAATATATAACTAGCTGAAAATTCAAATATTCACAGAGATATTGCTAAAACATGTTTGGAAGGTTGATTTGATATTTTGAATAAATGTATATGTTTGTACATGAATGGATGTAGATTTTTGTATATAAAAAAATAAGACATCCTCTAAAAATATATCCAATGAGGTCTTTTAGAACCAAAATTAATATAAAACCCAGTCTTATATTTGGGAAAACATAGTAGAAAGGAAAAATAAAAGTCTCAAGAATGTAAAATAACATCTTGGTATTGGTAGGAAACTTATTTCTTTAAAAAAAATAAAATAGAACGATTACTAAAAAGAGATATGTCATCATGAACTATCAAGAATTATATAGTAATAATCAAAAAGGAAAAGTATCTCTTACAACTACTATATCTTTGGAACTACCCAGGATTTTAAATGAAGAAATGAGACATGCAATTAAATTTATGAAGAAGTGAAAAGCTTCTAATGAAGTAATTATAATTGATATCTCAAAAGAAGCAGGAGAAGAAATATATTTTTTTTGGCAAAGTTATATACAAATGTCCAAATGATAAAGATGTACCAGATTATTGAAAGAATGTAATATTAATGTTTAAAAAGATGATAAAGAAGATATTAGACATTACAGACTGATTAGTCTTTTATCAATTCTATACAAACTTTTTACCAAAATAATTACAACTCATCTACAATGAACTATGGATTTTAATTAAACAAAAGAACCAGCTGAATTTAAAAGTACAAGAACTATTTTATGGATTAAAATGGGAAGATAAAGGAATAAAAATAAAAGAGATTATTTAAGTAATCTAAATTTTGAAGATGATGTAATTGTTTCTGAAAATAATGCTTTAGAGCTTTAGGAAAGAGTTGTCAGATGAAAGTAAGAAAAGTGAATTAAAGGTAAATGTTAAAACGACTAAAGTAATGCTCAATGGATTTTCTCAGAAGAAAATAATTATTGATATTGATGAGCTAGGAGAAGTTAACAACTACAAATAATTTGATCAGATTATTACTATAGATAGAAACATAATTGATGAAATTAATTATAGAATTTAATTTGATTGAAGTGCTCTTGGTAAAAATAATATTAAAAAGAAATATGGCTTGTATGTTTTTAAAGGAAGATTTTTAATAAAGGTGTGTTACCAGTTCTTAATTATGGATCTGAGACTTTGACACTTAGCAGAAGAACAATACTGACATTTCAGACCACTGAATGATATATGGAGAGATGTATTTTAGGAGTAACAAGAAGAGATTGAAAACAATACATGGGTGAGAGGTATTACTGACATCATTGAAAGAATTAGAAGACTGAAGTGGAGTTGGGATGGACATATTTTTAAAAGAGATGATAATAGATGGATTAGTTCAAATTTTAACTAGATTCCAAGAGATTATAAAAAAACCAGAATAAGCTCACATGTGAAATTGATGGATGAAATAAGCAAGTATGCTTTGAGTGATGCAGAAAAGAGGGGCTAGAGATTGGAGAAGATGGATAAACTTGGAAAGATCTTCATCCTGCAGTGATTCAGTAATGGTTGAAAATAATGATAATGACACAAAGAGAATATTGGATTGTTAATTTTTAGTTTATATTCTTATAAATATAGCTTAGAATCAAAATGTTAATCAGGCATGAGGAACACAATAAATAACCTGTCAAAGAATTAGTTAAAATTCCCATTTTCTATACTCACTGCTTTATATATTTGTTGTTGTTGTTGTTCTTCTTATTATTATTATTTATTATTAATATTATTATTATTGTTGTTGTTATTGTTCTTATTATTATTATCATCATCATTATTCTGCTATTTCTGTAAGATAATGTTTTTAGAATTAATAAAAATCAGCTTTTATTCTAATAGTCATATTTTCACATGTTATAATTGTATTAAATTAATGAAATTTTTAGATCCCAAACTGTCTTCTCAAATTTTTATGAGTTATGGAATTAAATATCATTACCAGATAGATTTTTTTCCTGGTTCTATGGATATATTTTTTTGTAATGTATGGAGGTGACACTATAGACTCTATCAATATGATAGGTCTATAATAAATGAAAATGTATCATAAATTTTTCATGGGAAAAGATCCTACATTTAAATTATGATTTTTTTCTTGTGGAAAGAAGATATCAGGATTTATGGCTGATATTCATGTTAGATTTTGTATATAATATAAAACTAGTCTGACCATCATCTGAAGCAATGATTATAAATAGTCAAACAATTATTTTGCATTCTTTTTTAGATGGGAACCCATCAATCAGTAGATTAAAACTTTGATGGAGTAGATCATTATAGAAAATACCTTAAGAGATATGAAGATTGGCATGAAAATGATAAATTTCTCAATGATTAGAAAATATGAATTCTTAAGTTCCATTTATGAGCTTTATTAATTTACAATTTTAGGATGAATTTAAACCTTGGCTTTTATAATTTTGGCAGATTGGTCAATGTTCAAGTAATTACATTGAATAAAAATTAAATGTTTCATGTGAGTATCTTAATCAAGATAGATCAACTTAACTTATGTAAATCCATAAAATGATTTAGAAACGTCTCTTCATGATTGGAATAATTTCAAAGTAGTGTTGTATTGACTTTAAATTTATAAAATCATAAAAATCTAGATTTTTGTGTAAAATATTAATCCAATTATTTTAAGAATATTTAAAGGCAGTAACAAATTTGATGTGGTACCACAACAAATTATCTTTATGTTGTCAATCACAAATGTTACCTAATTCTTTTGAATGATTTAACATTATTTGAATGTAATTTTTTAATAATGTAATTTTCTAGCATTTTTCTTTTTCTTTTTTACAAAATCATATGTCTTTTTTAAAAATTCTTCTGTGTATGCGATTTTTTTAAAAAAAAAGTTTATATAACAGCAAAAAAAAAAAAAGAAGAAGAAGACTAAAGGAAATATATAAAGAGTACTTATCTAAAATGTAAGCTTGCTGTCAATAATGAAATTCAAGCTAAATTGCAGAAAATGTATAAAATATAAAAATTTGAAATATAGAAAAGCAATAGTAATGGTGTTATTTTATTGGTAAAATAATAAATCAAAAATATGACAATATTTTGTAGGTCAGTGCACAATAAGTTGTGCTTGGAAAAAGTTGTAATAATCAAATGAAGTAGCTGGTAAAGTATTTTTTATAATATTTTATTTACCTTTCTTACTCAGTAAATGAAAATTCATTGGGTTCTATATCAATAATTTTATAATTTTTTCATTAATTTTCTGCCATGTAACTCCAGTTTTTTAAAAAAGTTTTTGTTAGCTAAAATATTGACAAGTTGTACAATACAATTAATACTCTTTATATATATATACACACACATGCTTATGATTTGAGAAAGGAGAAGCTCTAAAGAAAGTACTTGTTTTGTTATTGTATTAAAACGTGTTATTTAGCTATTATATTTTTATTACAATTCTATAAATTCATCTTTTATCCATGAGAATATTAGAATTAAGAATATTAGAACTAACAATATTAGAATATACATGGAAGATCCCAGAAATAATACTTTGAATTCAATTAATCTTTTCTCCATGAGAATATATATATATATATATTATAAATCGATGTCTGTATTTCTTCAAAATAATATACGCAAATTTATAAATAAATATTTAAAAATACAGTATTTAAAAGCTTATAAAAAATATATGTATAACCGTCACTTAGGAGCGCTTTCAACCAACTTGTGGCTTTGTCAACTATCACATTTAAAATGTCAGCTTTCCCATAATTCTATGATGTCAACTTTCCCATAATTCTGTGATTTTAATGTTTGCTGCTTGCCTATTAACCAAATGTTGCTTGTATTTACATATCAACATCGCCTCTTTAATTTTCCTTTTATTATTATTTCTTTCAATTTCCAATATTTTTACATTGTTATAATTAAAATCGAAACCATATATACATGATTTATTATGGTCATAAAAGACAGAAGCTGATAAATTATCATTATTTTTAAAATTTTGTTTTGTATTTTGAACCCTTTTAAATAACAATAAGTGTTCCTTTGTTCTTTTTTCCAATGTGCACCTCGATTCACCTATATATCCGTGGCCACACCCACATGTCCATTTGTAAATGATACAATTTTTATTTGTAAATAAAGTTTTATCCTTTGAATTGTTTATTAATTTATTTAATGTAGGTGGTGCATAAAATGCAATATCACATATTCCTTTATAAATTTTCTTAATGAAACTTGCCTGTTGATTTGAAATATATGGTATTGATATCCACAATTTTTTATCAGAAGAATTAACACTTTTATTATTTTTATATTTATAAGTAAAATTTTTAATAGTATAATAAACAGAATCATAATTGTATCCAACTTTTAACAATTCATTATAATAAGTTTCAATATTTTTAGTTTTATCTGATGCATATTTACAAAGGTTATCATTTCTAAATAAAAAGGATTTCAAACCTGCCATTTTATGTGACATTGGTACTTTTGATTCATATGGAATATATCCTCTTTTTGCTATTGGTTTAAGAGTCATATAGTAATCCAGTTTATCCTTGTTTCTGGTTATCTTGAGATCTAAAAATTGTATACTCATTAAATTTTCATCTGTTTTAATCCACTTTAAGCCCTTTATATTATTTAATTCCTTGAACAAATCATTAATAGCATTTGGCTTTCCACAAACAAAAACATCATCAACATATCGATTGTATAAAATAATATCTTTCTGATAATGATCCTTTTTTAAAATATTTTCTTCATATGTAGATATAACAAAATTACATATCTGGGCAACTGTAGGAAGTCCCATCGGCCACCCATTATTCATTTTATAAAATTCATGCTTAAAAATTGCATAAATGTTTCTATCAATAAAGTTTAATGTTTCAGTAATAAATTTTATTATTTTAACGTTAACATTTTTTAATTTCAATGCATTCTTACTTATTTCAATAGAAGTCATTCTGTCAATTGATCCATACATTTCATTGATATCAAAGGTACAAATTACATCATAATTATCAATAACAATGTTATTAATTTTACCAACGAAGTCAAATGATGAACGTATTGTATACATACCAAAACCAAGAATTTCTTGTAACATTTTCTCAATTAATTTACATGTTTCATAATAGAAAGTACCTCCAAAATCAATCATTAAACGTAATGGTTCTTTTTCTTTATGCAATTTTATATTTGAAAATATTCTAGGACATACTGCAGCAGAGGGATAAATTCTATAATAAGTACTATTATCAATTACATTATTTTTGGCTTTTTTTAAAATGTTATTCACAAATTGAACACGTATACTTTCAATTTTTATCTTATTAACCTTTATAAAATTAAGAATACTCATTTGAGTAATGACTTTATTTTCATAATCCAATTTTAGTAACAAGCACAGCCGTAAGCCTTTATTCTCTTTTATACAAACAAGATTATTTTCAGATGTAAATTTTCTAAATTTAGAAATTTGTTTGTTCCAATTATTATTTCTTGCAAATCCAAAATTCTTTTCTTTTACTTTTTTAACTAAATCGTTGCCAACTTTTGAATCACATTTAATTACTCCTAACGAACATTCAACAGCAGACTCCAATTCCAAATCACGATCTTTCCATTGGCCACCAACATATTTTGCACCTAGATTTAAAATATAATTTTCTTGAAAACCAAGATTCATGCCAGCCAAATTAACAAAGTTATTGTTTTGAAACCTATTTTTAAATTCTTTCTTATACAAAAAGTTAATTTTATTATTAAATTTATTACATAGTCTATTATATACAAAATTAACAAAGCGTATGCCACACTTGAATGAGAAGCTATAAAGATACACAGAATAATTTCTGTGTATCTTTATAGCTTCTCATTCAAGTGTAGCATACGCTTTGTTAATTTTGTATATTAAATTATCGAATGAGAAGTCTTAAAATCTTTAATACTTTACAAATAGTCTATTATAATAACGATCAAAAAACACTTGAGAACTACTCATAAAATTGTACCAATCATTTCGATTATTCAAATCAATCAAGTGATTCAAACTTTTTAAATAACGTCTTTTTTCAAAGATTAGACATTTACACAAAGAAATAATATTACGTAACACCGTTGTTTTTAAACAGCAAATTGTATTAGACGATAATATACAAGACATTAAATTTTATTTGCATATATATATATATGATCACTAGATGGAGCTTACCAATAGCTCAAATCAAGCTTTATTTTTATAAGTGCAAAAAGAAAGAATTCAAAATCTCTATCATTAAGTTGCTATCTCCCTATTGGAGAGCTGGGACTCTAGAAACTAGATCTAAAATACTGTCAAAAGTCAGCACTTATAAAACATGTTTCTATCAATTTGAAAGTCTGAACTTTTCAGACATGTAAATGTCTTCAAATCCAGCTTTGCAAACCAGATAGCTATATGGATCTGAAATCAGCCCAGTTTCACCATATAGTAATAGCCTCTGCAATATAACATTGCAAAAGCCATCAAAGATACACTTATAATAATTAATAAAACAAGACATAAATTTTGTAACTTGCTTTTAAACTTGCATTTAAATGATCACTAGATGGATCTTACCAATAGCTCTAATCAAGCTTTACTTTTTATAAGTGCTGAAAGAGAAAGAATTAACAATAGAGATTTTGAATTCTTTCTCTTTTGGCACTTATAAAAATAAAGCTTGGTTAGAGCTATTGGTAATCTCCATCTAGTGATCATTTAAATGCAAGCTTAAAAGGAAGTTATAAAATTTATGACTTGTTTTATTAACTATATATATTGTATCCGCCCGGTGGTGCGTGCGCGATCGCGCTACCTCTCTGTCAATATCTTCACTATTACGAATCTGCTGTGTTCTTGCGTCCGGGGGATTACATAATGTTCTGTGAAGATAATTTCAAACACATGTACATGTACGCTTTATTTATTTTATACGTAAATTCGGATTGAATCCAAGTAATAGGCGCCAGGAGAACTTTTATAAGAGTCCGCCACATATGTGCATAAGCTCACTCAACTATATCACAAAACATGCCCGTGCATCACTCCAGTCAGAAGCAAGAAATGAACACAGCCAATATTACCCTTCAAATTACATCGAATCTGTGATCTTTCACTCACGATCAACTACTTATTATATGAGGGCCCGCCCTATATCCCACAGAACAAATTAATCAAACTTAATTTAATCTAAGAGAACATAACAAACATAAGCATAAATAAAATAAAATCCCAACACCAAAATATCAAATGCATTCATTCATATACAAACAAATTTGATCGCTCTAGCACTCATTCCTATTATATAAATTTATGTTGAAATTCCAAGCAATTAATAACAAAAAATACTAGTTAAATAAATGTTTTATTTAATCTGTTTACTAACAATTAATGCAGGTATATGATCGGCAAGCCGAGATAATTAAATATAGATTTCAAGGTGACTTCGCACATATTTTAAAGAATGTTAATCTGTCGGCAAACTTATTTGGTTAGATTCTCGAATCGTTCATTAATGGTCAAGAGTAACTTTATCATTTTAGCTTAATGTTTTTTAATAGTTCTGGTTATTAAAGTTATTTTATTTTGGTGCATAAGTGAATATGACAATTTAAAGATAGCTACCTGTGGAATGTAGAAAGACTGTAATGGGATCCTGAGCGATGGTTTCTTCTTTAACGAAGCATTCCGGCAATTTGCAAGGTCTCAAAAGCGTGTGTGGTCCTTATGTGAAGTTTCTCCGGTGTTACGAGCATCCTATTAGCAATCAGCGGAGCTGGACGCGGAGGTCCGGCGGTCAAGCCGTGAATTTTATGTTCAGCAACGCATCTCTGTTAGATTTCAATAGTCTAATAATAATCAATAATAGTCTAATTCAATAATCCTTGAAAAGTGCTGTCCGGCCTTTTTGATCTCTTCCTTCCCACCCTCACACCTTGAATTTTTCTCACCCAATCACTCCCATGCACCTGTGAGTCCCTTCATCTTATAAGTCCAACGAGTGTTAACTCAATTCCATGATTTCTGGGATCGTTTACACCACCTTGGAATTTCGCTCAATTTGACCATTTTTTTCAGGTATTGTTTCGCTGGAGACAGAAGTCTGAGTTGTACAATAGCAGTGTACACTTTTTCTCACCTCTGTTTCTAAATTTGGCTTATTTTATCTAGGCGTACCAGCACATATCCTGCCTATTGTTTCAATTTCTCTAATTTTACATTTACTAATTACCCCTATTTAAAATAATTTTAGATCGCTTGGAATTTCAGAACATATTGCAAATTAATTTATTCATTTTTTCCCTTTTGTTCAAAATGATTCAAATGATTTAACAAAAGTTAAACTTGCGCTCAATCATTCCTCTCTCTTTAATTAATTAAAAATGAAAAAAAAACTACAACTAATGATTATAGATTTATTCTTAACAAACAAACACAAAATAATAAAAAAAAACTCTTTTACAAATTTATTTCAATAAATTTGACAGGTACTCTTATATAGCTGCGATCATGCTTTAGAAACGGCTGTTTCTCGTTTATTATTAAAGCAAGACCGCTTTTTTTAAAAGTTTTGTTCCTGTCATTCATTTCGTCAATTGATTATAGTTTAACATAACCTCATATGCCTGGGTTCAAATCCCATGTAACGCTATTCCGTTACATATCTCCCTGCCCGGTGTAGAGTAAAATCCGAGGTTGCGGGTTTTAGCTCTGAGAAGGAGCCAAGTTATTCGGCCCTCTTCAGTGCCCTTGCATTGAAAGTCCCCTTAATCATTTTTCCTCTGTGCAGCGTTCAGTGAATCGACCCAACGTCCTCCTTTCTTTTGTGCGATACGGGTCCCATTATGGCGGCTTTTCCGGGCTGTTTGTCTGCGGCTCCACCTTCCCTTAAAATTTGGATCAGGTGCTCTGCGGTCAGACTTCTTTTTACAACGACTATTAACGGAGAAAAAAAACTATCTGGTAATCTAGGGTCTGCCACGATTGACGACAATGGCCAATGGGTTTCGTGCATCCCTGACAGGAGGTATGGGGATGGACCTTTCCGAAGTCCCCTATACAGAATACGATCAATCTCTATCTAAGATTTTGGAAAGTCTGATCCGCCCAGCAATAACGAAGTTTTGGGAAGTGAGCTGGCAAGAACTCTAATGAAATGTGTTGCATGATTTTCCGCACTTAGGTTGGGCCAGCATCATGTGCCAGCCTTCTCCTGGTCTTGCAGGGTACTCTTAGTCGATCCACCAACACATTGGCTCTATACACTACAGGCTGCTTTGCGAGCGGTTGACCTGTTTGTTTTATATGTTACACCCAAAGCTTGGTGTTAGTCATCCCCCCTTTTCGGTTTTTTTTTTTAATTCCATTTCCAATATCATATGCCGATTCATGTCACAGGTCATTCCCAGTTTGTGGCATCTATTTCCCATGTGAGTTCCTTTAAACATTTGTCTTTGTGATATCCACGGTCGTCAATTCATTTTCCCTCCGTCCTATGGGTTAGTATCAGTCCGGTGGTACTCGTTTTCTGGGTTGTTCATTACTAGACCTCTCTATCTGCCCTCCTATCCCCTCTTCTTGCTCAAATTTTGCTATCATTTCCCCCATTTCATGGATCCCTTTGCAATCCCTTCCCAGCATCACGTGTCTGAGGGTGGTTGGCATATTGTGCCTTATTATCGAGATGATCTGCGTCTCCGTCATATGGTACACAGGCAATTGTTGCAGGCTTGCCACCTGCCTATAATAAAACTGAGTGGCCATCTCACTGGGCCTTCCCCCATATTTCTCCCTGGTGATTCTAAAATAAGTCCCTTCTTGATGTGCTGTGTTCCAGAAACACCACAAAACTTCTTCCTTATATTCCTCATATGACCGGGGTTTAAATTCCAGCGTCCTCCACCAGTCTCTCGCTGGGCCCTGTAGGTACCCGCTTGCAATATTTATTCGGTCAGGTTCTCTCGCCGTTGGTTCTCCAAACAGATTCCTGACGCTTTCGAGGTGGTCCATTGGGTTTTCGTTTTCTCCTGCCCTAAATATTTCTATCTTCATCTGTCTCTCCGCCCATACACGACTTGTGTCCCATTGTGACATCTGCCTTTCCCATCTCTTCTCCATCTCTTCCATCCTTCTACCCACATTCCCATGTCCCTGGTCTGCTTCAATCCTTTGGATTCTCTGTCCCCACTCTCCCAGTGCCTCTCGGACTTCGTCCTGTTGTTGTCTAATTTCGTGACATGCCTCCTCCATCTGCCTGATAGCTTCCTTCATCGCATCTTGATGCCTATTTCCCTTTTCTACATTATCCGTTAGTATCTCTACCCTTTCTTTTAGATCATTCAGGTCTGTTTTTGCTTTGTCCATCTCCATCCTATTCTGGTCTATTTTTTCCTCAACATTGGCTAAACTACTATCTTCCCCTTTGTTCTCTTCTGACTTCACTTCCTTTCCCCTGAGTAAATGCCTTATCTCCTCTTTAAACTCTTCCCTATCTCTTCTACGCTCTCCTCTATCTTCCCTCATTTCGGCCATCATTTGCGTCATCATCTTTATTAATGTTTTAATATCCCCTTCATTCTCCGTATCCTGTTTTTTAAATTGTATTGGACTCTCCCCCGTCTGTTCCCACATGCTTTCATCTGGGTTTTCTTCCATTGTTTACTATCTGATTTATAATTTATAGTAATCCACGGCTCGCTACCTACTACTCCACGGGTCCCACTGACTGTCTTATCCTATTCTTAGATGCTCCTTGCCCTTCAAAATTCCCACAGCTCCTGTCCTTCAATTTGGTTTCTATCGCTCATACTATCCCAGGTCCCTCTGTTCCCTCCATTTCTATTCAGCAGCTATCGATTATATGTGCGGCTATATCTATTTTGTGGTTATATGCATCCTTATACATATACGCTATGTTGACCTCTTTCTTTAGCCCCCTTCTCTTTTTTAAGTAAAACACAAAACTCCTAACAAGATCCCAGTTACAGTACTTCCTTTGTGCAAGAATATAAATACGTCTTTTAACGATGTATATATTTTTTTTTATTTATTTGCGCTTAAATTATTTACATTTAATTTTAACATAGAAATTAATTTTTTAATTTGCTTCCTTTTAATATACGATCTTTCTTCCACAGAATCTCGCTATTCCACAGCCTTCTACAACTATTAAGTATATTCGGACGCTTGATTATTTTAGTGCTAATAAGAGAACTAAATCCGTTTCCCACTCCCTTAAGCAACGTTTAATGATTTTATTTTATGGTGATTCCGAAAATTTCCCCCTGCTTTAATAGATAATTTATTCTGTTATTTCGAGCGCCCTCTCTTTTAGATTTGCTTTTGTTGTTAGAAACGTCAGCTGTATCCACGTCAGTTCCACCACTTGAAACAATAGTTTCGGGCCACGTTGACGTGCCAAATGTATCCGCCCGGTGGTGCGTGCGTGATCACGCTATCTCTCTGTCAATATCTTCACTATTACGAATCTGCTGTGTTCTTGCGTCCGGGGGATTACATAATGTTCTGTGAAGATAATTTCAAACACATATACACGTACGCTTTATTTATTTTATACGTAAATTCGGATTGAATTCAAGTAATAGGTGCCAGGAGAACTTTTATAAGAGTCTGCCACGTATGTGCATAAGCTCACTCAACTATATCACAAAACATGCCCGTGCATCACTCCAGTCGGAAGCAAGAAACGAACACAGCCAATATTACCCTTCAAATTACATCGAATATGTGATCTTTCACTCACGATCAACTACTTATTATATGAGGGCCCGCCCTATATCCCACAGAACAAATTAATCAAACTTAATTTAATCTAAGAGAACATAACAAACATAAGCATAAATAAAATAAAATCCCAACACCAAAAATATCAAATGCATTCATTCATATACAAACAAATTTGATCGCTCTAGCACTCATTCCTATTATATAAATTTATGTTGAAATTCCAAGCAATTAATAACAAAAAATACTAGTTAAATAAATGTTTTATTCAATCTGTTTACTAACAATTAATGCAGGTATATGATCGGCAAGCCGAGATAATTAAATATAGATTTCAAGGTGACTTCGCACATATTTTAAAGAATGTTAATCTGTCGGCAAACTTATTTGGTTAGATTCTCGAATCGTTCATTAATGGTCAAGAGTAACTTTATCATTTTAGCTTAATGTTTTTTAATAGTTCTGGTTATTAAGTTATTTTATTTTGGTGCATAAGTGAATACAACAATTTAAAGATAGCTACCTGTGGAATGTAGAAATACTGTAATGGGATCCTGAGTGATGGTTTCTTCTTTAACGAAGCATTCCGACAATTTGCAAGGTCTCAAAAGCGTGTGTGGTCCTTATGTGAAGTTTCTCCGGTGTTACGAGCATCCTATTAGCAATCAGCGGAGCTGGATGCAGAGGTCCGGTGGTCAAGCCGTGAATTTTATGTTCAGCAACGCATCTCTGTTAGATTTCAATAGTCTAATAATAATCAATAATAGTCTAATTCAATAATCCTTGAAAAGTGCTGTCCGGCCTTTTTGATCTCTTCCTTCCTGCCCTCACACCTTGAATTTTTCTCACCCAATCACTCCCATGCACCTGTGAGTCCCTTCATCTTATAAGTCCAATGAGTGTTAACTCAATTCCATGATTTCTGGGATCGTTTACACCACCTTGGAATTTCGCTCAATTTGACCATTTTTTTCAGGTATTGTTTCGCTGGAGACAGAAGTCTGAGTTGTACAATAGCAGTGTACACTTTTTCTCACCTCTGTTTCTAAATTTGGCTTATTTTATTTAGGCGTACCAGCACATATCCTGCCTATTGTTTCAATTTCTCTAATTTTACATTTACTAATTACCCCTATTTAAAATAATTTTAGATCGCTTGGAATTTCAGAACATATTGCAAATTAATTTATTCATTTTTTCCCTTTTGTTCAAAATGATTCAAATAATTTAACAAAAGTTAAACTTGCGCTCAATCATTCCTCTCTCTTTATTAATTAAAAATGAAAAAAAAAACTACAACTAATGATTATAGATTTATTCTTAACAAACAAACACAAAATAATAAAAAAAAACTCTTTTACAAATTTATTTCAATAAATTTGACAGGTACTCTTATATAGCTGTGATCATGCTTTAGAAATGGCTGTTTCTCGTTTATTATTAAAGCAAGACCGCTTTTTTTAAAAGTTTTGTTCCTGTCATTCATTTCGTCAATTGATTATAGTTTAACATAACCTCATATGCCTGGGTTCAAATCCCATGTAACGCTATTCCATTACAATATATATATATATATATATATTGTACCATCACCATCAAGTGAAATAAACATAAATAAAATAAAATAAATGCTCCAGCTAAAACTTTCAATCTTAATATAATAAAATCAAGTACAAATAATATCTTATGATAATTTTTATCACTAGACTAGCTCAAATTGATAATAATAAAATATGGTTTGATTTAAATAAATAATAATAAGATAATATAATAATAATAATAATAATCATAAGACATATGGTGAAAGGTAAAGTAATAGGACTACATTGAGCATATATCCCAAAAGATACAATCTTAATGGCACAAGAACACTCTTCCTTTTTATTTCAAGTAATAGTATAAAACCATAGCATTCTTAAGACTTTAAAATATTATAAATAATCAAATATAATATTAATAAATAAATAATAGTTGTGTTATTAAAATATAATTACCTCAGGTTCCTTAAATAAAATCTCTAATTAATTTATAATCTCCTGTAGCCAAGTATGATAAGGGATTTTGTAAAATTCCTAACTACACCTAAACAACAACAACAACAACAATAATAATAATAATAATAATAATAATAATAATAATAATAATAATAATAATAATAATAATAATAATGAATAAATATGCGCATGCGCGTGTATGCCTAAGTCATCAAGAACGAAGGTCTTATTAATAATCTTTTTTTTCCCATATTCTAATCGTTTTCACACTTAAAAACTGTGATATATATCTGTGATAGATAAAGACAGCGATGGCTGATTACTGAACAGTTGTTTTTCTAGCAAAAAGTAAGTAATACGGTCGTTCATAACAAAAAATAATTCTAGCGTCATAAACAAACATGGCGTCGCGTCAAGAAGTAAACGACGTAAATTGCACTCAAACAAACGGCGATAAAATGAAAACTGCGACTATCGCAAAAACATACGCAAACGTAACAAAAATAAACCAGCAGCTTCACAGCATCGAAAAAAGTCCAGCATTAACACAGACAGCAAGATTTAGGAAGGTAAATCAAGCCGACATAAATAATTTAAACCTCGTGGAAAACAATAATGAAGAGCCCTCCCCAACGATATGGAATCAAGATGAACTGCAAGAAATAAACGTTAATTTCAACAGTACCATCCCAAAAAAATTATTCGCAACTTTCCAAAAATTTTTTTTACCGAGATCATTAGTGTTAGCTGTCACTGATAGGAATTTAACACTCTATAAATTCCCCAGAGAGCTGCTTTACGAGGAGCTGACAGCAACAGCATTGTGGGATACAGTCTCTAGTATTGGACAGCATCCAAACTCGCGATACGTTGCAATTCAGTTTTTCGATGAACATCAGCGTGCAAGATTTCAAACTAAAGTAAAAACTTTAGGAAGCTACGCGCTAATAATAGTCGATCAAAGCTTGCAAAACTATTGTAACGGAATAATTAAAAACACTTACTTCGGATATACCATTCAGGATTTTCAAAAATTAATACAGTCATTTGGCAAAGCTATTTATATAAAACAAATCTACTTATCCGACACCCCCATACCGGTTTTCAGCAACAACTTTCAGTTCAAAATAAAGCTGAATGACAATGTAAACCCGGAGGATATTCCAACACAAATAATTGACCAGAATGCAATACTGACTATTCACATAAAAGGATTAAGGCCGAGATGTTTTGCGTGCGGTGAAACCGGACACTTAGCAATCGATTGCAACACCAAAATCAACCAGAAAAACCAACCGAGCTCTGAAGATCAACCAACAGAAGCTCACCAACCGGAATCAAATAGTACAAAACAGATAACGAAAACAACTAATAAACAAGAAAAAATTAATAAAAAAACCACAGATCAACAGCAATTGAATAATAAAAAAACTGCACACACGTTGCCAGCACCTGAAATTCTGGATTTATCAACAAAATCAACCAATAGAATTCAAACCCCTACTAATAAAAAAACAGAAAGTCAACAACCTCAAGATGCTCCAATAGAAAAAATAGCGCACAATCTAAGTCAGCCTACCAAAAATACTGACGAAAAAGAGATAATAAAAGAACAAATAAACTCACACAGTAATAGTGATCAAGAAAAAATATATATAACACACCAAACACCCAATATTAAAAATAATACAACAATGGAAATTATGGAAGCTATCACCCCAAATATGCCTCAAATCACCAAAGCTGACACAGAACAAAGAAGAAGACCAGGCCGCCCACCAAAGAAAAATAGAGGGCCCAAAAAAATCAAAACAGAATCCAACCTTAGCCTTTCTGATCACAACAATACAACTACAGTGGAAACAGATGAAGATCTGGAAATGGAATATGAGAATGAATGGGAAGAAACACCAGATCAACCCTAATATTTAAATCTCAACCAAAAAACATATAATGAAAATAAAAATTGCGGCAATCAATGTCAGGGGTTTGAACTCAACCTCAAAAATTAATAAGTTAAAACATTGGATCAAGGATATACAACCACACTTGCTTGGTATACTTGAGACAAAAATTTATGCTGGATCACAAACTGACCCAGCCAAACATTTAAATACAGAAGGTTTCTGTGCATGCTCCAGAGACTCTTCCTCTCCCTCAGCTGGAACTGGACTCATAATTGCTAGAAATTGCCCATTCACAACGTTCAAAATAATTCACATTGACATGAACTTATTAATTGCAACCTTCAACCAAAAAAGCATAACAATAAATCTGGTTTTTGTATATATGCCTTTACAGGATAAAAAAATAGATACCATAATTGCAAACATTAATTCAAGGTTAGCTACAACTTCAAACCCAACTATCTTAATTGGAGATTTTAATTTAAAATATCAGGAATTTACCCAACATTGGCTTCACAGAATAAACATACCACTAATGAGTGGCCAAGGTTTTTTGCCAGATAATGCCATCTCTTTCCACAATAATCGCTTCTCTTCACTTATTGATCTGTGCTTTTATTCTCCAATGCTTCACCACCTTATTGAAATAAAACTAACTCCCTCAACCTTTTCAGATCACTCAGCTCAAATAGTCACAATTGACTGTACCCAAATTCAAATATCACCCTTTCCACTTACAAGAACTATAAGAGTTTTACTCCCAGAAACAACCCCTGAATTTCTGTTCTCTGAGACCTACATAATGCTAAACAAAATCAAAGATATGACTTTGAACCCGGTCCAGAAATATCTAGCATTTATGGGAATGTTGTCCTTTAACATTAACCATATAACAAAAAAACAACCTCCACCATCAAAACTTTTGTCTCTGGCAGATCAGTTACACCAGAGAATAATCATGATTAACCCATCACACTGCACCCAGCAGTATATATTCAAGCTTACACATGCATACAATAAAGCATGTGAAGAACTCAAAAGCTATCTGAAGATAAAGAAAAGCAAGGTATGCCTAACCAGGCCACACACTTGGACAAGAGATTATATAAGATGGGCGCTGGGGAACCAACCAGATGTAAAAGTGCCAATGGCACTATATACAAATAGTGGAACATATGCAGGACACAATATGATTATGCCAATTTTTGAATATTTTAAAGAAAAATTACAAGAAAGACAACCATATAAAATACCACATAATCTGTTTGGCCCACCAGAGACAAAAACCCCATTCACAAAAGATCTCTTCACAACAAAACTAAATACTATTCGAAACGCTTGCCATCCAGGTAGTCCTGGAGTTCCATTGTTTGTATTAAAGCATGTAAGTAAATTCACAACAGAATATTTATGTCAATTAGCAAACCATCTAGCACAACAAATTCAACCCATGGAGGGTGTCTATCCAATAGCCATAGTACCATATAATAAAAAGAAAGCAATTATTCCACCTATTACAGACCTCAGACCAATATCTATGGGACCTTTGCCAATCAAAATTCTGGAGAAAATTATTAAAGATGAAATTGAACCGTATATAATGCCACTTATCTCCGAAGCACAATATGCAAAGAAAAACTCTTCAACAACAGAAGCAGCTTTATTCTTCAAAGCAATTCTAGCAACAGTAAAACAGCGGAAAAAATACGGACCCGTTGTTGTGCAGCTTGACATAGAAGCTGCATTTGACTCAGTCAATATATACACACTTCTAAAAATGCTAAAAGACACAGAAATTCCTAGAACACATCTATATATAATTGCTAACCTGCTTCTGAACAGAGAGATCCATATAACTTTAAATGGAAGAAACTCACCATCTTTCACGCCCACCAAATCTATATCCCAAGGATCCCCTCTTAGTTCACTATTGTTTATATTTTACATCAATCCCCTTATTAAAAGCATACAAAATGCATTCACTGGGATCGAGATACCAGACACAACACAGCGCACTACTTGCATTGCCTATATGGATGATGTTACCATATTCCTAACATCAAAAAAACAAATACCGCAACTCCAAAAGATATTACAAGAATATTCACAAAAATATGAATTATCATTTAATCCAGCAAAAACCACAGCCTGGTCTCTATACACTGGTAAACCCTGTACATCAATTTACAAATCAAAACCAAACTCTTTCCTTGGGTTCCCATTTCATATGGGAATTACAGGAATGAGATGTCATATCCAAAATAAACTTAAAAAAGAAGCCACAAAAATTATAAACTCCTTGTCCAAGGCATATCTTTCACTATATTCCAAAGTACAGTTAATTAACCAGCTTATCACAACCAAAATAACTTACTATGTACCTGTTATTTCATTCTCAAAGGGGTTCATTTCAAAAATTAAAACCATATATAATAAACTACTTTGGGCCAGAAAAACAGTAGCAATTTCCACAAAAAAACTTAGCCAACCTCTAATAAAAAATGGACTTGGCTTGCACAACATCAATGTTTTTCATATACAGAAGTTAAGGAACTCAATAATCACAATACTTGCCAAATACCCCAAAATTAACCACTTGCTAGAAGTTACTCCAACAGATAGACCACCTCCAAAAGGTTCCTTTTTCACCAACATTATATACCAATGCAAAACCACAGACAAGATTCCAGAACAGTATTTGCATAAGTATTCATACTGGGATATTTATGGTTTAATAAACAGAGAAGCAGATACTAATGTTATACAACCTATGCTAGGAATTAACAACAAGAGACTACTCAAGGAATATAAAAAATGGGCTCTAGAGCCCAAATACTTTGATTTTATCATGAAAATCAATCTCATTGCCTTGCCAACAACCCACTTTCTTTATCATAAAAGAAGGTATATATCTATTGACCCCTTCTGTGGACTCTGCCATCGAGCAGAAGAGACACTGGACCACTTTATTTATCAATGTGTAGCACTTAACCAAACACGACAGATGATATGTAACACCTACAGAAAACCGGGTACAATCATTAATCACATAATAGCTGCTTTTCAGGGAAGATCAATACCTAGCATTAGGGCAGCCACATTTGTTCTATATGCGTATTGGTGCACCCGATGTACTTTCTTAATTGGCAATAACACCAGACGACACCCAGCTACATTTAGCAACAAACTGCTACACATTCGAAATAGAGATAAAATAATAACCAACCCCCACTTATATGCAGCAACATGGTCATTGTTAAAACAACCATCAATGCTGTAAATGCTACAAAGAAAAACTATCATACAACTAACATTCAAAGTGATATGCGGACAAAACTGAATAAGCTCCTCAAACTTTAGAACTCTGATTATTTTTGCTTGTTTAATTTTTATATTGTTATAGTCCATTAACCACAAAGTGTAACCACTAAATTCATTTATATGTGTTTACCCTAATATTATTCATTGTATGTTAAATTTCAAAATTTTCTAGATGTAAACTTATGTAAACCATTGAGATCAATAAAGCCTTTATTGAAACGTAATAATAATAATAATAATAATAATAATAATAATAATAATAATAATAATAATAATAATAATAATAATAATAATAAAATAATAATAATAATAATAATAATAATAATAATAATAATAATAATAATAATAATAATAATAATAATAATAATAATAATAATAATAATAATAATAATAATAATAATAATAATAATAATAATAATAATAATAATAATAATAATAATAATAATAATAATAATAATAATAATAATAATAATAATAATAATAATAATAATAATAATAATAATAATAATCCTATACTTAAATTAACTAACATTTAGTACAATATTTACTACTCAATAATCTGGTCAATAATAATAATAATAATGATAACAAAATAATATTCTTATTCTCTCATTTCTCATTTGTTTCATATTATAAATATGGTATAATATGAACAATAATTTTGCTGTATCATATTCTGAATAAGGATTAATACTATTTAAATAAATAAATAATTTAAAATTATAATGTGCAGAATATGTAATATGTTTAGTTCTGAATTCTGTAAAATCAAATTTTATGGTGGTCAGTAGATCAATAATAACATGGACAACAAGTTTATAACAACAACTTTAACAAATTTATTTTCTACTAGAAAACAATTATGTACAAAAATATTTATAGTTTTAATAAAAAGAACTGATAAATATAGGTTGTTGTCAATTAGCCACCAAGCACCATCTGATGTCACTGTTTCAATGCAAAAGCACAGAAATATACTGATCACATGGCCTATAGAACAGTTCTGTTCATATTGGTCACTAAGCGGGTTTTTATGCTTCATGGTACTATTGCACACTTCAAAGTTCACTACAGTATGATGTGAGGGTGTGTAGAATTCAAGATGTCCTAAGCCTTTGCATGTGCATTCAAAGTATTTATTTTTTATACAACCTGACATAGTTTTAGATAGTATTAATTGTAAGACAAAAGACATGCTTTCGTACACATATTTTTACGGTTAAACGAATTTCAAAAGTGTACATTTCAGTCATTATATAGAAATCATGCATAAAACGTATTTTGCGCAGGAACAGCTATGAGACTTTCAAAGCATAAGCTTGGCTTGATCAGAGGGGAGTTTTCAAATCGAATTGTTTCGTAAATTGTTTTAAAATAGTGTTGAAATTTTTTTTTTGATTAGACGTCAACTAAAAAAAGGAAATATTAGATTTTATGAAATAATTTTGTTTTTAAAAATGCAGTGTATGTTGTGATGGCCAATCTTTGGAAAAGACATCGGATCCCCCTCCCTGTGAATTCTAGCACTACACACTGACAGGTAGTAGTGTGAGATGGATAATATTTTAAAATTGTCTTGCATGTGACAGACTATCCTTTGGATCGGCAAAGACATCGGATCTTCTCCCTGTGAATTCCAGCACTATGTGCTGACATGAAATCAACCCAGTAATGTTATATCTATTGGTTTTTGACTAGCAGCAGTGACATCAGGTGGTGTTTGGTTGGTTAATCAACAATAACCATATTATACTAAAGTTAAAAAAATACAAAATTCAAATAAAAGAAAGACTGAATTTACAGATTTCAATCTCAAAAATTATTAATGTATAAGCCTTCACTTCGGCTTAGAAATTTTTATTTAGGAATATATACCATGTACTTATTTATTCAAAACATTCTATTATTCATCCTACAATATTATATTAAACTTACTTCTAAAACAATGGATGATCAATATAATTTTACTTTCAGTAAACATAAAAAATATCTAGCTTAAATTTTATAAACCAAAACATATTAGGTTTATCTAAAGTTAATAAAGAGTAAATTAATAAAATATGTTTATTCAGGTACTAAATAATAATAATTTTTGCTTGGCACCATTCTAATGTTATGATGTGTGGTTTATGTTCAAAACATAAAATATAAAATAAAATAAAATATAAGCATTCATCATACACTAATATACTCCATTTGATGTTTCATTGTAAAATATGAATTATTCTACAAAAATGTTGTCAATCTATGAAAAATCGAAGGTATCAAAACTATTTGAAAAATATGTTAGGAATAGTTATGATTCTTTTATCATCAAAAATATTTCAAAAAATATTTAGGAAAAATTATGATTCCTTTGTTATATTCACTATCAACATTATGCATTCAACATCATTTCTATTTCTTCACAATACCAAAAACCTATCTTGCCTACTTTAAAACAAATCATCTTTCTAAAAATTATCCATTATTCATTTTTCAAAAATACTAGTCTACACGATGTTTTGCTAATGAAATTCAGATAGTGATAGAATGCATAGTACACGAAGGAATACCTAGAGTAAAGACTCAGTATTATAAAACAATTCTATAAACCTCATGGAAATCAGTGTGAAGAAACAACAGATATGACTTCATCTAATACCTTTAAAATAATGTCTAGGCTTTCTTTTGAGCACTTACAAACTAATTAAATATAAAGATCAAAACACTGACCATGAAAATAAATACAAAGTACAGGGCTACATTAACTGTATTGGCATAATAACTTCTTAGATATAATATAGGCTAATTATCCTATCTTCTTAACATATCCTACTATATAAGCATTCAGGGTTTCATTATTTGACTCCCCTGTCACTACCATTTGATATTTCAAAATAGATTTAGACATTTAACATCGTAAAATAACTAAGCAAATTTCCCAATAATAAACAGTTACATATCTCTTTATCAAGCTATAACTACTATAAGAAAAGTTTTCACATACAAACTTATCTACAAATACAAATGAGATTTGATTTTAAAATATTCATTCAATATTCATATCTTAAAAATAAATATCATATGGTTCATCTAACAAAGAATCATATAAAATTACGATCATTTTATAAAGTTATAATCAACTTTACAATATAATAAATATAAATAATTATGCGCTTTTAATGCTCATTAAAGAAGTTATATTTATTAATAATTTATTTAAAGCTTAGTGCTTTCAAAGCTCCATGGCTTCATACTCATAGCTGTGTGCGGTTGATAGTGATGAGTGGGAGTATTCAAATTTATGTTAATTAGTTAGATGTTTTATTTTATTTAACATATTGTTTGAATTAGTTTGTCCATCTGTTAATATAATAAATAAAAAAATAAATATATGCATATTTCTTATAGTATATCTCTTAATAAAATCTATATGTGTTATTAACTCACACATCCATATGTTTATTTATTCATGTAACATAAGATACATATTTTTTTAAAACTCCAAGCTATTTTATGAAAAAATATATATACATCATATAATAATTATCATAATTTAAATTGCCTAATATGATTTTACTTTTTGAAAAATCACATCTTTGATGTCTTCTGGTCCAGTTTTACATAAAATATAAGAAAATATCGTTCATACCACACACTCAGTGTAATCTAACACACTTTTAAAAAAAATGTTTTCAAAAAATTATTAAAAATATTTTTTCTAAAACATTAATATTGTTAGGATTTAAAAATATCAAAAAATGTAACCTTTACTACATCTTATAACTAAATTATAATTCTAATTATTAGTATATTTTATAACAATAAAGTTTTTATGTATTCTTTTATTGCTGTCCTTCATATAACAAGTTCAGTTAATAAACTAAGGGATTGTTATTGCTAAGCGATGAACATTTGTCCAAAGCTTTTTTCCCAGCTCTCCTCTCCTCATTGCATAAACTCACAAATAAAAAAATAATAATAATAATGTTGACTTTTAATATCCAAGCAAATCAGGAAAATAATTATTTATCCTGCTTCCAAAAGTTATTCAAACATTCTATTTTCTGTCACTTTCTCACAAGATACAATAATTAATATGATATCATTCAAAATATTAAATTTAGATAAATTCCATTTTTTCCGTACACATGAAATTCCTCATCGATGAGAGATGCATCATTTTGGGTCACTTTTCATAAGTACATAAATAGTTCAATTATCACAATTAAGATAACAGGTTTTATTACACCAAAATATTCATATATTTTTAATATAACTTTATAAGCAAGTCATAATCATTATAACTGCTCTCTCTTTAAGATACTTTTACTTTGAAAATGTTTAAAATATAACTTGCTTCAAAGGTAATTATTTCTGTTAAAAATATCATAATCTTTTAATATAAAAGTCAATATTATAAAATGAGAGAGCAATATATTTTTATAACTCAATCTCAAATATTTTTTTATCAGGTTTTAAAAGTCAACTGCATTTTTTAAACTTTTTCAATTATTTTTCTTAAATAATATTCTTTTTAAAGTTCTTAACTTTATCAACACAGAGTTATTAAATATATATGTCATACTTCTGGATAATATTCCACTGCAATTCCAAAGTTCTTTACATAAATAAATATAAAAATCTTCATATAGTATAGGAAAAATTATACTTCTCTTAACTTTTGGATCCTTCAATGCCAACCTCCATACACATAAAACTACAGGCTTATATTTCATAATTTACCAATGAATCTTTAACTAGGCTTCAGAATACTCTACTAGTAATAAATAAATTTAAAATTATTCCATCTTTTTTAGTTAAACAATAATTTTAAAAATCCTTTTAAATTTTTAAAAATTATATTTAATTTTAAAATAATTGACTATTAACAAACTGATACTATTTAAAAAATAATAAATAACAGTTAGACTAACTGGATAACAATAGTAAGGCAATAATTTTAATTTCACAGAGTTTTTATACTTGCTTTTTAAAATAATTTTGATTGACCTGATGCATCACCTAACTGTAAATTTATTTACATATTTTCCAATTATGTACTTCTAAAATAAAAAATAAAAATTATGAGACATCATTTTTATTTAATAATATAAGAAATATTTAATTCTCAATTAATTTTATAATTATATTTAAACTACCCAAATATTGTAAAATATAACAATTCTGTACTAATTTAACAAACATTTAATAAAAATGTATCATTTTTTCAGTTTATCTTTACTAATTTCAAACATCTTTAAAAACTAATTAAATAGTATTCGGTATTTATTTTTATCATGTACAAATGCCACAATTCTAGTAACAATTTTTATAAAGTCATTTAAAACTTTCTTTAAATTCATGCATGCATTACACAGACATCAATCATGTGATCTACTTTTTCAGACAAATGTAGCAATTTTTTTGAATTGACTGTCTGCAAACAACTAAATAAATATTTAATATTTTATATTAAAGAAAAATATTAAATACAATAATAAAAATTTGGAATAATAAATTTTGACATTCTATAACATTACTAAAATTAAAACATGTGATACATTATAAGAATTAAAACTTTAATAAATAATTTTATATAAATTAAACAATTTAGAAGACAATTTAATAGCTTATTTGAATATTAAATATTATATTAAAGATTAGAGTTTTCAAAGGTTTATTCAACAAAATATTCAATACATTTTAAAACTTATAACCATGACATACTATACAATATTAATTTATTATGCTTATATTTTTATAATTTTAAAATTTAGAATAGCTTTTATATTTTCTTTAACCGTTTATAAATTCATATCAACAAATTTTAAGTCCCTATAAACATATAGTACTTATATTTGTTTTAATTTAATTTTTTTTTAAGAAATTCACTTTTTAACACATTCTTCCCTAATAAAAAAGGTACAATGTATATACTGGACAATATAGTTTAGTTCAGTGATTAAGTAATAGGAAAAAAATGCAAAAGATTTCAAGATTGATTCTCAGATAAAAAAAATGAATAGAAAGATGATTAATAAAAACTGTTAAAACAACTCACCTTATTCAGTGCACTCCTATGGTTTACATTATTTTGAATGAATGTTTATTCAAAATTTAAGGCAGATAAAATTGTTTCCATTTTTCATCTATTTTATTTGGAACTTTGTAACTCATACAACCCTGATGAAAAATTTAAATGTTAGATAATTGTGATATTTGTTATATTTAATTCAGTACTATGTTATGCCTGGGATTATGGCATGGGTCTTATGCCACCCAGAATGTCCCCAGATTGTGGATAGGGGAATGGCTTTCAAATATGAAGGTTAGCTGCAAATAAGCAGAGAAATGTAAATAAGCAGTTGCTGACACTGGGACAACTTTCACTATCATTAAGTGGTGAAGGAGACAGTGTCATGGTTACTTCTATAAAATTCCACAATTTCTATGTTGGTGAATTATAATGATGAGTTTTGACAGCCATTAAATAAGTCAGCACCCCACTGGGTCAGCAACAACATTCTTTCAAGTCAGCAGAAGATCACTATAGGTGACAACGATGATGAGGAAGTGGTAGTTGGATATTCATTTTATGGGATTTGGCTAGCACACCAAGCATATTATGGAGGTTATTTCTAGGCAAAGAAGGCAATGGGAAACCACTTTGTCTTATAATTTTCTTGTTTTATTATGAGTATATCTACAGGAATCATTACATTTGGTGTTGAGACCTTAGTTAAGAATGACTTTGGTGTCTTGCCCAGCAGGAGTAGACATGAGGCTACTCAGGTCTTCAATCTGTGAAATCCTCATAAATATAATTTATTGAGAGAATATACATTGAGAATTGGAATGTGGAATGTTAGATCTTTGAGGAAAGGTGGGAAATTGGAGAATTTGAAAAGAGAATTGCACATAAATAATATTGATGTTATGGGATTAAGAAAAGTGAGATGGGAGGGATGTGGAAAAATAAGTATTGGAAATGTAGTTATTTTATTCAGATGGTGATTAATGGAGTTGGCATTGCTGTGGTGAAAAAATTTGGAATAATGTTGCAAAGGTTCATTGCATTAATGATATGCTAATGGTGATGAGAATAAATGCAAGTCCTAGAGATTTGGTAATTATACAAGTTTATATCCCAACTAGTACTCATGATGATATTGAAATTCAATGTGAAGGAAAAATGCACGTATATTGCTATTGGGAGATTGGAATGCTGTGGTGGGGAAAAGTAGGGAAGGGAAAATTGTTGGAAATTATGATATTGAAAAATGAAGAGGTAATCAGCTTGTACAATTTTGTAAAGAGAATGGATTTGTCATTGCAAGAACTTGTTTTAAAAATCATATTAAAAGATTGTATACATGAAAAGCTCCAGCTGACAGGGAATGTTATCAAATTGATTATATATTTATTCAGAATAGATATAAGAAGGTTATTAAAGGTTTACATGCTTTGCCTGGTGCTGATATAGATTCAGATCATAATTTGATTATGGCTAAATTAAAGTTGAGTTTAAAAAGAATTAAAAGAGGAAAGAGATATGCAATATGTGACTTGGATAAATTGAAACAAATGGAAAAAGGAAAATTTGCTTTAGTATGTGCAAATGAATTTAAAAGAATTGTTCAGGATGAGAAATTAATAGCCCTGATGAGTGTTGGGATAGAATTAAAAAAGAATTCCTGAAAACAGCAAAAATGAAAAAGGTATTATTCATGCAAGGAAAACTAAACAACCTTGAATAACTGAAGGTATGTTGGAAAAAATGGAAGTGCAAAGATGATCAAAGAATGTAAATGCTGAGGAAGGTAAAAAGGCATATAGGAAATTTAATAATGAACTAAGAAGAAAAACAGATTTAGAAAAAAAAAGTGATTGGAGCAAGAATGTAAAGAGATGAAAAGTTAATTTTTATTTTTTGATAGAATATGAAGTATAACTTGGGAGAAAAAGACATGGGTAACAAATGAGATTGCAGATAAGAATGGAAGGAGGTTAACTGATAGTAATGATATATTAAACATATGGGAGGAATATCTTCGGTGTCTGTTTAGTAGAGAAAATAATTTCATTACTTATGACCTTGAAAATGAAGATGTTGAAATAGATAATAGAGATATGGCAATTTCATTAATTATGACCTTGAAAATGAAGATGTTGAAATAGATAATAGAGATATAGTCATATTACTGGATGATGTAAGAAAGGCAATCACACAAATGAAGACTGGTAAGGCTATTGGATTTGATGCAATACCTATAGAATTTTTGAGAAAAATGGGAGAATGTATGATGAAGGAAATAGCTGGTCTTTGCAATTTGATATATAATAGTTAAGTTTGGCCTGGGGATTTTTTAAGAACTATAATGATTCCAATTGCTAAAAAGAAGAAAGCTGCTAAATGTGAAGAGTATAGAAGAATACATTTGTTGTCTCATGCTTTTAAAGTTTTATTGAAGATTTTAACTCAAAGGATTTATGGGAAGGTATATTGGTGAAGAACAGTTTGGTTTTTGGAAAGGAAAAAGCATAAGAGGTGCTATTGATATTGTTAAGACAATTGCAGAAAGATATATTGAAAAAGATAAAGGAATTGATATATCTGTATTTTTATATTGGACTATTTCCATTATCTAATATGTGTGTTGAATGTCTTTAGAAAAGTTTAATTTTAGTTAAATATCCCAAATGCACTCAACTGTTAGTAATATCACAGCAAACAGGTTAGTATATGCACCAACTGTTAGTAATATCACAGCAAACAGGTTAGTATATGCACAATGTTTCGAGAGGTATTTTTCTCCTCTCTTCTTCAGGTGTTGCTGGCCTGAGCAGTGACAGTACTAGCATGGGATTCGAACCTGGGTCCTTAGAATTTTGATAATTGAATTTTTTAAGGTAATGCTCTAACCAACTGAGCCATCCTGCCAAAGGCAACAGTATGTAATAATTTCATATACTTATCTATGAGGTTCCTCCTGATTTATCCACTTTTTCCTCAGAGCAAAGTCGATTAGTGGTTTCCATACATTATGTATAGTCACACTAGGTTGGCTTATGGGATTTTTTGCCATTGTCATGTGAGCAGCTTCTTTAAATTTTCTTCTTTGTACCTTTTCTTCTTTATCCAATATTTTTGTATTTTCCCAATTGAACATATGTTCATTGGTTCATACATGGTCTGCTACCTTAGACACATCTGTTTTTTCTCTTCTAATCATCAGTTTATGTTCTTGCAAGCACTTTTGAATAGGACGGCTAGTTTCACCAATATATTTTCTTCCACATTCACATGGTATTTCATAGATGCAGTTTTTTCTTTGCAGCATTTCAAGTTTAGGCTTTGTAGATGTTAGAATTCCTCATAGTGTGGTATGGCTCTGGAAAGCTGTTCTGATGTTATACTGATTGCAGATTTTCCTTAATTTGTCTGCTATTTTTGGAATGTATGGATACACTACAGTACCAATTATTGTCTTTTATCTTGATGGTTCTTTTTGTTGTCTATTTAAAGTTTTCTTAATAACAGCTGATGGATAACCATTTTTCATAAGAGTTTGTTCTATATAGATCTTTTCTTTTTCCAAATCACCAGTTTCTGAACAAACTTCTTTTGCTCTGTTCCACAGTGATAGTATAACTCCATGTTTTGTGTTTCTGGTGTGATTAGATGTATAGGCTAGGTATTTTCCTGTATATGTAGGTTTTCAGTAAACTGTCGTTTTGATTTTGCCATGAGGCGTTCTTGTCACAAGAACATCTAAGAAAGCCAATTTTTGTTCTTGTTCTGGTTTTATTGTAAAATTAATTGAAGGGGATATGTTTTTGATGTGTGTCCAGAAAGTTTGTTTCACCATGTGGCCATACAACAAATGTATCATCCACATAGCGAGTCCAAACTTTAGGTGGATAAGGAGTACTTTTTATGGCTGTGGTTTCAAGTTCTTCCATGTAAATATTGGTAATCAGGGGAGACAATGGTGATCCCATAGCCAGAACAGCTCTTCCTATTGATAGCATAATGGAACTATTAACATTTTGTATAAAAACAACCTACTTTCATTATAACACAAAATTCTTCCAACAAAATCAAGGAATGGCTATGGGCTCACCATTTACATGGAAGAACTTGAAACCACAGCCATAAAAAGTACTCCTTATCCACCTAAAGTTTGGCTTCATTATGTGGATGATACATTTGTTGTATGGCCACATGGTGAATCATTGTTACAAACTTTCTGGACACACATCATCAACATATCCCCTTCAATTAATTTCACAATAAAATCAGAACAAGAACAAAAATTGGCTTTCTTAGATGTTCTTGTGACAAGACTGCCTCATGGCAAAATCAAAACTACAGTTTACCAAAAACCTACACATACAGAAAAATACCTAACCTATACATCTAATCACACCAGAAACACAAAACATGGAGTTATACTATCACTGTGGAACAGAGCAAAAGAAGTTTGTTCAGAAAGTGGTGATTTGGAAAAAAAAAAGATCTATATAGAACAAATTCTTAAGAAAAATGGTTATCCATCAGCTGTTATTAAGAAAACATTAAATAGACAACAAAAAGAACCACCAAGAGAAAAGACAATAATTGGTACTGTAGTATATCCATACATTCCAAAAATAGCAGACAAATTGAGGAAAATCTGCAATCAGTATAACATCAGAACAGCTTTCCAGAGCCATACAACATACCACACTATGAGGAATTCTAACATCTACAAAGCCTAAACTTGAAATGCTGCAAAGAAAAAACTGCATCTATGAAATACCATGTGAATGTGGAAGAACATATATTGGTGAAACTAGGCATCCCATTCAAAAGTGCTTGCAAGAACATAAACTGATGATTAGAAGAGAAAAACAGATGTGTCTAAGGTAGCAGACCATGTATGGACCAATGAACATATGTTCAATTGGGAAAATACAAAAATATTGGACAAAGAAGAAAAGGTACAAAGAAGAAAATTTAAAGAAGCTGCTCACATGACAATGGCAAAAAATCCCATAAGCCAATCTAGTGTGACTAAACATAATGTATGGAAAACACTAATCGACTTTGCTCTGAGGAAAAAGTGGATAAATCAAGAGGAACCTCATAGATAAGTATATGGAATTACTACATACAGTTGCCTTTGGCAGAATAGCTCAGTTGGTTAGAGCATTACCTTAAAAATTCAATTATCAAAATTCTAAGGACCCAGGTTCGAATCCCATGCTAGTACTGTCACTGGTCAGGCCAGCAACACCTGAAGAAGAGAGGAGAAAAATACCTCTTGAAATGTTATGCATATACTAACATTGTTTGCTGTGATATTACTAACAGTTGGTGCATATACTAACCTGTTTGCTGTGATATTACTAACTGTTGAATGCATTTGGAATATTTAACTAAAATTAGACTTTTCTAAAGACATTCAACACACATATTAGATGATGGAAATAGTCCAATATAAAAATACAGCTAGAACACCATCATCACAAACCTTCAAAAAAACTTGAATTGTATACGTTTTGTGGATTTAGAAAAGGCATTTTAGAAAAGGCATTTAATAGAGTAATTTGAAATAAACTGATGTCCATCTTAAAAGAGATAAATGAGTATTTTGGGCGTAATAAGACTGATGAAGTGAATATAAAAAATGGAGTTAGGCAAAGGTGTAGTATGTCACCTGTTCTGTTTAATATTTATTGACAAGATATGCTAAATAATTATTTGGACTGTGGAGGAGCAAATGTTGGAGGGAAAGTAATAAAGTGTATAAGATTTTTAGATGATATGGTTTTTATTGCTGAGAAGGAACAGGGTCTTCAGAATATGTTGAATAAATTGGAAGGATATATGGCATATGGAATAAAGATTAATATTGAAAAGACTAAGTATTTATGGATAGGGAGAGATGCAAAAAGACTGGAAATTGGAATCCATGATGACATGGTTCAACAGCTGAAGGGATTTAGATATTTGGATAGTTGGTTGAGTGAGGATGGAAGAAGTGAAGATGAAGTTAAAAGAAAAACAGCATTGGCAAAGAAGACATTTGTGAAGAGAAAGAAGATATTTTATGGACCTTTGGAAAGAGAATTAAGAAGGAGATTAATTAAATGTTATGTGTGGAGTGTATTAATATGTGGTTGTGAGACATGAACATTAAATAATAGAATTACGAAACGATTGGAAGCTTTTGAGATGTGGACATGGAGAAAAATGAAAAAAAATCAGTTAGATGAGTAAAATAACAAATGAAGAAGTTTTGAAATAAGTAAATGAAGAAAGAAGATTGATTAAGAATATCAGAGAGAGAAAGAGAAACTGGATTGGACATATATTGAGAAGAGATTATAGTTTAATGAAAGATGTTTTGGAGGGGATGGAGAGTGGAAATAAAAAGAAAGGATGGAAGAGATTGACATTATTGAATGATATAAGAGATGGGGAGACATGTGAAAGTGAAGAAATGGGCAAAGAAGAGAATGGAATGGAAGAATGGATGAATTGATGTGACTACCCTCTGGATCTATCTATTGAACAGAATACTATTGATTGACTGTGTTATGCATATTCTATATATATATATATATATATATATATATATATATATATATATATATATATATATATCATTAAACCATCTCAGTTTGATTAAATGAATGCAACTATTGATCTCAGTGATTCATTGACTCACTGAGGTATTTGAATGTCTTATTTTAATATATTTATCAAACATACATTACGAATATTAATTTTATATGATCCATGATTTTAAATGGTATTTTTTTATCAGTTTAATATGTATCTCGCATTTCTAGATCATAAAAGTTTTTTGCATATTCCTATTTACTTTTTAAGACGTCATTATATGCATATATTTGTATAATCATTCACTTATAAAGTCAAATAATATTCAAATTCTAAAATTGAATAACAGAAGTTTAATATCAAGAATCCAGAATATGACTGATTTTTGCTCAGTAATGAAGATATTAGCGTCATACTTTTTACAATCTTAGCGTCATACTTTTTACAATCTGAATCATGTATTCAGGAATAAAATTTTATTAAAATTGGTGTGATGTAAATAATATCAGAACTTATTAATTTTTGTAGCATTTTAACTTGTTACTTTATTTTCATCACTACAAAATATTAATTTTTACTATTATTCTATCTATTTTGTTTAAATCCAACTCTATGTTACAAAGATACTATTTATTTCAAAATTAACATCAGAATTAATGATCCAGTTAATACTTTAATCATAATAACTATATTTATATAACTGTATTTCGTTATTAAAATTATATAGCTAAAAAATATTAAAACATTGCCAAATCAACAATAAAATTCATCAATATGCAGAGATTTTTCTATCAATTTAAAAAATTTAACCATTAGCTCTTAAGTGCCATTATCTATGTAGCTACTTAAGAACAAGTAAAACAGTTTTTAATATTTAGATTACTTCAGGTAAAGACCTTTGTAACATATCCTCATAGAAAAACAATGAAGTAGAAATCAATATGTACCACATTTGAAAATTTTCAAGATGTGGGATTTGAATAATATATTTTTTCTGTTTTATTCTTGATGTAAGCATTTACTAACCAATGTTGTTGATCATCTGGATTAATTAATGAGTAAAGATCCCAGATTAATCTGAGTTAATCAAATGAATGTTGATGAGCTGATTGTAATTTTATGTTTTTCACACTATTGTGGAAAGATTGTGTCAGACATTGTGTTCAAGATTTTTATATTTATTTAATGAACGAATTTCAGAGATTGTGATATCAAGTTAGATATTTAAATTACCAAATGATGTTTTAATTTATAATTCTATTTTGGTTTTGTGTATTTTATTTCCTAATAATTATAATTTGCAGTATAATTTTATAATCTATGTAATATGCATTGTTAATTTAATTTTTAGTTATTAAATACACTTTCTATAACGATCTTTTTTAAAAAAAAAATGTTTACTTTTTTTTAAAAACAGTGGCCATTTTATACCTAGTAGCATAATAACTTCATATAATCCTCGAAAAATAAAAAGATTCTATTCACATCAACAAAAAATTGCAGTATGCTACCAGTCTTATTAATTATGTACAGTAATATAAAAATATTTTCTGATTATACAGTAATGCACAATATATTATACCATGATAAACTCAATACAAAATAATTAAAAATATGATTACTGTAATTATCTAACTTTCATCCAGTATTCTTGTAAGAAAGTCTATATTGTACTTTGTGATTTGAAAGTAAATAAAACTTTAATCAAAAAATAGCAACAACAAAAAATACAAGTTTCAATCAGTACAATACATAACAAGAAACGACTTTGAATATATACAGTAACAAGATGCATTACAAATAAATTTAAAATATATACATTAGCTAAAAATATATATTGAAACGGTGAGGGACTTTATGTGCATGGGAAAATAGAAAATTATTTAACAAATTGATAACGAAAATTCAAAGTCATGATTGTAGCAAGGTCATTTTTTTTTAATTGTTTTTTTTTTTGTAAGTTTACGGAAATGAAACGGTTGTCTTCAAGTCCCTCACCGTTTCAATATTTATTCAATTTTTCTTCAATATTCTCATAAATATTAATTCTTCCTAATCATCATAAATTTAAATTATTTTACTTAAAAAACAGGGGGTTATTTCATGCATTATACTAGTTAATAACCCATTTTCTATTCTCAAAGGCTAGTAAACATAGGTTGAAAATATTATTTATTTAATTAATTTTAAGTGGTTATCCTTATAATTTATCTGAAAAATTCAAATAATGTTAGCTTGTATTGCAATCATAATAAACAAATGTAGCAGTACTATTAATATTCTCATATTTATTATAACTTTGAGTGAATTATTTTTTCCCAGTATATCCTTAATTTGGATTTTTTAAAAATAAGTTTTCATGATAAATGTTCTAATTTTTGTTCAATCCGAATTACATGAGACAGAATTAATTTAACATTTAAAAAAGTTTCTTTACAACATTCCTGATCATTGAAGTGTATAAAATGTGGATAATAATTACTATTATTAATAGAACTTGTTATTTCTTGTTCCAAATTAAATGTATCATTTAAATAATTTTTAATGTAATTTTTCCTTTCTTATCAATATTAGAATCAGTTTGTGTACTAAAATTAACTTTTACTTTTAACTGGGTCAATTCAATGCCTATCCCATTACAATCAGGGCATAGATAACAATTATTCCCATTCAATTTAAGCACATTTAAATCAAATGAAGATAACTTTAAACATTTACCATGAAATATTCTAGAACGAGTTCCAGAACAAGTTATAGAAAACTGTTCATTAGAAATATCAGAAAAACAAAAATGACATCTTCCACTGTAATTAGTATTATTATTATTAACTAATGAAATATTCAAATTTTCACCCTTATTTTGTTTAACAGTTGAATGTTATATACTATTAAATCCATTATCCTGTTTGAATTGATCAGATTTTTTATTTTTTCCAGTTTCAAGATTAATATCTCCTTTATCCAATGATTTTTGGCCTACTGAAGTTTTCAATTTTGCCAAACCAATTAATTTAGTTTCAAAATCTTCCATTTTGTTTTCAACACTTGAGTTATTAACACATTTTTCACATATATAACACTCCATTTCTTCTTCACTTTTATGCTGAAATATCACAGTGAGTTTTATACATGACTCATGAAACTTATTATTATATTTACTGCATTTAATCCTTGATTGCTTATCAGGTAATCAAGTATTTACCTTGCTATGACATCATTATCCTGAAGGCATACAACTCTAACCATATGATCTTTATGTAGTCAGAAGAACACATGAACATTGTCATGGCAATGAAGACACTGACATGACTAATCCAAGATTTGATTTTTTGACCTGTGAGATTTTTTTTTCATCATGACCCATGAGATTTAAAAGTGGATTTTTTCATATTTGTTTGCAGCATGTTTCCTATTTGTTGCAGCATTTTTCAGTGCTTTAATATTTCAGCAATTTTTTTTAATAAAACATTACTTTTCCACAATTGTAAGTAATTTACATGTTATTTCTTCTATGATATTAAGTGGATTTATTTTCTATTTTATTAATTTTCTGGATTTTCCGTTTTTAGACATCAATTTAGAAATGGCTATTGTTGATGGATTTTCCGTTTTTAGACATCAATTTAGAAATGGCTATTGTTGAAGCAAGAGATCTGAAGTTGTGGGATCTCCCAAAATGTAAAGAAGAGGCGGTAACTTACTTTCAACAACATGAAATTTTACACCATGTGAAATTGTGTGAAAATGGCCATGAGATGAAGAAATTCATGTACTGAAAAACAGTGGCAGTGTAATTTGAAAGATTGTTTAAAAAAAACTCCTATAAGAAAAGGCATGTGGTTTGAAGGCTCCAGAATATCTTTCATAATGGCTCTCCATTTTATATATTGTTGGTCCAGAGAATTAATGTCTATTGTATTTTGTGCAGATCAGTTAGAAATGGTGGACAAGACTGTGATTTACTGGAACAACTATCTCTATGAAGTATGTGCATGGAAGCCATTAAGTAACAAAAGGTGGAAAAATGGAGGCCCTAACACAATTGTGGAAATAGGCAAAACTCTATTCTCCAAGTGTAAAAACAATGCCGGCAGAGTACTTCCACAGCAATGGGTATTTGGTGGTATATGCAGAGAGACAGATGAATGCTTTATAATAGCCATTGCAGGTAGAAGTGCATCGAATCTCATGCAAGCCATTTTAGAGAATGTGCACCAAGGCACTACTATTTATAGCGATTGCTGGAATGGATATAAAAGTCAAGAATTGGAGCAGTTTGGATATGAGCACCATCGAGTGAACCATACATATAATTTTGTAGACCCTACAACCAGTGTTCACACACAAAATATTGAAAGGTTGTGGGGTTTAGTGAAATGGAGAAATAAAAAGCACAGAGGAACTGCATGTCAACACTTAGATTCCTATTTGATGGAGTTTATGTGGAGGCGTACATACAAAGATGGTCATTTTGGTGCAATTTTACAACATATAAGCCAGTTCAGTCCACCACAGTGGTCGTTATTTGGGTAAGTACACATTTTGTTGTGATATTCATCTTTTATTTTCCTTATAAATTACAGTAGTTGTAAATCATAGTTATTTCCACTAAAAAAAAAACAAATTCATAAATTTATATAATACTTTTAAAACAACTGAATTATGATTTGTAGACTCACAGTTTTCACTTTATGATGTTTTTTTTTAAAAAAGACAAAATTATTATTTGTAGACTCACAGTTATTTGTAGACTCGCAGTTTTCACTTTGTGATAGGTTTTTTTAAGACGACAAAATTATTATTTGAATACTCACAGAAATATTACTTCTGGACTCACACTTTACACTTTATGATAGGTTCTTTAAAGGTGACAAAATTATTATTTGAAGATGACAGAATCATTATTTGTAGACTCGCAGTTTACACTTATGGACTCGCACTTTACACTTTATGATAGGTTTTTTTAAGAAGACAAAATTATTACTTGTAGACTCGCAGTTTTCACTTTATGATAGGTTTTTTTTAAGATGACAAAAACAACAAAATTATTATTTGAATACTTGCAGAAATATTACTTCTGGACTCGCACTTTACACTTTATGATAGGTTTTTTAAAGATGACAAAATTATTATTTGAAGAGGACAGAATCATTATTTGTAGACTCGCAATTTACACTTTATGATAGGTTTTTTTAAGAAGACAAAATTATTACTTGTAGACTCGCAGTTTTCACTTTATGATAGGTTTTTTTTAAGATGACAAAAACAACAAAATTATTATTTGAATACTGGCAGAAATATTACTTCTGGACTCGCACTTTACACTTTATGATAGGTTTTTTAAAGATGACAAAATTATTATTTGAAGAGGACAGAATTATTATTTGTAGACTTGCAGTTTACACTTTATGATAACTTTATATAGTACTTTTAACAAGACTGATTTATTATTTGTGGACTCGCAGTTTTTATTTATTAATTTTGTAGTGATATTTATCTTTCATTTTCCTATTTTGCATCCAATTTTAGTTAATTATTCAAGATGTATATATTACTTTTAACTTTTTTTCCCTATTACTATTTGTAGACTCTATTTTGTGTCCTATTTATTAATTTTTTTTTCAGGATGGATGGCACCATCATTATTTTGTACCATGTGCCTTTCCCCCGCTTTACTTTGCTATGACATCATTACCCTGAGGGCATCCTATTCTAATCTTGCGATCTTTGATGTAAAGTCACCACATGATATGTGGCCAAATTTTAGCGATTACATTTGTCTGCAAATCACTAGGTGACATTATCTTTAAAGATCAGATGGTTAGAGTGGTATGCTTCAGGCTAATGATGTCATAGCAAAGTAAATATGGGACTACTGCTTATCAAATATAAGTCCATTACATTATGCCCATGGTGTGCCACCCATTGTCATCATTATCATCATCATCATCATAATAATAATAATAATAATAATAATAATAATAATAATAATAATGATAATAATAATAATAATAATAATAATAATAATAATAATAATAACAATAATAACAACAGCAACAGCTTCAGTAGCAATTCATTTCATTTTATTCCAGATAATCTATTGTAAATTTTAATAATCAATGAGCATTACATTTAGTACTATTATACCCGTACATTAAAATCAACAGTGAACTGATGTAATATATTTATTCAAATTTGTTGCTTCATTTAGCACTTTATACTATCAAAATGAAGACCATAAGCCAAAAGTATTCTTTGGAAATCACTAATTGGCATTCATTACTTTATTCAATCTTATGATTAATGTCTTAAGTGAAGTGTCAAGACTACTACTCTTGAAAGTTTATCTTAATACAAGCAGAGAATGATATGTGATATTTTGTATTAATAATAATAATAACAATAAGGGTTTTGATATATATATATATATATATATATATATATATATATATATATATATGAATGAATGAAATTAACTCACATCTATGCCAGATCAAAAATGTCAATCTGCTGTCAATCCTTTTATAGATATTAAATTTTGACTTTTGACTTGAAGATATTGAAATTTATAATGAATAAAAGTTTAAATAAACCCCATTAAACTGACAAATATAACCTGTTTTAAATACACAATAACAAATAACTGTTTTTAACTTTCCAATGCAATAAATTAATGTATTAAATATATATTATAACCTAAAACAATCAATACCTTTTGACAGATTGAAAGCCAACACATTGGCTAAGTTAAAATCCACAAATGTAATTCAACAAAAAGCAACCAAACAACTGTAAAGTAAAATGTGGGTCTAAATACAGATCTAAATCAGTACAAAAACTCTAATGCATTAAATAAACATATAAGTTTCATAATGGATTTAGTGCATAATAAATAAATAGGTCCTCTCATAGGAGAAGCACATATATTTATTAATACATTATTTTAGAAGATGTGGATAGACAAATGGTTGATTAACATTACATGCTGTAACAAAATCTCCCTTTTCTGATTGAACAGTATATATATATATATATATATATATATGTGTGTGTGTGTGTATATTTGTGTGTGTGTGTAGATAATTATTCCCACACATAGACATATGTGCAAATCTATTGTTTATGAGAATATGTAAAATACATATATTGAAACGACAACTTTCCAAGCCCCTATCATTTCACCATCAAACCTAATGACACACTCATCTGTGCTAAGTTCGAACCTTTTTAAATGTTAATAAATTTAAAATTCGCTCATGTCTGTCTAAACAGTATTATATATTTGCATGCGAACCAACGCTATAATTAGATAGGATTAGTAAAATTATAGCGTACTAAATTTATTTAATATTTTTAAAAATGTTCAATATATTATTTAAGTTAAGAGTAAATTATTCATTTTGTTATTTAATATTGTAATTTCGTATGTGGATATATAATCTGTGCTATATAGAAAAAAGACATGATTTTAAAATATGTAAAAGCCATTATCTAAAAATAATATTGAATATCTTTAAAAATTGTTAAAAGATCTTGTTTTAAATATATTTCAGGGAAAAGTTTCTCGAAAATATATTTAAAAGCTATATCAATATGTTTGTAAATTATTTTAAATAAATATATTAAACATGTTTTCATTTTAAAAAATGTTAAAAGGTTGTTTTTAATGTAAGATAAAAATAAAAGCTGGTCAAGTAATTAAAAAGATTTCTGGTTGTAAACAAGTGTAATTAACGACCACACCTGGAATCTGTAAACAGTAAAACTAGTTCAAAATTTACTAATTAAAATCTCCTTAGATAAGATTAAGTTATTTTAAAATCTAAATTGGACAATTGTTTGCAATGAAAAATTTTAATTATAATAATAGCTTATGGAATGTTTCTAACATAAGTTATCTAAGATTGTAAAAATCTGGATTATAAATTGAAAAATATTTAATTAAATTCCTGAGTTTAGTGAGTCTTGAGGCGATAGATTCTGATAAGAAAAAGATATAAATACTCTGTATTTTTTTAACAAGAAAGAGACAGCCATATTTTTAGAGAGAATTGCAGCCAGTCTTCATGATTGTTAATATTTAACATGTACGGCTAAAAGCGGCATCTTGTTGCTGTGACTCTGCACGGAGAACTGGAGTTTCTCTCATTGCAATGCCTGAACCACCATCATGCCGCTAGCAGAGATCAGCCTAACAGAATTGGAAAGATGATGCCACCAGCTGCCCAGTCAAACTCACCAAACCAACAGCTAAGAACTTGCAGTCCAGATAAATAATACCGGTACCATTTTATTTTTCAAACCACAGAGCTCTGTGTAATTCTGTGTAATTCTGTGTAAATGTATCTTATAAGTTAGCTAACTCTCTTTTTAAAACAATTATCAAACTAAATGTAACAATAATTTAAATCCATTTAAATGTGTATATTGCTATCAAAATTTAATGTTTGAAGTTAAAATTATCTGTCTAATTTATATTTTTCTTTCATTTAAAGTAAATTAGAAGTGTCTAATTTAAAGTTATATCACTGCAGTTGTGTCTATATTTCTTTGCTTATTTTATATGCCAATATTTCAAAACAGTGGGCACTTAATTTCATGTTTTTAAGAAGATATGATTTGAAAATCTTCGCATAATTTGTTTATAGCATCAACTTTCTGCGCTGTTTCGAAATCCTATATTTTTTTATTATTTAAATGATTTAATATGTGAAATGTGGCTCTTTTATAATCAACCCTTTTTATGTAGAATTAAATTTAGCCTTGATCATATTTATAAGTATATTTGACATTTAAGTTCTTAAGTCCATAGAAATATACTTTCCCTTCTTAAATATTTATTATCTATAAGTAACTTAATAAATTGAGCATGTCCAAGTACAGATGCATTAATATTCCCTTTAGTAGCATAGACATTTATTATCAGGCTACACATGAATTGGTCCCAATTTTATAGAGCTAATATGCTATTAACTTGTATTTCATAGTATTAAATATACTATTCTTTGCTTGGCGGATGTGATATATTATTTTATAAAATTATTCTTGTTTTGCTGCTATACATATATACGTATTTCAAGATGGAGCCATGGCATTGCCAGCATATTTTCTCTTAAAGGGTAGAGCAGTAGCAAAGCCTAAGCCAAGGCCAGGTTAGCACATAAGTCCCCCGCCATTCCTGAACACAATGTTCCTTTTCACACAGCATTACGATCGGTTACAGGGTACCGGCATTTGTCGCAAGAACCCTGAAGTTATTTCATCCATCTGCAGAGTGACTTTTCCTATTATTGTTTACCTGTCCCATAGCGCATTGGTAAAATCTTATTTCAGCTAAATCTCCCACCTTAACATAATGCTTTCAGTATTCTGAAATTTTCTCTCGAAAGCCATGTTCGATCGATCATTATTTGAGCTGGTTTATGGGCTCATTATTAAGTCATATTGTATATTTTAGTAAATGAATTCATGATCAAAGTTCAATATAATTATTTATATACCAGCCACAAATGTAATAGGATTTGGCTTAACTAGATTTATAGACATAACGTAGTGATTAAATATGTATCAGTTGTAAAGCAATTCATAAAATGGGCATATGTTAAACCCATTTATGAAAATTTAATGAAATTATTTATGTAAAGTTATTTTGAATTACCCAATGTTTGCGTACATTCTATACTGAATGCTATTGTAAATAAATGAAATATGGATAGAAGAATTGTAAATAAATGTATAATTAGTTTAATGTATTTCGTTCTCTGTCTCGTTATTGATCTAATTCAATCCAATTCTAATTACTATTTATAGTCTATATATGTGAAAAACTATGCATTAAGTTAAATTAGATTAGTGATATATTTTAGTCGATTAAGAACCTTTTTTTTATTCATCAGAGTCTTATTGCTTCTCTGTGATCTATGTCGGCCATGTGGCAAGAGGTATACTACATGTAATTTCAATGTGGTCATTCGTAGGGTCTTGAGTCTTGGAATCCTGGCTCATGAGTTGAAGTGTGGTCAGACTTGGGATGTCACAGTCCTAGTCTGGTCAGCTTCGGTCTCTTTTGCTTAGATTCTGAATTCTGTTACGCAAATGTACAAACTTGACTGTTACATAGTATTTTTTTTCCCCGGGTTTGGACGCCCAAAATCGTGGGGCCTGAAACTTATTTCCACCCCTGAGGAGATTGAGTATATAGATAAAATTCTTTTGTTCAAAATTAATGATTTGAATTAATTTTTTCGTTTTCCAAAATAATGTATATGTATGGATTTTTTTTTCATGAGTTTGAACATCAATTATTTCTATACTCGGAATAGATTCATTATATAAAAATTATTTACATAGATGCATAGTAGAATTTTAAGAGGATTTATAATATATGTTGTGTAAACTTTCTTGCTCACTGTGATTTGTGCCTGAGGATGATTTGAATAAATGTGAAATCGTTCTCACATAAATTTTGTCATCAGGAGTAAAGAGAGAAAAGGGGGATCTATTATTTGTTTTATGTTTTATGAATTGGATTGAACGAGAACGAGAAGGAAATAAATGTAAGGTCAAATCAAGTCTTAAAGGTTTGAAACTAGCACAGACGTGTAAATTAAATTATAACCATGAACCGTGGAAAATTTAAAAAAAGAAAAACAGCTGCAAGAGGCCAAGGGTGAGTTGCATTTTATAATTTTTTTTGTCATATGAATTTATTTCACTGTTAGTTAAATGTTGGGTGGGCATCAAGTGAATGTATAGCGAGAAGTTAGGTGTATTAATAGAGTTAGATGTAGGTATTGGGATGAGTAGGAGACAGATTGTTTTCTTTGTGGAGTGCAGCAATTAGCTGAGTTAGTAAAGCAAACAAAAACCAAGAAACTTTAGTAAAAAACGAATTGAGCCAGTAAAAAAAAATTTTTTTTTTTGTGAATATATTAAAATGGATAATAGTATGGAAGAAGAAAGGGAAGTAGTGAGCAAAGGGGAAAAAGGGAAAACAGGAAAAGAAGGAATGTGTAGGGGTATTATATTAAGATTGGGAAAAGAAATTATGGAAAAGATTAGCAGCACAGAGGGAGACACAGGTGAAGCAAGTACAAGTCAGATTGGGGAAAAGGCATCTATACATCAAAGCATGGCCATGTCAGAAAAGTCAGACACCATGGTAACTGAACAGAGACCTATAGAAGAAATTAAGAAAGAATGCTGGAATATGAACTCAATGATGGAGTCACTATTGAAGCAAATTAGACAGAATGCAGAAGAGAGAGATAGGAAAAGTAGACAGGATGAAGAAGAGAGAGATCATAGAAATAATCTAGAAATGGAATGACATTTTGAAGCTTTGGGCAGGCGATGTGAGGAAGGAACAGCACAGATTAGAAAAGACTTAGAAGAAATGCTGTGTAAAGTCCTGCAGGGATGCCAACTAAAAAGTGAAGAGATTTCAGTAAAACTCACAGAGAAAATAGGAAAAGCACAGGACAAAATAGCAAGGAAATGCGAAATACTGTAGAGGATGAGATAGAAGAGTTAGTGTCAGATCAGGGAGAAGAGGTAAAGTCTGATAGCACAATGCTAGAAGAAGAAAAGATTAAAATTGATGAGATAGTAATAGTGAAGGAAGAGAGCATAGTAAAAGAAGAGCTAAAACCAGTGGAAAAGGAAGAGTTGAGGAAAACTGAGCTGGACAAAATGAGCAAGCCAGAGATTAATGAAGGGGATGATGAAAGTTGTCATTTCATTTTGAAGAGGACCGAATTGGAAATGTGGGACAGTAAGGACACGCTACAGAATTTAGTAGAGACTGACAGTGTAAAAGCCGAATATGTGGATATTAAGGCTGTAGTGAAAGATAGTATTAGAAAACTGAAGCAGGAGCTCCAACAAGACAGAATAGAATTAGTTCTTGGGAATAGATGGACTGTATGGGAAGTACGAATCAAAGAGTACAATAAAGAACAAAAAGAAAAGGAAAAGAAAGGATCCATACACAAGTAAGAAGAAAGCAAGGCTGGGATGGACAGAGAGAAGGCAGGAGAAAACCGCAGAGGGTCGCCAGGGGAAGAACAGAGGGAGAGAGAAAGAACGGATTCAAACCCTACTATTTGCAAATAACAGATCTGGAAAGCACCCAAAGTATTTTCCTAGCTATGAAGGTGTAGATGTAAATAGAGGAGATTCGAAGTATAGTATCACCATAAAGATAAACAACTATGGATCGGGTAACTAAACACCTTACGAAGGAAGCGAGTTTGCTCAGAGTCTAGAAATGCACCCAGCACGACCGCCTGTGAGATGGGAAGATGAGTATGTGGGATATGAATGGACATCAGATGAAGAGGATGACGTTGTATTCAGGTGCTGTTTTGACTCAGATAAAGAGTAGTTACTTAATGTACCACCAGATCCTATTTAGAGTAAAAAAAATTTTTTTTTGTTAGGATCTACCTACCCTTACAATTATATAGTTTATGTATTATTATTATATATATAAAAAAAAACAATTAACATCCCCATTGCATATTAATTGACATATATCCAGTAGGATATAAAAGTTTGTTTAATGTAAATATTTGACAATATTCTATTTTGTGTGAATTGCTTTTAAACTTTTAATTTAGTCGTATATTTTTTTTGAAGTAATTGATTGTCTAATATGTATGAAGTGCCTCGGTATAGAATGTAGCAGGCAATTGGGTTTATATGTGTTTCATCTCTATGTGGGTAGATTAATTGATTTAATATTAGTAAAAAAAAAAGCCTATCAAATTATTTAATAGCCAACTGTAAGTAAATTCCTTTTTTTTTATTTTTTTGTCCCAAGTATTCGGATATGAAATCATAACTTTCCAAGCCCCTATCGTTTCAACATCAAACCTAATGACACACTCATCTGTGCTAAGTTTGAACTTATTTAAATGTTAATAAATTTAAAATTTGCTCATGTCTGTCTAAACAATATTATACATTTGCGTGCGAACCAACGCTATAATTAGATAGGATTAGTAAAATTCTAGCGTACTAAATTTAATTAATATTTCTAAAAATGTTCATTATATTATTTAAGTTAAGAGTAAATTATTCATTTTGTTGTTTAATATTGTAATTTCATATGTGGATATATAATCTGTGCTATATAGAAGAAAGACATGATTTTAAAATACGTAAAAGCCATTATCTAAAAATAATATTGAATGTCTTTAAAAATTGTTAAAAGATTTCTTGTTTTAAATATATTTCAGGGAAAAGTTTCTCGAAAATATATTTAAAAGCTATATCAATATGTTTGTAAATTATTTTAAATAAATATGTTAAAAATGTTTTCGTTTTAAAAAATGTTAAAAGGTTGTTTTTAATATAAGATAAAAATAAAAGCTGATCAAGTAATTAAAAAGATTTCTGGTTGTAAACAAGTGTCATTAACGACCATACCTGGAATCTGTAAACAGTAAAACTAGTTCAAAATTTACTAATTAAAATCTCTTTAGATAAGATTAAGTTATTTTAAAATCTAAATTGGACAATTGTTTGCAACGAAAAATCTTAATTATAATAATAGCTTATGGAATGTTTCTAACATAAGTTATCTAAGATTGTAAAAATCTGGATTATAAATTGAAAAATATTTAATTAAATTCCTGAGTTTAGTGAGTCTTGAGGCGATAGATTCTGATAAGAAAAAGATATAAATACTCTGTATTTTTTTAACAAGAAAGAGACAGCCATATTTTTAGAGAGAATTGCAGCCAGTCTTCACGATTGTTAATATTTAACATGTCCGGCTAAAAGCGGGCATCTTGTTGCTGTGACTCCACATGGAGAACTGTATTTTTTCTTGTTGCAATGCCTGAACTACCATCATGCCGCTAGCAGAGATCAGCCTAACAGAATTGAAAAGATGATGCCACCGGCCGCCCAGTCAACCTCACCAAACCAACAGCCAAGAACTTGCAGGGCAGACAAATAATACTGGTACCGTTTTATTTTTCAAACCGCAGAGCTATGTGTAATTCTGTGTAAATGTATCTTATAAGTTAGCTAACTCTCTTTTTAAAACAATTATCAAACTAAATATAACAATAATTTAAATCCATTTAAATGTGTAAATTACTATCAAAATTTAATGTTTGAAGTTAAAATTATCTGACATTTATATTTTTCTTTCATTTAAAGTAAATTAGAAGTGTCTAATTTAAAGTTATATCACTGCGGTTGTGTCTATATTTCTTTGCTTATTTTAAATGCTTATTATATTTTATATGCCAATATTTCGAAATAGTGGGCACTTAATTTCATGTTTTTAAGAAGATATGATTTGAAAATCTTCGCGTAATTTGTTTATAGCATCAACTTTCTGCGCTGTTTCGAAATCCTATATTTTTTTATTATTTAAATGATTTAATATGTGAAATGTGCTCTTTTATAATCAACCCTTTAAAAACTTAACCTTATAGTTTTATTTAGAACTAAATTTAGCCTTGATCATATTTATAAGTATATTTGACATTTAAGTTCTTAAGTCCATAGAAATATACTTTCCCTCCTTAAATATTTATTATCTATATGTAACTTAATAGATCGAGCATGTCCAAGTACAGATGTATTAATATTCCCTTTAGTAGCATAGACATTTATTATCAGGCTACGCAAGAGTTGGTCCCAATTTGATAGAGCTAATATGCTATTAACTCGTATTTCATAGTATGAAATATACTATTCTTTGCTTGGCGGATGTGATATATTATTTTATAAAAATATTCTCGTTTTGCTGCTATATGTAATATACTCTTATGAAGCTTCAAAAATACCCTCAACCTCCGACCGTGGTTTCTGCCTCTAGCGTCATCAGTGAGGTGCTAGGGAATAAAAATACTAGAACTAGTCCAGCATTTTATCAATGCCTAACTATTGAGAAGAAAATCTAAAACTTTCAGACATTTAAATGTCCAAAAATCCAGCTATCTAACTCAAATAGCAGTATGGGACTGAACTAAGTTCAGATACACCATATATTAATAGCTCTAGCAATATAAAATCGCCAAAGCATTAACAGCAAAAAACTAAAATTAAATTGATAAAAAATCAAGTCAGATGACCTAATTTTAATAAAGCTCCTATTTACAAATGTTATATATAGAGTAAGTTAAAAACAAACTCTTATGAAGCTTCAAAAATACACTCAACCTCAGACCGCGGTTTCTGCCTCTAGCATCATCAGTGAGGTGCTAGGGAATAAAAATACTAGAACTAGTCCAGCATTTTATCAATGCCTAACTATTGAGTTAGATAGCTGGATTTTTGGACATTTAAATGTCTGAAAGTTTCAGATTTTCTTCTCAATAGTTAGGCATTGATAAAATGCTGGACTAGTTCTAGTATTTTTATTCCCTAGCACCTCACTGATGATGCTAGAGGCAGAAACCGCGGTCTGAGATTGAGGGTATTTTTGAAGCTTCATAAGAGTTTGTTTTTAACTTACTCTATATATAACATTTGTAAATAGGAGCTTTATTAAAATTAGGTCATCTGACTTGATTTTTCATCAATTTAATTTTAGTTTTTTGCTATTAATGCTTTGGTGATTTTATATTGCTAGAGCTATTAATATATGGTGTATCTGAACTTAGTTCACTCCCATACTGCTATTTGAGTTAGATAGCTGGATTTTTGGACATTTAAATGTCTGAAAGTTTCAGATTTTCTTCTCAATAGTTAGGCATTGATAAAATGCTGGACTAGTTCTAGTATTTTTATTCCCTAGCACCTCACTGATGATGCTAGAGGCAGAAACCGCGGTCTGAGATTGAGGGTATTTTTGAAGCTTCATAAGAGTTTGTTTTTAACTTACTCTATATATAACATTTGTAAATAGGAGCTTTATTAAAATTAGGTCATCTGACTTGATTTTTCATCAATTTAAGTTTAGTTTTTTGCTATTAATGCTTTGGTGATTTTATATTGCTAGAGCTATTAATATATGGTGTATCTGAACTTAGTTCACTCCCATACTGCTATTTGAGTTAGATAGCTGGATTTTTGGACATTTAAATGTCTGAAAGTTTCAGATTTTCTTCTCAATAGTTAGGCATTGATAAAATGCTGGACTAGTTCTAGTATTTTTATTCCCTAGCACCTCACTGATGACGCTAGAGGCAGAAACCATGGTCTGAGGTTGAGGGTATTTTTGAAGCTTCATAAGAGTTTGTTTTTAACTTACTCTCTATATAACATTTGTAAATAGGAGCTTTATTAAAATTAGGTCATCTGACTTGATTTTTTTTATCAATTCAACGTAATATACGTATCTCAAGATGGAGCCATGGCATTGCCAGCACATTTTCTCTTAAAGGGTAGAGCAGTAGTTAAGCCTGAGCCAAGGCCAGGTTAGCACATAAGTCCCCCGCCATTCCTGAACACAATGTTCCTTTTCACACAGCATTGCGCTCAGATACAGGGTACCGGCATTTGTCGCAAGAACCCTGAAGTTATTTCATCCATCCGCAGAGTGACTTTTCCTATTATTGTTTACCTGTCCCATAGTGCATTGGTAAAATCTTATTTCAGCCAACTCTCCCACCTTAACATAACGCTTTCAGCATTCTGAAATTTTCTCTCAAAAGCCATGTTCGATCGATCATTACTTGAGCTGGTTTATGTGCTTGTTATTAAGTCATATTGTATATTTTAGTAAATGAATTCATGATCAAAGTTCAATATAATTATTTATATACCAGCCACAAATGTAATAGGATTTGGCTTAACTAGATTTATAGACATAACATAGTGATTAAATATGTATCAGTTGTAAAGCAATTCATAAAATGGGCATATGTTAAACCCATTTATGAAAATTTAATGAAATTATTTATGTAAAGTTATTTTGAATTACCCAATGTTTGCGTACATTCTATGCTGAATGCTATTGTAAATAAATGAAATATGGATAGAAGAATTGTAAATAAATGTATAATTAGTTTAATGTATTTCGTTCTCTGTCTCATTATTGATCTAATTCAATTCAATTCTAATTACTCTTTATAGTCTCTATATGTGAAAACTATGCATTAAGTTAAATTGAATTAGTGATATATTTTAGTCAATTAAGAACCTTTCTTTTCATAATCAGAGTCTTATTGCTTCTCCGTGACCTATATCAACCGTGTGGAAAGAGGTATACTACGTGTAATTTCAAGGTGTTCATTCATAGGGTCTTGAGTCTTGGAATCCTGGCTCACAAGTTGAAGTGTGGTTGGACTTGGGATGTCACAGTCCTAGTCTGGTCAGCTCTAGTCTCTTTTGCTTAGATTCTGAATTCTGTTATGCGAATGTACAAACTTGACTGTTACAATATGTGTATATTTATTCCCACACATATACATATATGAGAATCTATTGTTTATGAGAATATGTAAAATGCCTACATCTAGCATATATTATGTATTATTCTAATCTAACTGTAACAAAACCTTCCTTTTCTGATCTAACAGTGTACATATATGTATATATTTATTCCCACTTGTATACATGTGTGAATCTATTGTTTATGAGAATATATAAAATGCCTACATCTACCATATGTATTATTTTAATCTAATGACAATAAAATAAAATATAAATAAATTTACCAATGCATATTTATAGACATCCAGTGGATTCCAAGCACCCATTTTATATAAAGTAAGAACTTTGCAAAGGGGATACTACTTAATATATAACTATTGATTAGAGAGATTTGTCCATTGACTAGCTCAGACTCAGGGTGGGTGGCATTGTGGCCAGGAGCAGATGTGAGTGAGGAAATAATCCCTCTCATATTTCAGTACCCCTTGTAATCAGGGATCCATCTACATATAAACCATCTTAAATGGCTACAAGTACACCCAAAAAATATATAACCATAATCTATATTCAGTAGCTAACATAAAATTATAAAAGTTTACAAATTACCATCAATCGATAATATTATTATATAAAGAGGAAAGAACAACCCTTCAGTACATGGAATTAATGCTCTGCTGTTTTGATTAACACACACACACACATAGCATGCATACATAAATACACAATCTACATTTGAGGCAAGGTTTAAAAGACAAGAAGAGATTGAAAACAATTTCTCTTTTTTTATTTATTAAGTTTTTTTTATTATTTTATAACTATTAGTTAAATTCAAGGCATGATGTCAGCTATTAACAGCAATAACAAGCTTACACAATTTGTTATTTTTCTGTAAATACTCTTAAGTTGAATTTTTTTAACATTGTCTAGAGAATCTGTTATGAAATTTAGATCGAAATCAATACAAACATTTATACTATCTGCCTTTCTTTTGGGACCTCATAGAATGAAAACACATTTACAGTTTAATGTGCATCCAGGTAAATATATGACAACACATGAGATTTCTTTTTTATTTTATTTTTACCAATCTCCATTTCCTGAAAGTTGATGATTCACAGCTTTGATAATGGTGGTAGTTTTTAATCCAATGAGACATATTATTTCTTTATCAGTCATAGCAGCATACAATTAGCTGAGGTCGGTATTTGAGCCTGATACATTAAATTCTCACCCCCACATTTCCATTTTGGCTGCAATTTGTTGTGAAATTATTATATACATCTCTGCTGCATTAATGATATCTCTATACCTTTACTTTGCTCTCTGCAGGGACAAGACCCTTAGCATTCTGGGTCTCTTCCTCTTATAGCCCCCTCCATTCCTTCTAGAAAGTTCACTGGTTTTCTATTTCCTGTTGCCTTGTTTTCTGCCAAACTGTATACTTATTGAGATACATGAAAGTTTTTATCTCCATTCAAATTCAATTATTTTGGAAATTTCTACACTTCTCATTAAACAACCAAGCAAGGAAAAACCTCATGTCTCCCCTCCCAACAATTAAACCTATTCATACAACCAAACAAAAGAAAAACCTCATGTCTCCCCTCCCCTGTACATACTTAACTGTTTTGAAACAACAGAGCATGACCCCCCTTTTCTGAGATTTGAAATAACAGAGCTTGACCCCCCTCTTTTCTGAGATATATATTTAAACATCCATGTCAATTCAATATAATATACAAAATTAATTAAGTTTAAGACCACTAAATTTAATATTCATCATACATGTATGATACCCACCACCTTTTTGTGCACATTGTGACTGGGTTTGAACCTGTTCTGTCATAATAACCCCCATTTAAAACCTTCAAATACCTCTTGCATATTTAAATGGCTCTCTTACAAAGTTTCCTTTTTCCTTATGCATTTACTGGCTTGTCCCCCAGTTGTCCACCCTTGTGGAGAAGACAGGCAGGCTTTAGTGTTGAGCATTATATGATCTTTTGATTTCATGCCCAGTATCCACCCAAAAGGTATTATCCCTGTGATTATGACAAATGGTGTATGGGTCCTCATAAAAGTTACAGAATTTTTGGCACACAAATCTACCCAGGTCGCTGATGTGAGGGTTTTTTACCATGATTGATTTCCTACTATAAATATATGTGTTGTGCTTCTTGTTTTTCTCCTTCATTGATGGTTTGCCATCTGTAAAGTCTAATGTTCCCTATCCTGGTCAGTTTTTTGGTTAATACACAGTTCCTCCATTCCTGGTACAAATATCTTGATCTGACATGGGATGTGCTGCCCAAAATGGAGGTGAAATAGGGCAAACCCAGTTGATTCATTTATGGATCAGTTTATGAAATTCACTACTTGAGGAGTCCATTTCATCCAGCCCTATTTATGCCCATATAGGTATAAAACAGGTGCCCTAACTCCCTCATCACCCATTCACAGAGGTTAGATTGTTGGTTCCAAATTGATGTAAAGTTGTGCCTAATCCCCTGATATTGGACCAACTTGTGCCATTCCTTGGATGTGAAAGGTGTGTTATGGTTGGATAAAATGCTCTTGGATTTTCCAGTCTGTGAAATACCTGCCTTTTAACATCTTGATGGAATTCTTTACATTTTCCTGCATGATGAGGTATGCAGACACATACTTTGAATAAATCATATATGACAAGGAGATATTTTTTATTGAATGCCAGAAGAGAGTCATAAAAGTTCAGAGCTACCATTTCTTGAGGTTGGTTTGGTATTATTGACAACATAGGAGCCATGTAATTCCTGTTCACCCACTTGGTTCTCTGGTGGCTTTTGCATTTCCTCACTATTTTTATGACAGATGCACGTATGCTAGGTCAGTGAAAACACTTTTAAATCAAATGCTCTGTTTTCAGAGTGCCATAATGGCCATATAGTTGGTGCAAATAGGTGGCCACATTCTTCTATAGACTGAAGTTTAACAGGTTTTCACTCATCTTGGTCCTCATGTGTCCTATACTATAAAATGTTTTAATATAGCTAGTATCTTGTTTCCCTTCCTGTCTCCTAACCCTCTCCTTTTTCTTTCTTTCCCAGCTGGATTTCTTTCATTTGATCATCTTCCTGTCTTCTTCTAATCCTCTCTGTTTGCTTTCTTTCCCAGCCAGTGAATCATTCCTTTCAATTGCTTATCCTGATGCTGCCTATCCCTGAGATGAGCCAGGTTCTCTTCTATCTTTTTGTTAATTTCTACATCCATACTGGCAATATACAAGTTCTCTGCATCCAGGTGACCAAACTGATATCCAGATGCATTCTGGTTCAGAATATTGGACATGATGATTTCTGGTCCCCAACAATATTGAACTGTGTAATTGTATCCCTGCAGCAGCAAGCTCCAATGTATAAACTGGCTGTTGGTAAGGTAGCTGTGATTTATAAACTTGAAACTGACCATAAAGAATGGAGGTAACTTATGGAATGCCCAGACAATTGCCAGGGCCTCCATTTTGTTGGTGGAGTAATTCAGTTTGAGACCCTTTAGTAATCTGCTGATAAAGTACAGCACTCCCATCTGATTTCATTCCTGCATTTGTGACAGTATAGCCCCCAGGCCATTCCCACTGCTGTCCATTTCTACCACAAATGGTTTGGTGAAATCTTGGAATGAAAGGATAACTTGTCCAGTGAACCACTCTTTTATATCTTCAAGGACCATCTCCTGTTCTGGTTCTCACCCCCATGGTATACCATTTCTCAGTAATCTAACTAGAGGTTCTGTCCATTTGGCTAGCATTCATGAAATCTGTTGTAGAAATTGCAAAGGCCTAGGAAGGACCGGATCTGCTTTGAAGATTTTGGTGTAGGGAACTTCCTTATGGCCAATTTTTATTCCAGGTGAGATTTTACCTTTTGTGCCCCCACCAGGTGACCCAAAACATTACTTCATCTTGATCATGGTTTTTTAAAATTGATTTTGACACTCTTTGTCTGACATTCACAGAGAAACATCTCCACATCTTTTAGATGCTTTTTAATATTAGATGAGGCTATTAACACATCATTGATATATATAGTTACATGTTTTTTTACTTCATTTCTGGCACTTGGTCAAGGCACCTCAATAATCCAGCCCCACTATTTATGAGACTGAATGGCATTCTATTAAATTGGTATGAGTATCTTTCATACCATGTTGTGTATTAATTGTTCTCAGGATGGAGCTGGATTTGCTAATAACTGGCAGTCAGATCAAATATTGAGAATACCCTTTTACCCTTAAATCCTTCCAATAACTCATGTATTGGAGGTGCAATCCAGAACTGTCTCCGAGTTCAATTGTCTGGAGTCCAGGCATAATCAAACTACACTGCTCTTCTTAATCACCACTAGCAGGTTACAATAAAGTGATGAGCCTTTAGATATCCCCCATTCCATCATCTACCTTAATTGTTCTTTTACATATAATCAAATCACACTACTCTTATTCTTAACCACCTCTAGCAGGTTACAATAAGATGACAAACATTTAGATATCCCCCATTTTATCATCTGGTTTAGTTGTTTTTTTACATCCTCCCTATATTGATAGGCCACTGGATAAGACTAAGATTGCAAGAGCTGGTCATGTTTCAGTTTGATGGGGTTGGTCAAAACCCTGGATCATACCTGGCACTTCTGAAAACACCTGATGATATTGATGTAATGTTTGCCTGAATGCCTCCTTTTCCTCTTTGTTTTCAGAAATTATTTCCCTAATTTTCTCTTCAATCCCTCCTGTCTCTTCACATCCTATTCATATTACTCCTATTGACCCATATAATTGCACTGTAGTAAACCTGCTGGCCTCCGCTTCAAATATAAATCAACCTAGTCTAAAATCTATTATGAATATACCTGTTTAAAACATCTGACCTGACCCTAGCAGTATGTTGTGAATCAAGTCTTTCATGACTTGGAAATACATGAGGAAATGATTCCCATTGATATATAAAGATCCATCCACACCTGCTTGGGATCCACCCTTGCCATTTTATTATTTGCCATTCTTATTTAGACTGGCTTAATAGGGTGGGTCTGGATGCTGACCTGCTGGCTCATGATTTGTGCATACAATTCCTCAGACAGTATTGGCTGCCAGAGTCGACTAAGGCCTTGGCATATCTCCCAGCAATCTCTATTTCTATTTTTGGGCAGCCAAGACTTGCATACTTTGGAACCCCTTCTTTATCTGAACAAATCAAATTTCCCATTCACTTCTCTTTCTTCTCCAAATTTTCCTCTTTTCTTTTCTTCCGCCATTGTTCACTAACCTCCAGTTGTCCCAGTATCCTATCAACATTACTTACCCCTCTCCCTTATATATTCCCTATTCTTGTCATTACTTCAATGGACAGATTTCTTCACACAATCCTTATGATGTGTTTTTCTGATAACTTACAGGCCTCTAGTTCTTTCAATTATTACACCTGATATCTGAAGAACTGGATGTATGCTTCTCTCACCCTTTCATGAAACTTTTTTCTAGATAATGGAAGCTTTGATCTGCTCTTGATATTTCTCACTCCAGAATGTTTTCTTCATCACTCTTTCATACTCCCCCAAGCATCTTTGGTTGAGTCCTTAGTGACTACCACCAATCTAAAGTATGCTCCTGCAGGCAGCTGTAAGCCACCATTAATTTACCATGTTCCCACCTTGTATGTACAAAAATATCTCTTAAATCTTCTTAGGTGTTCTATCAGCCTCTCTCCTCTTTTTTCTTTAAATCTTTGTATTTTAATCACTTCATTTCTTACATTTCAATCTCTTTCATCCTTGTATACTCTCATTTACTTCTTTGTCTTTTGCTGTTTCCAGTTGATGTCTCAGATCCCATCCCCCAACCCCAACACCTTGTACTGCTTTTTTGTTAGCCTCAACTACCATTTCATTGCCTCTCTGGTCTTCTATTTTATTTTCACCTTGTACTGCTTTTTTGTTAGCCTCAACTACCATTTCATTGACTCTCTGGTCTCCTATTTTATTTTCTCCCTCTATTTGATTTTTAAGTCTTGCTAAAACAGATTCCTCTCTACATGAGTCTAAATACATTTCTGTCTCCTTTGTATAAGATTTCCTGAATTCCAATGGTTTTCTTCTTCTTTTAAGCAAATATATCAAATACAACTTTTCAAAATTGAAGTATCTTGAAGTTATCTCTATATTTCTCCTTCATTTTTCCAATCCCACTCTACTTCTCTTCGAGAGGCTTTTAATTGGTCATGCCATTATAACAAAACCTCCCTTTTCTGATCAAACAGTGTATATATATATATATATATATATTACCACACATATACTTATGTGCAAATCTATTGTTTATGAGAATATGTAAAACACATATATGTATATATTTATTCCCACATGTATACGACGTATGTGTAAATCTATTGTTTATGAGAATATGTAAAATGTCTACATCTACCATATGTATTATTCTAATCTAATTGTAAGAAAACCTACCTTTTCTTATCAAATAATATACATTTGTGTATATATTTATTCCCACATGTATACATATGTATGAATCTATTGTTTATGAGAATATGTAAAATGCCTATGTCTATAACACATGTATTATTCTAATCTATGACAATAAAATAAATTATAAGTAAATTTCCCAACATGTTTTTATTGACATCCAGTGGATTTCAAGCACCAATCTTATATAAAATAAGTATTACATGAAGGGGATACACTAGTGATAAGTAACTAAATATATAACTATAGATTAGAGAGGTTTGACCATCGACTAGCTCAGATGTGAGTCAGGAAATAATCACCCTCATATTTCAGTAATAATCAAGGATCCATCTACATATAAACTCTCAAGAGTACACACAAAAAAAATATATAATCACAATGTATAATACACATGATTTTAATAGCTAACATAAAATTTATTATGAGTTTACAAATTACTGTCAATCGATATTATTTTATGATACCATAATGTATCACAAAGTTGTAATTTAAAGATCTATGCAAAAATACTTTAAGATAACAGAAATAAATGAATTCCACATACCAAATAAAAAGCATTGAAACAATTCAGTTATTAGATATAAACAGATGCAAACAATAAAAATTATAATTTAAAACTAATCTTATCTTTTTTGTATAAAACTCTAGTCATTGTTATATATGCAAATTAATAACCTCCCAGTAAATACATGTAAATAACTTATTAACTAAATTTTACACCCAGAAAACTATTAGACTTTAATCACAAGATAATAATGATACTAAGATTGATTGCACAATCAATTTTTATCTTAAAAACAAAAAATACAACATCATAATATAAATTTATGATATGACTCTAAATAAATAAATATATTAACTGAACTACCAACTATTATATAAGTATAACTATATTGTTATAAATTATATAATAAATTAAATTATTAATGATAATAGTAAATAAAGTTTAATTTATGATATCAGTTATATTAGCTGACAAAGACTATTGTTTACATTAGCCAAAAGCATGTTTCTATAATCTCATTCCACAATTTTAAAATTACCTGCAGTTCTATTTTTGTTAGTTATATTTTCTTGTTAGTTTTTTGCCTTTAATGAAGGCATCAAAATAAATAATTACATATCAACATTCTTATCTCAGTTAATTTTTTACAAAAAATAAAAGATGTATTTTCTTTGTTGCGTTTGCTTTAATTATTTTATGATATTCTTTATATTGTCAAGCAAAAATAATCTTTAAATTCTTTATTTTTAAATGATTGAAACAGAAGTGACTAACCCCTCCCACTGAACTATGTAATGTCAACACTACAGAGACAGAATATCAATCTATCTTTTAGCTCTGTTGTTATATGAGCTTAGGTCTTTTGATATACTTTTAAACTATAGAATGAATTTTGAATAATATTTCTGTAGTACAATTTTCAATACACCACTCTCATGCAATGTAGGGAGTCTTTTCTATCTGTTTCTAACAAAATGAGAAATATATAATTATAAACATATGGTCAAAGTCATGAAAAAATGTATGATTCCCAAGATGCACATTAGATACTGAACAGAACCTAATCAGTTGACCCAGACCACAATATCTTATAACTTTTTCACCTGTCTTTGATCATATGTTTATGATTACATTCATCCACAAATTATTGAAAGTAGATAGAAACTACTCCCTAACTTGGGTGAGAGTAGTGTATTGAAAATTACATTATGGCAATATTATTCATTATTGGATAATCTCTAGTCTAATGAATGACCAATAAAACTTATTAATAAGGTAAATTTTGTTTATTACTTTAATTTATGTGCAGACTAAATGATCTAAAATCATTTTTTTATATATTTAAAAAATCCAAAATGACTTTTGGTTTTAACACCTGAATATTAAATGAAAAATCAGATTAATAATTTCAATTATGTATATTTAAAGTTAGGTTTATTTATTATTATATTAAATGATTTTAAAATCCTTTGAATTTCAGAACTCTTTATTTGTTCCATAGTAAGCTCTTTCTCACTTTTAACATCTCTCTATCTTAACACACATGTTGAAAATTTTGCTTATCTTTCATGTCTTTTTGGGTATTTTTAAATTTATAAGTTATATAAATATTTGTATTATTCTCTTTCTGCCTTCAACAAAATATGATCCTGTAACTGAAAGCTTGCCAGGTTTTTTTTAGTTATCCATTTCCAGGAGCATCCCATATGGGTGATTAGAAGCTGTCATATTTATTATGTCCTTTTATTTATTTATTTTAATATTCTAAAAATACAAGCAATTACACCAAAGTTTGAGAAATGATTATAATTAAAATAAATTTAATACAATTTAAAATGTAGCAAAAAAATTAAAAATGCAAGGAAACAAAATAGCAAATATGGGTTATTTATGTCAGTAGCTGGAAATCTCTAACAACCTGCAACATTGCTACAAGTGCATCTTCTTGCAGTAACCAGAACATAAATTTGACTAAATAAGAAATTCATGTGTTATGCCACAGTTCCCTGTTGCATGTTCTTCTGTCTTTGGAAGATCACAGATGTTAACCATTTTGAAAAAAATGTTACAAAAAATAAACATGCTCACCCACAATCTTATGCTAAGTGTAAAAAAAATCATGACAATGTTTGCAATGTGTTAATGTTTCTATGTTATAATTTATATATAAAAATTACTAATTAAATCTTGTGAATAAAATTTATAAAAGATTTTATAATATTTTTTTAACTTAATAGGAATTTATATAGATTTCTTAAAATTTTTTAAACTTAACAAGCATTACATGTTTGGTAAAATAACTTTCAGAAAGAAAAAACCCAAACAATCACTTCAATGCATCTGAAAAGTTACAACTGAAAAAAAAAAAAACTGATAAACTTCCTGTTACAGGATTACATGTAAGTAACCAATTTTAATTAACATTTTTACTTCCATTTTAACACTATTTTGACATTAGTACCGAATATGCTTCAATATAAGTCAACTTATTTTATTATTGATGTGATTTTTCCAATCAAAAGATAGAAATGAAGAATAAAAGTTTTACTTATCAATAAATATTTTTCTTTGTTTCTTGTCACTTGCTTATCTTTAGACAGTCTCTCTTTTTAATCATTACTTTCTTATATCTTTCAATAGAATACTAGAACTTTTTGTATTTATTTAATTAAAACTAACAGCTACTTTCTAAATATTTTAAATGTTTCATGGATTAGTTTATTACAAAGTAAAAAATAACTAGACTTTCAATAAAATTAACTTTAAGTATGCTCTCTAAAATTTTCTATTTAAGAAGAAAATAAATTATTTTATTGTTGTCCTTTTCGTAAAATATTAATTATGTTAACTTTATATATATATATATCAAGAGAAAAAGAAAGAAAAATAAGTCTAATTGGAAATATCACAATGCAAAGTTTGAATCTGGACTAAATAAATCTTGAGAAATGTTTAAGATCAAAAGCAGTATTAATTTTTTTAATAGTCAGTTTATAAATAATTCCATTCAGTATTGGCTAGTAAATAAACATTTAGTTATTATTAGCAGAAAGATTAAAGGTCTGAAGTTAGTTAAACAGATTGTTTAGATAATCACTGATGTCCTACTTGTTACAATATGATATCAAATTCACTCAGTAATGGAGGATATTTCATAGATTTAATAAGCATATTGATGAATCAGATTAAAATGAATGAATACTTCTTATCAAAAGTATAGCAACACCAAAAATGTTCATAAACTTTATCTATAAACTTTCTTGACATCATACTATAACTACTTATAAAATAAAACTCGGGAGTACTCCCCATAGATGGGCATTAGTTACATTTAATAATTATGAAAGCAATCAATATTAGTATATAGACTAACTTACAGATATGATTGTCTCAAAACTAAATTTAATATATATAACATTGATAAGAAAATAGCTTATCTAAATTCAATACATAAAATGTTGTAATGACTAACATTAAAAAATAAGGAGGATACAATCATTAGAATACAATTTTAGCTTTTAAACTACTATTGATTTAGTAATTACATTTATCATAAATACAGAACTATTCTTTATTTAATTGGTTCAACTATGATTTTCAATATTGTTATTTTTGAAAGTTTATCAAATAAATTATATAGCTGATATTTATTTTAAAACATCAAATGATATAAAACAGAACAGAATTTTTTTTATAAATCTGCTAACTTTATTATTATAATTCTTTTTTTAATGAAACTGCTGATAATATCTAAATTTTTCATTATCACTCTATAAATAATTTTCATTATTCTTCTTTCATTTAAATACTTATAGTAATTTTAGTTAATTAAAGAAATCAAAATATATAAAATGCACTAACACGCACAAGCACACAAAGCTAAAAACAAATAAAGTAAATATATATTATTTTAATATCTATTCATTAAATGGCTAAGTGCTTTCAAGGTTCAAGCCCTCATAATCATAGCCGTATTACAAAATATAATAAATTGACTTGGAGTGATGCAAATTTATGCAAATGAAATAATTATGCATTCCATTTCTTGGATATTTTGTAGCAAGAGTCTTTTCTATTGATTCATAATTAGCCACAAAGTATAAACTATTTGCTTATTTAATTAAAAAAAATAAATCAATGTATTTCTATGTGCTTTACAATTATAATTCAACAATACAACAAAGTTGGGACCTGTTTATTAAAATGCTGAAATAATATAAACTACATAAAAGTGAACCCAATATTAGAGCATCTCACATTAGTGGCTATGTACTTAAAGACAATTCAATTGTATGCATATTATTTTGATAGTTTACAATAGATGTAATAGCTATGAAAACACTTCTAAAGTGTTACATATTATATCTATATGTAAGAAATACTAAAATAGAGTTTATATATTAAAAAATTAATAAGATTTATTATACCAAGTATACTTTCAATGCTTTCAAGTCATATTATGGTTTGTCTGCTGAAAACATTAATTTTTTGCTGATTTGAATGCTATTTAATTTTTAGTTCATTATGTATTCAATTAAAGAGTCTTTATTATTGAAAATTTATGATTCTGAAGCAATTAACTTATTTAAGAGTTCTTTTAATATTAAGGGTGGATGGGAAGTGAATGGATTTGTGGGTAGTTTTTAATAGTATATATAAGTTGTGTTTTGTTTTTTTTTATTATTATTTCTTTACACTTGAGAAGTCTGCTTGTAGCAGTGAAACCTTAGGTTGTGTTTTAATATTATTTTTATTCTGGTCTGGTTTAATTTTAGATTTGGGGTAGTTTTGATAAAAAAAATATATATATATATATATATATATATATATATATATATATATATATATATATATATATATATATATATATATATATATCAATTTCTTATTGACTAACCACTGAATAATTTAATATAAAGATTAATATCAAATCATTTCTATAATGGTCAGCTTATGCATACTACTTAGTAATAATGATCAAAGATACAACTTATTAGACTGACTATTTTTTCACTATGTACAAATTTTTCTGAGGTTGATTGATGCAGTGAGCACCAGCATAATTTTTATTTCGACAACATTCCAGTACCACATGATAACATGATCTTTATTATGATTCTTAATTTCAAGACTGGTATTTACCCATCAGTTCTAGCTTTCAATTGTTTTATTAGATAATTAGTTTTATGTAAATCATGCAAGCACACATGTATAATATGTTAGAAATATTTTGACATGCTGCTAGGAATAAAAAGATGGAGATTATAATAAAATTAACAATTTCATAATAATAGTTACAAAAATATATCAAATATAATTTAACTTTTAGAAATACAGAACATTTTCTTTTTACACCCATGTCAATAATAATCTTGAAAGAAAAAAAATTTAAAAATTATTTTAAATACAATAAAAAAAGTAGTAGTAGTAGTAGTAGTAGTAGTAGTAGTAGTAGTAGTAGTAGTAGTAGTAGTAGTAGTAGTAGTAGTAGTAGTAGTAGTGGTAGTGGTAGTGGTGTGGTGGTGGTGGCGGCGGCAGTAATAATAATAATAATAATAATAATATAGAGTGTGCATGTGCGAATATGCTCTGATCATTGTGAATGAACATCTAACTACTATCATTTATTAATTATATTTTTACTGGAGTTAAACCCTCAAAATTGTGACTTACTTCTGAATAAGACAAAGGCAAATACTTTTATATATATATATATATATATATATTGTGTGTGTATTGAGTATACATCTGTAATTAATTCACCTTTGCTGTTGGCGGCTGGCAATGATATTAACATGGCCACCGCTAGTCCAAAGCCACATGGAGAAAATCCACCCACGTATGCTGACATCACTAAATCGCTAGCTAAAGATAAAGTTTCAAATAAAAATGCTTTCTTTATAAATAAGAAATTATAATCAAATCCGAGATTTAGGAAAAGAATGGCAGTGGATATAGCAGAATTGGATTTAAAAGCCATCTCAAATGAAGAAAACCAAGTAAGCTCCCAATTATGTGGACAGATGATCATCTGCAGAACATCTCGGAGAATTTTAATGATATGGTGCCAAAGGGCCTGTTTGCTTCATTTAAACGATTCTTTACAGAACAGTCTGTCATCATAGCAATTACTGATCTAAACTGCTCATTATATAAATTCCTTAAGGAATTATTATATGAAGCTCTTACCTGCAACAATTTATCGGATAATATTCAACGAATAGCAGATCACCCCAACTCTCGATATCTAATTCTAGAAATCTTTAATACAGAGCAAAGAAATCTTTTTTAAAAAAAATCAAAAAACTTGGCAATTACACGCTTATAATAATAAACCTGAATAGACAGAATGTTATTTCAGGCATTTTGAAAAATGCTTTTTTAAATTATACTGTCAATGATTTTAAAAGATTAATTGAACCGTTTGGAACTGTACTACACTTCCAACCAAGTTACCAGAAAGATACCCCATCCCAGTCTATAGCAATAACTATGAGTACAAAGTCAAATTGCATAATAATGTGGAACCACTAAACATACCTATGCAAATCACTGATCATGAAGCAACCCTACTTCTGATTATATGTGGATTAAAGCCTCAATGCTTCCAGTGTGGCCAAAGAGGTCATTTGGCAAACAGCTGTATTAATATATGATGCATACATTGTAATAAGATAAACACACACACACATCGAGTTGCCCAGAGAATAAAACATAAAACAATGCAACCTGTGAAACAGATATGGAAGAAACTAATGATTTACTTATAAACTTTTAAAGTAATTTAGAAGCAGAAAATACACCTAAAGTCGATATGGATGACATACTAAAAGACGCAGAAAATCCAAGTACCACTGTCATAAGAAATAAAACATCCACCAATTTCATGGATGGAATATTACAAAGTTATATTAAAAATAAAAAACCCACGCTTATCATGGATAAAACAGTGCCAAGCTTGTCACAAATAAACACAAGCAGGACCACGGAAATGAGAAAACTGGGTCTGCCTCCATGCAAGAAGCATGTAACAAAAAAAAAAGAACTCTATCACAAGATTCCAATGAAGAAGAAGAAACTATTAACTTACATATACAACACAAAAAAGTAAAAATTGCCAACTTAAATCTCAACAATGAGATTGCAAATATCTTAGAAAATGATCTAATAAATGAAGTCAACAAAATCACATCCTGCTTAGTTCTCGATGAAGGTCTAAACCCAGCTTCCAAAATGCAACTTGTTCAATCTCTCCTGAGATGCAGAGCCAGCATGATTTATCAGAGTAGGGTCTTTTGCCAATGACACAGATTATGGTCAAGAGATGGAGGGTGAGTAGTATGCATAACCATTTTGCTTTTGACATAGTATTGTGTACAATTGTTTATAAATCAATATGAAAGTAAAAATTTGGGTTTTTAATGTAAGAGGTTTAAACTCCGTGGCAAAAGTCATGGACTTTTCTAAATGGCTTAGTATTACCCAACCCCAAGTACTTGGTTTGCTTGAAACAAAAATATATAACAGCTCATGTATAGAACCATCAGACTATTTACATAATCATGGTTTCTCTATTTTCTCAAGAACATCCATTACACCATCAGGAGGCATGGGTGCAATTATCAATAAAACATGCCCATTCGAATCATTTAGAATACTTGACATGGACTCTCATATAATGATCATCACATTAAACCATCAAGCTATAGTTCTCAACATAGTTTTTGTATATATACCACCAGGACCGACAATAGTAAATAGGATATATTGACAATTAACTCCCTCCTTGCATCATCACCATACCCATGTTTATTATTAGGGGACTTCAACATGTCTTATGGGCAATTTATTAAGAAATGGCTTCACAGACTGACAATTCTTCTGATGAACGGAGAAGGATGTCTACCAAATAATACAGTATCATTTAACAATGGTAGACATTCTTCACTGATTGACTTGGTCTTCTATTCTCCAATGCTTCATCATATGATTAAAACATCTTTCAATAACTCAACACTATCAGATTACCTAGCAATATTTGTCACCATAAACATTGACTTATCATATAAAACACAATTATCAACTAATAAAACAATCCAAATTTTACTTCCAAATCGAACCACATAATTTCTGTTTTCTGAAATCTACATAGCAATCTTCAAAATGATGAAGCTAGACTTGGATCCTCCGCAAGCATGAATTGCTTTTGTGAATATTGTCTATCACACAATTAACCATATTACACGGATTTCTTCCTCACTGACAAAATTACTAGTACTTGCTGATGAGCTTCACAAGAGAATTATTTACTCTACATCAAAGGCTGACGAATACCATAGAATTGCTGCTCTGAGAAAAGCTTATTTTTCCACATGCAAAACACTCTGAGAATATCTGTCTATTAAAAAAAGAAAAATATATCTAAACAAACCTCATACATGGTCAAGACAATACATTCACTGGGCATTGGGTCAACCCCCAAAAATTAGAATCCCTAGTGCACTTAAAATTCAAAATGAGATGGTATCTTGTAATAACATTCTTAACTCATTATATCTACATATTAAAAATGCCTTTCAAGGTAGTGAAAGATTTCATCCAAAGCCACATTATTTTGGAATACCAGAAGATGACATTTTATTTGTTCCAGAAGAATTTATTAAGAAAATGGCAGATATACCTGACTCTTGTCACCCAGGAATACATGGTATACCTAAATTTGTGTATGCTCATCTTGGACACTTTACTGCCAAATACTTGTCAAGATTGGCAATTTTTTTAGCAAAAGAACTATATTTCTTTGAAGGCCTATATTCCATACTACTAGTCCTGTTTCACAAAAAATCAGAAAAAATCTTGACCTTCATAAACATACGGCCTATATCTATGAGTCCCCTTGGAATCAAAATCTTTGAATCTGTAATAAAAGACAAAATTGAACCTCATATCTTACTAATGATCTCGAGATGGCAGTTTGCAAAAAAAGGATCATCTACTGGACAAGCTGCGATCCTATTCAAAACAATTATTGATGACATAAGAAACAGAAAAAAAACATAGTCCAATAGCTGTTCAATTAGACATTAAAGCTGCCTTTGACACAGTTCCAATTGGAAAACCTATTGATGTATTAGTAGATACACCAATTCCTAGATCAATACTATACATCATTACCAACCTCTTCATTAATAGAGAAATACACATTACAATGAATGGAAAGTACTCACCTTCCTTCAATCCTTATTGCTCCATTCCACAAGGATCTCCATTATGTGCCATCTTATTCACAACATATATAAACTCACTCTTGAACAAAATTAAAAAAAGCATACCTGGCATATACATTTTGAGAATAAATACCAACATACCATGCTTAGCCTGTTCCTGCTAAATAAAAAATATCTGCCAATGCTGTTGCAAATACTGGCAGAATACTCAAGGGAATATAAACTTGAATTCAATGCTGATAAATCATGTGCATGGAAAATTTTTAATGGACAGCCTTTCCAGCATCCTTTCTTTAAAGGAAATCCTACCCCTTTTTGGGGTTTCCCATTCCATCTGAGTAATGCAGCAATGCGAGTAAAAATCCAGAACATACTCAAAATAAAAATTGGAAAATATAATGAGCTTGTTCATGAAAACTTATCTCTCAGTTTACGCAAAAGTATCACTATTCAACATGCTAATCAATACAAGAATTATATATTATACTCCAGTAGTTATATATGCAAAAGTTTTTATCACATATATCTACTCAATGCTCAGAAAACTTTTATGGGGTCAATGTATTGTTTCTGTCTCGATCAGAAAACTTCAGTGTCAAACTAATTCATAATGGGATTGGACTCCATTCAGTTAACACATTTAGAATACAGAAAACACTAAACCTCATCTCATCTTATTACTAAATTATTCTCTCAAATTGCTCCTACATTCAAAATTACATCCACTGATAGACCACCACCTTTAAAGGGCTATTGGAAAAACCTTATTGATGCTTTGCTCTCCATTGATAACCTCCATTTCCACCCTCCTCTGAATAAATATAGATATTGGGAAGTCCATTCACTCCTCCAACCACATTCAATTAATGATGAGTGTAAGTCAATTTTAAATCTCAATAACCATCAAATAACTAGAAAATTTAGGTTTTGGAACTTGGAGCCAAAATTCTTTGACTTTTTAGTTAAACTAAATCTGGAATGCCTCCATACTCTTTATTTTTATAAATATAAAAGACAGTGGAAAAGAGTAGATGCTCAATGCACACTTTGTTGCAGAGAAATGGAAACACAAGCTCATCTATTCTTTGACTGTCAATGCTTTGACAACATACAGATAGCAATCCCCTAGACTATTTAATAACACTCATGTCAACATGCACTATTTATTTAAAACATTGAGTAAGGGTATATATGCACAAATTCGGGCAAGCACTTTTATTCTATATGCACTATGGTGCTCCAGATGTACATTCATGTACAATAATAACCCTAGAAGACACCCAAACACCTTTTCAATCAAATTGGAAAGTATTAGAGAAAGAGACAAAAAAATCACACCAGAAAAAGTCTTTCAAGACACTTGGTCTTTAATGAATAAAAGCCTTAGATCCTAGCACAAAGTAATAATGCCCCATTTTTGTCACCCCAGTGACATGATGAAAAAAAAACCTGAATAAACTTACATAATTTTTCTCCAGTTTGAGATATTTTTTCTGTATAGATGTACTCTAATTTAAGAAGTAACCGACCATCCAAATTATTTCTCATGTATATAAAACAAAACGAGTTTTATATACGTAAAAACCTGCTATCGCTTGTATTAATGATGAATAGATGGAGCTTTACCAAGACCTCCAAACAAGCATATTTGTTTACATAAACATCAGAGTCAATATTCACTGTGTCTTTCATTTTGCTCCACCCTCAGATCAGCTGATTTCAAGCTGATTTGCTCTCATCAGTGAAGGGATAGGAGTTAGAAACTAAACTTAAATATTAACTCCAAGCGTTTATGCAAAACGTTTCTATCAGTTTGCAAGCATGAATTTTTTAGACACCTAAATGTCTTCAAACTCAGCCTATCAAACTAGATAGCTATGTGGGTCTGATAACAGTTCAGTTTCTCCACATAATCAAAGCTTCTGCAATCTATATCATTGCAAGAAAACTTTAAAAGTACATTTATGAAAAGCAAAACAAGTTTTATATACATAAAAACCTGCTATCACTTGTATTAATGATCAATAGATGGAGCTTTACCAAGACCTCCAAACAAGCATATTTGTTTGCATAAACATCAGAGTCAATATTTACTGTCTCCTTCATTTTGCTCCACCCTCAGATCATCTGATTTCAAGCTGATTTGCTCTCATCAGTGAAGGGATAGGAGTTAGAAACTAAACCTAAATATTAACTCCAAGCGTTTATGCAAAATGTTTCTATCAGTTTGCAAGCATGAATTTTTTAGACACCTAAATGTCTTCAAACTCAGCCTATCAAACTAGATAGCTATGTGGGTCTGATAACAGTTCAGTTTCTCCACATAATCAAAGCTTCTGCAATCTATATCATTGCAAGAAAACTTTAAAGGTACATTTATGAAAAACAAAACAAGTTTTATATACGTAAAAACCTGCTATCGCTTGTATTTGTTTATGTAAACAAATACACTTGTTTGGAGGTCTTGGTAAAGCTCCATCTATTGATCATTAATTCAAGCGATAGCAGGTTTTTACATATATTAAACTTGTTTTGTTTTTCATAAATGTACTTTTAAAGTTTTCTTGCAATGATATAGATTGCAGAAGCTTTGATTATGTGGAGAAACTGAACTGTTATCAGACCCACATAGCTATCTAGTTTGATAGGCTGAGTTTGAAGACATTTAGGTGTCTAAAAACTTCATGCTTGCAAATTGATAGAAACATTTTGCATAAATGCTTGGAGTTAATATTTAGGTTTAGTTTCTATCTCCTATCCCTTCACTGATGAGAGCAAATCAGCTTGAAATCAGCTGATCTGAGGGTGGAGCAAAATGAAAAAAACAGTGAATATTGACTCTGACGTTTATGTAAACAAATATGCTTGTTTGGAGGTGTTGGTAAAGCTCCATCTATTGATCATTAATACAAGCGATAGCAGGTTTTTACATATATAAAACTTGTTTTGTTTTTCATAAATGTACCTTTAAAGGTTTCTTGCAAAAATATAGATTGCAGAAGCTTTGATTATGTGGAGAAACTGAACTGTTATCAGACCCACATAGCTATCTAGTTTGATATGCAGAGTTTGAAGACATTTAGGTGTCTAAAAAATTCATGCTTGCAAACTGATAGAAACGTTTTGCATAAACTCCTGGAGTTAATATTTAGGTTTAGTTTCTAACTCCTATCCCTTCACTGATGAGAGCAAATCAGCTTGAAATCAGCTGATCTAAGGGTGGAGCAAAATGAAAAAGACAGTGAATATTGACTCTGACGTTTATGCAAACAAATACGCTTGTTTAGAGGTCTTGGTAAAGCTCCATCTATTGATTATATATATATATATATATTTAGTAATTTTTTTCTTTTAACTGACTGTCCATTTAATCTCTCTTGTATATATATATATAATTTTTGTTTTTAGTAATATTTTTAATGCTCATGCATATTTTTTATGCACTCTAATTTAAGAAGTAACTAATTGTCCAATTAATTTCTCATATATATATATATATATATATATATCATTTCTTTTAGTAATTCTTTTTTAATGCTCATTTATATTTTTTGTATATCTCTTATGTACATGTCATTATAACACTGTTACTATACTAAATGTATTAAATTCATGTATCATACTATATGGAATAAGCTATGTAACCCTTGATTGCTTAATAAAGTTTTTTGAAAAGTAATAATAATAATAATAATAATAATAATAATAATAATAATAATAACAATAATAATAATAATAATAATAATAATAATAATAATAATAATAATAATAATAATAATAATAATAATAATAATAATAATAATAATAATTCAATTCTTTATTTATTTAATGTACAATTCAACAGCATTTAGCCAATTATAGATTGCACAGTAATGTCATTATCATATACAAATCTAAATAAGCATTTAAAAATAACAACAACAAAAATAATATTAATAAAATCAAAAAACAATAAAATGCACAAATAAATAAAAAGGCAATATATCAAATGAAATTAAGGATAATATTTTTTTATGAGAACTTTAGTGAATTGTTTTAAATCCAGATTAAAAACATCATCATTACCACAATCTTTGTTATAAATTCTAGGTAAACAAAATAAAGTGGAAAATCTCAATATATCAGATTTACAAATTTTCAGTTCAAAAATATTGTGAGTATGAGTATTATAATTCTGTTTCTTAATACCTAAATTAGAAAGCAAATTAGATACAGAAATATTCTGGGAAATAAATTTATGAAGAAGCTTGAGATCTCTTGTTTTTCATCTCAGCAGTAAATCAATATAGTGTTCATTACCTAAACTATTCAATTTTGCAAATTTGTCAAAAACAGACTGAATTCTTATGATATCTGTCCTGTTATGAGAATTTCATATAATTGAACCGTACTCCAAGATGGAAAGAACTAAGGATATAAAAAGTTCAATCTTTGTAAATTCATTAAATGCTTTTCCATATCTGTAAATAGCACCTACAATTTTAAGAGATTTATTCACCATAAAATTAATGTGATTATGAAAAGACCCATTATTGGAAAATATTATTCCTAGATCTCTTTGATGATCATTTGTTATAATTTTAGAATCACCAATATAGTAGGAAAACCTTTAGATTTCAAATTTTCTAGAGTAAGAGACAATGGAGCACTTATCCATATTTATATCTATATAATTATATTCACACCAATTCAAGAAATTATCTATATCACTTTGAAGTAAAAAACAGTCATTAATAAAATAAATATGCCTAAAAATTTTGCAATCATCTGCATAACATAGAAGATGTGAAAATTTAATGCATGTTTTAGATAATCAATGTATACATTAAATAATAAAGGTGCAAAAATACTGCCTTGAGGCACCCCAGTGAAGCAACAATATGGTAATGACAATTTATTATTAAACCTCAGAATCAAACCAATTAATTAATAATTTGGAAAAACCTAACCTACAAAGCTTCTGAAAAGAAAGAAGACTATCACCACCACCACTACCACCACCACCACCACTACTACTACTACTACTACTACTATTACTGCTGCTGCTACTTGTGTTACTGTACTGCTACTTTTCCTCTCTTTACTACTACTATGACTACTACTTTCCCACAGTACCCATATTTCCTATAATAATTCTATACATGTTTGCAAGTCTGAAATTTAGAAAGAATTGGCTATGTGGTTATTTCTTTTGTTTGAATTCCATTCTCTCTCCTCAGCAAACTATTTACACACCATGCATTGAGCAGTCAGAAATGTTTTAAGCAATGGAAACTATCTCTGGTGAACAAAGTGTGGCATGCACTTATAGAAGTTGAACTTTATCCAATCATATTAGCTCTACTTTTATAAAAAATTATTTTCCATCTGTATATACTACAGGTGAGCTGGAACTTTAGGCTCAACAATCAAAAGCAATTTACAGCAGTGATTTTTCTTTTTCTCATGGTAATTTTGTTTTCTTCTTTCTACATCAGTTAGCCAGAATAAAAAGAGAGAGAACAATGAAGACCCTCTTATTTTATAGCCAATAATTTCTGAACATGCGACCAGATCCATACAAACCTAATTAACCACATTTTTAATTGTTATGATTTTTAATTAATCTAATTTCACTATTTATAAAAGAATTAAATTACTAGATCCGTAGTTCTGTTTACTTTCAAATGCCTTTATTTGTGCCTCAAGACAATTCAAGAGGCATAAGTTAGGATATTACAATGCAATCAACATGAATTGTTACAAACAAACTTAGGGAGTGTCAGTGAGTGTCAAGCACATCTGCACCCATACAATTGATTCTGTGCATATGATTTTTAAATATTCAAGTATAAATGTATGGATAAATGAGCAGGTGTTTATGGTTCCAGATGTGCAATGACACAAAATTCACCTGCCCTTCCAGACTTAACACACATAAACCCAACTTCTTATACTTAAATTATTGTTCACAAAATTGTCCAATTACACATGTCCATTTCTCCATTAATTCTTCAAAAATTTTGTTATATCAACTGCAATATTAAACTTTCAGAACACCTCTATTCATGCCTCATGACTATTTGGGAGGCATAAGCTTGAAAGAAACAAGGCAACCCCTTCAGTTGCAGTGGGAATATTGTCCTTGGATTGTCCAATTGTACAAGTCTATTTCACCATTTAAGCATTCCCAGTTCTGTTATAATGTCTTTATATATATATATATATATATATATATATATATATATATATATATATATATATATATATATATATATATATATATATATACCACTTGTAGGGTGGTCACTTTCTCTTATATGTATTTCTAAACTTCTATTAATTTGTTCAGCCTTAACAACCTTCATTTTCTATGATTTATCATCCTGATATTTTATGGTCCTTTGGGCTCTTATAATTTCTAGTCACTAATATATTGATTTATTTAGAATATAAGGTATGCACTACACTAGGCAATGCATGGCTCTAGTTTAACCTTGTTTCAAGACTGTTCAGTTAGCCATGGCTGGCATGTTTTCTTGTCATGGTCCTTGGCATCATTTAGCAATTTGAAATATAATAACTCAATATTGTAATCAATTCCTTTTTCAAAAGTTACTCTATTTTGTGCTGACCAGATGTCAAAGTTAACATAAGTTGCCAATCTAATATTGCCAAAGGAGCCTTTTTTAAAAGCTTTCACCATATCCACCCAGGCCCAGTCTTTATCTGTGGTCTTATGCAGTGTTGTGGTCTTATGCAGCGTTAAGTAGCATAGTTTATTCCAGGTATCACATTCCTGAAGAATGTGGAAAATTGTTTCATTGGTTTTTTTGCACAGTGGCCATACTGTATCCATTTTATACCTTCGCTTGTCGTAGAGGAATGCAGCAGTTGGCAGGTCCTCAATGTTAACTTTAATTATAAAATCTACTAGTTTCACCCCTAGCTTACAGAACTTTGTTAACCTCACAAACCATGTGATCCCTAGCTGTAATCTAGTCTCAGTGATGGGACTGCTGCCCTCAATTAGAGCATGAGTTCCAATAGGAAAGCTTGCCATTGAAAAGAGAATTGGACATTGTTATATTTTGAGTCACAAGAGTGACCTGTTGCTGTAACCAAAGGTTACCCTTTCTGGGGGATGGTCAGTAGGTTTGACCTCATTTATTAGTAGGGGGAATTTCCATGTTTGTATTATCCTGAAAAAGTGTGGTTAAAATATTGTGGGCTTTCTGGATTAAGAAGGTGTTGGTTGAATGGAGTCCCAAGCACATTTTGTGATTTAGGCTTTTGAAGGGAGTTGAGGCCAATCACTGCTGTCCTCACCCCCACCAAAGCCTGATACACTGAGTCTCCATCTTTTTATAAAGGTCTTAGTAGGGAAAAAGCTGTCCAGAAAATAATTGATTTTGGGTAGCACAGCTGTGTTTAATAGTGTGATCTTCCCCAACAAGGAAAGTGGGACCTTGGTTAAGGATATCACTGTGTTCTTAACCATTGTGAAAATATTTTTCTTCAGCTCCCTTCTCATGATGCTACGAGGGGAGGCCAGGCTAAAGCCAAGAAACTTATGTGGGGTGCTTGGAATCACCCCTGGATCTGTTTTCTGGTTCTGATCAACCACATGGCCAATTTTACTTATTAACTTTTAGCTGATTCAGAACCAAATTGGTCCAAGTGTTCCTCCAGTCTACCAACCTTATCCTGTGATGAAAGAAACACAGTCACATCATCTATGTAGGATACATGGTAGACTCTCTCTCAGCAGAAGAATGGCAATTCCCTTAAGGTGTGCCTCAATGCATAACAGAAATGGGTTAAGGTAAGCCATGAAGAGAAGTGCACTCAGTGGTGAGCCCTGTGGTATTGAAACATGGCTGAAATCCTGAAGCCACTCAACTATCCAGTCAGAAAGATTTTTCTAATCTGTAGAAGATTCTCGATCATTTGGAGATATGCCTGGTGCACTTGGAGTTTCCCCAGTATACTGAGTAGCACATTGATCTGCACACAGCCAAAAGCACAGACAAAGTTGAGTTGGACCACAACTGGCCAGAACATTTTATTCCTGCATACATGATCCACTATGAGGTGAAACTGACTGGTGGCTTCTGCAGTTGAGCTTCCCTTCTTTGCAAATTGGAAGACCGACAGTTTATCAATAATGATCTTCCGTATGTCTTCTTTGATGAGGTTTTCAATTGTTTTTACCAGTAGTGGGATCATGAAAATGGGTTGCAAATTCTCCAGCTCACATGGCCCCTGGGGTTTTTTGATGAGGGGAGCATTGCAACAGGGTAAATCCCACTAATTTCCTGGCTGCCATCAACTAGTATATCCATCATCTTCTTAACAATTGGTATTGTGAATAAACTCAGGTGCAGCAGAAGGAATTTGGGATTCTGTGCAGCCCAGGAAGTGTGCCATCAGAAAAGGCTCTAAGTGTTGCCAGGATTCATGCCTAAGTTATTTTGTGTGGTGGGTATTTTGTGTGGTGGGGTATTTGCCATAAAGAATGTTCTAATTTTGTTAACATCATCAGGATTAAATTTCTTAATGTAATGCTGTCTGATCCTAAGCAGCATGGATGCACCAACATATTTGTTGCCATATACCTCAATTGATTTTGGTGCTCTGGATTTTTTGTTTGCTCCAAGGGCCCATTTAAATAACCCCAGGTCCAGAAATGTTGGTGTTCAATGAATTGCCAAGCTCTTTTAATTGACAGATATTCAGCAACTTCCCTCTGTATAAGCCTGTACTTAATTTTGAGTTCAATTATTTGGGGAATATTATGAGCCTCATATGGCATATGTTGTAATTTATATGCAATATGGTCCAGTTCACTAATTAAGCATACTGGATCCCTGGACTTGTGAGTGGAGATATTGATGCTGTCACCAAGGGATTTAGTGAAGAATCTCCAGCCTCTTATTACAGGCAGGAACAACTTAATTCTATTAAAGGCAATGCATGACTCAGATACTAATTTAGTATGTTTGATTTAGTTAGCATGTGAATGGTTCTTTCTAGGGGGTTTGCAAGTTGATCATCATTAAGTACTAATATTTTCATAAGCACAGCATGATGATCTGAAAAGGCCATAGGGCATAACTTTGCCCCATTCCTGGGATCAAATTTGGGGATACATATATCAGGTCGATCAATGAATGGGCCCACTTAGTATAAAAGAAGAAATCACCTTCCTGGAAAAAACATTTACCACTCACAAAGGGTTGGCTAAGACAGCCTGCATATTTGGCCTGAAACTGGTCATATTATCAAGGTTAGGAAAGGGTTGGTTCTCAAGGTACTATTGATATAGAAGGTACAAATAGTAAATTACTATGTTAAATGAGCAACCTTTATCCTGTACTACTGCAATTAGACAATTTAAATTAATCATCAAAATTTTAAAGAAAATGGATGATTTTTTATTTATGATTATAGCTACTCCGCCTGATGCAGTATTAGAAAAGGAGTAGTGTAGGTAACCCATAGTCTGTAATAGATCAATGATTTTGTTATCAGACCAAAGGTATAATTTAGTTTTTCATAAGCATAGTATGTCTGGGTTATGCTGTTTGAACCAATGTATCAGGGCATATGCCCTGTTAGTAGTGATCAAATTCCTTATGTTTAGTGGTGCAATATACATTATTGATGACCTAATATCAACTTGATGATGAATTAGACTAATCTCCAAGTGGGTCCTTTGGGTCAAGCTCTTCCTCTACCATGACCTCAGGAATAGAGCCCCTCTCTGATCCCATGAGAGTAGAAGATGTTTCAATCTCCTCAACTAGAGATATCAGTTCTGGATGACCATTTTCCAATGGGGTGATTTGCAATGGGGAATCTTTCAGGTTGAGGGGTATCAGGCCATTCAGATAGTCTACCTGGGTTGGTGAACTAGTTTGCATCTTGTTTTCCTTAGGTGGGCATTCCTGGTCTACTGCTTCATGTAATTCTATGAGATATCCCACAAATTCTGATTCATCATAGGCTGTAAAAGAGGCAGATGATGGTTTAGGTATCTTAGATCTTTTTGCCTTCCTGCAATTGGGTAGGGTTGTGGTTGGTGTTAGAAGTTTATCTTCTGACTCTTGCGTGGAGTTATTCTTAAGCTGTGTATTCTCAGAATTTTTAGACATGAGTATGTCATTGTCTTGTGTGGCTATCTGTTCTGTTTCTTGCATTCCAGACCTACTATGATGATTTGGTTGTTTTGACTTTACTAATTGAAAGACCCCTGAATTGGATATATTACTGCTCATTATATTATTTTCTTGCAAATTGGAATGAATCATCTGGGTTCCCTCTGGGTTACATCTGTATTCATTTTTGATCAGGGCAGTTTTTCATTAGATGTCCTTTCTGGAAACAGTGGAAATACTGCAGAGAAACACTTCTCAGAATAATCAGTAGTGAGGCCTCTGGTACTCCATCAATCCAGGTACAGCCAATGGAACACACCTTTAGCAAGTAAAATTCTGAATTCTGCAATATTTGTCAAAACTTCAGCTCCAACATTCCGAAGTTGTTTGTAACCAAAAGATGTAATGTTCCCATATGGAGCAAGGATTTGTTGAAGCTCTGATTGTTGAAATTCAACACCACAATTTTTAACCATTCCACTGATACACTTTGATCTATCCAATCCATGGTCATCAAATACCGGCCTGCTAATGTTTTATGCATGTTTTTGAAGGTTTCCTTGGCAAAGGGTTGATGAATTGTATGGCCACATAGTGGTCATTAGAGTGAAATAAAACTTTATATATGGAGGACCATATCCCTTTTGCCTTAAAGAGATGAAACAATGACTGAGTGGGGAATTTATAAAAGGATATGTTATGATCTGTCATGGAGAAAATTAGTGTATTATTTCTGTAAGGTTGGAAAGACCTCATCAACAAGGCAGGTATTGACTGATTAAAGTGGTCATTGATGACCACATAGGATGTTGGAGTATCTTCTATAATTGGTCACTCCTGCTTCTTCTTGATCTGTTTATCTGCTAATTACTAAGATAAGTTACAACAACAACAAAATTCCTTTGTATTAAATATTTTATTTAAAAAAAACATTGTTACAAAGTTATTATTTTTTTATTTTTCCTTACTTTTTTCTATGTTTAATAAACCTAAACACTTTATTTGAACTATAAAGAATGATACAGAACTTTACATATATTTTATGTCATTGAAACACATTAATTAAATACAATAAAATAAATACAATTTGAATTTTTTTATTAAGGAAACTGCCCCTTTTGTTTTTAGTAAATAAACATAGAAGGGTTCAAACACATATACCATAATGTTCTAGTACATATTGAATTAAACATTTTTATGGATTGTTATTATAATAAAGAATAGAAATGAGATAATATCCATCTAAATAGAAATAACTTAACTTTTGATGTTACGAAAAAATCATCTATTACTACTAATTGACAATTCCCAAAGCCAAAACAACTTTTCCACTGAATATATAATGGATCTTATGTTTAATGAAAAAACTGGTTTGACATCAGGCATTGTCAATTAGTAATAATTAATAATTTCTTGGCAAAGGTTAAAAGTTATTTCTATTTACATGAATATTATCTCATTTTTGTTTTTTATTATATATGCATTTATATTGAGACACTTTGATGTGTCTCAAATTGTAAACATATAATGTGGAAAATATCAGTCCATCAATAAAACAAATGTATTTTAAATTCATATTGGTGCATATCTGCATGCAGATACATTTCCTTTATTCTTGTTTAATTTCTCACCCACTCCCCATTGTATGCAATAATTTTCTTAAAATTTACACACATTAGTAATAAGTGTGTATGTGTTCATACTATTATAACTTATTTAAAGTTACAGACTTGGCAGTGAGTTAAGCAATGAGGAAATAAAATATTAATGGAATTGCAAGTAAAGTTAGAGAAGGATTAAATCCATTAGAAGTCAAAAATGCACCTAAGACATACAAAAATATAGATATAAGCTTGAAGGCATTCTTTAATATATTCTCCTTTTTAAGAGAGATTCTGATATTCTACCTCATCTAAAAAAATCTAATTTAAAAATAGGTATTTTTAAATTACCTATCGACATATGTGAGTAATCTGGTGTCAGCTTCTCCATGATCATTGGCAAAGCACAACATCAAAAGAAGAGTTCCATAAACATAAGTGAAGCCATCCATATTTGTTAATTACTATGCTGATCCCAAGAAACATTGAACTGTCACATTTAGAGGATTGCAGAGAAGTCCATGGAGCACAGTGCCTCTATGCTACAGACCACACAACCATTTCAAGAGCCACTACAATATTGCTAGTAAACCCTTGTAACAGTAAACTTTAATGTCTATTTATTTGTAACTAAACTCTTATTATTTATACCCTAGTCCTAATTTTAGTAAATTTTATATGGTTAATTCTGTAAAATCTTCTAGTTTCAATTAATAATTAATTTCAATTTTTTAATGTTTACATGTTAAACTTGAATGATGGAAGGCGTAATTTTAAATAGTTTTAGAAATATTTTGCAGTTTTTTTTCTCTGGCATCTGGAAGGGACACTAGTCAAGAGCCTGAAAATTATAAAAATAATAAACTAAAGTAAGAATAGTAGTGTGTTGTTTTAATTGATTTTTTTTCCTTTTCTTTTACACCCATCATTTCAAGTGAAGATATTTTTTGCTCTCTTTCTTAAAACCTGCTGAGAAAAAAGTATTAAAGGATGACAGGCATTATTATTCTTGTTCAACATTTTATATGAATAGGATTTCTTGAGTGAAGCTCTAAAAATGTGTAAGAAAATTAAATATATTTAATTCTATTTTATAATTTATTTATTTCCATAATGTGAAAAAAAAGTTTTAAGAATAATTGAAAACGTCTGTATTTTGTTTATATATGTATGACATGCATTTACACATGTAATTAAAGCTGTAAATTACAATTTTTTAAATCAATGTAATAAATAACAGATGAAAAAATCAGTCAGCTTTAGGGGTTATTAATATTTCTCCCTGTTTGATTATATGATAGCTAGACTTTAAAAGTTATTATTCAATGGTGGAGGGGTTATAATTTCAAATAAAATTTTATATTTGGTTAAAGGGGGGTACTTGTCACTTTATAAAAGGAATTTGTTATTTTAATTTAGTATATGCTGAAGGTTAATTAAACCGTATTTTCATTTCCATAATTGATTGCTACATATAAGTGTGCTGCAATATTCCTTAAAATATACCTCCACTTCCTGCATAATTCACGGATTTTAGGCAGTATATCCAGAGCCTGCTATACTTTTGTATGTGCCTGATCATCTAATCTCAGAATTAGCATCAGACTATGTTATTCCAATGGGCTGAAGACTCCCAGTCATCCCAAATTCTAGATTATGCACATGTGTCTTATTTGGATTCACCTTCAATTAGAAACAGGAACACACCTGTGGTTGGGAACCACATCCATTCTCAATCATGAATCCTGCCACCAGATCATGATTATTGTCTTTCAACCATCAACAGTTCACAAACAGTGTTGTAGTGCAAAGTTTAAGATACTTCTTAAAGTTAAATCTTCACTTATACATTAGCCATAACCCTAGGTAACCTAAATCTAACCTGCACACAATAGTCCCTTAGTGTTTAAGATTGATTTTTCAAACCCATAATGGACTGATTTCTATTCAGGTACCTTTACCTATGAACCAAATAGGGCACACTATCTTGATTTTTGTAAATTGCTGTCACCTTTAAATATACCTAAGTGAAAACCAGTAGATCATTCTATTTTAAATAGCAAAATATGTGAATTACCCTCTTCATCATTTGTCTTCGATTTAATAAATGTTATTCCATTTAAAAAAAGAGTAGTTCTGAAAAATATTTTGTGTGTGTTTTGTGTATATTCCTGAAATTTTCTTTTTAATACAATATCACATGCCAAGTGAGGCTTTAACTAACTTTTCTGGTGATCTTGACAATACACAAATACCAACTAGTGAATTGCATGCCTGTAAAACAAAGGTAAAGAAATGTTTTATTTGTGTATATACCCAGATGTATTAAATATAACAGTGCTACCAGCACTGGGCTTTGGACTGCTTTCATATGACCTGGAGAACACTGAAGTTCAATCAGGAAAGAAACCCTGAATTTTTTTTTTTGTGTTTGAATGTATACACGTTGAGTTTTTTGTAAATGTGAAATATAACTGTTACCACCTTGAGGAATGTTGTGTAAGTTTTTTTATAGAAGGACCATTTCATGTATAGCCTTAAAGAAAATAGTGTTATGATATAAAAATTTAAAAAAAGTTGGTTCCAACTAGCAATGATGTATATTGTAATAGCAGCAGGTTGCGTGTTAAGATGGTGCATGTATAGGAAAGTGAGACACCAATATTAAATAGTGAAATTGTAAAATAATTTTTATCTATATTCTATTGCAGAAGGAGTGATTGATCCCATCATCATCATACAAAACAGAACAAAGGATCGCCAAAAAAGAATATATATATATATTGTACCCTCCTCCCCCGTCATTCTCTCTCCATAATAATTGATATATACTTAAATTCCGGGTTCTCTCTAGCTCAGTCTTAACAAAATGAATGAAATTAATTTATTAAAATGATTACTACTAGCTCTAAACTTTAAAATATAAATACAGTTATATTATTAAAAATTTATTATTTTCATGAGACATGGAGCGACGACACGGGGAGCGAGACAGACTACATTGAGATATATCCACATGATACTATCCCAATGGCATAAGAACACTATACTAAATAATCAACTTATGGTATTCTTATGACTTTCCAAGCTCTTTTCATTACGATTAAGATAATAATCATATCTTATTATTCTTTGTAATAATAATCTAGCTCAATTAAATAATTTAAGTAAATAAATGAAATAAAATCAAATCAAATAAATCTCAGGTTCATAAATTGCATTTAAACTGATTTAAATTACGGTAGTAAACTATGAGAAGGGAATTTTATGTCATAAATTCACTACGTAACAACTAACAATAATAAATAAGAATAATGATAATAATAGTATAAGGTAATCCTATTTCTTCTTAAATGAAATAAATAAATAAATATTACGTTCGTGGTAGTATTTAATAATCTGACAATCAAAATACGTGTTGTAATATTAGCATATAATTTATTTTAATATTGTGGCAACCAACTTATGACCAATAAACGATATAATTATAATCCTTTAATTTTATCATACAAATAAATTTTCAAAAATTATTATAACACTTTTATGTTTATCTACTTTGTGCAAAATTATATGTCTGTTGCAATTATAAATGTGTATTGCGATATCATGCATTCTATGTGGAGAAATAATAACTAAGACACGAAGCTTACAAATAAATTTACAACATAGTTTATTAATAATTATACAAATAACAATATTTACATTATGTACATCGGATATCCCTACTTTCCTGTTACAAAATTACTTTACTAGTTTATCTCTTAACATTAAATTTCTACTTATTTTATTTTTAACTCTTATACAGTATTATTATTATTAGATATCTGATTTTAGTTTAGCTTGTTACAAAAATGTATCTATCAATAATTATCATTAATACTTTATATCTCTATTAATTTTAAAATTATATTTTTACAAAAATTTTTACCTTCGTAGTAAAAATTATACAAAATCATAAAATTCTATTTTATATTATTATTCGTATGGAATCCTAAAGATTCAAACCCTTCTTGACATTTTGATGTTCCGTTTTATTATTGACTATACAATAATTATTAATCCAATACTTATCCAAGCCTTTGCTTCGTATGGTAATTACAATCATTAACATACCATGCACAAATACATATATCTGTTACACATTATTGAATCATTTTTCAACCAACATGCAATCTCTATTTTTAAATATCATATAAAATATTAAAATTTTATTATTACTTTAAAAACTTTGTTTAGATTTTTCCTTTAAAATCTTATATTCATTTCAGAATTACTTTTTAAAACTATATCATATGATTCTTCATCTCTTTATGACATTTATACTTTCACTTTTAAAATAACAATTCTAACTCATTCTAGTAAATAAACTATTCTTACATAACGACAACCTAGCCTCATTTCTATTTTATGTATCATTTCTATAAAAATATCTTTCTGACGATGTATATTCATGAAACAAGGATAGCGAAAATAGATGCGTAGGATCAAAACAACTAGAATATTATCCGTCATAAAACTTGACAATGATGGCACAGTGAATTTAAAGAACACCATAGAGGAGTGACCTTTATCTGTCTATCCACCTCTACTATAGGAGTGATGCTAAAGCTATTCCTTCAGCTTTATAAAACATCAAAAAGTTTCAAAAATACGTAAAAAACACTGTCCAAAATATATGTGTTCAGTGATAGGACTTAGTTAGCTATACTGAAATCACACAAAATACTATGATCCAAATATTTGATTTTTCTTATTTCTTGGCAAAAAACATCATCTTGGTTTCCTCTACACCAGTACTACCAAGTCACTATCCGATTTTATTTCTCTAGATTTATCTATGCAGTACATCGACAAATTTCTGTCTACATTTCTAACAATAATAAAATTCATTTTTAGTTCAAACTATACAGCTATTCTTAAGAAAATCTTTTACTACTTATCTCGTATATTTATAATATACCAACTATTTTAAAATTATCTGAAGATTTTGCAACATAAAAGTTCAAAAGAATCACATAATTATTATGATACTTATTATTAATTATATTTTTAAAACAACTTATTGCATGCACATTTAAAATTACTACTATCTCAAATATATGTTTTAATGTTGGATAAAATGTGTACTTATAATTTAAAAACTTTCATACATCATTCTTCATTAATAGATGACCTAAAAAAAAATACATTATGCATTATCAATAATATCACAATTACCAAAACGATCTCTATCTTCTTGATCGTATTCTGAAGGCTTCACCATTCCATTACTTCTTGTAGATATTTAAAACTTCCATACATACATTTTATTTTTATAATAATATTTCTATCATTCTATTAAGCTATTATATTTAAAATCTCATTATTCTTAAATTCATGTTTATATGTTTCCCTAAGCTAATATAGAATTTTTATATTTTAAATACAATCAAATAAAAATATTAAATTATATTTACGATACTGCTTTGTCGAACTTGCTTGAAAATTGTTCATAGTAAAGCTAAAAAAAAATATATACTTTATTTTTTCTTCAGTCACTTAATGTTCTATAAAAAAAATAACTCTGTTTAATAATCTTCATCGACGATGATCCTTAGTTTTCTCAATATTTTATACACTTATTAATTCTTGATATCTCCTTCAACATAGTCTGCTAGCTTTTTCCCGCGCGTCTGGTTTCCCCCGATGCATCTTGTAGATATTTTATTTTTTAAATCTTCAATAAATTTCTGGTTTCCATGGATCCATTTTTATTTAGTCATTTAATTTTATATTTCTTTGATCAAGCATTTTTCTTCATTGAATACTTTATAATAATTTTTCTAATATGATAAAGTTTTAGGCACCTTGCCATAAAATACTTATATCACTTTCATATTAGTCTTTAACTTTCCTTTATTTCACAATTCTGGAACTATAGTTTTAATAATGTTTTCTTTACAAAATAAACATTCTTTCTCCATTATTATTTTTCTTGGTACTAGAACGCATATTAAAATTTTGTTCATAGAGAAGTATAACTTAGTTTTAAGATAGCTCTGTAAATTTATCGTCATAAATTGTTCTTGACGACCAGCAGCTTCTTTTTCAGATTTTCACATATCGTCCCAATTGTATTCCTTTCAGTTATAAGATTAAGTTTCAGGTTGAGCACAACTAAAGTGGCATTAAGATACTTTCCCATTATTTTTCTTTCAGCAATCACTTTAAATATTTTTTCTTGTACTTCCATGTTACTGTAGGCTTTCTGGTTAAATTTGAATAAAATTTCCTGGTAAGATAAACTTAAAATTAGCAATTCATATCTCTGTAGTCAAAAATATATTATATGTTACAGAATAACTTTTAGAATAAATCCGAAATTATAAATTTATATTACTGTTCAGCTACGATGTTATCAGCCATAAAAATTTGTTACTTTCTCTTTCACTTACACATTACTTCTCCCGCTCTGTATAATTCTTAGATTTTTGTCTGTTAATTTTACATCCTTTGATTGGTTAATATTTATTTTAGCGCGAACAATTTATTCATTTTATTTTGATAACAGAATGGATGTTTTAAAATTAAGAATTGATGACGTAATGTCTGGAATATTTATACCAATATTTTTAAATTCAATTATAGTTTTATATAAAAAAAATCATCTAAGTTTTAAAATAATTATTAAAACAATATTTAATATTTTTAACTTTCACTTTAAAGATCGATGGCAATTATATCTAGTTTTAAATTCACACAGTTTATTATTATTTTAACAAGAGTGTGTGTGAAGGCATATAATATACGGTCACGTGTTTACTAACTTTTATCAAAATGATTTTTTATTTACGTCTTGGTTTAAATTACCAAAACTGATATATTTTATAAAAAATTTAGAAAATAATTTTAAAATGTAGAACTAAATATAACTCTCACCATCCCACAGTTTATTAATAAATTATACTCTATTAAATTTGATTATTAAATACAATTATAACATTACATTTCATTTATTTAATTTATTAGTTTTTAAATATTATACTAAATAATTGATATACTTTTAACTATCTATAGCTGTATTATTTTATATGGCCAGCTTTCACAACCATAAGCAATGATATGATTAAGCTTTATTTAACTGTTTTCTTTTAAAATAATTTATTACACTGTTACCTACCAGGTATTTTTAGCTTTAAATTGTATTATAAAATCTACTTATCCCATTATTATTTATATATCTTACAAATATAACTTAAAATTTAAAATTTTTTAATAATTGACCTTTCTACCCTACCTATGACCTACAGACAAGGGCACATAACTTCCCCCTTCGAATAAAAAATTTTAAATTAAATATCCAGTTTAATACCTACTTTATTCATTAATACTCTTCATTTACTTATCTGCTACAACCAAATTCTATCCTATACTACTTAATACAATAAATACACTGTTTGTTATACAATTCTATATAGCATCTTGACATTAAATTCATATTTTGAATTCTTAATACTTATAAAATTTTTTCTACACTTCTGATGGGTATGGGATTAGACTTCTAGCTTAACTTTTTCTCACTTGTTTTTACATTAGGTTTCTTTAAAATAGTGGTGATACCACTAGTAGAGGGTTGGCTATTTTGCAACTCTACCCTACTTCTATTTTTATCAAACCTAACCACTTTCTTCGCATACGGATATACCCTATTTCTTTCACTAGAATTATATCTTCTTTTAAATCCTATCTGATGCCTTTGATTATTATAGTTAACATTAATATTAGACAATGGATAGTTATTCCTGTCTCTATTAGTTTTAAACCTATTATCTATAGATGTCTCAGCATTTTCTAATGCATCTAATACTTCTGACACCTCTTCTATAGAATAACGGTCCGCTGCAATTAACAGTTGCTCCACATTTCTGGGCAAATTATGACGTATTATCCTTACTATCTGTCCCTCAGATAGTGGACATGCTGTTAGTGTTTTTAAACGAATAGCCTGACTCCTGAAGAAACTAGTATAGCTACCTTTATTCGGTTGATATTTTTCCTGAGTTATCTGGAATCTGATGCTGTCCTGTTTGTCAGCGTTCCAGAAACTACATGTTATTAAACATTTGAAGTCACCATATGTATTTGGCTTTTCGAAAAGTGAATGCCACCAATCTTTGGCAGTACCACCTAAGTGATTACTACAGATGGCCAACTTCTCTCTTTCTGTTAAAGCACATATTGAAAATAGTTCATCTAAACTATTTAGAAATTCATATGGATTTTCAGTATGGTCACCTCTAAATGGTTTTATCCGCATAAAGCGTAATGCCATAGAGTTATTTGTTCCTCCCTCACAATTAGTATTTCCTTTAATTATTCGGCTATCTATTTCTTTATCATTATTAGATTCTGGTTGGCTATCCTCCTCTTTTCTTAAATATTCTATTTTATCTCTGGGAAAGGGGCTTTTAAATTCGTCATCTTTACTATGTGATACGTTTATTTTACCTAATACCAATGTTTGATTGCTAAGGGATTTTATCTCTTCTATGTGTTCGTATACCTGTTGAAATTTTCCTTCCAAATTTACTTGTCCAATTACTTGATCTAGGTACATCTTTTGTTCTTGTCTAAATCTATCTAAGTTTTGGTCTATAGCTTCTTTATACTCATTGCTATTTTTCTCTACTTGCATTACTTGTTCTTTTACGTCTTTTTGGAAGCGCTTTAAATTTTCACCTATTTTGGACCTGTACTTCTGATCATCTTCCTTTCTAATATTAAAATCTTCTAATTTTCCCATTAAACCTTCTTCTATTTCTTCCTTTATATCTTTCCTATTTTGTACTGCTAAGTCATTAAATTTATCCACTAACTCTCTCTCCATTTCATCTTTCATCCTTATTTTACTCTGCATTATTTCTTCCTTTATTTCATATATTTCATTCTTAATATCCAATTGATTATTGTCAAACTCCTGTTTTAACTGGCTATTATTGGTCTGACATTGAATACTAGAATCCTCTATTTGTTTGTTTATACCTTTTATAGTAATTTCAGAAAATTCTATAAACTTAGTCTTGAGCAATTCTTGGTTATTACAGTCTATTTGCTCTATCTCATCTCTTAAAGAACTAATAACCTTTTCATTATTGTCTAATCTTGATTCCAAGCCATTAAATTTATTATGTGTTTCCTCCTTAAAGTCTTCCATAGTTTTACACGTATCATTGAGTTTTGTATTCATACTGTCAATACATGCTTTGATCTCATTACTATTTTTACTCATAGTTTCATTGAGATATTCAAATTTTATATTACACTCTTCCCTATTTTTATCTATGTTTTCATTGAGATATTCAAATTTTATGTTCATCTCTTCTTTATTTTTATTTATATTCTCATTAATCTCTTCTCTATTTCTGCTTATATTCTCTTTAATCTCTTCTTTAATCTCTTCTCTATTTCTTCTATTATCTTCTTTGAATCTCTTTCATCATCAGTGCTATTTGAGACATTAAGAAGTGATCTACATCCCTTTTATGTGAGACTACCTCTTCTTCCTCTATTTTTAATTCCCTAATCTTTTCTTCTCCTATTATTTCTTCCTCTGCAATTTGTACAATATCTGTAACTGCTTCTATATTCATGGTCTCTTCTACTTCTCTTTCCTCCTCACAACTACTATCCACAATGAACTCAGATATTTTATCTACTGAACTGTTATCCTGATTATCCATTTTTCTTTATAATACTTTTCCTCAAAATTTATATTGCAATAATATTTTATTATTAACTTTTCATAAAATAGTTCTCTTACCAGTTCTTTTATCTCCTCTAACCATCACCCACAATAAATATAGACAATACCTTCTACATCCCCTATACTATCTAACTAATTATAACAATAACAATTAAAATTATACGTGTCACAACGTTATTTCCCACATGCATGATTCACAAATACTTTGCACAAACTAAAACACTTTCAAATATATTTTTCAATAATACTTCAATAATTGACATGGTCATATTAAATATCAATGATCGTTAGCCACATATGCATATTTTAAAATTTTGTTTGTCAATTGATCCACAACAGTATAGTGCGTTTTTAAACAATCAGATTATCTACCACATAAAATTAAAATTATTTTAATAATAAATATTATTTCTATATTCAAATATGAAATTATCTACTTTTGTACAATGTCTGTTGACAATCTCCGATTTACATGAACAAATTCAAATACCAAATTATATAATTCCACTACACATCGTGCAGTCTCATTGGAAAAGCAACATTTAACTTTGTTAGTTGAATCTAACCTATCGATTGTAGTTCCAACTACATATCGTGCAACACGTTGGGCGAGCACAATCTGTACCCTCCTCCCCCGTCGCCTCTCTCCATAAATAATCTATAATAATGTTTAAAATATATTCCGGGTTCTCTCTCTAGCTCAGTCTTAACAAAATGAATGAAATTAATTTATTAAAAATGATTACTACTAGCTCTAAACTTTAAAATATAAATACAGTTATATTATTAAAAATTTATTATTTTCATGAGACATGGAGCGACGACACGGGGAGCGAGACAGACTACATTGAGATATATCCACATGATACTATCCCAATGGCATAAGAACACTATACTAAATAATCAACTTATGGTATTCTTATGACTTTCCAAGCTCTTTTCATTACGATTAAGATAATAATCATATCTTATTATTCTTTGTAATAATAATCTAGCTCAATTAAATAATTTAAGTAAATAAATGAAATAAAATCAAATCAAATAAATCTCAGGTTCATAAATTGCATTTAAACTGATTTAAATTACGGTAGTAAACTATGAGAAGGGAATTTTATGTCATAAATTCACTACGTAACAACTAACAATAATAAATAAGAATAATGATAATAATAGTATAATGTAATCCTATTTCTTCTTAAATGAAATAAATAAATAAATATTACGTTCGTGGTAGTATTTAATAATCTGACAATCAAAATACGTGTTGTAATATTAGCATATAATTTATTTTAATATTGTGGCAACCAACTTATGACCAATAAACGATATAATTATAATCCTTTAATTTTATCATACAAATAAATTTTCAAAAATTATTATAACACTTTTATGTTTATCTACTTTGTGCAAAATTATATGTCTGTTGCAATTATAAATGTGTATTGCGATATCATGCATTCTATGTGGAGAAATAATAACTAAGACACGAAGCTTACAAATAAATTTACAACATAGTTTATTAATAATTATACAAATAACAATATTTACATTATGTACATCGGATATCCCTACTTTCCTGTTACAAAATTACTTTACTAGTTTATCTCTTAACATTAAATTTCTACTTATTTTATTTTTAACTCTTATACAGTATTATTATTATTAGATATCTGATTTTAGTTTAGCTTGTTACAAAAATGTATCTATCAATAATTATCATTAATACTTTATATCTCTATTAATTTTAAAATTATATTTTTACAAAATTTTTTACCTTCGTAGTAAAAATTATACAAAATCATAAAATTCTATTTTATATTATTATTCGTATGGAATCCTAAAGATTCAAACCCTTCTTGACATTTTGATGTTCCGTTTTATTATTGACTATACAATAATTATTAATCCAATACTTATCCAAGCCTTTGCTTCGTATGGTAATTACAATCATTAACATACCATGCACAAATACATATATCTGTTACACATTATTGAATCATTTTTCAACCAACATGCAATCTCTATTTTTAAATATCATATAAAATATTAAAATTTTATTATTACTTTAAAAACTTTGTTTAGATTTTTCCTTTAAAATCTTATATTCATTTCAGAATTACTTTTTAAAACTATATCATATGATTCTTCATCTCTTTATGACATTTATACTTTCACTTTTAAAATAACAATTCTAACTCATTCTAGTAAATAAACTATTCTTACATAACGACAACCTAGCCTCATTTCTATTTTATGTATCATTTCTATAAAAATATCTTTCTGACGATGTATATTCATGAAACAAGGATAGCGAAAATAGATGCGCAGGATCAAAACAACTAGAATATTATCCGTCATAAAACTTGACAATGATGGCACAGTGAATTTAAAGAACACCATAGAGGAGTGACCTTTATCTGTCTATCCACCTCTACTATAGGAGTGATGCTAAAGCTATTCCTTCAGCTTTATAAAACATCAAAAAGTTTCAAAAATACGTAAAAAAACACTGTCCAAAATATATGTGTTCAGTGATAGGACTTAGTTAGCTATACTGAAATCACACAAAATACTATGATCCAAATATTTGATTTTTCTTATTTCTTGGCAAAAAACATCATCTTGGTTTCCTCTACACCAGTACTACCAAGTCACTATCCGATTTTATTTCTCTAGATTTATCTATGCAGTACATCGACAAATTTCTGTCTACATTTCTAACAATAATAAAATTCATTTTTAGTTCAAACTATACAGCTATTCTTAAGAAAATCTTTCCCCTTTTTAAAAATCTTTTACTACTTATCTCGTATATTTATAATATACCAACTATTTTAAAATTATCTGAAGATTTTGCAACATAAAAGTTCAAAAGAATCACATAATTATTATGATACTTATTATTAATTATATTTTTAAAACAACTTATTGCATGCACATTTAAAATTACTACTATCTCAAATATATGTTTTAATGTTGGATAAAATGTGTACTTATAATTTAAAAACTTTCATACATCATTCTTCATTAATAGATGACCTAAAAAAAAATACATTATGCATTATCAATAATATCACAATTACCAAAACGATCTCTATCTTCTTGATCGTATTCTGAAGGCTTCACCATTCCATTACTTCTTGTAGATATTTAAAACTTCCATACATACATTTTATTTTTATAATAATATTTCTATCATTCTATTAAGCTATTATATTTAAAATCTCATTATTCTTAAATTCATGTTTATATGTTTCCCTAAGCTAATATAGAATTTTTATATTTTAAATACAATCAAATAAAATATTTAAATTATATTTACGATACTGCTTTGTCGAACTTGCTTGAAAATTGTTCATAGTAAAGCTAAAAAAAAATATATACTTTATTTTTTCTTCAGTCACTTAATGTTCTATAAAAAAAATAACTCTGTTTAATAATCTTCATCGACGATGATCCTTAGTTTTCTCAATATTTTATACACTTATTAATTCTTGATATCTCCTTTAACATAGTCTGCTAGCTTTTTCCCGCACGTCTGGTTTCCCCCGATGCATCTTGTAGATCTTTTATTTTAAATCTTCAATAAATTTCTGTTTCCATGGATCCATTTTTATTCAGTTGAGCAATTTAATTTTAACATTTTAAATCAAGCATTTTCTTCATTGAATACTTTATAATATTTTTTTCTAATACGATAAAGTTTTAGGCACCTTGCCATAAAATACTTATAGCACTTTAATCTTTTTCTTTAACTTTTCCTTTATTTCACAATTCTGGAACTATATCTTTTAATAATGTTTTCTTTACAAAATAAACATTCTTTCTCCACCGTTATTTTTCTTGATACTAGAACGCATATTAAAATTTTGTTCATAGAGAAGTATAACTTAGTTTTAAAATAGCTCTGTAAATTTATCGTCATAAATTGTTCTTGACGATCAGCAGCTTCTTTTTCAGATTTTCACATATCGTCCCAATTGTATTCCTTTCAGTTATAAGATTAAGTTTCAGGTTGAGCACAACTAAAGTCTGTATTAAGATACTTTCCCATTATTTTTCTTTCAGCAATCACTTTAAATATTTTTTCTTGTACTTCCATGTTACTGTAGGCTTTCTGGTTAAATTTGAATAAAATTTCCTGGTAAGATAAACTTAAAAATTAGCAATCCATATCTCTGTAGTCAAAAATATATTATATGTTACAGAATAACTTTTAGAATAAATCCGAAATTATAAATTTATATTACTGTTCAGCTACGATGTTATCAGCCATAAAAATTTGTTACTTTCTCTTTCACTTACACATTACTTCTCCCGCTCTGTATAATTCTTAGATTTTTGTCTGTTAATTTTACATCCTTTGATTGGTTAATATTTATTTTAGCGCGAACAATTTATTCATTTTATTTTGATAACAGAATGGATGTTTTAAAATTAAGAATTGATGACGTAATGTCTGGAATATTTATACCAATATTTTTAAATTCAATTATAGTTTTATATAAAAAAAATCATCTAAGTTTTAAAATAATTATTAAAACAATATTTAATATTTTTTAACTTTCACTTTAAAGATCGATGGCAATTATATCTAGTTTTAAATTCACACAGTTTATTATTATTTTAACAAGAGTGTGTGTGAAGGCATATAATATACGGTCACGTGTCTACTAACTTTTATCAAAATGATTTTTTATTTACGTCTTGGTTTAAATTACCAAAACTGATATATTTTATAAAAAATTTAGAAAATAATTTTAAAATGTAGAACTAAATATAATTCTCACCATCCCACAGTTTATTAATAAATTATACTCTATTAAATTTGATTATTAAATACAATTATAACATTACATTTCATTTATTTAATTTATTAGTTTTTAAATATTATACTAAATAATTGATATACTTTTAACTATCTATAGCTGTATTATTTTATATGGCCAGCTTTCACAACCATAAGCAATGATATGATTAAGCTTTATTTAACTGTTTTCTTTTAAAATAATTTATTACACTGTTACCTACCAGGTATTTTCAGCTTTAAATTGTATTATAAAATCTACTTATCCCATTATTATTTATATCTCTTACAAATATAACTTAAAATTTAAAATTTTTTAATAATTGACCTTTCTACCCTACCTATGACCTACAGACAAGGGCATAATATATATATATATATTGCACCCCAGCATAAGAGGAGGTGGTCATGTGATGTATATTGTACCCTCACTAACTGGAAATATAATGATAAGCAAAATATGACTAGCTCAGATAAAATGATTATGCTTGGCTAAAATACATATAATCAATAGCAAAGATATCCTATGATATTGTCTACTATTAAACTAGCTCTAACTGATTAAGAAATAATAAATGGTTCAATTTTATAAAATTAAAAAAATAAAATATTAATAAATCATGAGACAATGAAGTGAAGTACAAGCAGTAAAGAATTACATTGAGTCACAAGCAGTAAAGAATTACATTGAGTCAATACCCCACAGGATTATGTGCTAGTATGAGATAGTGATCATGTGATGTTTAGTAGGATACCACCTCAATGGCATAAGCATACTACCCCCCTTATTATTTCAAATAATAAATTCATAGCATTCTTACGACTTTAAAATAATAATAATTTAATATAATGCTACTAATTAAATCCTAATCTCTTTATTGAAATAAACAATATAACTATAATTATCTCAGGTTCTTTAAAATAACTAATCAATTTATAATTTTTTATAGTCAAGTATGATAAAGGATTTTGTATCACCCTCAACTATACCTAGCTAATAATAACAACAACAACAATAATAATAATCTTCAATGAATAATTATCAATCTTATCTACTGTTCAATGTTGTGGTAATTATCAATAATAATAACAACAATAAGTAATATAATATAATCTTTTCATTCTCATGTGGCATCTTAAATAGAATATGTGGTATAATATGATAATCTGAAAATATGTGGCAAAAATAACGTTATAATTCTATGCAATAAATTATATAATTAATTATGACCATAATAATAATAATAATAATAATAATAACAACAACAACAATAATAATAATAATAATAATAATAATAATGTAAAATGAAATTTCTCAAATATATTATATTCTGAAGCATTGTAATTTCTTAAGTAAATAATTATATTCGTAATGTACAAATATTATGTTTCTTTTGGTATCCGGTGATCATGTATTTGTAATGGTGAATAATCAACATAACACAAAGCTTTATAAACAACTTTAACAAAATCTATTATTATAGACTTTAAAAAAAAAACTATATACAGTATTTACAGTTATATTTTAAATAAATTACATACTTTGTCATTAAAAAAAATAATAATAAAATCAACAAGTAAATAAGCCTTTACTCCGACTTATAAACTTTTGCACATTTATTTAAAATAATAATAATAATACTAATTACAAATACACATATAGTTGAATATAATATCTATTAATTGACATGTTTTAAATGTATCTATATGATTTTTTCACGTGTTATAGCATCAGCTCGGAAGCAAATCTGCTAACCCGGGACAGCTGCTTGTAAAGCTGCTGTCGCTGACCTCTCGACCACCAATGCTTGACTTAAATGTATAGTTTTCGCAAGTATACATAAAAATATGAAAATATAAAACTACTGAAGTAACATTCACTGCAAAATATATTCATAAATTTTACAATAAATTAATCAAACTTCTACTATGATAGTGCTGATGTTATTCAAAATATTTATCTTGGTTCGTTAAATAAATAAATTGACTTGAATAAAATAATATGATTGACATTTTTTATATATCTTGCTTGGCACTACTCTAATAAAAATCCCTATGTATGTGTTTTATGTGTGTTTTAAAACATAAAATAATATTCACAAAATATAAGTACTCATTCTATTTTATGTTGTTTCTTATGGATGTTCTACTCTTTAAAAATATGCATTACCATGTATAATCAAAATAGTAAAAAAAAAAATTTATTATCTCTTATATATATACTTGTCAGGTAATAAACGATTTATATCTGATGAATGGACTGATGTTGATAAATAGATAGGTATTCATACAAAGAAGTGAGAGTTAGTTGCAAGTTTTTAAATGATTCTTTGGAAATTTAATTTATGAATTATTTTGGTAATATTTCTAAACATGAGCGCCTACACTTTTATTTGGCATAACTGAAATAAAAAAAAACTTTTCAGTGCATTTGTATGAATAAAAGTGTTTTTTTAGTTTCTTTTTTAATTTATATTTTCATACTCCAAATATTGTATTCTAATAATAATAATAATATCATAAATCAAAATAATTGGATTCCATATATAAGTAGACGTCCTTGTAATAAATTGATATTAAAAAGTGAGTATTCAAAACTGTTGTGTGATTTTTAATATCAGTTTATGAAGCCTTCACTTAAAAGTGCATAAAATATTGATTACTATGTGTTTTAACTTTTTTTTTTTGGTTTAATAAAAGTTTATAAATATTTTATAATTTAATAAAGGTAAAGAATATGTTATGGAAATAATTAATATTTTTTCATCTTCATATCTTGTTACTTGAGTTTGTCACAGGCATATAAAAAAATAAATATAATACACAAAATTATATGAATTTATATATTGTTATCAAATATAATATTTTTAATACAACTAAGCAAAATGTGTGTGTGTATTGGAACGTTTTTCATGTTTTTGCTAGATTCTGTTAGGCCTTCTTTTACACACTATAAAGTGAAAGTTAATCAAGCTATAGAGAAAGAAATATCTTGTTCTTATTGCAAAAAACATAGCTATATTTCCTGATTAACTGGACTACTAATTATTGTGACCAGAATTGCCGACAAAGTTAGTTTTAATTTATAAGTGGGCACCATAGTCAATAGACTCCAAATTTCCCAGTATCCCATAGTTATGACACAAGCAACTAAAAGCTTGAGGTTATGATTTCCCATAATTTTAATTATTTTTTAGAGAATATTATTTCCAGAGTTTAGTCAATAACTATTAAATAGAATGGCAAAGGTAATTTCTTTAATTAAATATTAATTAACTAACATTCATGACATCAAATATTCAAATTAAGAATGTACAAAAAGAGTGCTAAATTAATACTAAATATTTTATTAAAATCTATTTAAAATATTTATGCACAAGTTAGTAAAGAAAAAATTGGAAAAGAAAACACACACTAATCCAAATATTATTAATCAGATGAAAAGTTTTTGTTCCAATTCAATTCTTCTAGCTAGTTCTTTTAAACATTGAAAAGTAGTCACTATCGGTATGATCATTCATGGTTAATGTTAATTGAACAATAATTAAATTCACAAATTGGGAGTAAATAATGTTAACATACTGGTAAGTTTGTGTAGATTCATGGAATTCTGAGCTCATTGAAATTTAATTGATCTTTCCTGCTGGGATCTTCACTTTTCTGGTCCATTCCATAGCTGGAGCAAGAAGCTCAATTGCGATGATCTTTTCATTATGAAAGATGGTGCTCACAAAACTTCATTTCCATTCTTGTATGATGACTTCATTCAGCAAGTGTGTAGTGTCTTTGTGCAGATGCATTTTACTGCAACAAGTCACCCTTCATAGAAACCTTCAACTCTAAAAACACATAACTAGAAGATAAATGAAAAGAACCAGATTGAAGTTGTTCTCTTCTTTTTAACAATACTTAAAACAGAAGAAAACGGAAAATACCTTTTTCTTTTTCGTTTTTTATGTTGTACTAATCCTTCGAAATCAAATAAAATGTTATAAAAACATTTATAAACAACAAAACATAACACTTATATTAATTATATAAAAAGCCTTTTTCGGCAAATTTATTTTTTGCCCTTTTCAAACATGTCTTCCAAAAATACTACGACTACATATACATAGCGACATCTATGTTAATACATGATAAGTAAAAAACAAAAGACAAAAGAATAAAAGAAATATACAATTAGTATAAACAATTCATATAGAACAGCTGAAACTGAATTGGATAGCCTATATTATCATATAACCCATACAACTCTACTATAATTTAAATCTTCATTTCGTAAAATGCATTCCAAACAATTATCCACATCAGCTATCTATCCATTCTTTTTTCATCAACCATTTATTATTCATTCCAATAGACGCCTTATATATATTCATACAATTAGTTTTTTTATACATAATATAATTTGTTTGAAACAAATTATATTATGTATAATAAAACTAATTGTATGAATATATATAAGGCGTCTATTGGAATGAATAATAAATGGTTGATGAAAAAAGAATGGATAGATAGCTGATGTGGATAATTGTTTGGAATGCATTTTACGAAATGAAGATTTAAATTATAGTAGAGTTGTATGGGTTATATGATAATATAGGCTATCCAATTCAGTTTCAGCTGTTCTATATGAATTGTTTATACTAATTGTATATTTCTTTTATTCTTTTGTCTTTTGTTTTTTACTTATCATGTATTAACATAGATGTCGCTATGTATATGTAGTCGTAGTATTTTTGGAAGACATGTTTGAAAAGGGCAAAAAATAAATTTGCCGAAAAAGGCTTTTTATATAATTAATATAAGTGTTATGTTTTGTTGTTTATAAATGTTTTTATAACATTTTATTTGATCTCTTCTTTTTATACCTCAATCCAGTTTTGAAACTTCTGCACATGTGATTATTATCATGATGCTTAGGTTTATAATCTTATACATTCATTTTTAACTTTCTGTAACAAAGTTCTTTTTTTTAAGTAAATCATTCTGCCATCTTTAATCAATATTCTAGAGGTTTTCTTGGTCGTAATTTCTGCACCTTTGGAATTTTTTTTGTTTATCTGGATTAGTAATCTGCACACCTTTCTTTTATTCTTTTCAATTTCAACTTTTAATAAACTATGGATAAATAATTTGAACCAAGAAAATCAACTCTCATTGTATGTTTAAAAAAAAAATTGCACAAACTAAAAAAAAATTAAAACTGCATGAATTTAAAAGATCTTTAAAGTTACCTTTCTAGTTCTTTAAATATACTCATATGTCAATATATTTACATCATCTATTTGTGTATATATATATATATATATATATGTATACACATTGTAATGGTAAGATTACGTATGCCTTGTTAACATGTTGCAAAGTTCCACCACCACATTCGAATGGCAGCATAACAGGTGGGTTCAGGGCCTGTGATACCATATTCGAATATAGTAAATTTATTCACAACAAAACCTACATGACAATGCATCTATCATAACAATAGCACTATTTTCTAGATCTGGTGGTCAGGTAAACAAGAGACTCTAATTAATGATTTAACCTTACGGACTACTACTATATTCTACTATTCATTGATATGAGAGATATTAATTATTATTTAAAATTAAGCAGACACAGACATGGATATAGATAATTTATATTTAATTGTGGTTAATTTTACATTAGCAATATATTACGCTACCTGGATATCAATATTAATTATACTCCATGCCTCATGTTTAAGTAACAAAGGTTACGAGACACAGTACGAGATTTTAAAGAGGAGCGCATTTGTTTTCAAAGCTATCATCCTATTTACTTTATCACTAATATTTTATTATAAATAATTTAATTATAGATTAACATATGTGGAGGAGTGGAGCGAGACCCAGCATAAATTTTATAATAATTATTAAAGTGACCTGCAGTAGTATGGATATTGCCGAGCTATAAGAGAATCGGCTTTCAAAAAGGATAATCGCAGAAGAAATGTGAGAGGCTGGTGGGGCAATCAAACATCAGATTGGAGCCCTGTAGGTCTGTCATGAGTGCAGTGTCGGTATGGGGTCTTTGCCTATCCATTCCCGACTGCGTGACAAGGTTCCTGTGCTATTATATATTTTTGTATGCTCCTTAAGTGTGAGAGCAACATGTTGACAATACCTCTATTACATTTCTGCGATATAAAAATTCATGTATCAATAACTAGCGCAGTTCAAAACTCTAATGCAAACACATTTATTTATACAAATCTATTCCCAATTTCCACCCGACTAGCATTTAATTTACTATCATAAACCCCCCCCCCTTTTCTTAACATTAAGGCCATATTTAAGATTTAATTAACTTAGCATGGATGATAACTCATCAACAAATACATTAATTAATAATATAAGTCTCATATTTATAAATATATTAAAGTAGTATATGATTCCCGAGCTGAAATCTATTAACTGTTATGATTTATTATTATGATATTAAACTCACAGAAGAGGGCAACCCTTCCACGAATTATATAAAAATATCAGCTCGGAAACCATGTGGGCATGAAATATAATCTTAGCAAATACAATAAAATTGGATACCCAAGTAGAATAATAATAGATAGAATAATTTACTAGGTTCATTATAAATAAGATTATTACAGAAAATAGATTTAATTTCAGGATTACATAATAGTGGAAACAAAATGAAAGTAATATTTTAGAGATTCAGAGTTCAAAGAGAGTTCCAAACGAAATTTAATCTTGGGCATCATGTTACCTTTAGTTATTCCAGTGTGCACACTGTTTGGAGAGTCCGAGTTTCCAGGTTCAATGGCAGTTACATTTAGGAGAAGATTTTCAATGGAAGCAGCAGAATTGTAGGTTTATTACATTTTGTGGGATTTTATTATTGTATAGCCATCAGTCCGGAAGAGCGTAGCATGGCGCCTACTCTTGGCACATTGCTTGATATAGATTCTGGATTGCGAGAAATATAATTGGGCTTAACATTTTTTGTTTTAACTTTTCATGATTCAAAAAAAAAAACAATAATAAGTTGTGGCTTTTATTCTCTATTTCCTTATCTCAGAGATCCATCAAGCAATACGTCATCCAGGCAATACGTCATCCATGCAGCTGTCTCTCAGGTTTGTGCCATACATCCCTTTAGGTCACGGATGCAATAGTCATACAGGTTGGAATTTCAATCTGATCACTTTTACATTTGACCTTTTACATTTATAAAAGTTATTTTTAACAAATCTTTTTTTCTTTGTTTCCGTATGTTTAAAATACCTTTTTAGCCCTGTCATCTTTTCCCCTCTCCCGTTATGACTTGCCTTTAATTAGCAGGGGAATTTTAAAACATTTTTTTATATCAATTGAGAATTAGTTATTTTTATAATTTAAGTATTACCTGGATCTGACCTAAATAATAATATGTTTACACTTTAAAATATAATTATTGATTTTATTTATAATTTAAAATATTTATTTAACCTATCAGAATAATTAATAGGATTATTTAAATTTATATAACTTACGCACGGCAATTTAATAATACCTTGCAATGCGTTATTTTAAAAATAAGCTTATTGGAGTATGTGCGCATATATAACATTTAATTATTTATTTAAACACTTTACAGATATTATATATTATTATGCATTAATCTGATATTCAAGGTCAGAATTCATGTAAAACTCGTACAAAAAAGGCGAGAGCTAGAATGATGACAGAACTAAGGTGAAACTAAGATTTGAATACAAATCTTACAGTTTCAATATATATATATATATATATATATATATATATATATATATATATATATATATATATATATATATATATATATATATAAACATAAACATTACAAGCATAAAGCTAAACTAGTCAATATAAAATCAAAACTACCCCAAATCTATAATAAAACCTGACCAGCATAAAAATAATATTAAAACACAACCTAAGATTTCACTGCTACAAGCAGACTTCTCAAATGTAAAGAACTACAAAAACTACACAATATATATACTATTAAAAACTACCCACAAATCCATTCACTTCCCATCCACGCTTAATATTAAAAGAACTCTTAAATAAGGTAATTGCTTCAGAATAATAAATTTTCAATAATAAAGACTCTAATTCTTCTTTGATTTCATTTCTCTCAAAGAAGACAACCTTAGTTTCATCAAAATCAATAGTGTGGCCTGTATCTTTTTTATGGACATACAAAGCAGAACTAAGATATCTATTTTTAACTCTACTTTTATGAACCTTTATTCTTTTATTTAAACTCAAACTACTCTGACCTATGTAAACCTTCTTACAATAAACAAGGAATAAAATATACTACACCAGGAATAGTCTTTCTATCAAAAACGTCTTTTGTATTATTTAATAAATTATTCAATGTAACACCCTTTTCCAAGCAATTTTCTTATTTCCAAACAATTTACTATTTCTACACACAATTTTATAAGAAGACAATTTAAATGGCAAAGAAATAAAATCATATTTTTCTTTAACCTTTACATCCTTACAAATATTACTATTAATTAAAATACTTTTAACAAATTTATCAGAGTATCCAACACTCAAGTAATCTTTATAAAATTGATATTTCTGAAACAAATCTAACCCACTAGAATTATTTAATTTAATATTCCTATGACAATAATTCCTTAAAGCAGCTACTTTATGAGATACAGACTGATAGCTATCAGGTTTAATTATAGATCTTAATTCTTTACCTTTAACTAAATGACTGCACAATAAACAATTAGTTTCTATATTTCTAATCACCAAAAGATCTAAAAATTTTAACTTACCAAAATCTAACACCCCTCCTTCTAACACAAATTTTATAGAAGGATCAAAACAATTAAACTTATTTACAAATTCCTTCAATTTATCATTCTCAACTACAAATAAACAATCATCAACATCCCTGACAAATAATTTTACATATAGACAATTCTTTTTAATAATAACTTCCTCTTCCATAAAACTAATCTAGTAATTTGAGTGATGAGCAGAAAGTTGGTATTCAATCGATTTTGAATAAAAGTTTAAAAAGGAAAAAAAAAATTGTTATTAATCCTGCTGAGATTAAACATCTTAAAGATAGGTTAATTGCTAATGATGTAATAATTTCTCATGAAGACAAAGCTGGTAGGTTTGTTATTATGAAAGGAGATGAATTCAAAGAGAAAATGGACAGAGAATTAAATAATGGTAAATATATGTTGTTAGATAAAGATTCAGGTAATTTGATTAAAAGAAAATTGATAGATATTATGAAGAAAATGGTTAATTTAAAATTTTTTAATAGAGTTGATTATTTAAAATGCTATCCTAATGATTTTACATCAGCTAAGATGTTTGTGAATATTAAAACTCATAAAGATGGTTTTCCTTTAAGATTTATTTTTGATTTTACAGGTATTGTTGTAGAGGGTATTTCTAGGTTCTTGAATAATTTTTTAAACCAATTTGTTGATTTTGGTCAGTACACAGTTTCTTCTTCTTTGGAGGCTTTTGATAAGATTAATAATTTTAAAATGGAAAGTAATTGGGTATTTGGAAGTTTAGATATGGAAAATATGTATCAGTCTGTTAATAGGTTAAGCAATATTGATGTTCTTTTGTCTGTATTGATTAAGAAAAGTTCTTTATCAAAAAATAAAATTAAGGTAATTAAAGATTTGCTTTTGTTATTGGAAGATTCTATGTATTTTACTTATAAAGGTAGTTTTTATAAGATTAAGGAAGGGTGGATAATAGGTTATATTATTTCTCCTTTAGTATGTTCAGTTTATATTAGTTTTATGGAAGAGAAAATTATTATTAAAAAGAATTATTTATATGTAAAATTATTTGTCAGATATGTTGATGATTGTTTATTTGTAGTTGAGAATGATAAATTGAAGGAATTTGTAAATGAGTTTAATTGTTTTGATCCTTCTATAAAATTTGTGTTAGAAGTAGGGGGGGTTAGATTTTGGTAAGTTAAAATTTTTAGATCTTTTGGTGATTAGAAATATAAAAACTAATTGTTTATTGTGCAGTCATTTAGTTAAAGGTAAAGAATTAAGATCTATAATTAAACCTGATAGCTATTAGTCTGTATCTCATAAAGTAACTGCTTTAAGGGATTATTGTCATAGGAATATTAAATTAAATAATTCTAGTGGGGTAGCTTTGTTTCAGAAATATCAATTTTATAAAGATTACTTGAGTGTTGGATACTCTGATAAATTTGTTAAAAGTATTTTATTTAATAGTAATATTTGTAAGGATGTAAAGGTTAAAGAAAAATATGATTTTATTTCTTTGCCATTTAAATTGTCTTCTTATAAAATTGTGTGTAGAAATAGTAAATTGTTTGGAAATAAGAAAATTGCTTGGAAAAGGGTGTTACATTGAATAATTTATTAAATAATACAAAAGACGTTTTTGATAGAAAGACTATTCCTGGTGTAGTATATTTTATTCCTTGTTTATTGTAAAAAGGTTTACATAGGTCAGAGTAGTTTGAGTTTAAATGAAAGAATAAAGGTTCATAAAAGTAGAGTTAAAAATAGATATCTTAGTTCTGCTTTGTATGTCCATGAAAAAGATACAGGCCACACTATTGATTTTGATGAAGCTAAGGTTGTCTTCTTTGAGAGAAATGAAATGAAAAGAAGAATTAAAGAGTCTTTATTATTGAAAATTTACTATTCTGAAGCAATTAACTTATTTAAGCATTCTTTTAATATTAAGGGTGGATGGGAAGTGAATGGATTTGTGGGTAGTTTTTAATAGTATATATATTGTGTAGTTTTTTGTAGTTCTTTACACTTGAGAAGTCTGCTTGTAGCAGTGAAACCTTAGGTTGTGTTTTAATATTATTTTTATGCTGGTCTGGTTTAATTTTAGATTTGGGGTAGTTTTGATATATATATATATATATTGTGACAGTCAGTTTTAAATGACTGCCACAAAGTTGACTGCAAGCATTATTTGCAGTCCAAACAAATGTACGTATTATAATAAAAGGAGTGGTCTGTGCAGGTATATTTCTCTGTTGCTTACACACACACTATATTGAAAATAAATAGGATGAATGGTGATAATACGCCTATAAATAAACAAACGCGGACACCACATATAAATATGTATTTTGCTGTTAATAAATGCTATATGTTTTTTATTTATGATATGAATAAATATGGCAGAGGGTTAAAGAAATTCTTATGGGAAACTGAAATGTATTTGCAAATAACCGAACAGTAAACATATTTTATTTTGATTTTATTTTATTTTAGATTCTCAAATGTTGTATTTTTTTTTTCTGTTGCTTGTTGAATATTCTTTTTGGAAAACTCAAAAACAATTTTTATGTGACAACAAGTATGCAGTTTTATATATATATTTTTTTACAACTTAATGTTCATGACCGCAGGCAAGCCAATGACCTCTTTCTTTTATCGTATAATGTTTTTGGAAAACAAGTGTAGAAATTGTATCAGTGGTTATTCGGCTTGACACCTATTTAAAATTATTTAATTAGATAAATGTAATTTTACTTTATTGTTTAAAGAAATCAAGGGATTGGAATTTAAATGGTTTGTGAAATTCTGAAATTAATTAAAAGATAGCTAAAATTAAATCCATTGTTTGGAATTGTTTAATTAAAAACAGAAATGTAAAAGCAATAACTTGTGGAGAGGATGAGAGAATAACCCTGTAATGGGGGGGGGATATATAAAGGCTGGTCAGGTGAAATTTAGTTAGTTAGCTGGGTTACATTGGTTGATACTCGCATGGGCACTTTTACCCATTAGCAGTATAGTTTCCGGAGTGTACAGACAAAAAGAAAAGAAAAAGAATTATGAGTGTAAAAACTATTGATTCGGAATGCTGAATGTATTTTAAAAGGCGCAAACCAAGAAATATGATATTCATTGACTGAAAAAGAAAAATACAATTGAAATTTAAGCTAATGTTTTATATCGCTAAGGAAATGGAATCAGGATTTATTCATGATTCAGCAATGGATATGGAGTAGAAAACCAAGTTCGGTACATTCGTACAGCTCAGAGTCCTACATAGCCATCCAGTGATGTGACTTTCCATTTCTGAAACTGTAGCTGCTATGGAAAATTTGCCAACCTCCATATAGGCCCTGTGAAGCAATCACCTACACAGCAGATATATTTCGCCCTCAAAATCATAGCCCGAAGAAGAACGAAGACTTCGGGAAGTATTATTTATGGTTTTATATATATATATTGTCTTATTATGAGTAATTCGTCATTTGACTTAAATTGCTATTATTAAATGAGCCAATGAATTGCGTAATTTAGTCATAAATATTTTGTTTGTAATTTTAACGTAAAGCTTCATGTAATTCATTGGAGTATCTAAATAAATTATAAAAGAATCGATAAAGTAAATATGAAATATTCCAAAATAGTTAAATAGAAATAATTGGGTGGTTTGGTCATTGGATGTATGTGTTTCGCTTTGAAATAATAGAAAATTTATTCCATCCGCTAAGTGCAGGATTGTTATATAAGGAATAAAAGTATGTAAGACAGTGTTCCAAATAATTATTATTGTCCGCTATGGGCAGGACTCATATTATGGAACTTTTAAGATTAAAATTGTAGTTTAGCACGAGTTTGTTCCCCGAGTAAATTTATTCCATCCGCTAAGTGCAGGATTGTTTTCATAAGGAATAAAAGTGTGTACGAAAGTGTTCCAAATAATTATTATTGTCTGCCACATACAGGACTCAGATATTGGAACACTTAAGATTCTACTATCATTAACTCGTGGCTAACTCATTTTTTTTAGTATTATGAAACATGTACATACCATGGCCAATATACATTGTTTTATAAGAAATTTTGTTTTGAGTTTAAAGTATAAGCAGGGGAGAATTTCAGACCATTCCTTTCCCATTCATGAAACTTTAAAATTTATTATACACTTGAATTTTAATTACTATCATTTATGTGTGTGTTTATTATTTTGTAAATATTTATATAATCATAGAGGGCTTAATAAATTTAATATCCAATTTTAAAGTACGGAGTTGTGCTGTGTAGTTGATAATGATATTAGTGTTTGACCTTTTCTGTTAACGAAGCAACAAACCACCATCCCGAGATCATGAGTTGATTGAGGTAGTCAGGGATTAAACTTACCGGGATCGGGAATCATTCATTAGGCATTCACTTTCTATTGATTTTTTATAAGAGATTATAGCTCTTTATTTGTTACATGATCATATCCCTTAGGCAGGGGAGCAATCTCTTTCTTAAGGTGGCGCGTAAATGTTCCAGTAAATGAACCTTTCAAAGGTATGATTATAGTAATGTATATTTTGGATGCCTTTGAATATTTCTTAATTGCTGCTCGATCTCAGAAAGCGCATGTCATGCTCAATGCGGTATAGAGAGAGGCAGCGACCATTACAATATATATATATGAAAATAAATGTTTTGGGTGTCATACATAATATAATCTACTTCTTTTATGTTGCCCTCCTTTATTTTACCTCCATAATATGATAAATATTAAAAACATCAATGATGCTTTAGTTAGATATGCACATTTTCTTTACAAAGTGATCACAAATTTCTTCATATAATCATGAAAATCTTCTTTATAATAGATATATATTAACATTATTATATCTATAATTTCAATAAATATTATTTAAATAATATCTAATTTATATGATAAATGGCTTAAACATAATAATATAGTTCTATTTCACTCAATATACTATATATATATATATATATTGTAATGGTCAAATATGTGCATTTGCGCAACAAAATCTAGAACTCTGATAGATCATCCTAAGGCTGACCAGGTTTACGGTGGTGGAAGCCACAGCTCTGGCCTAACCCTAGTTCCTCTACCATTGCTCATAGACTTACAACCTTACAAATGACACAGTTGAGGTCACAGTAGCACTTCTCTTCCTCATGTGCCAGCAGTAGCACAACAGCAGAACATAAGACAGGTAACAATAGGTGTTTATATAGCATATTTATATAGGTATCATGTGGCACACTTATTACTATTAATTATTTATAAAATTTTGATAAATCATAAAGCTAATTATTAAATGTTAAATAATAGTGAGTCGGTGAGCAAGACTAAGACCTGAAGCTAGAGTAAATTTAAAATCAATTTAATGAATTCAATATAAACAATAATTTAAAAGCAATATTATATTAAGTAATTTTTTTGATTTCACATGCAGGTGATTAATGGACATTACAATTAAATGGGATTCACATGTAAGTGATGCATTATTGGTAATAATTTTGGATGTACAGGTTTATGTGACTTGGTTTACATATATAAGGTAGTTTACTTATAAGTGATCTCAACTTTCTAGTATGATTAAGAAAGTTTGGAGGTTTTGCATTTCTGTTCTACATATATATGTATATAACCTCATATCACATGCAGGTGATATTATGCAGGTTACAACTAATTATTTATTTGGCTATATATATATATGTTTCTGTCACTTGCAGGTGATAAAATTATAATACAGTTAATTTTGCATGAGCTTAATATTAATTTAGAATGATTTGACTTTGCTCATGGTTATCTATGCCTAGTTTATGCTATAATAGGATTTAGATTTGCCCTATATTAGCAGAAGTGATAATAAATTTTGTAAAGAACATAATTTACTTAGCACGAATATTTAATATATTCTCTATACAGTAATATGCAATTTAAATTGGATTCCCTTTCAGATCAATGCTGAATTAATAATTAAAATGGTGGGCTGAACTGATTAACGGAAGCTAGACTTCAGATACTAGTGCGTAAAGAAAATATATAACTCTGAGTCTTATTTGCGTCTCATATGTGCCTTATTCATGGGATTTTTACCAAGTAACAGTTCCCTGTGACCGATCTCATTGCTGTGGTTTAGGAGGCCATTTTAGTCTGGCTGATCGAGCAATTTATATAAGAATATGGGAGTCTTATGCTCTGTGTGAGTCTCATGCTCCATTATAAGAATGCAGAATGTGGAGGTACAAACCCGTCCGACATCTGAAGAGGATAATTGCCCGAACTAAAGGTAATGGTGCAGCATGATGACTTGTGACCATTAAAGAAGTACAGCAACAAGAGAATACGCTGTAGCATTTTGTAAGGACACATATGCACCACTGACTACATAATCATATTTATAAAATTAAGATGCTAAAGTAAAAGTTTCTTTCATGAAACTACCCTATATCAGTTCATGTTATAGTACTCTTAATAATACTATTTAAGGGAATTTACGAATCCAATTTACAAAGCTATCTATATAGGCTTTGATTTAATTTAAGGAGGGTTACAGCATATGGGAATTTAAAATATAAACTTATAGACTTATGCTGCATTTATCACTTTAACTAATTTATTGGTTAAAATATTAACTTAAAAAGCAAATCTATTTAAAAGTGATGATCCATTTGTATTTATCTTTAATTCAAAATATTTATCCATTTCAAACAGAGCTTTTTAGTTCGTGTATAATCACGTGTGACATATATATGCGAACTGACATATATGTGAGAGAATTTTTATTTAATTCTCGCTAATAGTTTAATTAAGAATAAAGTCCGGTTTTGAAGTTTTATAGCTTAAACAATATAATGTAACTAAATAAAAATAAAATTTGGCATAGATTAACTTAAGAAATGCATTTTAAAACATAATAAAATTTCAAGTAAATGAAATTTGATAATTGTTCATTTTAAATGAAAGTTGTGCGATGTTCGCTGAAATATGATTGATTTAGTTTTATAATGCTATCTCTAAGATTAATGATGGCAAACATTATCATTAACTTAAGACAATAATAAATTAGCATAGAAATTTTTATTATTACTTTAAAACAGCTTATTGCATTATATACGTTACTAAATTTATAAAACATTTAATTTCTACGTTATAGCAAATTGAAACAGATAGCATTTAATTACTTGGAGTCAAATTAATATCTAACTAAATCAAACATTATTTTACGAGTAAACCAATACATAAAATCATACAATCATTTTAACAAAGGGATGTGTGTGAATGCAAGTACTTTAGATTTCGAAATAATAAATCATATCTCATTTAGAAATCAGTTAAATATTTTATATCAAATAAATTATTTTGAACCAGTTAATTTATTTTAGATCAGTTAAATTTGTATCAGTTAAACCACTTAAAACATATCAATTAAATCAGTTTTTTATATTTTAAATTAGTTAACATACTTTAAATCATTTAACATATTTTAAATCAGGCAATATTTTAGGATTTAAATAAAGTTAGTACATTTATAATTGAGGCAAGTTTTAGATTGAAAACACAACAAAATAAAATATACATAAGTTTAATTTACAATATTAGGATGGCCATTAATTTAAGGTTAAGCTTGCGTTTAAATTTGGAATTAGTTGAAGTTTTTAGATTGGAAGGAGTAGTTACCATTGTTTATCTTGATCTTTTTTTTTACTGGCAAGTTTTTATGCACAGCGTGACATCTTTAGGTTCAGGCGGTGGTCAACTCATGTTCTCCCGGCTTAGATGGCTCTTCATCAGGCAGAAAGCTAGATTTGGAGTCCACTACCCTGACATGCTGATTATTCACCTTATTACAAATATCAGTCAAAAAATTAACTGGATTTTGTGAGTAATGAAAATGTGTCTAAAAGATGGCTGCTCTTGCTTTTATATCAATACTCCCCTTTCTCCTTCATTATTTTATTTTCTTAGAAGTGACTTCTTGGCCTTTACGATAATCACCAGTTATCGCGGGAGCCTGCTGTGGCAAATATTAAATAGGTCAAAAAACCCATTGACACACCATAATTTATGCAGTTTTCTAAGTTTTATTCTAAATATAAATTTTAATTAATCTTATATCAGTAAAGATTAATTATGCTGGTGACACTCTGTCCAAAATAACAAATCTAAGATTTGGAAAAACATTTTATTATATATGTAACCTGACTGTTCTTATTTACCGATATATGCAGAATTATTAAATTTTGAAAATATATAATTTAATAACTATATAAAATTATAGAAAATGCAATGTTTTATCTCATATTAACATTTATATTCTGGCATATATGTAGTCTAGAGTTATTACACATACAATTACATTTCATTTAGCAATTATTAACAATCTATTATAATGATTGGGGATATGAGACAACATATCTACACTACAGAACACCACTAGGCATTTGAACCTAGAAAATTTATATAATAGGCAGATATGTAAGTCTAAAAAAATTTTTATTTTATTTTATATATTTTGATTCCGATCATTAGACCATTGTCACTAGCTCAGTGGAGACACAGAGATAATAAAATAATTATCTAAAACATTTTCAAAATAAAAGAAGCCACTGCCAGAAATAATACACAAACATTTATTTAATTAAACATATATAAGATTTAAAATTATTTTAGTATCAGTTTTACATTTTAAAATTTAACTTACATTTTTAACTTTGATTTTAGATTTTAATTTACATTTTAATTTTTATAAGTTCGCACAGATGGATTTATAAAAGTTTGTTTTATGATGTTGATTATAGATCAGTTACATAGATTACACTGTTAAAAACATTCCAAAATAAACATAAACAATCAAAATATAGTCATTGATGGAATGCAGAGGGAAATTTATAAGAAACCCAATGGCATTTGTCATAAGATGCCGCATTGACACCAATAACTTAAAAGACATCCAAATAAATACATTTTAGATACTCACCATAAGGTATCATTATTTACCAAATGTCTATATATTTTGATCAAATATGAAAACCAAAACATAATTAACTGACAACGAATCCACGCAAGTGTCTATACCCAACTTAAATTTAATGCATTTAGAGTGTCGAGTATGAATAGACTACATAGATTGCATTTGAAAAGAAAATATTTTATCCCTTATTTAACCTTAGGCCAAAAGTTCACAGTTAAACCAACGTCAATTTATCTGATATATCGATGTATTCAATGTAATACGAATACGACAGCACAAATATAGGTTAAGAAAAGAAATTGCCTCTCGACCAGATAGGAATACTACATCTATCTGACGAGAAGAGCAATAAAAAAACTCCATAGAAAGGAACTGTGGTCTCCATCTTATAATTCCATCCATAGGTGTACGGCGTATAAAGTGATTCTGCCCATAGAGAATCTCATACTACATCTACTAATTACACCAATATATCCAATCCATTGACCTAATTCAACTATGGAATGAATAACCTAAGATTACCTTCCCTAATATAACTTTACAAATCTATATAGTCATTCACGCCTGACTTAAATTTAACATTTATATATTTTAGTTTAACGAAAAACAGAAATCATAATAAAAACTTAAAGAACAAAAAAAAATAAATAAATGGAAATGATTTTTAAAAAAAGAAATACATCAAATAAAATTACTTATTAATAAATTAAGTTGGTCAGATAGGGTTCTATTTCTATAAATTAAATACTGGGAAAGTTTATATTTTAGAGTTCTTAGTGTTTTCAAATTAATTAACATTCATTAGATTTCATTAAGTTCTTACAGTTTTAACAAGTCCACAGTTTCTAATTTCTTGCAGTTGCTTGCCATTTGGAATCCAGTGTTAAATCCCCCGATGATCCTGTGGTCCTCAATATAGAAAAATCGATGTTTCATTTTTCTTTCCTTTTAATGAGACTAAAGGGATTGAAGAGTGCATCTTTTCAATCCCTTCTCCTTCAACTCCACACTAACACATATAGTCACATCTCTTTTTCCTTCACCTCTGCACTAACACTTATAGGCACATCTCTTCTTCCTTCAACTCCACACTAACACATATAGTCATGTCTCTTCTTCCTGGCGCTTTCTTCATTCCTTTTTTATAGTAGACTTTTCAGATCCAGTGGACATTATGTCATGATGATGGTGATAGTCCTTTTGCTGAGGTCCAATTTGAGGGATTTCTTTCATTGGCTATTAGTTTCTATTGTTTTCCTCTCCTATCTGACCTTTGCTTATACATTTAAATGCCCAAGAGCTAGTTCACTTGGACTAATTAAAATAATCATTTCCATTTTTCTATAACATTAATCAATTTGTTTTCCAAACTTAAAGCTATATTTTTATCTCTAAATCTTTTTAAGTTTTTGCTTTTAAAATACTTTTTTTATTTTTAATAAAGTTTTATTTTAATAATTTTTTCATCTGTGTGATTTTATATATATATATATATTTGAGTTTAGATGATATTTAATTTCAATTTTTAGTTCTTAAAAAAAAGTTTTTATTTGCGAACTTTTCTTTTTCAGTCTAATTTTAAGAAAAACTAATATAACGGCATATGTGCTCATTACACATCAGTAAACTTGCTTAAAAAAAATAAACAAAAGAAAATTCTTTTACTTAGGGTTAGTAATTATGGTACACAATTAACGAAAATTTACAAAGACATTCAGTTAGTAATTTTACAAAAAGACTATATACAAAAAAGAAAAATGTTGACCATCATTTTCCTAAGAACCATCTATGCTTACACCCCCCCCCCAAGAGTTCTATTTTTTATGCATTTTATTTTTAAACACACGGCATGACAAGTGAATTATATAAATTATTTATTGACAAAGGTTGCATTGAAGTAAACACATTGGGTGCCAATTATAATGATCAGGGATATGGGACTTAACGTGTCTATACTACAGGGTGCCACTAGGCATTTGAACCTGGAAAATTTATATAGTAGGCAAATACGTAAGTTTAAAAAAAATATTTTTTATTTTATATATTTTGATTCCGATCATTAGCCCATTGTCACTAGCTCAGTGGAGATGCAGAGATAATAAAATAATTCTTATCTAAAACATTTTCAAAATAAAGGACACCACTGCCAGAAATAACACACAAACATTTATTTAATTAAACATATATAAGATTTAAAATTATTTTAGTATTAGTTTTACATTTTAAAATTTAACTTACCTTTTTAACTTTGATTTTAGATTTTAATTTACATTTTAATTTTTATAAGTTCGCACAGATGGATTATAATAGTTTGTTTTATAATGTTGAGTATAGATCAGTTACATAGATCACATGGTTAAAAATATTCCAAAATAAACATAAACGATCAAAATATAAAGTCATTGATGAAAATGCAGAGGGAAATTTATAAGAAACCCAATGGCATTCATCATAAGATGCCGCATTGATGCCAATAACTTAAAAAACATCCGAATAAATACATTTTAGATACTCATTGTAAGGTATCATTATTTACTGAATGTCTATATATTTTGATCAAATATGAAAAACAAAACATAATTAACCGACAACGAATCCACGCAAGCGTCTATACCCAACTTAAATTTAATGCATTTAGAGTGTCGAGTATGAATAGACTACATAGATTGCATTTGAAAAGAAAATATTTTATCCCTTATTTAACCTTAAGCCAAAAGTTCGCTGTTAAACCAACGTCAATCCATCTGATATATCGATGTATTCAATGTAATACGAATATGACAGCACAAATATAGATTAAGAAAAGAAATTGCCTCTTGACCAGATAGGAATACTACATCTATCTGATGAGAAGAGCAATAAAAAAATTCCATAGGAAGGAACTGTTGTCTCCATCTTATAATTCCTTCCATAGGCAAAACGGGAGTGTGTGGCATATAAAGTGATTCTGCCCATAGCGAATCTCATACTACATCTACTAATTACACCAATATATCCAATCCATTGATCTAATTCAACTACGAAATGAATAACCTAAGATTACTTTCCCCTAATATAACTTTACAAATCTATATAGCCATTTATGCCCAACTTAAAATTTAACATTTATATATTTTAGTTTAACGAAAAACAGAAATCATAATAAAAACTTAAAGAACAAAAAAATAAATAAATAAATGGAAATGATTTTTTTAAAAAAAAATACATCAAATAAAATTACTTATTAATATGGGAAAGTTTATATTTTAGAGTTCTTAGTGTTTTCAAATTAATTAACGTTCATTAGATTTCATTAAGTTCTTACGGTTTTAACAAGTCCGTAGTTTCTAATTTCTTGCAGTTGCTTGCCATTTGGAATCCAGCATTAAATCCCCTGATGATCCTATGGTCCTCAATATAGAAAAATCGATGTTTCATTTTTCTTTCCTTTTAATGAGACTGAAGGGATTGAAGAGTGCGTCTTTTCAATCCCTTCTCCTTCAACTCCGCACTAACACATATAATCACATCTCTTTTCCTTCAACTCCACACTAACACATAGGCACATCTCTTCTTCCTGGCACTTTCTGCATTCCCTTTTTATTGTAGACTTTTCAGATCCAATGGACATTATGTCACAACGATGGTGATAGTCCTTTCGCTGAGTTCCGATTTGAGGGATTTTTTTCATTGGCTATTAGTTTCTATTGTTTTCCTCTCCTATCTGACCTTTGCTTATACATTTAGATGCCCAAGGGCTAGTTCACTTGAACCAATTAAAATAATCATTTCCATTTTTTAATAACATTAATTAATTTTTTTTCCAAACTTAAAGCTATATTTTTATCTCTGAATCTTTTTAAGTTTTTGCTTTTAAAATACTTTTTCTAATTTTAATAAAGTTTTATTTTAATAATTTTTTTCATCTGTGCAATTATATATATATATATATTTGAGTATAGATGATATTTAATTTCAATTTTTAATTCTTAAAAAAAGTTTTTATTTGCGAACTTTTCTTTTTCAGTCTAATTTTAAGAAAAACTAATGTAATGGCATATGTGCCCGTTACACTATATATGTGCATATTTTGGCTTTATGAGTATATAAATAAATATTTCTGTAGATATTTAAACATATACGCACACATACATGATTGTATTATTTAGATTTAAATTTAGGTGGGATTTCTTAAGATTATTAATAAATGTATGAGAGTTTGATGGTATCTATATATATATATATATTGAAACAGATATCCTGTTCCTCATATAGATATTCAAAAGACCCCCCCCCATTTAAAAAAAAACGTCTAGCGTGATTCAGTTTAATTGGGAACGCAATAAAGCTGTGATTTGTTTAAAAAGAAAAAAATCATATTTTTAATTTTTAGTATTGATGGATTTGAATAAAATGTTATATCGTCTTATTTTATTTTTTTTTTTTATCTGTCTCAATAAAAAAAAAAAGAAATTAATTATCCAATCATTAAAAAGAAAGAAAAAGGATACTTGAGTTAAACTGAGGCAGTATTAAAATTAGGCACATCGTTAAAAAAAGAAGAAAAAGAACTTTCGTCTTACACAGAGAAGCAGAACATATTGAATTTTTTTTTTGTTAAAAAAGAAAGTATATTACTTAATTCTTTTGACAAATTAAAATATAGCTTTAACTAAACGTGAAAATGGAAAAAGAAAGTTTTCCTAGAGGAATTATAATGTCAATGGGGTAATTTAGTGGCTTCAATCTCTCCACGCTGTGCCATGACTTTCCATAGATGAAATAACCCGCCTTCTTTTTGAATAAACTAGACTGCAAAACTGGAAGGTAATTTTTATAAAATATTAAAACATATTTATCATACGTTATAAAGTGGAATTATGAAATAATTACATAGAATTTGTTTTATAAAATATTAAAATATCTTTATCATACGTTATAAAGTGAAGTTATGAAATAATTACATAGAATTTGTTTTATAAAATATTAAAACATCTTTATCATACGCTATAAAGTGAAGTTATGAAATAATTACATAGAATTTGTTTTATAAAATATTAAAACATCTTTATCATGCGTTATAAAGTGAAGCTATGAAATAATTACGTAGAATTTATTTTGTAAAATATTAGAACATGTTTATCATACGTTATAAAATGAAGTTATGGAATAGTTATACGCAAATTTATTTATAAAAATATTTGAACGTATTTACTATATGGATTAGAAATGCTTTAATTGCATATTACTTCTATCTGGGTAATGTAATTACTAAATGATAAATGCTCCACAAGCCAAACAGAGTTTATGTATATGAATATACTTTTATATTTGACTAAATTATAAATGCTCCACAAGCCAAACAGAGTTTATTTGCATGAATATACCTTTATATTTGACTAAATTAGAAATGCTTTAATTACTAAATGATAAATGCTCCACAAGCCAAACAGAGTTTATGTATATGAATATAGTTTTATATCTGACTAAATTATAAATGCTCTATGAGCCAAACAGAGTTTATGTGTGTGAATATACTTTTATATTTGGCTAAATTATAAATGCCTCAATTATCAAATGATAAATGCTCTACAAACCAAGAATTGCTGAGTTCAAATGTCTACCAATCAGTAATAATTCATAAAATGATGAAATGTTCTATAAATCATAAATACTTGACTGCTTCTAAGCTTCTTATAATGTAACAGAGTTTATGTATAAGAATATACTTTTATATTTGACTAAATTATAAATATTTTAATTACCAAATGATGAATACTCCACAAACCAAGAATAGCTGAATTTAAATGTTTACCAATCAGTAATAATTCATAAGATAACGAAATGTTATATAAATCATAAATGCTTAACTGCTACCAGGCTTCTTCTCATAAAGGAATACAAAAATGAACTATTGTTGAATTAGAATGTTTCCAAGTTTCTTCTCATAAATGGATTCAAAATGAATTATTGTTAAATTAGAATATTTCCAAGCTTCTTCTCATAAATGGATTCAAAATGAATTATTGTTGAATTAGAATATTTCCAAGCTTCTTCTCATAAATGGATTCAAAATGAATTATTGTTAAATTAGAATATTTCCAAGCTTCTTCTCATAAATGGATTCAAAATGAATTATTGTTAAATTAGAATATTTCCAAGCTTCTTCTCATAAATGGATTCAAAATGAATTATTGTTAAATTAGAATAATTCCAAGCTTCTTCTCATAAATGGATTCAAAATGAATTATTGTTAAATTAGAATAATTCCAAGCTTCTTCTCATAAATGGATTCAAAATGAATTATTGTTGAATTAGAATATTTCCAAGCTTCTTCTCATAAATGGATTCAAAATGAATTATTGTTGAATTAGAATATTTCCAAGCTTTTTCTCATAAATGAATTCAAAATGAACTATTGTTGAATTAGAACGTTTCCAAGCTTCTTCTAATAAATGGATTCAAAATGAACTATTATTGAATTGATTATTTCCAAGCTTTTTCTCATAATTGAATTTGTAAATGAACTATTGATAAAAAAAAAGGAACTGCTTCTAACTCTTTTATAAGTAAAATAAAAATGAGTTATCATGTGGATAGAAATGAATTTCGTTAGAAATTGCAAATTAATTGTTACTTAATAAATTTTTTTTGTTACTAAAAATTAAATTGGTTATCCAGTTGTTCAGTTTTGTTTGTTTTATCGCATCACTCACCAATTATAGCACTGGTTCATGAGAATCTCATGCATTCCTGAGCTACGTCTGACATAACTAGACCCAGGCCAGTCAGGTTGTAGTAAGACGGAACTCTAATGGCGCTGTTTGGAAAACCAAACATATAAATGTTTAGATGTTCACAGTCTCTATGGTACTACATCCTCTGATGAGCAGGAAATATTGTTGTAGAAGGCATTAACATCTGCATTAGGAATGTCAATTGATAGTTCCTTCCTACAGCATGCTCATCAGAAAATTGTTACAACTGATGTGATAAAAGGGTTGTACGCGGGTCCGGTTACAATATATATATGAATACTACTATATAATATATAGTAGGTGAAACAGTTGAGTTGAAAAGCTGGTTGTTTCAATATATATATATATAAACTTAAGAGCATGCTAATGCTCTAAACAAGCTTTTTTTATTATGATAAATGCTACTACAAGAGAAGACATTTAAATCATCTTTATCTTAGATTGTCCCCATCCCCAGACTGGTTTTGACCTATGGGTCTCTTCAGTGAAGAGTTGGGACATTAGATTTAAAAAACCAACTCAAGCTAAGCATTTATCTAAAAGATAATTCTCAAGAAGAAGATCTAAACCTTTAGACATCTGCATGCTCTTAAGTTTACATATTGGTAATTGCAAGCTATATATAAGTCATGTGACATCTGACTTATTATTAATATATATATATATATATTGTAGAAATAGATTCCCATTTCCACACATATAAATTATATTTAAAAAAAATTCTTATCTTTGTTTGTGTGTGTATTATAAATATTTATGAGTAAGATTTATTAGTTAATTATTTTAGACTCTTATATTAAATAAAGCAATTTCAAGATTGTTTAGGGGTCAAATCTAAAGCTCAACAGATTTATAGTCTGCAAAGCACATGTGTTGTCTGGAGTCAAAGTGTAAATGTGCTGATCATAGACACAGATATTTATTTAATTACACATAAATTTTTCTTTTTTTTTCTTTTGTGGTCTGAATTTTAAATTGTCAAAAATAAAAGATGGTCTTTTGACAAAAGAAGGGAGAAATTAATTTTTCTTTTCATTACTTGATCATTAAGGGTCATCAGTTTGAGTTCTGTGGTTTTCTAAAATGACAATGCTTTGTGTGAAACAATCTTTGAGCTGGCTAGTAAAGGCACTTTGACCTATCACAGGTACACAGCTGCAGATCAATTACAGAAAACTTAAGATATAAAAAGCTTGGTGAAAAAGAGAGGAGTCAGTCAGTAGTCAGTAGGAGTGTTATTGTTTCTCCTTTCAAGTTCTGGGTAGTATTATTTTTTTTCCTGTCCCTGTACTTCGGGGAAGAAGTAAGAACAAAATGTTGAGGTATTAGTTTATATACTATGAATGAAGATGTGCTGATATATGACTACTGTTGCAGTTAAGTTATTCCAAAGAGAATTATATATATCTGAGTTATGAAAATATTTAAAAAAAAAAAACTTAGTGCAATCAAGCAGTAAATCTCTTTCATGATCGATAAAAATTCAGTCCTTAAAAAGTAGCTGAAAAGTAAAAAATGGTATTATAAGGAGAGTGTATAAATTGCTGCTTTACAGAAAAATGAAATCAATGTTTATATATATTCTTAGTTGTAAGAAAAACAGAATGTCATGTTAGCTTGCATTATTTTGCCCCCAGGATCTGACCATCATGAGTAAATCATTTGTCTGTACACTTATATATATCTTTAAGACCTAGAGAATGGCCATGCTTTATGTTGACCAAGCCAAAACCGCATGCTCTCTCAAAGACTTCTTTTTCATCCCATGGCCTATTAAAAGATCATCGTCTTTAAAGAGAGTGAGAAGAAAGAAAAAAGAAGGAAGATGTATATAATCCATACACCAAGTTTTCTTTTATTTTCATCAAGAGTGCTAAAAATAAATTTGAAATTGTAAAAAAAGGAAAAAAGTGAAATGCCAGAGCTCCACCAACTCAGCCCGAAACTATAGACAAGAGAGCAGTCTTTTGTCTCAGCTTGGACATTCATAAGAACTGACAAAATGGATCAATAACTTTGAAATTTTATTAATCTTTTTTTTTACTTATTTAAAGTAATTGTTTGCATCTTCTTCTATATGTCAAACATCTTTTTTTAAATACATAAACATTAAAAATTTGTTTTTCTTATTTTGTATTATTTTTATGCATAACAATATCACAAATACATTTTAAACTTATTAGACTTAATGGTTCTTATCTTTGAATATTATTATTTTTGTCTTTTATTTATTATTGTCATTTATTGAGTTAACCAACAGTACTTGGGCAATCTTTCAATATATATTTTATAATTATTTTCATATTTAAATTTGATATAAATGTTGCTTTGCTCAAGATTTAAATAATTTTTTTATATGTGTGATTTATTTATAAATAAATAATATGATGGGAAACATTTTAACATGATATATATGCTAACATATCATGAGTGTGTGTGTGTGTGGGTGACTGCTTATATAGACATATGTCAATTAAGATAAATCAAAATAGGTTAGACTAAAATCTTAATGCTTAATAGTTTTTTTAAGGCAGCAAATTAATAAAGTATAGATTCACATGTATGAAAATGAACAAACACATATTATGTGAATAAATTTTATCTTGCAATTATAACATATATAATAAAGCTGGGGAGAAATATTGAATAAGCATTAGATGGAATATTTTTTTTAATGTTTCATTTTAAACCAGCTTATTTTAAATGGGTAGGAGCATACACATATATTTAATTTTCTTATTTGGTTACATATGCAGTATTTTATATTTTGCTTTGATAATGTATTACTTTGATCAATATAGTAATTGAAGTCAATTGGATGATTAGAATTTTGCTTTATTAAAAGGAAAGAATCTTAATAAATACAATTATATAATATTTGGCTTTACTGTTATTATTATTAGTTTTGTTGTTTTTAATTTCATCATTTAATTATGATCATTCATCATCACTAATGAATGTTAAGCATTAAATTACAGTTTAAATATAATAATATTTTAGGTAAATAATTATAGATTTATGAAAGGTGAAATTTGTCATTGTGAGTCAATTGCAAAAGCTGTGGCTTAAATCATCATCATCAATAATATTATTAATAAGTAGATTAAATAAATGGATTTAATGGCTATATAAAAATAATGGTCCTCACAATGGTTGTTTGTGAGCCATTAGCAAGACCATCTATGCGTCTGTAAATCTATGTACTTAAACTGAGCCAGTAACCCCTGTGAAAGTATTAAGTGAGAATTTATGATATTGGGATTTTATAGTTTGATTGGCACAACTAGAACATAAAGATGTAATTTTCAATTCATCCAAGTTCATGTGTTGTAAAGAATGTACCAAGTGGGCTTGAGCCAAGTACACATATGAATAAGTATATGATATAATTTTATCTAGGTTTAGACAGCCAGGTGGCACCCAGGTAAAACACATGCACATAGGTAAACTGAATAAAGGAGAAAGAAGAGTTTGATTTTTTTCCAACTTGATGATATTTAATATTTAATTTTGATATTTTAATTAGTTGCCAATAATGCCGGTGTGTGACTATGAAAACTATGAACATGTTTTATATATGTGAAAAGGGGATGAATCTTTGGTGAAAGAATATATTATTAGAGATAAGTGTAATTTCACAACAATGAAATACTTATCATTTTTTATTCAGAGACAATAACAAATATATATTTTTTATTAGTGCCAATGATGGCTAATATTTTTATTAGTAACAATGGCTTCCCAACATCACACATATTCTGAATCTTAAGAGAATTATGCCAGTGAATTTTCTTTTTTTGAAATGAGATATATTGTAGGTAGTAACTAATTTTCATTAGCTACAATATATATATATATATATATATATATATGTAGCTAATTATAATATATATATATATATATATATATATATATATATATATATTATAACCCACTCACACATCACCGCTCATGTACATTATATGAGCAAATGCCCCGGGTGCCAGTTCTATTAATGAATAGAACGATTTATCACTTTATCTGATTCATAATTAATGCTGAGACTCTTTTACTTATGTTTATCTTACAGCTTCGAGTGAGAGGTTACAGACAGTTCATAACATATAGAGAATATAAATAAATGAAGGAAGAAATACTATAAGCTATCAAATAAAATATAAACCTTATTTATTAATTAACCAAATGATACAGGCTAGCAGAGTTTTATTTATTCCATCTAACAAAATATAATTTCAATTTGATCTATTTCATCATCCAGTTACACTCTATAATAGCTCAGTATAACTCTGACAGAATAGAAAAGCACAACACTAAATAACTCTATTGTTCAGTACATCTTAATCTAAAAAGCTGAATTAATGTTGATCTAGAAATATAAAATCAGATCTCAGGAGAATTTATAACATAGTTAGACTAAAGAACTACATTAGCCAATAATTTATAACTCTAAATTATAATAAGATACAATGAAATAAATTGAATAATGTTTACTGGGCTAGCAATCAGATAACGAAGAAGATAGGGTATCTTTTAATCTCATATCATCATCTAAATAATACACTAACTAGGTAACATTTTTATAAGTTTATCAAGTGGTAAAATATTTCATGTAATGTTTGGATCTAGGAAACAATATTGTCAGACCTTAGCATATTTAATATCAAAGCCATAAAATAATATACTTAATTTTGTAATAGATGTATGAAATATGGAGATGTGGAAACCAGAATTTGAATGCATATAAGAACAAGTTGAGACACAGTTTTTTAAATAATAAACAAAGCTTTTATTTACACTTAAGATTTAGTTAAATGTAACTAATTCAGAATAAGACTTTTATCTTAATTTTAAAATTTACAAACAAATCTATTAATTGAAATTTAGGATTATCCCCATTACATATTACATAATTTATTATTGACTCATTTATAAACGTAAATTAGCAAACAAATTATACCTTAATATTCTGACTTTAAATATCCAGGCTATCTAAATAATTTTTATCAATATACAACACTGAATAAATAATACATTATATTATTGGGCACAATATACACTTTGCTATCAAGAGAGCAGCTTTAAATAATCTTAATTAAACAATCGCTTTAAATAAGTACACTTTTCAGACATAGCAATAGAATCATATTCATTCTGATGATTTTGATGATCTCTAACGTGTGGCAAATTAATATGAGATATTTCAAAACATTTATTTCCTATTTTAAGTTTAACAATATTATATTTTATATATGCGATATTATTTAAATTATGCGTGTGTGTTACATCCCATGCAATAATACAAGAGAACAATCCTTTCTATACATTATCAATTTATTCAAAAATTATTAAATAATTATTTAATTTCAGACAATGTCATAGATTAACTAACAAATATAACACTATATCCATTCTAATATTCAATAAAGAATTTAAATTAACTATTTATCCGACCACTGACTGAATTACACAGAGCTATATTTTTATGATAATACAAATTAGACGTTCATGAGGAATCCCAGCACACGAGGAACAAATAAACTCTTTAACTAATACATCAACAATAACTTATTTAAATCTGAAATATACTATTGGTGGAATTTTTCTCATCACCAAACAAACAATGGGAAAATGTCACTTGGCTTCATAAATATCATTTCATAATACGTATGTATACAATCTAAAATAAGCTCTACTCATGGCAAAATACTTAATAATATACTAAGGGGAAAAATATTTCATCCCTACAAACATAGAACGTATCAAGAATAATTTCCTTTTCCACAGCTCTTCTACATATCTAGCATTATACGCTGGCAGATAAATACACACAGATAAAACACTCATTCCTTCAATTATTTAGAATATGTCAACCTCCAAAATTTATATTGGGAAATAGTTATAAAACTAAATGTTTATTAAGTAAATATAATAATTGCACAAAATAGACACACACACGCATAAATAAGAGTATGAAAAACAATTCTAAGTTATATAATATGCGAAAGTTATGACAGATAAATAACATATTAAAATATAAACTTTTAGCTTAAATAAGACATTCAGTTGTTTCAAATTTAAATAACAATAATTTTTATTAACAAGTTTATATACTTTAAATAGCAATAATCTAATAAATTAAGTTTTATTACCTCTAACACACTATTATTATTATTTTTTTTATTCTAGCTACTCTTGAAATTAATTCTCACTTCAAGATAATATATATATAAGATTGAATCATCTTTAATAATATACCCAAAATATATGTTTCACTTTCAAATAAAAGAAAACAAATCATATTTAAGCAATAAGATTTTACCAGCATATTCATCATTTGTGGATATGCTTTCCCGAGAAGTTCTAGAAGTTCGCAAATTAAATAAATAAACATATAATATTAAATACATCTATCTAGCTGTCTATTGATACCTATGTATCAATAACCGCAAATAATAACATAAAGTAAAAGGTTATTCTTTTTAAACTTAAAAAAAAAAGTTCAATTGTAAAGTTCTTTTCCAAACTTCCTGAATGATTTGGAGATGAATCCCAAAATGAGTGCATAAAATAAATTTTTGTAGGACAAAACAGTTATAATTCACAATTTAATTTAGTAAATCTCAATGTTCTTTATCCAAAAGATAATGGAGTTTACTTATATATCACATGTAGCAATAAATATTTATAGTAATAAATATGTGGAAAGACAGTTTCAGCTATTATTTGGTAAATTCTGTTATTTATTTTTAAGCACATCTAGAGTACTTAATTCAATGATAACTTAACATATTTTTCTGCAGAAAATATTCACTTTCATAATTTATAGATTGGTATTTGCCTTATTAACTTTAATAAATTGCTGATAATTGTCCACACGAAATTTGTATTTCCTCAAACATTAACACATATATCCGTATATCGAAGAGAACAAAAATATGTAATATTAAAGTCCTTCTATTTGATCTAAGCATCTATATTTGGTAAGTAGTAGTAATTAATTATTCTAGATAAGTCATATCTTTATTTCTTTAATAAAACACATATTATTTTATAAGCATAAAATAAGATATAAAGTTAGCATTCTGCAATAATTATTAAATATCAAACACATAATCAAATACACCTATCCTTTTAAATTTTAACTTCACTTTTGTATATGTAAAATATAAGTTAAACAGAGAACTTATCAAGGTAAATTTTGTTAAAAAAGTCTGCATATACTTCCATGATGACAAAACATTATAGACATCACATATGGTTCTTAAAAAATTATAAAGTTCATACATTTTAGTATTCTTTTTAACAGAGATAAATAAAAATAAATGAAATAACATAAGTTTAATATTATAGAAGCACATGTTTAAACAAAATGAAAGTGTTAATTTAAATGTTTTAATTAGACAAAAGAGGCAAGACCGATACCTTTATATTTTATTCAGCCATTCTCCTATAAAGCTTAAACGTCTGAAGTTCCTATAATGAGCTTCATGAAAAGGTTGTTTTAGAGTTTCACTTTAAACTGTTTTGGAAGAGAGATATCATCGATAGCAACAGAAAATGAAAAAATACCCTTGTTGAAATTACAAAAGATAATGTTTTTTATTATTATTATTATTAACTAGCAGTTTAAAAAAAAATCTCCCCCACCAATCAAAAAGATCACCTGATCATCAAAGGCTTAACTCCCACATTTTTTTACACTTAATCAATTAATTAATATTCAAGAAATCTTTTCTAAAAAAAAAAATCATCTTGACCTTCACAATTAAGTCAAATCAAATAATAAAAAAAATGAACTTTTTTTTTATAACTTTGAAACAAATGAACATCAATCAACTATTAAATAAATGGTTTACAATATTATTTAGATTAGTCAAATAATTTACTAATTCAAATATCCATTAATCATTAAAGAAGATATATTTTTGCAAAATTATTAAAGATAATTACTGTAATTTAAATGTTTTATTATAAGTGTAATATTGTTTGTTGTAATTAGGATATGAAATGAAAATGAGATAATGATACATTAATAAATATATGCTGCTATGTGAATATTAAATTATTCTAACTAAAACATACCTAATATGTCTATGGGTTAAAACTGGCTATAATATTAGTAAAAGGGATGAGTGTTAATGAATAATAAATCAGAAAACCATTCAACAAACACCAACACTATCTTATAAATAAATAAAACAACTTTGCATCAATCTAACTACTATCATAACACTTTTCATGATAATCCACCCTCCCTCCTTGTATTAAACACTATCAAACATAAGAATAACAATAAATTCTTGAAAAATTTTCCAACTAAAATGCACAGTTGGCCCACATATAAGTTTTTGAACCATTAATAGAAAAATTTTAAAAATTTTAAGGCTATTTCATTTTTTTTAATACAATGCAGTTATTCACTACTGATCCAACACAGTTTAATTACTTGTGCCATTCAGAAGGTCACAATATATATATATAACCAAAACTGTCTAACACTATTCTAGCAAAAATAAAAATGCAAAACCATAAAACAATACAATACTAGATTAAATCCAAAATTTTACTAAAATCCTTATACAACCATGGTTTCATCTACTACAAATAGACCTTCTCAAGTGAAAATCAAACTAAAGGAAAACATATATATATACACAAACAAACAAACCTTCCCATAATTCATTTCAAACTCCACCTTCCCTTAATATCAAAAGAAGTCTTCATAAGATTGATAGCCACAGAATCAAGGAGGAGTTTTATCATCAAAGTCTCCTTTATTCTTCTTTTTAACTCATTATTTTCATAAAAAATAACCGAAGCATTGTTAAACAATATTCTATGACCTGTATTCAATTCATGAATATATAAAGCAGAGTTAAGATACCTATGTTTAACTCTACTTATATGAACCTTAACCCTTTCATTAAGACTAAATTTATGCTGGCCTACATAAAATTTACCACAACTACATGGAATTTTATAAACAATACCAGGAATAGACCTACTACCAATAGACTGCTTTGAACCATTAAGTAATGAATTCAAATCAGAACCTTTTATACATAAAAAATGTCTTTGTTGAATTTTTGTTGTCGGAATAGAAGGCTTAATAATTTTAATAATGATGCTGTTATTCGAAGAAGTCAGTTTGCTGCAGAATATGTAGAATTGGGTTATAGTCATGATTTTATTAAAAAAGTGGTATTTAATAATAATGTTTATAGTCGTGATTTGAATGATAAGAATTTTGTTGGTAAGGTTGATGATTATATGTCTTTACCATTTAAAGCATCAATATATAATTTGGTTTATAGGAATAGTCATTTGTTAGGTGGAATGAAGGTTGCATGGAGGAAAGGTTCTGATTTGAATTCATTACTTAATGGTTCAAAGCAGTCTATTGATAGTAGGTCTATTCCTGGTATTGTTTATAAACTTCCATGTAGTTGTGGTAAATTTTATGTAGGCCAGCATAAATTTAGTCTTAATGAAAGGGCTAAGGTTCATATAAGTAGAGTTAAACATAGGTATCTTAACTCTGCTTTATATATTCATGAATTGAATACAGGTCATAGAATATTGTTTAACAATGCTTCAGTTATTTTTTATGAAAAGAATGAGTTAAAAAGAAGAATAAAGGAGACTTTGATGATAAAACTCCTTGATTCTGAGGCTATCAATCTTATGAAGACTTCTTTTGATATTAAGGGAAGATGGAGTTTGAAATGAATTATGGGAAGGTTTGTTTGTTTATATATATATGTTTTCCTTTAGTTTGATTTTCACTTGAGAAGGTCTATTTGTAGTAGATGAAATCATGGTTGTGTAAGGATTTTGGTAAAATTTTGGATTTAATCTAGTATTGTATTGTTTTATGGTTTTGCATTTGTGTATATATATATATATATATATATATATATATATATATATATATATATATACACACACAAAACAAAATTCTAAAGATAATGATAATTTACCAGCTTCTGTTTATGACCATAATAAATCATGTATATATGGTTTTGATTTCAGTTATAATAATGTAAAAATATTGCAAACTGAAAGAAATAATAATAAAAGAAAAATCAAAGAAGCTATGTTAATATATAAATACAAGCAAGATTTAATCAATAGGCAGGCAGCAAATGTTACAATCATGAAATTATGGGAAAGTTGACCTTTCAAAGTATTAGTTGACAAAGACTACAAGGATAGTTGAAAGTGCTCCTAAGTAATGTTTATATTTTTTGTTTTTTTTAACAAATTTTATTTAATGTATTTTCTAATATTTATTTATAAGTTTACATATATTATTTTGAAGAAATACAGACATCGATTTGTAGTATTATATATATGGCAGTGTTGGGTTATGCATACTGTGGCGGCCAAGTGACATTGCAGAACCACCAAGAAGTGTGCAAGTAATAAATTTCTATGTAAAAATGGCTGAAATCGATGGGAAATTAAAATGCCTATGACAAAACATAAAAAGCATCAGGGCTGTAAAATTATGAAGCCTAAGGCAGTGCTGGAGGTACCATAAATCAAAAAAATCCATTGAAAATACAAATTACAAAATAAAAAAAAAAACAAGAAAATACTATAAAATTCGAATTAAAAAAACAGAAATTGGTGAAAATTGGCCAACCACAGACCACCCTAGTATGAAGAATTCTTCACTTAAATCAACAAACAAAAATGCCTGAGATAAAAGAAATCCAACAAATCCATCGAAAATACAAATTACAAAAAAAAAAACCCCAAGGAAATGCTATAAAATTTGAATTAAAAAAAAAAAATTAACGATGGTGGAAGGCGGGAAATGCATATGTGCAAATGTTGAAAACTAAATAATTTCATAAAATTATTTAGCTTTCAACGTTTGCAAATATGCATCTGTGATCAGATTCCAAAGCAACAGTTATCTAAACTAAAAAAAACATTACAGGAGAGAATCTATTTCTCAAATTAATTATTCTCTGCTTTGAAATTATGGCAAATCATAAAAAATAAGTATTTTTCAAAAAGCAAAAATAACATTACATGAGAGCTTCTATTTATCAAAAATAAGTCCAATAATCTTCCTCCCCAATGAAGAATTTCTATCCAAAAATAGCTGAAATGAACAAATTAAAATGAAATACATAAAACATTCCCCCTTTTTTCTACACCCTGCAGACAATCCAAAATATAGAAGCAACACAGATATGGATAAGCTTCCTATTAATTTTAATATTAAATAATTTATAAATCATAAATATTATTTGTGCTCAAATATTTCTTTTATATCTTTTTTTTTTGAAATTATATTTCTTTTATATACATATAAAACACAAGCTTACACACACACTGGGTATATTAACAAATGAATAAAGAAGCAACACAGATATGGATAAGCTTTCTATTAATTTTAATATTAAGCATAATTGATAAATCATAAATATTATTTGTGCTCAAATATTTTATATATATATAAAACACAAGCATACACACACACTGTATATATTATCAAATGAATAAAGAAAATTACAAGAGAAAAGCAATCATGTCCAAATCCATTTAAATGTAGAATATTATTTTAAAATTATGAATAGTTGCACTTTTTAAAAGTCTTTATTTATCATCATATGTAATAAGAGAGTGAAGAAATATATACAATAAAAGTTTATACTACCTGTGTTTTTTCCTGGGATAATGACAAAAATATAAAAGCAATAATAATAATTTATTCAGCTGGTGCATAGAAATAGGTCACTTCCTATGTGTTCAATTCATTTCTCTACTTGGTATTGATTCTCTTCAGAGTAGGTTACAGTTGAAGTATTTTAGGAGCGGCTTTTTTTCCAGTATCGGCGAAATATTTATTATAATTATTAAAATTATTTATTATAGATTTGAGCTACTCCAGCTGCAATTTAATATTGTATGACATTGAACGTTTTCAAACTTAGCAATTTAATAATGCATGGAGAATTATTTTTTTCAAAGCAGTATTAGATGAACTGTCCTTTCTAAAAAATATATTATTCTCTATACTTGTCTTTTTGTAGACTCATTTTTTTCTAGAAAGTTCTTATTTCTCTCTTTTATTCATTACCACCCACGTTCTGTTGAGGACCTGTTTCTTTTTAAACAAAGCAAAAACCTTTTTGGCATCTTCTTTTTTTGAAAGTCAGGAAATTTTGTTGACCACCTGTAATTTGTTTTTGTCTTTTTTTTTTTTTACATTCTTTAGATAATAATCTATACAGTTTTAATATTTTTTTCATTTAAGATCTCTTTTCTCTATTATAATAAAATGAGCAGCATTAGCTTCCATCTTTGAAATCAGATTTATATATGTTGAATTTCATTCATTTATACATCCACAACAGCAACTATACTTATGTTTCAATAAAATATAATAGCACAACACCCTACATATTTCATCTTTATTTCAATCTTTTCTCTACCCATTTAAACATCAAATATATTTGAATAAATAATGTAAGAACTATATACATAAGCGTGTTTTGCACATTTTCTTTTTGTAAAACAGGGTTTGAAGCCACCCTGTTACAATATATATATATGATTTTTTTCAAAATATTAAAATAAAGATTGATTATGATGAGTTAGAAGAAGTTAAACAATTACAAATATCTTGGTCAAATTATTAATACAGATGGAAACATAATGGATGGAATTAATCATAGAATTAAAAAGGGAGATTTTTAATAAATATGTTTTACCAGTTCTTACTTATGGATATGAGACTTGGACACTTAATAAAAGAGCAATACAAAGACTTCAGATCACTCAAAGAAGTATGGAGAGATGCATGTTAGGAATAACAAGAAGAGATCAAAAACACAATATATGGATAAGAGAAGAAACAGGTGTTACTGACCTCATTGAAAAAAATAAAAAACTGAAGTGGAGTTGGGCTGAACATATTGCTAGAAGAGATGATAACAGATGGTCAACTGAAATCTTAAACTAAATTCCAAGAGATTGTAAAAGACCCAGAAAGAGGTCACATGTGAGATGGATGGATGAAATAAGAAAGTGTGCAGGGATGATGTGAGAAAAGAAGCAGACCTTCATCCTGCAGTGGAATAATGTTTGATGATGATGATGATGATTTTAGCTTAGTTTACAAAATTGATATTAATTTTAGCTAATTTATTAAATATTATTTAGTAATATTTATATGAATACTGCTATCTTCATAAAGCGATACCTCTTAGTATGTGCAGATGTACATATAAAGAGCAGTATGTGCAGATGTACATATAAATATTACTAAATAATATCTAATAAATTAGCTAAAATTAATAATATTTATATAAATTCTGATATCTTTATAAATATTTTTGTAAACTAGGCTGAAATCATCAACCATTATCAATCCACTGCAGGATGAAGGTCTCTCCAAGTTCAATCTATCTTCACTGATCTTTAGCTTCTCTTCTCCACATCATGCCTGTACATTTTCTTATTTCATCCATCTATCTCACATGTAGTCTCTTTCTGGTTCTTTTACAATCTCTTGGAATTTAGTTTAAGATTTCAATTGTCCATCTATTATCATCTCATCTAGCAATACATCCAGCCCAACTCCACTTCAGTCTTTTATTTTTTCAATGAGTTTAGTAACACCTGTTTCTTCTCTCACCCATATATTGCATTTTCGATCTCTTCTTGTTAATCCCAACATGCATCTCTCTATACTTATTTAAGTCATCTGAAGTCTCTGTATTGCTTTTCTATTAAGTGTCCAAGTCTCAGATCCATAAGTAAGAACTGGTAAAACATTTATTAAAAATTTTCCTTTTTAATTCTATGATTAATTTTATCCATTAAGTTTCCATCTGTATTAATAATCTGAGCAAAGTATTTGTAATCATTTAACTTCTTCTAACTCATCATAATCAATCTTTATTTTCATATTTTAAAAAAATCTATATATATATATTGTAACAGGGTGACTTCAAACCCTGTTTCACAAAAGGAAAATAGTTCTTATATTATTTATTCGAGTATTTTTGATGTTTAAATTGGTAGAGAAAGGGTTGAAATAAAGACACAGTATGTAAGGTGTTTGTGCTCTTGTATTTTATTGAAACACACACACACACACACATATATATATATATATATATATATATATGCTGGGTGGATGTATAAATGAACAAAATTCAACAAATATAAATTTGATTTTAAAGATGGAAGCTAATGCAGCCCATTTTATTATAATAGAGAAAAGAGATCTTAAATGAAAGAAAATATTAAAACTGTATAGATTATTATTAAAACAAAAAAATAAAAGTCAAAAACAAATTACAGGTAATCAACAAATTTCCTGACCTTCAAAAAAAAGATGCTAAAAGGTTTTTGCTTTGTTTAAAAAGAAACCTCAACAGAATGTGGGTGGTAATGAATAAAAGAAAGGAATAAGAACTTTCTAGAAAAAAATGAGTCTACAACAGGCGTCCCCAACCTTTTTGCACTTAAGAGCACTTTCTATAATACTGGCCAGGTGGCAGGCACCATTTATTTTTTCAATGTAAATTTATAGTTGGATATTATTAATAATACACATAATGTACAAAAAATATTTATTTCAAAAATAAAAATTTAACATATAATTAACATTTAGATTTTTACGCTGTAAAAGTATAGTATGCCCTACACTTTGATTACAATATAATACAATAATTTATAAGAAATTTTAAAAATTAAATTTATTTGTATCAGATAAATAATTTTTTTATCATGTTCGGATAGCAGCGGGCACATGTAAAATGGTCTGCAGGTGCCATGGTGTCCATGGGCATAGAGTTGGGGACCCCTGGTCTACAACAAGAGAAATATAGAGAATAATATATTTTTTAGAAAGGACAGGTCATCTGATACTGCTTTGAAGAAAATTATTCTTCATGCATTATTAAATTGCTAAGTTGCTAAGTTTTGGAAAAGTTCGGTGTGATGCAATACTAAATTGCAGCTGGAGTAACTCGAATCTATAATAAAATTTTAATAATTATAATAAATAATTTTGCTGATACTGAAAGAAAGCTGCTCCTGAAATATTTCAACTGTAACCTACTTCAAAAAGAATCAATACCAAGTCGAGAAATTAATTGAACACATAGGAAGTGACCTATTTCTATGCACCAGTCGAATAAATTATTATTATTGCTTTTATATTTTCATTATTCCAGGGAAAACACAGATAGTATAAACTTTTATTGCATATATTTCTTCACTCCCTTATTACATATGATGTTAAATAAAGACTTTTAGAAAGTGATCAACTATTCATAATTTTAAAATAATATTCTACATTTAAATGGATTTGGACATGATTGCTTTTCTCTAGTAATTTTCTTTATTCATTTGTTAATATACGCAGTGTGTGTGTATGCTTGTATTTTATATATATAAAAAAAGAAATATTTGAGCACAAATAATATTTATGATTTATCAATTATGCTTAATATTAAAATTAATAGAAAGCTTATCCATAGTTGTGTTGCTTCTATATGTTGGGTTATCTGCAGAGTGTAGAAAAAAGGGGGAATGTTTTATGTATTTCATTTTAATTTTTCATTTCAGCTATTTTTGGATAGAAATTCTTCATTATGGAGGAGGGTATTGGACTTATTTTTGATAAATAGAAGCTTTTGTGAAATGTTCTTTTTGATTTTTGAAAAAAGTACTTATTTTTGGTGATTTGGCATAATTTCAAAGCAGAGGATAATTAATTTGAGAAATAGATTCCCTCATGTAATGTTTTTTTTAGTTTAGATAACTGTTGCTTTGGAATCTGATTGCAGATGCATATTTGTGAATGTTAAATGCTAAATAATTTTATGAAATTATTTAGCTTTCAACATTTACACATGTGCATTTCCCGCCTTCCACCATTGTTAATTTTTTTTAATTCAAATTTTATAGCATTTTTTTTTTTGTAATTTGTTTATTTGTTGGATTTGTTGGATTTATTTTACCTCAGGAATTTTTATTTGTCAATTTAAGTGAAGAATTCTTCATTCTGTGGGGGGGGGGGGTTGTTTGGCATATTTTCATGAATTTCTGTTTTTTTAATTCAAATTTTATAGCATTTTCTTGGATTTTTTTTATAATTTGTATTTTCAATGGATTTCTTGGATTTATTCTGCCTCTGGCATCACCTTAAGCATTTTAATTTTACAGACTTCTACACTTTTTCCCATGTTTTGCCTTAGGCATTTTAATTTTTTATCAATTTCAGCCATTTTTGCATAGAAATTTATCACTTGCACACTTCTTGGTGGTTCTGCAGTGTCACCTGGTGGCCACAGTATGTGTAATCCAACACCACCATATATATATAAATAAAGGTAAGTTTTCATATTTTAATACTATATATATATTGTAATGGTAAATATAAATGAATTGAATGTGGTATTGAAAGTATATTTGAACCTGTAAAAATTTGTAAAATAATAATGAGCATCAGGCAAGCTAAATGGTTTATTTACAACAATATGGATGCCACTTCTCTGACCAGTTACAATGACCTTATGAGCTAGACTAAATGTACAAGTACATGACATGAATGTTTACAATTTTATATTATAATCTTAAAATAAGTGTAACATAAATAAATAGAGGCAAAACTCTCCATACAGTAGTGTCACCCTGTGCCAAACAGAGTAATCAATGGATGCCAGAAGGCTTGTGCATAAAATCCCTATCTAGTGCCTACTCATCCAATATCCCCAAACTAGTTTCTGGCTTGTGGCCATCATCAGTGAAAATGCTTGGATCTGTGAACACTGCACCTAGATCTTAGGACCTAATGCAACCCTCCAGCAGCTACATTTTAACTCTACTTTACTACAAAACTATGCGAATGAAATTGAAAACACAATAATATTTTCAATCTAAGCTCAATAGCTTATATAGTTATATGGGTCTGAACTCAATTCAGCACCCATACATTTTGATGTCTTTGGCTTTTAAACAACCATAGCCACCACTATCCTATTAGGCAGGATTGTTAAACCACTAAACATCACATGGTCATCATCTCTATACTAGCACATAATTGTTGTAAATAAAGGCAAAACTCTCCATACAGCTTATATTGAAAATATTGTGTTTTTAATTTCATTCTCATAGTTTTGTAGTAAAGTAGAGTTAAAAGGTGGCTGCTGGGGGGGGGGGTTGCATTAGATCCTAAGATCTAGGTGCAGTGCTCTCAGATCCAAGGTTCCTCACTGATGATGGCCACAAGCCAGAAACTAGTTTGGGGTATTGGATGAGTAGGCACTAGATAGGGATTTTATGCATAAGCCTTCTGGCATCCATTGATTACTCTGTTTGGCACAGGGTCGCACTACTGTATGGAGAGTTTTGCCTTTGTTTACAACAATTATGTGCTAGTATAGAGATGGTTATCATGTGATGTTTAGTTGTTTAATAAATAAATAGATATAACAAACCTTATGCAACATTTATCACTCACAGATTTTGCAATAACTTCAAAGTATAATAAAGGCTAAATAAAATTTTGAGATCAAGGAAACTATGGCAATTAATAACAATACTAATTTTATTACAAATAATATACAATATGAAGATGATAATAAAATACTAAAGAGATAAAAATAATAATTTGATACTTATACACTATTTCTCTATTTTCAATAAAGGACCTTTAAAAACATATTTCACTTATGTTAAAATATAAACTTATGTAATATTATAAAATAATATTATTTCAAACCCCTTTTGATTATAGTTCATTTCTATACAACAATTTCTATAATCACATATACTTATTTTTTATGATTTAAATTATTTTTAATTTATATAATAGAAAAAAATTAAGATTTGTTAAATAAAAGGTGTTATTATTATATTTTTACATAAAATGCTTTGGCAAATTATATTTTTTATATAAAATAAACAAATTAATATTACCATTTATTTTTATTTATTTAACTTGAATGATGCATATTGAGTAATAATTGTGTCAATTGTTCAAATTGCTACCATTGTGTGTTTCTTTAAACCCATAGATAATCCATGCCCAATCTGGTAATGTGATAATTGAATGGAACTACTGTATTAGTCATTAGCTTTGAATACTCAATTTGTTTTTGAACAATAATTTTGTATATTCTTTTTGATTTCTAGTTGATTGTTAAATGTTATAAAAATATATTATATGGATTAATTTTAAAGACATACCTATTAATACTATTCACTTATTCACCATGTTAAACTTTCCATCTGATTTTTTGGAAAAATATAGTAGCAAATGATAGGCAAACTTCTTTCCTACTCTTGTTATCTTAGCAATTCCTGTTTTTGATTTCTGAACTATTAAAATATATAATTAATTCACAAATAAGTTTTTAAATCATTTATTTTGAAGATAGTCTCTCTGATTGTATTGTTCATTTAACGTCTGTCTCTCCAGCTTATTATTCAAAAATATTGGTCTTTTTATCAATCAGGCAATCATTTCAAGAAACATTTTACTGACTTTCCTACGTTCTATTAAATCAGCTCATTTGCATAAATAGAAATATAAAGAATGTTTTATAAATTGTAATAATTATTAACTATCAAAAACAAACATATTAATTCTTTATATTATTTATTTTAAACAATAACTAAAACAATATTGATTTTGTATAATAAATTATTTAAATAGTGATATATTTAATTTTTATTTAAACATTTGTTTATTTGTTGTTATATATATATATATATATACACATATGAAGTATTGACCAGATTGTTTATAAAGTTTTTTAACTAATAATAATAAAACATTTGTCTTGTTTTTAATACTTTTTTTAACCTTCACACGACTCTCCTAGTTACAATTCTCCTTCATTCTGAAAAAAAAGTAAAAGATGCACTGGTTTCTTCCAACACTTGCTTATGTTGTTGTTTATCCATTAATTTTTTTGTATTACAAATTGTAAGTATTTTTAATTTTAAAAATAAATATTAACATGACTAATAAGATTTCTTGAATATTTTCTGAAGAAAAACCATAACAATTTCATTTTTATATTTTAAGTAAAAAATAATTTCATTATAATATACTATCCACTAAAATGCTCCCAATGTGATTCTAATACAACATTTTAATTAATTTTAAAATATAAACAATGTACACCTTTAGAGATTAATACTATTTAAAAATATTTACCTGAAACAGCCCCATGTTTATGGGGAGTTTGACATAGTTATATTTTTTAAAACTGATTGCTCTTAACAAAGAACAAAAAAATGTTATTATTATCCATCTATGTGGAGGGGTTTTAAACTTTTGACATTGAAAGTATCTTTAATTCCTTTATTGTTCTCTACCAGAAAAGCATTTTTTCATATTCTGAGATAATTTTATGTGTTCCCTTATATAATGGAAAGAATTTATTGTGCTCTCATAACTCAAGTTTGCTAATGTGAGGAGTTTTAATTAAAACACACTCTTATATGTCAAACTGATATCAAGGAATTATAGCACCCATTTTAATAAAATTTTCCCTAGCTTTATTTTGATCTTGGATTGGATCAATTTCTTGTTCTGTTATAGGTAAAGGAATTCTCAGAAGAAATGGATCATGTCTTCTAAAGTGTAATTGAAAAGAAATGAAACCAATTGACTTATTTTGTTTCCAGTTTATATAATTAACTACTTGTTTCACACATATTGCATATCCTTGATAATTTTCACTCATATAAATTCAGAAAAGCCTATTGTGTTCCCTCATTATTCTTTCAGATGGGTTTAATTGACAGTTTCTTATGCATGATAAATGTCTGATATTGAATTTTGTTAACCAGGCCTTCCATTCAATAAAAAGGAAAGGAGTGGAGTTCCATGATTGGCAGGAATGGATTGAAATTTTCTAATCATTGGAATTTGATGATTTTTTAATATGTTTATAGTGTTTTTGGCATCTACTTTCCTCATTGAGTATGTTAAGACATATATTGAAAAGACATTATATAGTACTACCAGGTAATAAAGTTGTATATAAGGTAGCAATAGGCCATAAAAATCCAAAATCAGTAATTTATTAGGCCTTTTTTGAATAATAGACTGTATAATGCCTGCATAATTTGTATTATGTGGTTTAAACACCATACATATACAAGATTTTAATACAGACAGAATGCTTGAGTACATTCCTGGCCAGTGAAAAATTCTCCAACCAACTTGTTCAGTTTTTTTTGGACCATAATGATATACAGATTATGAATATATCATATATAATAACACAGCAAAGGTACATCCACTTTTTCTTTTAAAATATATATGTTCTACAATAATATCAACAAATTAAAAATCCTTCTCCTTTTTCTTTTCAAAAACTTTATTTTTTTATCTCAATACTGAACATATATATACATTTATATAATACAAAACTCCAACATTTCAAATGTTTTATCTCATACAGTCATTTTCAAGGATCTGCAACAATATTAAATACATATCAACAAATAAACTTCAATTACATAAAAACTTTCTCTTACATGTATTTAGGTTGAAAAAAAAAAGGATTTTAAAGATGCAAGTATATATGGGATACCTAAAATACATAAATTAGGTATACCTATTATTAGTAATGTGGATTTGTATTATGAAAATTTGTCTAAATGGTTATATAATAAAATTTTAAAAAAATATGGTGAAATAAAAAAAGAAAATAATCTAAGTAATTCATATGATTTTGTAAAGGCTTTAAATGTTTTTTTAGAGGGAAATAAGTATAAAAATGTGTTTTTTGTTAAACGAATATTGTACCACATAAGGCATTTGATATAATATTGAACAGATATATTAAAGATACTAATAAGAGTATAAAAATGGAATGTAATCAATTGTATGATATGTTAAATATTTATTGTAAAGATGTGGTATTTAAATATAATATAATGAAGTATATTATAAACAATGTAAAGGTTTGAGTATGGGGAATAGTATGAGTGGATTGTTAGCTGCTATATTTATGGATGATCATGAAGATAAATATTTTTGTATTACAAAATATAAGCCTGTTTTTTGGGTTAGGTATATTAATTCAATTGATGATTACATTAGTTTTACTATGGAAAAAGAAAAAAATAACGTAATTACTTATATGGATGTTATAATAAAAAAAGTTATTAAAAATTGTAAGGTTGATATTGAAACTAGTGTATTCAGAAAAGAAACTTTTTATGGTTTGTTAAGTAGTTGGGATTCAGATATTGAATGTGAACATAAAATTAATATTATTAATAATAGAATAAACAGAGCAATTAATTTATGTTCTGAAGAAAAATTGTTTATAAAAGAAATTAGTAATATAAAAGAGGAAGGTATAAAAAATAATTATCCAGTTAAAATTATTGATAAATTATGTAATAAAAGAAATATTAAAAAAATAATAAAGAAGAGAAACAATGGGAAAGATGTAAATAATTTTATATATAATAGTTACAATGTTTCTATAGATACTTTTATGAAGATTAAAAAGATTATAAAAAGTATAAATAATAAATACAAAGGGGAAAGTAGGTTAATTATTAAACCAGTATATAAAAAGCAATTAAATTTAGGAAATTTAATTAATGATACAAAAAATATAAAAACTGACAAAATGAATGGAATTTATTTAATTGAATGTTTAAATTGTAAGAGGGAGGGGGTAAGGTTTCATATATTGGTACAACTAACAATACATTAAAAACTAGACTTAGACAACATTTATATGACAAAAATTAAAATATTTACATTCATTGTAAAGGTTTAGGTCATAAAGAATTTAGTATTAAAATGTTAGAAAGGGTTAAAAATTACAGGGAAAGGATGGTTAAAGAATTTTTTTATATAAAAAAATATAATCCTACTCTAAATAGAATTAATGGAGTAGATAAGGAATATAAATTAATGTATAATTAAAATAAATGCTTAATGGGTTTAGGTAAATTGTTAGAAGTTTTTTTGTATAAAAGAGAGAGAGAGAGGGGGGGGGAATGTTTATATTTGTTTTATATTCATTTAAATATATAGTTTAGGAATGTAGTTTTAAGATGGGTTTTAGATAAAATTTAAAGAAAAGGGGAGGTTTTTGGAAATTAGAGTTGGTATTTAAATTGTATAGAAAGTTTCTTGGATGATTTTAAGATATATTTGTAATTAAACAATGTAAAAAAAGAGTAATAAAATATAGCAGTAGGCGAAAAATGTAAGTAAAATATATTTCTATATGTTTAATATGTTTGTTACTGTTTATGCTAATGTAAGAGAAAGTTTTTATGTAATTGAAGTTTATTTGTTGATATGTATTTAATATTGTTGCAGATCCTTGAAAATGACTGTATGAGATAAAACAGTTGAAACATTGGAGTTTTGTATTATATAAATGTATATATATATATATATATATATATATATATATATATATATATATATACATTTATATAATATATATGTTCAGTATTGAGATAAAAAAATAAAGTTTTTGAAAAGAAAAAGGAGAAGGATTTTTAATTTGTTAATATTATAAATATATTCAACCAACCTTTTTCTTATAGTAGGTAGCATTAAAATTTTCTAAGGGTTTTCTAAATATCTGATTTTGAACATTAAAATGGAATATATGGGTTTATATTTCTTATGATTTCTTTAAAAAGAATGACTTCATCTAATTTTCCCTTTAGCTATTCAATAATAAAAAAAGTATTTGAGTACTATCTTTAAAATGGGTCAACTTTCTTTGTCTTTCTTCACTGAATCATCCACAGTAAAGATTGTGACAGCAATATATAAGTTTTCAATGGATAAATGTTGTTGATCAATACCCATATAATCACTAGTGCCTTTTTTGTCACTGGATAATTATGTTATGCTCTTTTTAATTTACTATTGAAAAAATACAGTACTTGGGCTGTTGGATGTCATTAACTGAAATAAAACTACTACTATACCAAAACTTCTGCTATCTGACTAGAGGTTGAGACTTTGTTCACCATCAAATATAGCATAAAAGGTGTATATAATACAAGAAGTTTGAAGCAAAATGAATAAGGGGAAGTTAATATAAGTAAAATTCTTTCTTTGTTGTTGTTTTTTTTTTTTGTTAAAATTTTTAAAATTTGAAATAAATAATCTCTTATTCATTTCAGTATCAAGTGATCTTTCACATGGTTGAGAAATGATTGTGAGGATGTTAATAAATATAGCATGCAAAAGATTAAAAAATTATATAATGCACTAATAATAGGCAATATTTAAAATTTTAATTATTAATTTCATATTTAAAAAATATAATAGGTTTGTAAAAAGATATTTCAATTTAAATAAAAGCAATAAAGTATTTTAAAACTCTCTTATCAAAAAATATATTGCAAAACAACTCAGTTAAAAAAATAATATTTTAAACAATTAAATTAAAAAAATGATTAAGCTGGTTTTGGTAAGAGATTCAATACAAAATAAAAATCAGGAAATTTCCTAATCAAATGTTTTGAAAGCTCATTCAATTAAACAATAAAAATGTTTTTCAAATCTTTGTAATTAAAATACAATCCAATCATAAATGTGTCAGAAATAAACATTAAAGGTATGAAAAACAAGATCAGATGTTCAAAATCAAGAATTAAAACACATATAAAATCAATTTTTCTTAAAGCAATCATTCTGGTTTCTCACTTTATTGAAGCAACATTGAGCCTAGTTTATGCTGATTAAATAGAAAAGAAACTACTGCCAACTTTTAATCTATTCTAGACATATAAAAACTTGACATGATTATTTTGAATAAATCTCTAGTTAAAATAATGACACATATTTCAAAAATGGAGATTGATAAAGATGTTATGGCCACTTATGAATTTATTAATAATTGCCATCAAGCAAAAAACAAAACATGACTATATGATCTACTTTGTAAATTAAACAAAAAAATCTATTTAGACTTTATCTTAACCAATTTAAGTTTTATTTTAGTTTGTATTTAATACTAACAAGTTATATGTTGTATTATAAATTGTTTAAAACAGAAAGTTAATGTTTAAAAAAAAGTTAAGTTAGTTTCATTTTAGTGCAGCTGAAGTTAAAAAAAATATTTTTCTTTTTTTTAAAAAGAGAAATTTGCTCCATATTGTATTTACTATATATATGTTATGATTTGTTTGAATATTAAAAAGCAAAACTTTTAAATATACACGTTAATCAGTTGTCTCTGTTGAAATTGTCAATTATCTGCAGTGACAAAAAAAAAGTAAAATAAAATATCCAAGTGTTGAATAATGAGAATAATAATTATAAATAATTTTAAGTTAATGATTATTTAAATTATGACTGGATTTATTTATATGTAATTTAACTATACTTCTATTGCTGTGAATTAGATTTTATGTAGTGAGTTTATAATACATATATACAGTTGTTTGTTTACTGTTGAATAGTTAAAATATTTCTGTATCTCATATGGGAGAATTCATTCAGATTTTGTTCTATTACATTAGTGAGCAGATTTAAAAGAACAACTCTGCAGTGATGTTGTAGTTTTATTAAATCAGGATTTTGACATGAAGTAGTCACTCCTAGAGTCACTGTTGTGAAAAAGTATAAAGATTATATTTATTCTATAGTAGATATATGAATGTGTCTATGCTAGGAAACTTATGAGTTAAATAAATATCTTATATTTGTGTGTTCAACCATATGTAGAGTTGTATTTTTAAGTATATTAAAGATCAGAGGGTTGGCTGTCTTGATTGTAAAATTGTATTATAGTGTAATTGAAGATTAATGTTTAAAATTAATCAAAGATATCTTAGACACTTTATAAATACTTATTGTTTTCCTGAATTATGTGAACTAAAACAATATATAAGAGAATGGAAAAATGGTTTTATTAAAAAAAAAGTTATATTTTGACTGCTATTTATATTTTGTAATAAACTATAATTTTCTTATAGGTTTCGAAAGCATGTTAACACCTTTATTTGTAATATTGTCTGTTCTGCATATTTATTACATGTTCATTCATTGGGAGTAGCATGTTTTTTTATGATCTAACTGGGTATTGCAAATAGCAGCTGTGTAGTAGTCATCATATTAAAGCAAATATTGTTTAACTATATAAATATGATGATCTGTATCCTGCCACTTAATGCCAGGTGACGTCCTAATCAAGTAATATAAATTTAAATTATTTAGTCATACATTGTTGACCATTATAATATATATTCAAATAAGTCAATGCACTTTTATATTACTTCACTGAATATGCAACTATGAGCAAAAAAAAATGTAAATGTTTCTCACCATATCTTATCAGTTAGTTCAAATCATGACACATTCCTATGCTTGTTGTGTTGATTTTTATTTATAATTATTTGATTGAATTTTATGAACATCAACTGATTTGACTGTTTCACCTTGAAATGCATATCCAGAGTCATTTATATTTGTCCTCTGCCTACGTCCATTTGTTAAAGTAAATAATATATAATAGTTGAAAAAAAAAAAAAATTGACAGATAAATAATCAAGTGAATAAAATATAGACTAAAAGTGATTGTACATTAATAAATATTAATAAGTATATTTAATCTTTAATATAAAATTAAAATTTACATCTGAATAAAAAAGTATAATTTATGTTAATAGTCAGTAATGATGTTATTTGAAACTACTAATTAAGATGCATTAAATTGTCCTGCATGATTTAATATAGTGATAGATTGTCAGATTCTGGACTAAAAGATCCTTCGATCCAATTTATTACAAGAATTTCCAGTGCTCGATTAAAAAAAAAAAAAAGAATATATATATTACTCACCCATAAAATGTAGACATCAGTCCATATATAAAGACGTCATGAAGTAGGAATAATAATAAAAATAGTCGTATTTTTATTTGTTTAAAAAGTATTTTTTATTCAACTTTTGATATGTAATAATGTTTTTCTTTTAATCAATAACCAATAAATTCAAATAAGAAATATTACATTTTGTTGCAGTTTATTTCTTTTTTAAAAATTAAATTAAGCAATCTAAGAATTAAATACAAATAAAATAAACAATAGCAACATATGAAATCTTATTATATAACTTGTTTAATGTTTAGTTCTAACAATTTAACAACTTCTTAACATAATGAATGCAAAAAAGTTATTTTAAAGCTACCATGTGATCTTTGCTTTTACTATTTTTTAGGTAGCAATTTATCTAAGAAACATCAGTTGTTAAGTCTCCCCTCTAGTCTCTAGGATAAAACTGAAAATAAAGTAAATAATAATTAGTTGTGATTCCATGAACAGAGAGTTTTTTTTATGCTTTTGACTTAATTTAGTCTAGTATAAATAAAAAATAGATTTATTATTATCATCATAAACATTTTCTTATAAGCATTATTCCTAGGTCCTGTAAATTTTATTTGTATTCAGTCTCTGAATGAAATATTACTTCCACTATTCTTTGTTGAATCAAGAAATAAAATATGCAAATTATTATTTTTTAAAACTAAAGAATAAAAAAAAAACTAGGTGTGTAAACTTCTTATAGTTCCTACCTTTTAATACAATTAAAATAAGCATTTATGTTAGTATTTTCTAAATTTTTTAGCTCAGTAAGTTTGATTGCTCACAGATAAAGATGTCCAAAAAGAATCATCTTTAACAAGACAGGCCCTAAATTGTCTCTATAAATTATTTTATTCTTACAATGACAATGAAAAATTGCTTTCTTTAAAGCAATAAAAATAAATATTGATATAATAATTTTAAAGTTTCCATAGAAAAAGAAAATAAAAAATGTAAAGTTAATCCATAGATAAAAAAAACCAATTAATATATTCAAGATCATGTAAATTCTTTGATTTATTTATATATTTAGGGATTCATGCATGTTTATATTTTTCATTAAAGTTTTTCTACTGATTATTTACCAGACAGATATTTTTAATAAAATACTAGCAATTCTAATATTTAAATTGGTGACTAGATATTTCTTCTTATTTTACTGTTATGATTTCAAATAAATAACAAATAATAATGAATTCAATATTTACTACTACTATTGTTACATTTTTGCTTCTTTTTCTGTGAAATATTTAGAATATTATGCAAAATAGAATGTGTTAATGATTAATTAAATTGTAACATTATTACAACAGCATTTAAAAGTAGTCTTGAGAAAAAAGAAATTGTTTATACAAGTTTTATTTTCATATTCAAGCTATTTATGATGGGTTACATCTAGTTATAATAACAATTCAACCTAATTGTTAAAGTGAATGTTATTTTAAAACAATTATTTAATTATGAGATATTTATCAAATGACAAAATTGTAGTTTTTATTATAAAAATGATTTGAGAATGTGAGCTCACAGTATAGTAGCTGCAAAAATAACAGTTCCTAGATTTTGTGGACTGCATATTTACATAATTAGAATTTACTGGAGAATTATTTTATTTATTTGAAATACTACTTTTCTTTAAATTTTTATTTATAGAATTTTATCACTAACTAGATATTTAGATTCATTCTGTTATCCAAATAAGATTAATGTTTTTAATCCATATTACATTCCATTCTTTAATATTATTATCCAGTTAGCATAAAAAGTTAGATTAACGTGAGTGTATCACAAACCAAATAAAGAGAAATTATAGGCAAGAAATTCAGGATCATGGTTAACTGTTATCTTAGAATTTCCTGTTACTATTTTTCAGGAAATAGAATGTTTAGAATCGAGATTTTCAATTATGGATTTAATTTATAGAACAATTTTTTTATTATACCAGAATTCGTGTGTTATTGGGAATACGTTTTTTCCTAAGAAAATTCAGTATTGATTCTCAAAGATTCATCATTTTGAATTTGAGACATCAATTTGGTATAGGCATTATATTAATGTCGTTTGGCTATTTATATTTATTTCCATTGATAAAGTGGAAAATTTTGCTTAATTAAATAATTAATTGAAAATTATCCTCAATTGACTAACTGGATGTAAGTATTAAAAGAAACATTATTTTTAAAAATGTTAAATAAATTGAATATTAAAAAAATTAAAATATTCTGAAATAATAAGGCTTTTTTTTATAAATTTGTAATTATAACTATTTGCTAATAAAACACTATTAATATGATTTATTTCTTCTTTCAGATGTGTCTCATCTGAAAGGTTAATTGCTCTATTTAAAAGAGCTTTGGCTACAGAAACTATCTGAGTTGGGTGATGATGAGAATGGAAATGCAAATATCTGTCAGTGTGTGTATCCTTTCTGTAAATAGAAAAAGATAAACTATTTGGTGTTCTGGTGACTAGAACATCAAGAAAAAAGCCTTATTTCAAGCCCAAAATAGACAAAATAGGAAACAAAAAGATGATAATTCAGCTATTAGGATTTGTGTTCCATATGTAAAAGGAACTACAGACAGTATTGGACGTATATTAAAATGCTATAATATAGATACAGCATTTTCTGCTCATCAAAAGATCAGCAATATAATAACCAAACCTAAGGATTCAATCCCTCTTGAATCTCATGGTGTCTATCAAATCTCATATAAAAATTGTAAAGCTTCTTATATAGGTATGAGTAATTGTCACATCAGTGTTAGGAGAGATGAGCATGCTAATGCAGTTAAACAACACTCATCATCAGTAGCACTCTCACTCCATACTATAGATTCAGGTCATAAAATTGATTTTTCTAGTACCAGGATCATATCCAGATGTGATAATCTCTACCAATGCAAAATTAGAGAAGCCATTGAGATACTTAAAAGGCCAGATTGTATCAATAAGCGAGATGATACATGTAAACTTCCTCCTATTTGGAAAGATTTTTTTAAAAAACATTCCTAAATTTAACATTTTTTGCTATTGGTGGAATTCTAACATTTTATTCAAATCAGTGATTGTAGTGCCTCTACAACCATCTTTCTACCTTTTATAACTCTGTGGATGGCTTGTGTGACCAAGTCGAAATGTCAGTATATTAATATTAAAAGTTTTTAACACGGATGAACCCGCAAAATATGTATTTTATATATTTAACCCATGCAAATCTTCATTTTAACATTATTAACCTCTACGGGGAGGAAATTTTTAAACAGCTTTGTATATTTGAAAGAATGTGGATTAAGAAATGTAAGTTACTTTGTAATTTATCTTTTTTATTAGCGTGCAAAAATCACAATGTTATACCCACTTGCTGTAAAATTATGTTTCACAAGAACAATTATAATGTTAGTAAAATTCTAAGGAAAACTAGCAATATTATTTTAAACTCTTTTATTAAAGAAACTCAGAAAAATTTAGACAAAATTGATAAAGTATTGCTCCATTTACGTTTATTCCTTAGTAATAAAATACATCCTTTACTGTGGAGTAATAAAATACATCCTTTACTGTGGAGTAGTTTTGATTGTATTGCAAGTTTTAGATTGTTTAAAGATTCGGAATTTGTAACAGCAAAGCAAAAGAAAAAATTGCAAATGCTAATTAGAACACAATCCCCAAACATTATGTATCCAAATCAAAAAACCGTTTATAATTTATCTAGGAAAGCCCTCTCTACAGATGAAATTTCGGTTTTAGAAAAAGGTTTCAATTTTGTTTTAACACCTTCCCGGATACCTTTTGAGAAAATTGTTTGTAATGTTGAATCAGCTCTCAATAAAATTGATTCTACATCGGCTGATTTGGCTAGAGCTGAGATTTGTAATATTTTAAAAAAAGCTAAGCTTCCTAAAAATAATATTTCAAAGACAGAAAGACAAGCATTAAATAATATAAAATCGGACAAATCAATTGTTGTACTTCCAGCTGATAAAGGTAATGCCACAGTAGTAATGGATTGTGACATTTACCATGATAAAATTTTAGATCTGCTTAATGATAAAACTTATAAACTATCAAAAAAAGATCATACTACGTATTTGGAAAAAACAACAAAAGCTATTATTAATAAATCACCTATTGAACAGAGATAAAAAATAAAATAATCCCTTGTGAAAAATCTTGTGTCTGTCCAAAATTTTATGGACTTCCAAAAATTCACAAACCAGATACCCCCCCTTCGTCCAATAGTAAGTGCAATAGGTTCTCCAACTCATATTTTAGCCAGATACTTATCGGATTTCATTAAACCTACAATCCCATCTATTAAATCATATATTAAAAACTCTCTTCATTTTATTTCTGTTTTAAAAAGTTTAAAAATTGATGCTAATGATATTCTGATCAGTTTTGATGTCGTGTCTTTGTTTACAAACATTCCAATTGATGAAGCTTTAAATATAATCTCACAACGTTGCAATTTGCCAGACCATATTATTGCTTTAATTAAACATTGTCTCTTAAATACATATTTTGTATACAATGGACAACATTACAGACAAGTTTTTGGTACTCCTATGGGTTCACCTATCTCAGGAGTAATAGCTGATTTATTCATGGAATATATAGAAACTCGTGCTTTAGAATCATCATCTTTAAAACCTCTCATTTGGCTCAGATACATAGATGACACTTTTGTCATATGGCAACATGGAAAAAATAAATTAGATAATTTTTTCTTACATTTAAATAATATGCATCCTCATGTTAAATTTACAATGGAGAGAGAGTCTGATGGAAAACTCCCTTTTCTTGATGTTCTAGTCACCAGAACACCAAATAGTTTATCTTTTTCTATTTACAGAAAGGATACACACACTGACAGATATTTGCATTTCCATTCTCATCATCACCCAACTCAGATAGTTTCTGTAGCCAAAACTCTTTTAAACAGAGCAATTAACCTTTCAGATGAGACACATTTGAAAGAAGAAATAAATCATATTAATAGTGTTTTATTAGCAAATAGTTATAATTACAAATTTATAAAAAAAGCCTTATTTCAAGCCCAAAATAGACAAAATAGGAAACAAAAAGATGATAAATCAGCTATTAGGATTTGTGTTCCATATGTAAAAGGAACTACAGACAGTATTGGACGTATATTAAAACGCTATAATATAGATACAGCATTTTCTGCTCATCAATAGATCAGCAATATAATAACCAAGCCTAAGGATTCAATCCCTCTTGAATCTCATGGTGTCTATCAAATCTCATGTAAAAATTGTAAAGCTTCTTACATAGGTATGAGTAATCGTCACATCAGTGTTAGGAGAGATGAGCATGCTAATGCAGTTAAACAACACTCATCATCATCAGCACTCTCACTCCATACTATAGATTCAGGTCATAAAATTGATTTTTCTAGTACCAGGATCATATCCAGATGTGATAATCTCTACCAATGCAAAATTAGAGAAGCCATTGAGATACTTAAAAGGCCAGATTGTATCAATAAGCGAGATGATACATGTAAACTTCCTCCTATTTGGAAAGATTTTTTAAAAAACATTCCTAAATTTAACATTTTTTGCTATTGGTGGAATTTTAACATTTTATTCGAATCAGTGATTGTAGCGCCTCTACAACCGTCTTTCTACCTTTTATAACTCTGTGGATGGCTTGTGTGACCAAGTCGAAACGTCAGTATATTAATATTAAAAGTTTTTAACACGGATGAACCCGCAAAATATGTATTTTATATATTTAACCATCTTCGTTTTAACATATATATATATATGCACATAATCTCATATAAAAAAAAAATATAGTGTTTGGGTTTTTGAAATATATAATTTAAAAGTTTAAACTTGAATAATTAAAAAAAAGATCATTGTAAATTTAAAAAAATAAATAAAAGACTTTAACATTAATGAAAAAAAAATTTCACAAAAAAATTTTTTTTAAACTGAATAGATTGTCAACTTTGAATTTAAAAAATTTATAGTGTAGATCGTTTCTCCCATGAGATCATTTTGTTATCTTGTAATTAGTAAATTTAAAACAATTATCTTCAAATGTTAACTTTCAAATAAATGTAAATACAGATAGAGGAAATTATATAAGGAATTTGAACATAGACGTTCAAGCTCCCTTCAGCTATTCACTCTATCTCATACAACCAATGCACATGACCACATACATATGAAAACGATAAATAATCTCCAATACATGTATTTCTATTTCGTACTGAACTAGCACTCATCAGTTAACCCAGATCATTATCTCCCACACACATATATAATCAGTTAGGTTTTAATGGACAAGCTTCAATATACCCCATTCTCCAAATCTTCAGCTATCCATACCATTGAAAATCTGAAGATGGAACACCCAAATTCCCTATTGATGCCAATATTATTGTCATGCCCATGTTGCCTTTAAGTTACACTAACCACTCAAATATAGGACCTTATCCATTTAAATATACAAAAGAGTGATAGACAGGATACAGGCAATATTTATCAACAGTAGATTTGGGTGTTCCATCATCATATTTTCATGGTACGGATGGTTGAAGAGTTGGAGGATCAAGTAGATTGAAACCTGTCCATTAAAGTTCAAAGATTTTCTATCTTAATATAAACCAAGCACTGATTATATGTATGTGATGAACTGATGAGTGCAGGTTCAGCATAAAATACATTTATTTGAGATCATTTATCTTTTTTAAATGTGTGTGGTCATGTGTATTGGTTATATGAGATAGAGGAAATAAAAGAAGGGAGCTTGAAAGTCTGTGTTCAAATCCCTTATATAATTACATCAAAAACTCCAAGTATATAAATTATATTTGTATTCAACAAATATTAGGGATAGAGGAAATGTGAAATAATAATAATAAAATTACTTAGCCTCAGAAAAATAAATATTTAATCCCAGATTAAAAAAACAAAACAATAAATAATAAGAAATAATGTTTCAGATATTTTATGGTTGAGCAGTAAATGCTTGACTATTTATTTGTTACAAGATTTTTTAAAAATGTGTAGAACTTATTTATTCATTTATTTATATAAATGAGATAAAAAAATTTCATTCTTTATTTGTTTATAAATAAATCATTTTATATCATATCCAACAGTTAATAAATGATTTTCTTAACATTTAGTTCTGACTTCTTTACACCTTGGTTAGTAAAATTTTTCAAGTTAAACTAATTGCTTATATATTTAATTACATACTATATATATATTTGTTCATTAATTTATAAGCAAATAATAACAGATTAAAATATCTTCTTTCTACAAGACTTAAGTTTTTTCCAAATACCAAGAAACTGAACTATTAGTTTTAATTATTGTATAAAATTAAAATAAACTAATTATTTTCTTTTTAATTTATAAATATTACTTATTTAAGTATAAATAAATTTGAATTATTTAGTAAATTAATTTATAATTGTTCTTACATTTAATATTACAAGTATTTAATAATGACTATAAACTTTTTATCTGAATTATAAAGTTCTGAATCTTATGGTATATCTATAATGCATTTTCATTCTATGGATATGACCTGATTTCAAATTTGAATTAGGTAAAACAAAATTTTAAACTTTCCACATTCTAATCAACATTGTAAATTTTTTTAGGTACTTAAGTCATATTGTTTAAATAAATGGATATCTTGCTAATTTTAGCTAGAGAATAAAATAAATATAAAAAATTATTCAAATTTTCATCACCTGGAAATTGACAAATCTCATAAATAATGTGTTTTCATTAACTGATTTTTTATAGTACTGATTTATATAATCTTGAAATAGAATATTTAAAGTTTAATACAACTTTATTATATATATACTCATTAATAATTTTTTTAATGAATATTTTAAAAAATAATGTTTGTATAATTTCATCATTAAAATTAATATGTTATAATAAAATTTGTTTAGAGAGTGGCAAGTAATGTTAAATTACCAAATGCTAATCACCTTAAACTTGATTGTTGTACCGTTGCCTAATTAATCAGCTAGCTTTCAGATCTAACACTCATAAAAACAAATTACAGCTTCTTTGTTGAAACATTTTCTTCTGTTACCATTTTGATTTTTTTTTTTTTGATTTTTTAAGAAAATCTAGTTTGTAAAGCTTTAATGAAAAATATTTTAACAATTTTTTAACACATAAGTTTGAAAACATAGAATTAACAAAAAACAATAGATAAAAATACATAAGCAAAAGTGTTAATAAAATGTTTAAAGTAAAAAATAAATCACAGAAGTAATTCAATTAAAAATTTAAATATTCATAAGTACTAGAATCCACTTTTTTACTTTAAAGAATATATATATATATATATATATATATATATATATATATATATATATATATATATTTATAATATATATATATATATATATATATATATATATATATATATATATAAACCATTAGTAAATAGTCTGAACAGGCACTAACCTGTATTCAATGCACTTTAAACTCCACAATAATCAAGCATATTTTGCCAATAGAGAGATATTCCAAACCACAACACAAGATAGCAACTTTTATAAAGATAAGAGCAGCTGTCTTTAACCTAAATGTCCATTTATACAGGCGAATCTGAAGCATCTTGATTTGGAAGTGTGAAGTAGTTGTTTCCTCCACTGTTTAAGTTCATATTTCCTTTACAAATTAACTTATGTGAAATCTTGAAATTTAGTATTAAATCAATATTTACTTAATTGATAGCTATACTAGAAGTGCTTACTAGAATTTGATTTTTGTGTACAATGTAAAGTTGTGGTATATATATATAATAACACATGTTATAAATTTTGTAAGTTGCTTTTAAGCTTGCATTTAAATGATCACTAGATGGAGCTTACCAATAGCTCTAATCAAGCTTTATTTTATAAGTGCCGAAAAAGAAAAAAATTCAAAATCTCTATTGTTAAGTCCCTATCTCCAGACCAATTGGTTTCAAGCTTATGGCTCACCTCAGTGGAGTGCTGGGATTCTAGAAACTATATCTAAAATACTAACTCAAAAGTCAGCACTTATAAAACACGTTTCTATCAAGTTGAAAGCCTGAACTTTTTAGACATATAAATGTTATGAAATCCAGCTTTACAAACCAGATAGCTATATGGGTTTGAATTCAGCTCAGTTTCACTATGTAGTAATAGCCCCTGCAATATAGCATCACAAAAGCCTTCAAAGGTACACTTATAATAATTAATAAAACTAGTTATAAATTTTGTTACTTGCTTTTAAGCCTGCATTTAAATGATCACTAGATGGAGCTTACTAATTACAATGCTATATTTCAGAGGCTATTACTATATGGGGAAACTTAGCTAAATTTAGACCCATATAGCTATCTGGTTTGTAAAGCTGGATTTGAAGACCTTTACATGTCTAAAAAGTTCAGGCTTTCAAATTGATAGAAATGTGTTTTATCAGTGCTGAGTTTTGAGTTAGTATTTTAGATCTAGTTTTTAGAGTCCCAGCACTTCACTGAGGTGAGCCATAAGCTCAAAAACAATTGGTCTGGAGATAGGGACTTAATGATAGAGATTTTGAATTCTTTCTCTTTCAGCACTTATAAAATAAAGCTTGATTAAAGCTATTGGTAATCTCCATCTAGTGATCATTTAAATGCAAGCTAAACACAAGTTACAAAATGTATAACTTGTTTTATTAATTATTATAAGTGCACTTTTGAAGGATTTTGTGATGCTATATTGCAAAGGCTATTACTATATGGTGAAAATGAGCTGAACTGAGATCCATATAGCTATCTGGTTTGTAAATCTGGATTTGAAGACATTTACTTGTCTGAAAAGTTCAGGCTTTCAAATTGATAGAAACATGTTTTATAAGTGATGACTTTTAAGTTAGTATTTTAGATCTAGTTTCTAAAGTCCCAGCACTCCACTAAGGTGAGCCATAAGCTCAAAACAAATTGGTCTGTAGATAGGGACTTAACGATAGAGATTTTGAATTCTTTTTCTTTCGGCACTTATAAAATAAAGCTTGATTAGAGCTATTGGTAAGCTCCATCTAGTGATCATATATATATATATATATATATATATTGAAATAAAATATTTCATGTTATATATATATATATATATATATATATTGAAATAAAATATTTCATGTTAGTTTGAGATCTGATGTAGCAGGTAGGAAGGCTAAAATAGGAGAGTCGGATGGTAAGGTTTATAAGAATACACAAAAAAGTAAGAGTTAAAGAACTGAAGTACATTGTTAGTAGAATAGATGAAGTGGACATTCATTATTAAATGAAAATAAATGGAAATTTTTAAGTTTGTGTATATGTGGATTCAAATCCGTATATTAAATAAACATTATGTTTAACAAATATGTTTTAAAAAATATCAAATAAGTCTACTTTGAGAACTTTAATGAATGCTTACAATTTAATTAAAGATTAATTAATAAATTGTATAATAAAAAAACACACAAAGAAATTGTTATCTATTGATTATATCATAACAGTGAGGTCTCCAAGTTAAAAAAAAGAGATTAGAAGTTTGGAATTAATTAGTCAAGATATAATAATGACTGTTGACTGGTCAGAATTTAAAAGAATAAAGAGAAAAAATGTCTAGATCATTCCTGTGGTAATTAGATACAGTACCCGTATTAAAGAAAAAGACTAGGCTAAACTTGCAAACAAAAATGACTTTTTTTTACCTTAAAAAAATTTATACTTTAATAATGCAATACACTAATGATTGCATTCATCAAGATTTTAAAAACTTCAAAGGTGTCCTATAAATTTTTTTGATTGGCCCTTATTAAAAAAAAAAAAAAAAGTCTGAATTTTAATTTTTGGAATGAAACTTGATGAAGTTCTGATCGATCCAAGGATTTGATATTAAGTGCAGGATATATATTCACCTGAGATTTCCAGAGAAAGAAGAAAAAAGATAAATAAACCCCCAATTATGCATATTTTGAACTATTATTTAACTAAGAGCTCTGATATTAAACACGTGTTGCTAATTAGTTGTCAGCAAGGATATACATTTTTTTATATCTGCTATGGAACATTTTAAAAGATACTTCAACTTTATAAAATAATATTTGTATACACTTTATTCATATATACACCAGCTATATATAATTACTGTATTTATTATTACTGCTATTTAAATTTTATATTACTAAATATGTGATAGCATTCCTTTGTCTGTATAGAATTATAACTTAAAAAATCTTAATTAGTTTGTGATATAAACATTAATAATCAATAAATGTTAGAGTACTTTGGTATTATAACTGTGATGCAGAGCATGTGTTAGACCTACTGGTCCTGTTGACATTTGTATCAATCTGCCAATGATTTTGTGATGTCACCAAAATGATGTATACATGACTCTTCCTCGAAAAACAAAAAAGGACATTACACGACTTTTTTGGCAACATCTCCAAAGTTATTGGGAGGTGGTTGATACAAATGTCAACAGGCCCAGCAGATCTAATACATGCTCCATGTCACAGCTCTAAAAATGAGTACATTTTAAAAAATAGTAACACATAATACATTGAAATTCAAAGTAATATTGCAAGATTTTTGAGAAAAATGTAGTATTTATTCAGTAGATGATAATTGAGAAATCATGGTAATATGGTAGTGAAATTCAAACAAATATTGTACAAACTTTAAAAAAAAAAAAGAGTAACTCTGAAAACTTTTAAAAATGATGCATTTCCAAAAAAAAAAACAACAACCAACGAACATGATGTCGTTGATGGTTTTAGATATTTTAATATTTTGGAAGATTTTTAACATAAAATGTTGTATATATTCAGTAGATGATTATTGAGAAATCAATGTAATATGGTAGTAAAATTCAGACAAATATTGTATAAAATTAAAAAAAAAAAAAAGCGAGTAAATCTGAAAACTTTTGAAAACAATGCATTTCCAAAAAAAAAAAAAAACAGCAAATGCAATGCCATTGACGGTTTTAAATATTTTAATATTTTGGAATATTTTAAACAAAAAATGTTGTATATATTCAGTAGATGTTTATCGAGAAATCAAGGTAATATTGTAGTGAAATTTAAACAAATATTGTACAAAATTTTTGAAAAAAAAATTCAATTAAATCTGAAAACTTTTAAAAACGATGCATTTCCAAAAAAAAAAAAAACCCACACCCTTATTGGTAAAAAATTCTAAAAATGGATTAACTACATTTTTGTGATACTTACCATGAAATGTTGAACAAGAAAATCCGGTTATCTGAATGTATTTTGGAAGATTTTTAACAAAAAATATAGTATATATTCAGTAGATGATTATTAAGAAATCAAGGTAATATTGTAATGAAATCCAAACAAATATTGTACAAAATTAAAAAAAAAAATACAAGTAAATCTAAAAACTTTTAAAAACGATGTAGTAAATCTAAAATCTATTAAAAATGATGCACCCCCCCCCAAAAAAAAAAACAGCAAACATGACACCATTTAACAAAAAATGTAGTATATATTCAGTAGTTGGTTATTGAGAAATCAAGGTAATATTGTAGTGAAATTCAAAGAAATATTGTAGAAAATTAAAAAAAAAAAATAACGAGTAATACTGTAGTAAAATTTAAACAAATATTGTACAAAATTTAAAAAATAAAAATACGAGTAAATCTAAAAACTTTTAAAAATGACGCATTTCCAAAAAAAAAAAACCCCCAAAAAAATCCATGCCATTATTGGTAAAAATTTCTAAAAATGGATTAACTAAATTTTTGTGTTACTTACCATGAAATATTGAACAGGGAAATCCGGTGATTTGAATGTCTTCTACATGAGCCCAAAATGGACACCTGCTCCATAAAAGAAAAAAAAACAGAAAGCACAGAAAAAGCTAATGTGGAGACTTTAACAAATCCAAAAGATTGCACTGATAAGGAAAGACATGTTTTGACACCTCTCTCATGGATTACTTAATTGTGAGCATCATTGGTCATTCCATCATCATGACATCACACATAAGAAAATACACATTTTCACACCTCTAAAAAACAGATTACTTTTCAATTGTGAGGGCTGATCATTGTTTCAAGAGTCATTGTGAATATGAGAAGTCTTTTATCTCACCAACATCACAGGTTTAATACCAAAGTGATAAAGAAGTCTCTTGTTGAAATTGCAATCGCAATTATCTTTTAGATTTTTTTTTAAAAAAAGAAACAAATCTTATCTGCTAAATAGATCATATTTAAACTAGTCAACGTAACTTAAATTTTGGGAATTTCTACTGCTTAAATTAAAATAAATAGTCTCTTAAAGGAGAGTCTTAAATGTCAAATTATTTTATGTACATGTGAAGGTGTGTGTATTTAGAGCCATTGTATAATTATCTAAGCTTTCAATACTTGAATTAAATAATTAATACTATTATTTTGGGGGTGTAATAGGAAATGGAATAGTAGCATTGATAAATATAAGGAAATGTACCCTTGATTTAATAAATCTATTTAATGATATATCTTTAATTTATCAGATTATAGATTTATGTAGGTGATTAGACAACATTACTGGTAGTGTCCTGTTTATTTATTGACTTTCTGATGAAGACATTCATCTCTGAGATAACCCTGGGATATTTAGGTTTATATGTGTGTAAGAGGTAAGAACTTGGTAAATTAAGTACGGTTATATGATATGGTATTCACAAATAATACCTTATTTAAGTTAACAACTAATTGAGGAATTCAGAGTTCCAGTTTGTTCTAACAAGCTGGTGGTGCCCAACATATATATATATAAAACCAAGTCAGATGTCACATGACCTGATTTTAATAAAGCTTGTGTTTACAAATGTTATATAGAGAGTTCACAAAACAAACTCTTAACAAGCTTTGAGAATACCCTCAACCCAGATCAGTTTTTGCATCTACCATCATCAGTGAGGTGTTAGGATAATCATTAGATTAAAAATACTAGGACTAGCCCAGCACTTTATCTAATGTATAACTATTGAGAAGAAAATCTGAAACCTTCAGACAATCTATATGTCTAAAAATCCAGCTATCTAACTCAAACAGCCATATGGGACTGAACTAAGTTCAGATACACCATATATTAATAGCTCTAGCAATATAAATCGCCAAAGCCTTAGTAGCAAAAAATAAATTGATAAAAAAAAATCAAGTTAGATGTCACATGACCTAATTTTAATAAAGCTCGTGTTTACAAATGTTGTATATAGAGTTCGCAAAACAAACTCTTAACAAGCTTTGAGAATACCCTCAACCCAGATCGGTTTCTGCATCTAGCATTGGCAGTGAAGTGTTAGGATATTCATTAGATTAAAAATACTAGGACTAGCCCAGCACTTTATCTAATGTATAACTATTGGGAAGAAAATCTGAAACTTTCAGACATTTATATGTCTAAAAATTCAGCTATCTAACTCTATATATAATATTTGTAAACATGAGCTTTATTAAAATTAGGTCATGTGACATCTGACTTGATTTTTTTTATCAATTTATTTTTTGCTACTAAGGCTTTGGCGATTTTATATTGCTAGAGCTATTAATATATGGTGTATCTGAACTTCGTTCAGTCTCATATGACTATTTGAGTTAGATAGCTGGATTTTTAGACATATAGATGTTTGAAGGTTTCAGATTTTCTTCTCAATAGTTACACATTAGATAAAGTGCTGGGCTAGTACTAGTATTTTTAATCTAATGAATATCCTAACATATGCTAGATGCAGAAACCAGTCTGGGGTTGAGAGTATTCTCGAAGCTTGTTAAGAGTTTGTTTTGCGAGCTATATATATATATATTTGTACCAAAGTACATGGACATTAAATTAATTGTATGAATTCCATGTTTTAAAAAATATAAAAATTTAATATTAAGAGAATAAAATGTAAAAACTAAAGAGCAGGGGGGAGGGGGAATTTTGTATTAAATAAAATAAACTGTAAACGCTGTTTAAAATAATAAGCTGTTTAAAATAAAAGATTTTTTTTGTTTAAAAGAAGAAAAAAGTCTTGTAATAAATAAATGATTTAATATTCTTTAAATGAATTTTTAATAAAATAATAAAGAGATTTCATTTTATCTTATAATAAATAAATAAATATATCTGCGTGTGTGTATGTAATTTTTAATAAAAAGTAGATGCCGAAGCTGATTTTATTTCATGAGACGAACGCTGCTGCTAAATAAAGTTTTCCATTGTTTAAAACAGTATAAATAGCTCAACTTTTGTTTATTCTCAGGTCTGACTTTCTCATTTTAATAAAATATTTCTTGAAGTAATATTTCCAAAAATGTTGCATTGTTAAAACCAATGTATGTGCAGTTGACCAAAAGCCGCTCTCTACGCATTTAAGATCTGTGATTAGTTCAGAAAGTAATCATGTTGAAATAGACTAAATGGACAGTGGAGTGCAGGGTATGCCAAAACAGCCACAAAAATCATAACAAATCACAGGATCTATGAAGGAATCATTTAACAGGATGTCGATGAGTAAAGAAATAATTCCATTATACTGTTTCTGTCGTATATAAAAACCTAGGTAATTATTTGACTTTGATATCTAAATATTTCCGATTTCTTTTTAAAATAAAGATAGACTTATTGAAAGAACTTTGAACTTTTTGAATTAAACTTAAAAAAAGAATAAACTTTAAAATTCAGAAGATAATATTTTGCAATAATAAAATAAGTAAAAGCAGCTTCTATTAAATAATATTTTTGAAAATGGCATGCATGTATGTGTGATTTGATTTATTTAAACTTTAAAAAAAAAAGATAAAAATAAAATATGATGTAATGTGTATAATTTATTTGCTATAGTAATATATTAAAATGCTTATTTTAATCTTTAAAAAAAGAAGTGTGTGTGTCTCATTATAAGATAAAACGATTTATTTATTTTTAAAATAATATAAAAAACACTTAAATTATTTTTCTTAAAACATTTATGTTTATTTCTGATACGTGCGGGTAAGTATAAATATTTATTTTCTTAATAAGAGTAGGAGGGAAAAAATCTAATCATTAATAATAGTATTACAGAAAAGATTCGCTAATTTAAATCTATAAATGTTTTGGCATTCAGTATAATGTTGTATTAATAGTTTTAAAGGATTGAAGTATTATTTAGAATGGTTCGGGGAAAATTATTTTAGTTTTTTAAAAAAAATAGTAGTAGCTTAGAAGAGGCAGCATTTAAGATATACCTTTTGTTTTGTCTATTTAGTGGATGGTTGGAACCGGTTGAGCTAGCAGGGATTTCAGATACCAAATTATGCTGATCAGATAAACATGCTAATTCTAATGTAATTAGCTGGCGCCTAAGGGATTTTTCTTTCTTCTTTAAAAATAATAATAAAGTGTTTATTTGATCAGTGTATATTTGGTAGTCGAGTGTTGAATGTTATTGATAGTTTGCTATTGATGATATTTGACATTTTTTCTGAAAACCAACCATTTTTCTGAAAAGGAAATTTAGGAGGACAAAATATAAAAAAATATTAGTTAATATTTTATTTGTCGATTCTTGGTGTTTGTTGTCTCCTGTAAGTTAAAGTAATAATTTTTAAATTGTAAGTTTTATAGTGTTAAGAGTTTTGAAGGTAGTAAGTGTTAAATAATAAATAGAAGTAGTAGTAGTTTTTTATCATTAATGGTTGTTCAGAGGAGGTTGGTTCATTTGGTGCATCAACATGGTGCAAAACTGTTCTTTTGGTACATTGATGTGGTGTGAAACTGGTTTGTGTAGCATGTCAATGTGGCCTGAGAATTAGACGTTTCGAGTGGAAGAACCGACTGATAGTTGTAGTTTAGGAGGGGCATATGGCACATTAATGTAATTAGTTGGACATTTATTAGGCACAGTAACGTGGCCCAAAAGTTGTCATTTTAAGTGGAGGAACTGATAGTTGTAGTTTAGGAGGGGCATTCAGCACATTAATGTAGATAGTTGGATGTTTAATAGGTGCAGTAATGTGGCTTGAGATTGAGTTATTTAAGTGATAGGACTGTAGTGAATAGTCATTTACACATTAACATAGGACCAATGTAAAGGACAATTGGACATTGATGTAGAGATTTAAAGGAGCCTGAAAATAGTCATAGCAAATGATAAGATTACTATAAAACATAGTTGGGAATTCATTTGGTGAATCGACATGGCTTGAAATTGGTTGTTTCAATAGAATAAACAACTTGAATTGTAGTGTAATTATTTAGATGGAGGGTCAAAGTTGACCATTGTTATATATTAATAGGGGATATTTGCTGTAGAGAAGTGTAAGAAAGGTATTGGTAGTCCTTATATTTTTTTTCTCCGAACAGGTTAGGCTTGGTGTATGATAAAAAGTTGATTTTTGTGGATGTTAGAACATAGAAACATGTATTTTTTAATGATAAAAAAATAACATGCACTCCACATGGAATAAGAACTAAGAGGGTGGGGGTTAAATGTACATGTGTTGAAATAGATTTTTCTTTGTATTTAGATAAAATTTAAACATGATTAATAATATAGTGGAAGAAAATGGTAGTGAAAGAGGGGCAATGTCGGAAGTAAGTCCAATATCTTTTAAAAATCCACAGTTAGTTGAAGAAAATCGTTTTCAAATATTAGTAAACATGATGAAAGAGATGCGTGAAGATATACATCGAAATCAGCAGATAATGAAACAAAAAATTAGTGAATTTAGGACAGAGATGAGGGAGATGAGACAGGAATTAATGGGAAGAATGGATGTAGGTCAGGAAGTAGTAGAAATAATAAGGAAAGATGTGGATGAAGTAGGGACTGAAGTTTTAGAATTAAAAGGAAATATGGAAGACTTAAAGGAGGAGTTAAATAAGGGAAAGGTAAATCAATTAAAAGTAGGGGGTATAGAAGGAAGTAGTGACAAAGAATTGGGAAATTTTGGAGAGAAAATAGAGGGCAAAGAGGATGTAAGGGCTGAAATAAAAGAAATATGTAGTAATATGATGGAAAAGATAGAGCAGAAGGTAAAACAGATTGGACAGAAGTGTGATGATTTTAGTTTCGGTGATAGGCAGGACCTACGGATAGATAAGTTTATGGAAAAGCAGTTTAGTGTTTCAGTGTTTAAGGCAGAAGTGAGGGAGAACCCATTAAGGCATTTAGAAAGTTTAAGCCATATGTTTTCATTTAAAACATTGACAGAGGAAGATAAAGTTGCAGTAGTGAGTGGTTACTTACAGGGAATGCATGTAATTAGTGGTATACTGTGTGATAGGCTGCAAATGTTTGCTGAGTATAGATGTGTGATTTTGAGGGCATTTTGGAATGAGGCTAGGCAAAATGGTATTATGTATAAAATATCTCAGGAAAGATTCTCATCTACTCAGGGGGAAACTCATGCACAATTTTTTTATCGACAGATAGCAAAGCTTAGGTCATTAACAGCATTTTCTATGTCAGAAGGACAAATGATCAGAATATTGCAGAATAACATGCCACCAGAGATATAGCATTTAATGTTAAGTAAGGATGGGTGTTCGATAGATGAGATGGCAGAATTTTTAACACAAGTCGATTACACTCGGGAACCTTTAGATAGATATAGGAAATGGGATGGGCAAAGTAATTTAATGGATAGAAAAAAAGAGCCACCTGATCGGTTATAGAATAGAATTATAATGGGATGGGGGTTATAGTAAATAAATAAGAATACACGTATACAGTTAAACAAATGTTAAGTAAATAAAATTAGATTGTTTATAGGTTTAAATTCTGAGAAAACTAAAATGCTCAGAATGATATTTTAGTTTCAGAGGAGGGACAGAGATAATGTACCAAAGTACATTGATATTAAATTAATTGGATGAATCCCATATTTTAAAAAATATAAAAATTTAATATTAAGAGAATAAAATGTAAAAACTAAAGAGCAGGGGGGAGGGGGAAATTTGTATTAAATAAAATAAACTGTAAACGCTGTTTAAAATAATAAGCTGTTTAAAATAAAAGATTTTTTTTGTTTAAAAGAAGAAAAAAGTCTTGTAATAAATAAATGATTTAATATTCTTTAAATGAATTTTTAATAAAATAATAAAGAGATTTTGTTTTATCTTATAATAAATAAATAAATATATGTGCGTGTGTGTATGTAATTTTTAATAAAAAGTAGATGCCGAAGCTGATTTTATTTCATGAGACGAACGCTGCTGCTAAATAAAGTTTTCCATTGTTTAAAACAGTATAAATAGCTCAACTTTTGTTTATTCTCAGGTCTGACTTTCTCATTTTAATAAAATATTTCTTGAAGTAATATTTCCAAAAATGTTGCATTGTTAAAACCAATGTATTTGCAGTTGACCGAAAGCCGCTCTCTACGCATCTAAGATCTGCGATTAGTTCAGAAAGTAATCATGTTGAAATAGACTAAACGGACAGTGGAGTGTGGGGAATGCCAAACCAGCCACGAAAATCATAACAAGTCACAGGATCTATGAAGGAATCATTTAACAGGATGTCGATGAGTTAAGAAATAATTCCATTATACTGTTTCTGTCGTATATAAAAACCTAGGTAATTATTTGACTTTGATATCTAAATATTTCCGATTTCTTCTTAAAATAAAGATAGACTTTATTGAAAGAACTTTGAACTTTTTGAATTAAACTTAAAAAAAGAATAAACTTTAAAATTCAAAAGATAATATTTTGCAATAATAAAATAAGTAAAAGCAGCTTCTATTAAATAATATTTTTGAAACAATGGCATGCACGTATGTGTGATTTGATTTATTTAAACTTAAAAAAAAAAAAAGATAAAAATATGTATAATTTATTTGCTAAAGTAATATATTAAAATGCTTATTTTAATCTTTAAAAAAAGAAGTGTGTGTGTCTCATAATAAGATAAAACGATTTATTTATTTTTAAAATAATATAAAAAACACTTAAATTATTTTTCTTAAAACATTTATGTTTATTTCTGATTAAGTATCAATATTTATTTTATTAATAAGAGTAGGAGGGAAAAAATCTAATCATTAATAATAGTATTTTAGAAAAGATTCGCTAATTTAAATCTATAAATGTTTTGGCATTCAGTATAATGTTGTATTAATAGTTTTAAAGGATTGAAGTATTATTTAGAATGGTTCGGGGAAAATTATTTTAGTTTTTTAAAAAAAATAGTAGTAGCTTAGAAGAGGCAGCATTTAAGATATACCTTTTGTTTTGTCTATTTAGTGGATGGTTGGAACCGGTTGAGCTAGCAGGGATTTCAGATACCAAGTTATGCTGATCAGATAAACATGCTAATTCTAATGTAATTAACTGGTGCCTAAGGGATTTTTCTTTCTTCTTTAAAAATAATAATAAAGTGTTTATTTGATCAGTGTATATTTGGTAGTCGAGTGTTGAATGTTATTGATAGTTCACTATTGATAATATTTGACACTTTATCTGAAAACCAACCATTTTTCTGAAAGGGAAATTTAGGAGGACAAAATATAAAAAAATATTAGTTAATATTTTATTTGTCGATGCTTGGTGTTTGTTGTTTCCAGTAAGTTAAAGTAATAATTTTTAAATTATAAGTTTTATAGCATTAAGAGTTTTGAAGGTAGTAAGTGTTAAATAATAAATAGAAGTAGTAATAGTTTTTTATCTTTAATGGTTGTTCGGAAGAGGTTGGTTCAATATATATATATATATATATATATATATATATATATATATATATATATTGCAGGAGGTACAATAAACCTTTACACACAGTAATAAAAATAAAATGGTGTGCAATATGGTACCCAATATAAACCATTTACTTGAGATAAAGAAGTATCAGTAAATATATTCGATGTTAGATAATAAAGTTATCTTAAACCATAAAAAAAAGTCAATCATAAGGAAGGTTATTGACACCAAACATAGAAATTAGGAGATAGATAAAATAGTTAAGTTGACTAATAAGAAGTTTGCAAGAGTGGAGAGAAACATAGAAGTACTGGATGGAGTTGTGTGTAGACTGGGATCAATATAATTTTATTAATGATATTAGGGATATATATTACTTATCATATTGAAAAGGTAAGAATAATAAAAAAGTAATAATTAAATAAATAATAAAAAATGCAGAAACACAGGACCAAAAAATTGAAGTGGATGAAGATTTGGATAACATAGGAAAAATATAGAAATAATCTCATCTGAAGAAAAAAGTTCAGAAATAACTGTAAAAACTCAAATCTGGTGAATTGGAAAAAACTTAACTCCAGTATGCCAATAACATTTTAGTATCTTGTAAAAATAATATTAGAACTTAAACAGAGTTGTGAACAAGATCAAATAGAAAATAAACAAACTCATGAAGCAAGTAGACAGGCTTAAGAAGTACATAGGCAGGCTCATGAAGCAAGGGAGCAGGCTCAAATAGAACTTAAATAGGGTCAGGCAGAGATGAAACAAGTTGTTGATTAGGTTACGCTGAATTTGACTATGGTTAAACAATAATTGGAAGAAGTCAAGCAAAAACATATAAATGTTAAAAAGGATATAATAAATGTAAAACAGACCCTAGTAGAGGTTCAACAAGAGGTTGAAAAAGATAGAAATTGAATAACAAGTGAGAACTAACTTGTAAAAAATTCAAGATAGGGCAACAGAAATAGAATTAATGATGGAAGGTTTAAAAAATAGATTTATCCAAGTTTAAGAGAATCAAGAACTAATCTTAATGCAGGATGTTCATCAAATGAAACAAACTTTAATGGCATAAGTATGTAAGCATAAATAAGATAAACAAGTATTGGATGTATGCATAGAAAAAAAAACAGATTAGAGTACAAAATAAAAAAATTGGCAATTAATAAAAAGATTGATGGAGATCTTAATACTTATATTGCAAACCAGGCTAGTAAAGATGATTTGACAGCTTAAAATGAAGCTCTAATGATATATAATGATGAAAATTCAAAGGTGTATAATATTACAAAAGAAAGATTCATGGCACTTAGTGCAGTAGCTAAATTTATTACTGTTAGAGGATTCAAAAGTGATATAGAGGAAAATACTTGAATCACCTTGATGGTTTGAAAATCCATTTTATTTGCCATCAATGAAAGTGGAAAAGTTGTTATTGCAAACAATCACATGCATGGTGTGTCTAAAGATTCGTGAAGAATTTTTATATAGTAAATTACAGACATTTTAAAACTATTGTACTTTCATTTTGCATACTTTTTGAAGTGAAGAAAAACAAAAAGTGGTATGTCATAGAATATCCCAAAATAAATATATATCAGTCATTGCAGAGAGCTATAACCATTTTTTCCCCTTGACAGGTGTTGAAATTGAGATTGCTTACAGTTTTTTATTATTCAAAGGACAAATAATACATACAGAAAAGCATAAACTGCCCATGTCGATCCAAAGTAGTTTGACAGGTTGTCATAAGTTTTCTATTGAAGAGATAGTAGAAGTATTAAATGACATGGATGTGGGAAATTTATATGTGGAGTCAGATGAGAAAATAAAACAGATTCTCAGAGATTTACTGTGTCAGCAGCATATATCTGGAATAAAAGGCAAACAAGAGAAACTGGAGATTATCAACCTAGGTCACATCACTCTAAAATTTATACCTCAAGAAAAAGATGATGTAATAATGTAAATGGTGGACATAACTTGAGAGACTCACATTGCAGAGATCAAAATAATCAAACATGAAGAGCATGAAAATGGAGTATAGGATTCACCCTAAAAAATTTTAAAGAGCAAATAATCAATCTAATAAAGGAAATGGTAAGATGAGACTTTGGCAGAATGTTCATCCTGATGGGTTTTTCCTACAATCATTGCAGACACTTATGATCTATCTATACCAAATTTATTGTAGACATGAATGCCCATTGCTACCAATAAAAATTGAAGGGTTTCAAACATAGGCTCTGATATTCAAGTGTTGCTTTTAAAGAAGACTCAAGTACACTTGCAAATGGAAGGTAAGCCAGAGAGGTTTAATAAACAAGTCTGTGTAAATGGTAATGCAACATGTTTTCTCATCATGCCTATGTTTTTTTTTCATGTGTCATAGCATCAGACAGAAGGTGAACCCACTATCCCAGGACAACTGCTTAGAAAGCAACTGTCACTGACCTCTCAACTACCAATGCTTGTCTTTTTTTCAAGGAGTTATATTAAGTTCCAATTTTATATACCATAAATAAGGCCTAGTAAATTATCATAAGAATATATGTATCTGTAATGAAGATGAGATCCACTTTAATGACATTAAGAACCAGGGATCTCCAGATGTCACCTTGCATTCAGAAAATTACACATGTAATAGATGTTAAAAAACAGTTTTAAAATATGATATACTTTCAGCAACATAGAAAAAACAATTTCATTATAGTCATCATGAACCATCATTGATTAAAATATCATTAGTCACAGAAATTAATAAATTGCCAAAGAGTATGTAATAGATTCAAGAGAAGTGAAAAGACAAAAAGATGTAGTGCACAGAAGCCACAACAATTTCATGTTAGGAATCAACTAGAAAATTGTCAATATAAATTTTCCTCAGGTTACAATGAACCATTTAATATTATAAGGCAATATGGAGAAGATAAATATTGAACCTGATTGAAATCCGATTCAATGGTGTTGTTATTAAACAAAAAAAAAAAATTATTAAGCTTTTAATACACGTGTTTATATGTAAAACGGACTTTTTAAAAATGTTTATCGATTTATTTTAAAATAGTTTTCATATACCGCCTGTTTTTAAATCCATTTGATTTAAAAACAAGCTGGCTAGCTAATTGCATTCCTGTTGCTTTTATTTTAATTATTGTAAACAATTTTGATAGCGGAGATTTGATTTTTATGTTGTTGTGTTCATTTCAATAAACCCTGGGTGGAATTCCTAGATAGATTGAGCGGGAGATTAATATTTGCCCTGCCTAAGACGTAGAAATTGGACAACAAGTAAAGTGTTTCGCGGGAAATGGAGCATCGTATAAATAGCCCCGAAAATTTGGAGTGTCAGTTAATTCATTTTTGAGAGATAGACAAGTGGTTTTCTCACGTGAAAGTTATAGCAGCGCGGACTTTTAAATTTCTGAATTAAAGGACATCAGCTGTTATTAAATACTTTCGCTTGCAAAAATGAAAAATTCTATACTTGTTATCACCACCAGAATGGCTTGCTAACTCCACAAAAGACGGATCCCTGACTTCCAAGTTTGCTCCAGTAATGCTTTGAACACCTAAAAGAAGCCGGAACCTCTTTACATCTACTTTGCTGCCTAAAGAACCTGAAAATGAACTTAATTAAAAGTGCGTACTCTACGTGAACATTGCTTTTACCGAAAGGTAACTATTTTCATTTTTATTCTTCCCAGGGTAAATTAATTCTCATTAAATCTCCACTCAATCTAATCATAAATATGTCTTCTTAAATCAATATAGCCTCATATCTAATATTTGCTGTGTTTTCCAATATTTTATAGTGTGTTTTGGAATCTTAGTTTTAAGCTTCCAATTTGCTTTCAGTTTTGTTTATTGGAGAGTGACGAATGAGTTTTATATTTTATGCCTCGCTTGTGTAAATACTTTGGCAGTCTTGTATATATATATTTTTTTATGCTTACCTGTAATTATTTAGTATTCAATAATTAATTTTATACTCTATGTTTGCCCTCTTGCTAAACTTCCAAAAATCTTTTGGCTGATGACTTTATTGTCTAATTTTTCGCAGGTGAGATTTCGTTTCTAATATCTCCAAAAAAAAAAGCAGAAATTAGAATTGTGTTTTTCTTTGTAATTTTATAAGTCGTCAGCAGGAAGATAAATTTTATTCTTTTTTAAATTACAGGTGAGCAATACTTTCAGTCTGCTAGAGTATTTAAACTTTTGATATTTCGTACTCATGTGCACTCTCCGATAGATTTCTTTTTGTAGTTATTATGTGTGCTTTAAATTTATCACAGCGTGTACTCAGAATTTGTTTGTAAGTTTATTTTCTTTTCTTTATTTGCTGGGGCAGACATAACTGTTTTTCTAATCATTTACTTGTCTTTTATTGGGACCATTAATTATTAATTTTAAAGTAATTTTCGCCAATCGTTTGGCTGGGATTCACCAGTTTTAATTGTTTCTTCATTTCAGTCATGTTTGTCGGTTGTTCTTGAGGTGGATCAATCACCGTTATTTTAAACGTAGTAATAGGTGCAGCTCATACCGATATAAGGACATTCAAGGTCTGACCAATTTTTTTTAGATCTTGAACAGCTCATCGGCACTGGATTCTTTGGTCTATTTCAGGGGCATAGGGTTTAAATATCTGAAAGTGAAAACCAATGTTTAGGTGAATCCTCTGCTGAATGAAATTTGCTTCCTTCCTTTGACATTTGTCTATTAGAAGATCAGTCAGTCTGTCATAGCTTTGTCTTTAGTATGTCTGGTACACGCCTGAGTTAACCCCCATCTCTTGTGTCATAAACTTATATTTAATAATTTATTTTCTCATAATAAAATTTATGAAATATGTTTAACTTAATTTGGCTGACGTTTGTCTTTGTGCTTTTGTCTCAATTGTCTAAACAATTTAAGATCTCTTCTTTCTCCCTGAGTCTAGTCGGCGCAAACCATCATCATCATCTATTCTGATCACAGTAAACAAATTTTCCAGACACGTAGTGGTGTGGTGGCGCCCTCTGTTTCAGAATAGTTTGAGTATCCGGTATAATATAGCATTAAAGGATCCTACAATACCAGAAATCCCAAACCTTATATGAAAGTAAATGATATGACAATTATGGACATAAGTAATATAGATGAAAATAATAATAATAATAATAATAATAATAATAATAATAATAATAATAATAATAATAATAATAATAATAATAATAATAAGAAGAAGAAGAAGAAGAAGAAGAAGAAGAAGAAGAAGAAGAAGAAGAAGAAGAAGAAGAAGAAGAAGAAGAAGAAGAAGAAGAAGAAGAAGAAGAAGAAGAAGAAGAAGAAGAAGAAGAAGAAGAAGAAGAAGAAGAAGAAGAAGAAGAAGAAGAAGAAGAAGAAGAAGAAGAAGAAGAAGAAGAAGAAGAAGAAGAAGAAGAAGAAGAAGAAGAAGAAGAAGAAGAAGAAGAAGAAGAAGAAGAAGAAGAAGAAGAAGAAGAAGAAGAAGAAGAAGAAGAAGAAGAAGAAGAAGAAGAAGAAGAAGAAGAAGAAGAAGAAGAAGAAGAAGAAGAAGAAGAAGAAGAAGAAGAAGAAGAAGAAGAAGAAGAAGAAGAAGAAGAAGAAGAAGAAGAAGAAGAAGAAGAAGAAGAAGAAAAGAAGAAGAAAAAGAAGAAGAAGAAATAAAATTGTATGGATAAGAAAAGGGGAGATTATATTATTGTTCTTTTTTCAGATTAAATGGGGGGGGGGTGTAAGAAATAAAAATATTTCATTTGAGTGATTTGAGGCCTGATGTAGCAGGTAGGAAGAGTAGAATAAGTGAGTCAGGTAGTAAAGTTTATAGAAATATAAAAAAGGGTAGTGTTGTAGTGTATTGTTAGTGAAATACATGAGATGGACAATTGTTATTAAACAAAATTAAGTAACATTTTTTAATTATGTGTATATATGTGGATACAAATTCATATATTAACAAATATGTTTAAAAATATATCAAATAAGTCTAATTTGAGAATTTAAAATTTATTTTTAGATTTTCATTAAATAAAAATGAAAGTTTACAATTTAATTAAAAATTAATAAACGAATTGTATAAAACACACACAAATTGTTATTTATTGATTATTTGTAACAATGAGGTCTCCAAATTAAAAAAAAAGATATTAGAAGTTTGGAATCTTTATTATTTTATAAAATTAATTAATGAAGATATAATGATTGTTGATTGGTCAGAATTCAAAAGAATGAAGAGGAAAAATATTTCTAGATCATTTCTCTGCTACTTAGAATCAGTACTAAAGAAAAAGACTTTGCAGAACTTGCAAAAAAAATGATATTTTTACCTTAAATTTTTTTTTTTTACAAATTTATGAATGCTTACATAAACCCATTAACCTTTGGAGCACTAATTATTTTATTGGCCGAGTGAGATAAAAGTCTAAGCTTTTAATTGGTCAAGTTACAAACTCAACTGTCAAAATATATTCATCTTTTAATATTATATTCACTTTAGATTCGTTTGTAAAAAGTATATTAATATTTTGTCAGGTAATGAAAGTGAATGAAAGTTTTTTCAAAAATAAATTTTTATTTATAATTATAAAAATATTCGATAGCACAAAAAATAAAACAAATGTTACTGACCAACCAAAAAGTTGTGATGACGTCAATGATTTCTTTCCCAATTTTACATTGCGTGGATAAGTAAATAATTTTTGCTAAAGTCTTAACTATTTTTCTAAAATAATTTTATTTTTAGCATATTTTATCCAAATAATTTATAATATGTCAAAAAATATGTAAAAAAAAAAACTTTTAAAATGGTCTAAAACATTCATTTATCACTTTCAAAATGAAAGAAAAGAAATCTTAGCAGTTTTGTTTTGACAAGTGACTTTGACAAGCACCTTTCTTTGAACTTGATGGTTACAGCCAATCAAAATGAAGAATGTATAGCCTACTTCTTTTGTTAGATCTTTGACATCAGTTTTATTGATTTTTTTACTTGTAAAATAATTTAAGAGAGGGCAGTATTTTACGGAACTTTTTTAACCTTTAAAAACAGTACAAAATCTTTATCATAGCATTAAAAATAATGGAATTTAAGCTACTTGAAGTGGCTTTGAGTCATCTCATAAGGACCCCTCAAAGGATTACTGATGGCAATCATCAAGTTTTCAAGAACTTCAAAGGTATCCTATGAATTCTCCTAGTAGAACTTATCATTTAAAGAAAAACAAAAGTCTGAATTTTAATTTTTGAAAGAAAACATGATAAAGTTATGATTGATGACTCTGAAGATTTGCTATTAACTTCAGGATATAATTTACTTGAGTTTCCAGAAAAAGAAGAAAAAAAAAATCATAGTCACAAAATATCTATATTTTGAACTACTATTTGACAAAGAACTCTTATATTAAATGCATGTTGCTAATTAGTTGTCAGCAATGACTGCAAGTATATACTTTTTTATTTATTTCTGCTTTGAAACATTTTAAAATAGACTTCAACTTTATAAAAAAATATTTATGTACACTTTATTCATATATATGTCAACTACGATATAACTATTATATTTGTTTTAAGCCTGTTTATTATATTTATTATTAATACTATTTAAAATTTGTATTACTAAATATGTGCTTATTAGATTGCAAATTCAATAATGGCTTCCTTTTGTCTGTACAAAATTATACCTTTAAAAATTTTAATTAGTTTGTGGTATAAACTTTAATAATCAATAAATGTTAGAGATAAAGAAGACTATTGTTGAAATTGCAATCAAAATTATCTGTTACTTTATTTTTTGGAAAAAAAAAAGAGAGAAACAGATTTCATTTGCTAAATAAATCATATTTAAAATAGTCAGGATAACTTAAATTTTGGGTATGTCTAATGCTTAAATTAAAATAAATAGTATCTTAAAAGAGAGTCTTAAATGTCAACTTATTTATATATGTGCAAGCATAGGTGTTTGTACTTATAGGAATTATATACAGTTATCCAAGCTTTCAATACTTAAATTAAGTAATTAATTCTAGTATTTGGGAGGTGTACAATAGGAAAGGTAATAGTAGTATTGATAAATATAAGGAAATGATATACTCTTCATTTAATAAAACTATTTAATTATATACCTTTAGTTCTATTATTGTAATTTTATCAGCTTATTATAGATTTAGGTAGGTAATCAGACAACATTATTATTGGGCCTTCTGATGAAGAGATCCAAGCTCTGAGTTATCCTCATGATATGTGTATAAGAAGTAAGAACATTGTAAATTCAATAGGTTATTTGATATCTTTACTGAATTAGCAGATGGCAAAAGTGATAGGTGCACATAAGATAGAACCATTTAACTATCATAGGTCTTTATGATTCAATACTGGGAGTCATATCTCTAAGTTAGGTCATATATAAAAAAAAAAAAACAAGTGTGTGAATGGTTACTTATTCTATCCTTACTGTAGATTAACAATCAATACAATGATTAGAATAGTGGTAATGATTCTCTCATATGCAAATTTACATCAGACCCTACAACTGATATTACAACTGGCCTTACATAAATCATGGTGGTTATAAATTTAGGATTGACACATAATACTGTGGTATGCACCAATGTATATCATAATAACTTTCAACAGCTCCAGGGGGTTTCCTCTGTCAATATAATAATCCCTGACCCCCTTGAAATAACACTATGCTTTTTCCTACCTATAATTATTTATCAAAGTAGCATTACATATTTAATCCATAATTTATAATCGGAATCCAATTGTGAGGATGACTATCAAGCTATTTTTCATGACAGAATGAATCACCCTGAGAAACACATACACTTCTTTGATCAGACAATTCAATTTTTTTAGAAGTTATTCATTAATATACACAGAAAAATTTAAATAATAATCAATAAAGATTGTTAATATTTAGTGATTCATAACAACATTAAATTGCCACCTCCCCATAAAATTTAAAATCAATAATTAGATGAGTGATACATTCAATAGGTGTATATTGAAGCTATTTATATATACACATTGAATATATATATATATGTTTGCTTCACCATTCATTGTGGTTTAACTAAAGATCCTGAGTCCAACCACCGTGAATGTAGACTAAATTTAAAGTCAGTAAAAAAAAAAAAAACTTTAAAAACATTCCATAAATTTTATGAAATAAAATGAAAAGATTTTTAGATAACAAAATAAAATTTCTAGAATCACATAACTCATTAGAAAAAACGATTAGTTAGATAAGAATAATTAATTAAAAACACTGCAATTAAAAATAAGATAGCAGAACAATAGGATTGGAATGTAAGATGGCTAACAAGCTAGGTATAAATTGAGAATTTGTCTATTGTTCACTCTCTTTTATCTGGGTCAGCTTTACAGCTTGTACCGAAAACAGCCACAAAAATATTTTTATTGGAAAAGAAATATAATTAACTTTTTGGAAAGAGCTCTCTGCAACCAAGAAAATATCTTTGCCCCTTGCTGAATAAATTCTTAAGCCACCAGCATTCTATAGACAAGGAGAAAAAGAACTTAAAATGGGTGCTGTAAGTAAAATGGTGGAGTAGACTTTTTCTCTCTATCTCTCGATCATTTTCCTGTCTGCTGGAGCTTGAAAAATGTAGCCCAAGTAATGTAGAGTGCTGGAATGATTTTGCCTGACAAATTCCTGCTGCTACAAATGGGTAACCAAGGACAGAAATCACTGTAAGCCATCAGTACAGACTGCTGACCAGAATGTCTTCATGGATATCTAATAAAGACGTACTCAATCTTATCTTAAATGGTTACCAGTAACTTTAATTTTTACTTATATTTTATTTTGACTTAAATCAAAAACTTAAGTAATTTATGTATTATAATTATAATGTGTTCATATATATAGCCTGATGATTTTTAACATTTTCATTATTATATTTTTTTCTTTGACTAGTATATTGGCAATTCTTAATCCTATTAATATATATGTAAATCCCTTTTTTTGGTTAATGGATTGTCATTATCCATTACTTGAATTGTATAATACTTATATTTTTTTTAAAGAAAGAAACATGTTTTTTTTTTTTACTTATGACTTCGCATAAATATATGTATATTGGAGGAACTGGAAGGGAGAAATAATCTAATTTTATTTATTTCTATTTGTTCATCCTGCTACGAAATATGGGAATATTTCAGATTTATTAGAAAACTCTTTGAATAAAATTTCTCCTTCGAATTCCCTCCTGCCGTATTGGTTTCACTTTTTTAAATATATATTAGAAAGAGAGAAAAAAGCAGAACATGCAATTGTCATTTTTTTGGAAAATAATTCAATGTTTCTTTTAATTTATACTTAGAAATATAAAAGAAAATGACATTCGAGTATATATATTAAAGTGTTCAATTTTATGCATTTTATAAAAAAGATTCAATCCTTTTTTATATTTTTTATACTTTCTTAAAGTCAATCTGAGTTTTTACTAATATATATCTATTTGTCTAAAACAGATATAGCTTAAGCGTTTTATAATTTGATTAAATATAAGATAGGGTACAGTACAGTTATATATGTGTAAATTAAAATTTTAAATCTTTATTAACTCTAAGGGTGAACTAGTTAAATAGTGATTAATTAATATACCTATCTTTTTATATATTTTAATGTTAGAAAAGGTGCAAAGTAATTATTTCTAATAGTAGATATTCTCTCAGTCTCAGAAAGATTTTGAAGTCATATTATTTCATATACGTATATTTTACTCAAGGTTTTAAAGTTTAACGGTCAGTTGACCACATTTTCTCTTATATTGTGCTACTCAGTGATTTGTGTGGGGTCTTGGCACATATCCATAGCTCCTGTTGTCTTTGATTCATAGGCTAACACTGCTATGAGATTGTCATTGATGATAAAGTGGATCTCGATCCCTTTTTCAAATATTACTACTGGACACAAGCATGTATACTCGTCCTAAGCTCAGATCATGCTGAGGTGAATGGGCTCCATCTCTCCAACTCTTGTGTTAGAACCGAAGTGCTATCCAGACCTCAAGTTAGCCATATATAAAAACTTTGTACCTTTGAGACTTGCTTCTAAGCTCGCACAATCAAATCACCAAGGATCACAGTAATGTTTAATTTCATTATAGATAAAACTTTAACTTCGTAATATGCTCAAAATATTGCTGAGTAAGTCTGAGAAGTGTCCACTGGGAGGATTTCCCTTATTTTGTCGTTTAAATGCAGGCTACATTTGAACATGGCCTTAATATATTTAACTAGTTTTAACCAATTATCCATTTTTGTATAATTTTACCCTAGAGTTATGTTTTTCTCCTTTAAAGTAAAGCACCCAGTTGTTGGCTAAGGCCAGTATTGTTCTGTAATTATTGTACTATTGTTTAATGATATTAAGTGGATCTTAATAATGCATATCAATACATATCCATGTCTGTAGATGCAAGAAATAACTTGCAATATTTTTTGTTAATTATTTATTCAAATTGTCATTTCTTTTTTAATTGAACAATAAAACTTCATTCACTAATCTCATCAATTTCTTGTCTGTGTCACTATATAGTCTAAACCTGATTTTTTCTTTGTTAAATTTCCCCTTTTAGGATCTCATCTCTCTCTGAACACTGGGCATACATGAAGAAGAATTCTAGTGAGGTTTGGGAAGTAAGTCACTTATGAGCAATCTGGAGGAGTAGGTGAGGTTCGAACACCCTCTACCTGCATCTCTTGGTTAGGTTAAAGCAGTTCTACTTTTCATACTGTTACAATATATATCTTAGATTATAAAAAGTTCAGATTTCACAATTAAAACAAAAAATAAAATCAAAGCACACACATATACATACAATATATAACACATAAAAGAAAGAAAACTTTGAAAAATTAGAAAGATAGGTAAAGATAATTTCTCTAAATTATAATGTTGGCATCAGCTTGGGATTTGGTTTTCCATCATCAGATTTTCAATGATCTGGATGGCTGAAAAGTTGGAAGTTGGAGTAGATTGAAGCCTGTCTATTAAAGTGTGAAGATTTGTTATCTTAATATAACTGAGCACTGATTATATATGTGTGTGGGAGATGATAATATGGACCAACTGATGAGTGCTGGTTTAGCATGAAATACATGTATTGGTGATTATTTATCTTTTCTACATGTGTGTGGCCATGTGTATCAGTTGTATGAGTTAGTGTGGATAGTTGGTGGGTGCTTGAAAGTCTGAGTTCAAATCCTCTATATTTACAATTAAAGCTCCAGGTTTGTGAAGAGTGCCTGGTTTTCAAATATTTCAAAATTATAAAGATGTGTCTAAAGATAAATCTGTTTGTAATCATACTCATCATTCAACCAGTCCATTACCAAACTAGATCATTGATTACCTCAAATTTACTTCCCTTTATGATAAATTTTGACCCTTCTTTTCTTTTTAGATTTGTACGTTCATATATAACACACATCCACGCAGACAGATATCACCGTGTTTGTACTACTTACCAATATTAAGAAATCTTGTATTTGATTTTTCATATATATAATAAGAATCATAATAATAATGTAATAAGAATCATAATAATAAAAAAAAAACACCTCTTTTTTTTTTCATAATACAAGCAAAAAAAAAATATTACTATACAAAGAAAAACAACACTTTCAAAATACATACATACACACACATATATATATATAAGTGGTACATATAATATTAATATAAAAAATAAAAATAATATACCATGTACATAACCAATATCCAGCATTACTGCCCCCCCCCCTTTAATAAGTGATGTTTAATTTAATATTTTTGGAGAGAGAGAAGAGAATAACTAAAAAAAATTGTTAAGAGTTATTGAGAAAAAAGTTTGATATTACCAGATGCTTTTTTTTGGGGAATAGAAACCATTTCAGTCAGTTTAATATTTTATTATTTAAGTAAGATTTATTTGATATTTATAATTTGACTTCAACCATAGACACTATCGTCTGGCATGCATAGATATAGGGCATGGTGGTTTATCGAAAAATTCCTTTTAATTCAGGCTCACACTTTTACAGTGATGATGATGATTATATGGGTCCTGGACAAGAATTTCCAGTTCACAGTCCACATTTCTTCCTGGACAATTGGCTTTGTTATTGCAATTGCTTTTTCCTTCTCTTTTTTTTCTTTCAGGAGGCATGCCAATAGAAGAATAGATAAATTTCTTAAATTTCTTGCATATACTCTCTGCAGTGCAGTCTCCAGATGTTCAATGGAATCCACAGAATGGAGAGATGAGACAATGGTGAGGTCTGAGTCTCTTTTGATCTCTTATGATCAGCTTAGGTATTTCTTGTTTTCCATTTGCTATTTAAATTTTTAGATGGGTGAGAATTCTTCGATGGACCCTGGCTTTCCAACAAAGTATATATGAGCTTAGCATTGCATTTTGTTTAGAAATCTACTCAAAGATAATAAATAAATTAAAAACTTTCTGATAATTTGGTTTAAAGTTTCCTTTCTACGAACTGATATTTAATTCTCTCACCCCCTTTTTTTTCGAATATATATATGCACTAGCTTTGGGTGATATCATGGTATTCTTATTTGTTGGAATATCTACAGATGTGGATACCATTTGTTGTTTATATAACATCTGATAGTTGATTTTCTTTTTTTTTCTTTCAATTTATTCTGTGTTGGCCTAAATTAATTACAGTTTCTTTTTAACTTTAACTGCTTACTAACAAATTTCTTTCTCTCTTTTTCAACATGAGATTTATCTTTATCTTTAAAGTTGGATTTATCTTTCTCTCTTTTTTTTTTCACTTAAAATTAAACTTGAAGAAGAAAAAAAAACATTCTTACAAAGAAAATACGAAATTATTAAAACTTCAGGAACATGGGCGTGGCAATCATATTAGCATCAGCATGGGATTTGAGTTTTCATCATCAGATTTTCAATGATATGGATGGCTGAAAAGTTGGAGGTTGCAGTGGATTGAAGCCTGTCCATTAAAGTATGAAGATTTGCTATCTTAATATAAACTGAGCATTGATTATATATATGTGAGAGATTATAGTCTGGACCAACTGATGAGTGCTGGTTTAGCACGAAATAGGTATATTGGGGATTATTAATCTTTTCTACATGTGTGTGGTCATGTGTAACAGTTGTATGAGATAATGTGGATAATTGAAGGATGCTTGAAAATCTGAGTTCAAATCCTCTGTACTTATATATATATATATATCAATGTTTAAATCTACATTTATATATTTACATGCATGTACACACACCTACATGCATTCCATATTTGATCCTATAATTAATAATTGAAATTATGCATTAAATTTCTTTCTCTTGAGTATCAATTTTCATTGACATCATTTATTACTAAGTAATGCATAAGATGAGAGAAGGATTATAATCCGTTCAACTACACATAATGCAACTAAATGCACGACTATGCCAAAAAATTGTATTCTTAATAATTATATTTCGATTCTCAGCATGAGTCCTATCTATTTCATTTATCACTGGGACCTTGAATTAAAGTTGAAACAATTGCAGATAATCATCCAATAAATAATAGTAAATATATGTTTCTTCTTTTTCCCTTTTTTATGTATTGATTTCTACGTCAACATATCTTACCATTTAGGCCTTTCTTAAACATTGCAGTACAGTCGAAACTGTTTCTTTTGATATAAATAAAGAGTATTAATAAAGTGTTTAAGAAAGGTGAAAATGGTATGATAAATAATAGTAAATCTGTTGTCTGACAAGTTATCAACTTGATTAATGCAATTTAATATTTAAACTCAAGTAAATCTACTTGAATGATATAGATCTGAAACCAATTCATTAACTGTATACTTTAGTACTTTTAATTCTTCAATAAAGATAAGGAGGTTATTCCACTAACAAGAATGTTAGCACAACCTTTTACAACCTATTCTATTTAATTCAATATACTATAAAGTCAGTTCTTTACTGTAGTACAATCTATTATATTTTTAATCACTGAATAGTAGATGTGTATCATATTTTTTATATTATTTATACCTAGATATACATTCTTCTTTTGAATATCAATAGATAGCCAATATATTAAACTAGAATTTAAAAAAAATTTTCTGCACCCTTTCTTCTGGAATTCTTGGGGTTGGAATGAGGGTTTGAACTCAATATCCTACAATATATATATATATAAACCAGTTGTCTTACATAGCATACACTAATATAGTGTATGTGCATATATATACGTAAAATAAAGGAAAAGTAGAATAAACACAGACAAAAATTATAGTAGATATTTTCTACATTTACTGAAATAGAAATAAATAAATAATAATCTGATTTAAAATAGTTTTATAAATTAAACTTTTAAAAGGTCTGAATAAATATAAATGTAGTAGTAGTAGTAGTAGTAGTAGTAGTAGTAGTAGTAGTAGTAGTAGTAGTAGTAGTAGTAGTAGTAGTAGTAGTAGTAGTAGTAGTAGTAGTAGTAGTAGTAGTAGTAGCAGCAGCAGTAGCAGTAGCACTAGCAGTAGCAGCAGCAGTAGCAGTAGTAGTAGTAGTGGTGGTAGTAGTAGTAGTGGTGGTGGTGGTGGTGGTAGTAGAAGTAGTAGTAGTAGTGGTAGTGGTAGTGGTAGTGGTATTTTGAAATGTAAAAACACCATACTTACTTTTGGAATTTTTTAATTAGTTAAACAAATTTTTTATCTATTAAAAATCCTCAAACAAAAACATGTATATAGATTCCAAGGGATTAGAGAGATAAAAATAAAATTTTGTTTTTAATCAAGGTGTTGTTATAACACCTCAGATGATTTTATAAAAAGAGCTGATAAAAAATATCAGCCAGTCTGGAGAATGATTTTAAAGAGAACAGTTTGGCTTGCAGTTTTGTAAGAGTTAGCAGAAGAGCTAGCTATAAAGTTGGCTCATGTATTTTGTGAAGAGTTGGTAACTGTAGCAAAAAATAGCCATAGTAAAGCTAGCTGCAAAATGGCTAGTATAATTATCAAGAGAACTGCCATGAGGATTTAAGAATGCAAGGAAGTGGCTGCTCTACATTTCACTGGAGCACGTTGAATTTACATGGAGGAAACGGATCAAGATTCTTTGTAATTCATAGCCTTAAAAGTGTTCTGGAAAACAGCTTGCTGACCTATAAAATCCAAGTATAAGTGGAACTGACTACAGAAGAAAAAAGCCAACCATACCTGAATTATGTACTTTTACCTGATAATGACAATTGCCTGGATTGACCAAAATACAGCTTGCCCAAGAGAAACACCAATTGAATAAAGAAGCAGTTATACATATGCTGCTGTGTCAGTATGCAGAGGGGCACAGATAAACTTGCATACAAAAGTGAGTTGTTTTTCAATAATTCATTTGATAGACATTGTAAATCTATATTTTAAAATTTAAAGACATTTATAATTAGTTAAGAGGTAACCTAATAACAAAGCTTTCTAACCTCTGAAAAATTGCCTATATATTTTCTTTAAAGAATAAAAGAAAGCTGTAATAGAATTTGATAAACTGATTTTTTTTAAATATTGATACACATGTATAAATGTAAATTTTATGTATATTCAAAATGAAATTATTAATTGTGGAAGTGTTGTTATTTATTGTTTGACAAAATTAGATTTATAAATAATCTGTGCACACATATATGTCAATGCTTGTCAAATAGGACATATATGCAAATCTTAATCATTTATGTTATTGAATATTCATTATATATTACAAATCGCACGTCTGTGTGCATATATATGTAAACCATAATAATAATTTGAATATATTTTATTATACTTTTTGTAAATTAATGTAACAATTTAAATTTTGAATAATAATTATGTAAATTACAAATGTAATAATTGTTTTACGTTTAATTGAAATGTCTTCCTTGTATATTATAAAATGCATGTGTATGGATATATGTATGCGTTTATAGATACCCATTAAGAAATAATGCAATTGGTGTAATAACTTGAATTTTGTAATAATCTTGTAAATTAGTGCGATGACTTTATTATTGTATACTTTTCAAAATAAGAACCCTTATAAGACCTTAATCATTTATTTTTTTTGTTATTAATAAACTTGTATTTAATTGTTAAAAATTGTTTTTATCATCTCTTGGTCACATACAGTAATAGAGCTTGTGTTCCTGAGCTAGATTTGGACACGGATAAATGGGGATGTGTTTAATGCTTTGGGCATCCAGAGATAATCAATCATCATCCTGGTTGGTGCAAAAGAGGATACTCTTTAAAGCCCATGCACTATCTTTTATTTTACTTTAGTCTTATTAAAAATTTAAGTTTATAGTTGACCAGTACTTAAATGGTCAGAGCATTGATGATGATCAGCATGTTTTAAATGTCCCAGCATTATTGTTTTGATTTCTAATTGCTGTGTATTTTTAATGGATGGGCACTAAACTGGTGCATCCAAGTCATGTTATATAATTGCCCAAGCTGGCAAAGGCTCAATAGTTAGCGTGGTCTACAGAAGACCCATTTCCAATCCAGCCACAAGATTGACTGCTGATTTATATTTTTTATTGTTCAAATCCAGCCACAAAGATGGACTGTTGATTTATTGTATTAATTTGTTTATTCCCATCAATGATGATGATGGATGATTCTCTTAATATTTACTTATATTACTTTGACTTATTATAATGCTGGTTGATGATTAATTATCATAGTTGCTCTTATGAGTTACCTGGCTGATCTCAATGTTCTCAGAGATTCTCTAATCTCATACTCTTATAATTTAAATGGACTGGGAGTGATGATGTTTTCCCATCACCCCAGTTCAATTCTACTTACTATCCACCAACACTCACCCACCCCATCCCGTTACTATATATATATATATATATATATATATATATATATATATATATATAATAAAGGAAAGATGTTTATGGATAAAAGATGTGAATATATATTTTGAAATTGTCCATATATGCATTTACCTGCTATTAATATTAGCATTATAATAAATTCTAACTTGATCTTGCCAGTCACAATGTTTGCAATTTTCTTGAATAACCTCTATGATCTGGACATTGAATAATTTGATCCAATTAAATATCAGTATAATACTAACAGTAACCACTAGCAAATGTATGGATGGATGAAGGCAAAATATATTTTGACATACATGTACACACACACTTATATATATATTAAATGTAAAAGTATATAAAAATATTATATGTAATATATAAATAAGCAATTTAACGCTACTAAAGAATTTAACTATAATCTTTTTTGCCGTTAAATTGTTTATATATATATATCAGTTAATTATAAATAAAGTATAATTGAAGTGCAATAAAAATACTTATTATTATGCATATAACAAATACATTTCTTATCATTATATAATTCAGCAATTTTTATATTAAAGCACTATAATAATGTGTTAGAATTATGCAAAAATATACAATAAATGTAAAGATATTTCATTTTATATTTATTTTTGAAATACATTACTGGATTAGATTGTAACTTTATTAACCAGACTAAATTTTGTGCCTTATAATTTGCACATTATTCTTTTTCTCAATGAACAATCAACTTAGGGGATCATAACCAACCATGATATACATTTAGTAAGATGGTTATATAGTTAATTTCTTAGGGTGTTATGTGATGTTTAAGCATTTAAATTACATGTTGAACACAATAATTATAATCAATTAATCTGAGATTTTTTTTGCTATTTTTCTCAGTTGAAAATTGATTCTTGACTTCGCAACCACATAATTAAATTATACTACAAGTTTATTTATAAACCTTATACATTTTGGGCCTAAAATTTTAGTTCATACAAATTAAATTCTTTTCCAAGATAAGCTAAGCAACTGCCATAGAATACTATCGTGTATAATCATGTCAGTGAGATTTTTAATGAAATAGTAAGATTAATTGCCTTAGAGATCATGTGCCATTCGAGTATTTAGGATTTATTCAATTTATCAGAATTTTTTTTTCATCCGAGGATCAATGAATCTACCACGTTATCATGGTACTGAATTAAATAAGACATCCCATATTTTTCTGATCTTTATTATTTGATTGTAATAATTAATGAAGTAAATATTTTTTAAAAAATCGTCATTCACAAAACTATGAGAAAGTAAAGCAAGTTTTTAATCATTTAATATAAAGTAACAGAGATAATTCATTAATAGTTTAAAATAATTTTTAAAAGTAAGTAAAACAAAATTAATGAAATATAATTACTTTTAAAATCAATTAAACTATAGTTAAATTAATAAATCTCCTTTCTATTAACTAATTTTATATTTTATTTAAATTAAATATTTAAGTCTTAAAATCACAAAAGTTTAATTAATTATTAATATGAACATATAATTAATGCCACATATATATTAATTATGAAAGCAGAATCAATAACAGGATTCAAAGTGACAATATTAAAAAATAATTGAATTAAATACAAATATCATGTTAATCAAACAATCAAATCATTAATAATAATAATAATAATCAGCGCTGCCAACAAATCATTAATAATTAATAAATCAATATCTTAGAATTAAAAAAAAATAGTTTTAAAATTTTAAATTCAATTATCAAAGAAAATCATAAAAGTGTCTTTCCAAATATTAATTTATTTCACATTCAAATTTCATTGCTAAGCAACCAATTCTATTTTAATATTTATGTGTAAAGAATTCAACACAATATGTTGTAGAACTACTAATAAATTTAATTAAATTATCAAAGTAGTTAAAATGATAAAAATAATAATAATAAAATATATTGAAATGGTATTTTTAGTAGGTATCTGGCTATTATTAGCAAATAGTAAAAGTAGAATGAAAAATCGCAAATGCTACCATCACTCGGTAGCAATTGGTAAGTATTGTGATTAATGTCTTTTTGTCTAAAGAGTATTAGAAAGTCATTTAAATGTGCTACAATTTTGCTTTTTATTTTTTACTTCTTCATATTGCAAAGTGTATTTAAAAAATATGAATCAAAAATTAAAACTAAGCTCCAAGTCTTTTTAAGAAATATAATGAAATGTTTTGAGTATATTTATGAACCATTAATAAAGGATGTATAATACATCAGTTCTTTAGTAATTGTTAAACGAAGCCATAATTTCCAAAATTAAAAAAATAATATCTATTAAAAGGGTGATTTTTGATTCTTGAAATGGAAAGTAAGTGAATAGTTTATTGTTCAGAAGGTTATAAAAAATTCGGAGTACTGAAAATGATAGAACTGAGACACAATCATAGATTTGAGTTCCAAAGTCTCCACTCTTCTATTGCACAAAGCAACACAATACATTTATAAAGTAATGACAAGTTAAAATAAAAATTATCATCATTTACACATGTTATAAAAAAAATTTCACATTAATTATTGAAGCTTATATCTAATTCAATTTTTAAAATGTCTAAATTTAGAACTCAAATTTTTAATAATAGTAGTTAGAAAGATTCTAAAATAAAATTCTCACAACTTAATTCATGGAATAATGTGCTTCTACATAATAATGACAATAGAATTGTTAGCTATTTAAGTGATCATATGCCAATCAAGTTCAAAACTGATAAATTAACTTCACCCCAGAAATTTTTAGCACATGATTCCATTACTATATTACTGTACTAATCCATATAGAATATTCCATATAATAAAATTTTAGTTACTAAGTTAAGCAATTTAACTCAATTAATGTTCAAAATATTATGTGGAGATAGTGAAATTAATGTAATTAAATCTGTATATTCTGTTTTTGATATATTACTTTTTAATGCGTTTACAGAATAATATTGACAGCCAAAAATCCTTACTAATTATGTATTATAAAGTGACAGGCCATTTATGCATGACTATCATTTGCAACTCCAGACCAAATAATCAACAAACTACAAGGAATGAGTGTATATTGAAAGAAATGAAACACTAAAGTGTGTGTGTATATATATATATATATATATGTCCAAAAGATGGCGCTATACCAAAACCGCCGAACAAGTGTAAGATTTGTTTTACATAAACGAAAAAAGAGTCAGAAATTAACTACCTCTTTCATTTGCTCACCCCCAGATCAGCTGATTTCAAGCTGGTTTGCTATCCTCAGTGGGAGATAGAGTATAGAAACTAGATCTAAAACACTGACTCTCAAGTGTTTATGCAAAACGTTTCTATCAGATTGCAAGCGTGAATTTTTCAGACCGGTAAAGTCTTCAAACCCAGCCTAGCAAGCTAGATATTTATATGGGTCTGATCTCAGTTCAGAATCACCATATAATCAAAGTCTCTGCAATATATATCATTGCAAGAAAACTCTAAAGGTACATTTATGAAAAAACAAATACAAGTTAATCACGTAACCTGCTATCACTTGTTATTTATGTCCAAAAGATGGCGCTATACCAAAACCGCCGAACAAGTGTAAGATTTGTTTTACATAAACGAAAAAAGAGTCAGAAATTAACTACCTCTTTCATTTGCTCACCCCCAGATCAGCTGATTTCAAGCTGGTTTGCTATCCTCAGTGGGAGATAGAGTATAGAAACTAGATCTAAAACACTGACTCTCAAGTGTTTATGCAAAACGTTTCTATCAGATTGCAAGCGTGAATTTTTCAGACCGGTAAAGTCTTCAAACCCAGCCTAGCAAGCTAGATATTTATATGGGTCTGATCTCAGTTCAGAATCACCATATAATCAAAGTCTCTGCAATATATATCATTGCAAGAAAACTCTAAAGGTACATTTATGAAAAAACAAATACAAGTTAATCACGTAACCTGCTATCACTTGTTATTTATGTCCAAAAGATGGCGCTATACCAAAACCGCCGAACAAGTGTAAGATTTGTTTTTCATAAATGTACCTTTAGAGTTTTCTTGCAATGATATATATTGCAGAGACTTTGATTATATGGTGATTCTGAACTGAGATCAGACCCATATAAATATCTAGCTTGCTAGGCTGGGTTTGAAGACTTTACCGGTCTGAAAAATTCACGCTTGCAATCTGATAGAAACGTTTTGCATAAACACTTGAGAGTCAGTGTTTTAGATCTAGTTTCTATACTCTATCTCCCACTGAGGATAGCAAACCAGCTTGAAATCAGCTGATCTGGGGGTGAGCAAATGAAAGAGGTAGTTAATTTCTGACTTTTTTTTCGTTTATGTAAAACAAATCTTACACTTGTTCGGCGGTTTTGGTATAGCGCCATCTTTTGGACATAAATAACAAGTGATAGCAGGTTACGTGATTAACTTGTATTTGTTTTTTCATATATATATTCTAACAAAATGAATTTACTAAACGAATAACTTAAATATTGAGATTTGGGCCATTTCTAACTAAAAAGATTTTCCTGTATTATTTGGTTTTGAAAGATGAACATTTTCTTAAATATAAATTAACGACAAATGCATTTCTTAAGTATCAATTGAATATGCAATACATCAATTATATATATTCTAGTATAATAAGTATAGATTAAATAATTTCTAAGTATAGATTTAATACAATAATTTCTCAAGTGCAATGTATAGATTAATATATTTCATCCGTATAAATTAAATATAATCTCCTTCGTGCGACCGCGTTACAGGCCAATTGTAACTAAATAAAATCAATTTAAACAAATGAAGAGTTATTCTTTATTTTGTTAACTTTATAAAAACTTATTAAATTAACATCAAACGCATTTTGCAATCTCTCGATCGATCATTTGCATTGTATTTTAAATATAGCTAAAACGATTGGGAGAGCTTACAAATATCATATATATTATTGGATAGTTTAAGCTAATTATAACTTTATTCTAACCAATGAGAATTTTATTCCAATGATCGCACATCCACGTTATAGATTGATTATACCATATTTAAATCTATATGGCATTTACACACTTGCAGATAAATTGCATGCCAATTACAACATTTTAAGAATGGATCGATGGATGCTTCACCATTCCCAGCTGACACTATTTCTGAGGCCTACTGAGATGATGATGATACAGAACATCTATAAGCTTAATTGCCAGGGCGCCAAATTGCAACTCTAATACAATATACAGGTTAAATCTCAATTCAATACTCTTAGTAATAATATTTCATGAATGGGTTAATACACAATCGATTTAGAGAACACTGAGAACGCATTAAAATTGACAATATTAATATCTTTAAGAATTCCAGGTTATTCTCAGCGCATTCCCCATTCACTATGATTAAAGCTACAATTAAATTTTATTCTAATTATAAAGTTCTATATTTATCTCCACCTTCCTGATCCATTCCTCCATCATCTTTACATCCATATGTCTATTACACCATTATTTATTTTATCATTAAATTTCACATTTTTGCTAGCTCATTTCTCTCATTACAATCTCTTCTCAGGGTTTTTCGAATAATTAGGTGTGGAAATCGAATAAGCTGCGACATATTATTGGTGATAAACACTCCTCTCATGATCGCCTCCAAGGTGATCTCGGTTGTCTTTAATGCAGTTTAATATCAATCTACATTAAAGCTGGAATATTTTAAGCTTATTAAATCATTATAAACACATCATAAAACATAGTCGCAATTATAACAAAATTATATAAAAATAAAATGCATCTAGAGAGGTTTGAATACAACGGATGGGGAAAGGATTTTATGCCTATCCTCTGCACTCGCTATCACTCAATACTATCTCTATTCACGATTTATACTTCAACAATATTAAATTATTTGATAAGTTTAAGCATTTGAAATTAACCTTTTAAATAGTTTTACTAAATATTAGTTATGCACATGATAATTCAAATATTAATAATAATATATTGATGTATGATTGGATTGGAAATATCTAGATAATAAGAACCCACAAAAACATTAAGACACACGCAAATTTTATTTAAAACAAATAACAAATTTTATTTGACAAACTATAATTCAATACAAAAACATATACATTATATTTACGCTTTCATTTTATCTTAAATCTACTGAATACCAATTTCTGTTGTGTTCAATGCTTTCCCTTTTATTACTGATATATTTTAGAAAATACATAATCGATTTCTCCCCTAATTAAATTTAATAATTTTAGTTAACAAATCTAAAGTTGATATTCCCTCGCAAATTTCTTGATCTTATCCTATCATCCTGATTAAATATTCTTTTGCCCTAATCTTTACAACAGAGATATCTTAATAATAGTGAGACTAAGTCATTGCAAATAAATTGGCATTAAGATCAAACATCATCATAGTGCACTCTCTATGCTCATGTTCTTATGACACAATAATATTTTAACAATACTACCTTTCCAGAGATGTTCTCAGCTGGCCATGTAAATATTTATTAAATAAATTTATATACGCATTGCTCACTCTTAGGCTTAAACATTTGTAAGCTTTATTTAATTCTTAACATTTATTAACTTAATTATTTTTGGCTCAAATGCTAAATCAAATCTACAAAAACAATATTCAAATACACCAATCGCACATACATTATCTGCATTCATTCTGTCATTAAATTGAGTTTGCGACCTGGTATCCAATACTTATAATAATGCTTATCATGGCTATCCCCTCATACACACATAAGGAATATCAAATATTAATATGAGGCAGGCAGTGACCCGAATAAGAGAGAACCTTTTCACTAAGGTTGAGATATGCTAGGATTTTTATCGCTAGTCATATAAAAACATAGGTATACCAAATACCTCTGGCCATCAAAATAAGAAACCTTCTTACGGTGTAGAGAATACTCAAGTGGGAAAACTCTTCCACTGGGTTCAAATACTTTATGAATATCGCATAAATCTTAGTGAGCTAGACTTCACTGAGTTTGTGGAGATCTTTGTCTATCCACACACATACAGGTCAAAACATCAAATTATACAAGTAAAACTTTCATCTCTTTAATATTCTTGGATAGTGTACTGGAATATGAGCCCATAAATTTTCCAAGCATAAATCATCTTGTTTCTGGCCTTAAATCTATGATAACAATAATAATAAACGATAAGAAATGTGTACAAAATTCTCAAAACTATTTCCATGCACTTTTATAAAAAAAAATGATGATGATGTAACTCAATAGGCAAGCAATTGACCTATAAGTTTAAGTATTTGACAATAACTTCTGGTGCTAATAATAATATCTCTAAGCATTTTTTTTAATTGTTTGTAAAGCATTTTAAATAAGGCATATCAGAACGACATGATATAAATTTCACCTACCCCCAAAATGACAATAATAGCAAAAGCATTTAAATAAACATATATAAAATCATCTGAAATCAATCTCTACCCCCAAAATAATACAATGGTAATTATCACATGAATTAATTTTAAAGTAGATGATATACATGATACGCTACAAAGAAAGAAATTCTTTTTTTTTATATTAAATGTCCTACACACATTTTTTTTATATTAAATGTCCTACACACATAAAGAGCGAATAACAAAAAAAAATTATACTTATATAAGTCTTTTAGCAGGTGTCCTCCCAAGTTCCTGATTTCCACTTTTTTTCCCTTTTTTTTTCATTCCTCCTTGACCAGTTTATAAGAGCATATAAGTCCCTGTAGTAAAAGTTCTTTTGATAGTTTGGTTCCTCCAGCATTATATATACGATTTGTATATTGTTGAAAGAGTTCCTCAATTTTAAGTTTATGCATATTAAATTTAAATAGCATTCGTTTAACTTTTTCACAGTATAGGTCTGTTGATTTTTGATTGTTCTTTTCGATTTTGAATTCATTTTATATATTTAAATTGACTTACATATACATCAAACTTTTGAGTTTTAAATTTTACTATTTGCATATATATATATAAACGATATTAAACTCAAATTTTAACTTCTGTGGTTTAAATTTTTATTACCATCTGTTGACTGGTTGACTTCTGGAGGTTACAGAGTGTTTGCCCACTTAAAATTTATTCACTATATATTGTCTTCTCTTAGGACAATGTTAGAGTTAGCCAAATTATTCTGAAGAGACAAAAAGTACCAAAAATGATTTTAAATTCTATAACACAGTTCTCTTTAAGTCAATGAAAGAAAACTGCCCCAGATAAGAAAGTTTAAAACCAAAAAAGCCCCTCCTCTTCTGTTAACGCATCTTTTATAAAGAAAATCCATCTGTTTGTTATCTTTATAATTAATTGACTTGTTCATATTTCTCTATTAATTTTAACCTTTTTGCTCTTTCAGAAAAACAGGCCCAGATTCCATCCAATCTGTATTTTAAACAGACACAATTAATCCTACAATTTAACAGTTATAATTGCCAATTAATTTTTTGACATTCAACAGACCATTCATCATTAATGGTCTAAATTAATAGCCCACTTAAATTCCTTGGTGAAAATTGGCATTATTTAAATGCCTGTGTCTTTTAGAGACCAATAATTAACTAAGTAATATAAATCCAATGAAACTTATACTCAAAAGTAAATAACAGAACACCCTAATCTTACTTTTTCCATTTAATAATGAAACAAAATATATATTTCAGCTGTTTCAAACTCAGACTTTGAATTAAATTTGGCTGCTAATATTAACTTATTAAAATGATTTTAATTTCTTATTTAAAAATTGCTTTACAACATGATAAGAAACGATTATTGATTGTGAATTTTACAATCAAAATCTATAATCAGATTATATATATACACACACATCACATGTATATAATTTTTTAAAATTAACCTTTAATGTTTTAATCCTTAATTATAATCCTTTATTATTATAACTACACTATTATTATTATTATGTACTTTCTTAAACTGTTTCTTTATAACTCATTATAAAATAATGTGATTCATTTTCACTCTCTAACACAGTTTTAATAGTCACACATCTCTTCTCTTTTCTCAGTTAACCTATCAAAAATGTATACATTTTGCTTTTCTAATATTTTCTTAATATTAACTTGACCCATAAATAAAACTAAAATAATCTTTTGGGTTATCAACATATTAACAATAAATTTTTTAGATTGCTTACTAGTCAAACATACGTAATCCCTTATCAATATGGGTTCAAACTTGGTCTTTGCTAAAATCTTTTCTTATTAAAGGAAAAAAATACATACATTATGAGGAAAATTTGGATGGAATCTTCTCTTTCATAGCTAACCTAAAAAAATGGAGCCTTGGACAAATCCAAGGGCTACAATATATATATATGTTAAAATGAAGATTTGCACAGATTAAATATATAAAATACATATTTTGCAGGTTCATCCATGTTAAAAACTTTTAATTAATAACAGGATATTAAATTATAAATTAATAATTACACCACTGCAAAAAAGAGGATATATAAATTGTAAATCAAAAATACCAATGATGCATAACATGGCAAATTTTAGATCTTTTTTGTTTCAGAATGAAAAATTATGTCATTACCAAAGTGATAGACTGAAAAATATTGAAATATTTGCCAAAGAATTGCTTGATGTTGGTTATAAAATGGAACAAATAAACAATATTTTATGTCAATTTAAAAAAAGTTATAATGATTTAATGAAGAGTAATAGTAAACAATGGATATCTATTCCATTTATTTCAAATCCACAAGTGAAATTTTTTAAGGATATATATAAGAATGTGTTTAATGTTTCATTCTATGTTCCAAACAATATTAATAAATTAGTCAATAATTCTAAGGATGTCATACCTGTCAATCAGAAAAGTAATGTCATATATCAAATTTTTTGTGATTGTATGCTATCATATATAGGTGAATCTAGGTGCAGTATTGAGAAGAGATTGAGGGAGCATGAATTGTTATATAAGCATATAAAAAGTAAAAATAATGGTGATTTAATGATTCCTTCAGTTTTCTTTGATCATGAAAAAACATGTAAATATAAATTAAAATTTGATTTTGAAAATGTGAAAATTCTTCATGAGGAGAGAAACCATAGTAAAAGAAAAATTAAAGAGGCAATTTTTATAAACAGGAATAAAATACATTTAATAAATCGACAAGCTGCTAACATTAAAATACGAGATTCATGGGATTTGAATTGATGATGTTTGCTTCTGCTTTTTTTTAATTTAATGGCAGTTGAGGCAGGTTTAAAAAATTAACCGAAAGTACTTGTGTGGATTTAAGGATTGTTAGTAATTGTTTGTAAATGGTTAAATTTATTTCAATTATAATTACAATTTTGTTTTTAATTAACAGACATTATATATATATATATATATATATGTCTGGATATTACTATTACTATATATATATATATATATAGTAATAGTAACTTCCAGTTATTATTAACCTAACATACTTTTATCTCTGATGAAACTATTTATAAATATAAAATCTATTTGACTATTTTAATATGTATACATATACACATATACTATTTATATATACATATAAACTTTAAATAATACATACCTTAATGTCAAGCTTTTGAGTAATTGCCAGGCTTGAAGTTGAAGAATAAATAGTTTTATATATATTTTTTATTATTAGATCTTAATATTTATTGATAACAATTAATATTTAAATTAAGCATGAAATTGAAACAAAACACATGAAGAGATTCATTCTGTCTCTTGTTATTGAAAAAAAGAAAATGATTTCTTTTTAAATATTTTTTTCTTTTATAAAAATATTACTTTTTATTGTTGGAATTAAATATTAACTGTTCCAAATTAAAATCAATGGATTAAAAATCTATGGATTAAAAGATTACAAGGAAAATATTTAATTTTCTATTAAATATAAAGAAAGAATAGCAATATAAAAGAAAAGAACATCTGTTTGAGTTTTTAGAAACTATGTTATTTTAACACTTCATTATTCTACAAATATATATATATATATATATATATATATATATATATATATATATAATATATAGATATATATATATATATATTTAAAATAATTATATATATAAAGAAATCTTACAATGTGCAGTGAGTAGAATAATTTTGTATCGTAAAGGTTTCGAAACCAACTTTTATGCTAACTTGAAATATTTGTTGTATAGAATGTTTAATAATAATACAAAAATGGAGAATAAGAACATCAATATTCGAAAGATATCTACTTTATCTTATATCAATCATATCATTGGATAATATTAATAATTTATCAATTAAGGATGAATAAATAGGATTATAAACTACTGACTTAAAGATTTATTTTTAACTCTGGAAAATAAGTTTTTCTTTATTTATTTATATATATATTATAATAATATTTGTTATTTTAATATGTTTATTATTATTATTATTATTATTATTATTATTATTATTATTATTATTATTATTATTATTATTATTATTATTATTATTATTATTATTATTTCAAATTTGGCATCATTTCATTTTAAATAGGAATATCCAAATTTAATATTATAAACATAAATTGAAAGTTTGACATAATTCATCAAAATTAGATGAATAATAAAAAAAATGGTTATTATTTAACAGATATTTAAAATAGGATTATTATATTTACTATATAATATAATAAATGTTTAATGTATTTATTTTATTATAAATACATATAATATATGTTATACAATTGTAAATGACACAATTATAAAACATATAAATAAAGACTGTAAATAAATTAATAAGTTAATTAAAGTATTAATTTTTTAAAATTTATATATATTGTTTTATATATCTGTTAATTTACATTATATTCTTTACTTTTGAATAGTTTATTATACCATAGAATTTTATCATAGCATGTTAGATGGGAATATTATTTATTAATATTTTAAAATTTATTTATTAATATTTTATTTATCTTTTACATTATATTTTTTATTGTTTATTACATTTTGAGTTATTAACTTGATATCTTTGTCTAATCATTATTAAATTATATTATATATATGTTAATATTACAAATATCATATGAATATCAATTGTTAGCTAACGCTTATATAAAGGCATATTAGATAATGACTTTGTTTGAAATCATTGCTGAAAAGAGCTAATAGCAAATTCTCCATGAGTTTGAATATTGTGGCATAATGGTAACTGAAAGTAGGATGAGAGATGAATGAACTAATATAAATTATATCAAAATTTATTTAAAAATTATTGAGCTAGCATAATAAAGATGGATGTAATCATGGACTTAGTATTTCATCAATTCATTTCTAGCATTCTACTTGAAAACCTAAAGTCTAATTGTAGTAAAATGCATATTCTCTTTCTGGTGAAAACTGGTGTCCCATTATGTTTGGCAAGCCCAACTGGGGCCTTGAATCAATGATTGCATTGCATTGAATCCATGATTTTTAGGCATTGAATCTAATCGTCCCATTATATTTGATGTATTAACTGGGGCCATTGAATCTAATATTTCATCTCATTATAATTGGCATGCCAATTGGGGCCTTGAATCAATGATTTCATTCCATTGAATCTATGATTTTATATTATTATATATAGTGAGAAAGTCATGGACAGATTAATTGATGATTCTTAGTAACAAGTATGTTGTCATGAAGATTCATATGGTGTTTATAATTGCAAGATTAAAATAATATAAGAAAAATGATAATATATATAATAGGATTTAGAGAGATCAATATTTAAATAACTAATTATTAAATTGTGTTTTAAATAAGAGTTAATTGGGATAAAGTTTTTATATAGACAAAGGTGTTTATATATATATATATATATATATAATGTGATGACCATGTAAAGTCATCGACACATTATATATATATATATATATAATGTGATGACCACGTAAAGTCGTCAACACACATATATAGTTATTAATAAAATTAGAAAGTAATAAAGGTGAAATAAATTAGCTAATAAATTTTTTTTAAAAAAAGAAGGAAGGAAAAGAAAGAAATTGAAATTCTAATGTCAAAATTACTGTGGATTTTGTAATAGTAAGAGAAGGGGAGGGGGGCTGCATAAATAAAGAAATGTGTCTCTTTCTCTCTTATAAGTCAAATGCTAGAAATTATTTTTGTTTATTGTGGGAGAGGGGAAGTGGATGCATAAAAAAAATGTGTTTCTTCTCTCTTTTAAAAAACATATTATAACAAATTAAAATAAATGTAAAACGTAAATGTGAAAGAAAAAAATGAATGAATTGTAAACTTTAAATAAAATAAATGTAATATGTGATATATAAAAAGAAACAATATGGCCGTAGGTGTGAACGTCTGTTGGACAAATTAAATTCCATGGACAAAGAAATGTTATCAACGGAAGATCTTTGACTGATCTGTTAAATTAATTGGGACTTACATTCCAGCCACTAATTAAATAAAGAAACATAATGATAAGAATTGGTTGGAAATCTAAGTCTTAATTAAAAATTTTAAAAACAACGAACAAAAAAAGAGATTAATAAAATTACAATTTTTGTCTGGCATGGCTAGTAGAGACTTTAGAGAAGCAACAGCTAAAAGAAAATGGAAGAAGTGCGTGGCTAGTGGCATTAAAGGGACATGGGTTTGGATTCAAGCCATCTCATCACTGAATCGCAATGTAAGATCTTTGCCTGACCTGCTAGAGGGACCACCGCTTCTGTAGCTGTCAATGAAACTCAACCTAAAGAATCAACCACAAAACTGGATGAAAATAACCCCACAAACAGAGGAAGTTAATGGAGAACCTAAGGAATTAAGCCAAAACTGGAATGAAATTAACCCCACAATCTGAGGAAGTTAATCAAGAGCGCTCGGGAGAAATACCCATGGGACAATTACATAAGCCTAGGTAAAAGCATGCATGCATTTTCATTTGTCTACTATTTATAACTAAATATAAAATTAATGATTTAAGAAAAATAGAACTCTATCAACAGGACTTTAAGAACTTTTATATCTGATCTATTTGCATATATTTATTATAGCCATGTATTTATAAGTGTGTTTTTATTATTATAATGTAATTTTTTATATAAAGTGTAAATATTATTATTAAACATATATGTCATTAAATTTCATATCCTTGCTTTATTCTCCTATCACCAAGCTACGACAGGGGGGAAACTGTAAGTAGTGATTAAAGGGGCATACTGATTTGTTTAAGATATTCATGTGCTGCTTGTTTGTGCAAAATCCCAATTCTAAAAAATAAATAGCAAGCGCTGGACATTCATTAAGTTTCTTTGAAATAGTTTGCATTGTTCAGCAGCCGAGGGTATCTTGGTCGGGAAAAATAACGCCAAGATAATATGTACGTATTGCCTTGGGGTTCGATCAAGGGTATAGATATGAAATTAAGTTTGTATCTGTATTAGCTCTCTGCTTGTATTGTAACGGCGTTGGTTAAAATAATAAATAAGATAATAAAGAATCTAAGTTGTAAACAATAAATGGATAGAAATAAAAGTTATGAAAAAAATAAATGGATATAATAAATAAGTACAATATAGAATAAAATAATCGAAATATAGTTGAAGGTACAAATAATTAATCAACCGTATGAATAGCCATTTCCATTATAATTGGGGGCCAGAGTCCAGAATATATTGTCACGTTTACAAGTTCAGCACATTTGAATTCAAGTATAACAAAATTAATAGTTTATGCAATAATTAATAAACAAATCAAAAAATATTCTTGGTGGTAGATAAAAGCAAAAAATAAAATAAATAATAGAGTGTAAAAGGAGAGAAAGAGAACGTAATATAACGTGGGAAGTTAGGTTGTAAATTGGAGTCAGTTGCGGAGGGGTCTTGAAGGCAGGCGTGGGTGAGTGATGATTAGTGAGTGAGACGGGGAGAGCCGAACAAACATACCTAGTGTCCATGAAATATAAAGTTAGTAAAGTAATACAATCCTATAAAGATAAGGTTAGATAGTAAAGCTGTAGAAGACAATATAAGTGATTAATTAGTGTGTGTTTAATAAATTTGATGCACACCTGATCAAAAATAAAAATGGATGCTCTTAGGGGCGAAATAGGAAAAACCTCCGAAGAACTAATGGAACCGTCCAGAGAAATAGCTAGTTATGGAGATATAGAAATTAGAAAGGGAATGGAGACAGTGGTTGATGATAAAATTAAAATAAAAAGCTATAATATAATGGATATGTTCACGAAATTAATGGAAGGCCAGCAAAGGTTGTTTATGGAAATGAGGGAAATAGGTGGAAGAAATAGTAGGAAGGTAGAAGAGTTGGACGAACGACTAAGTAAGAATTTTAACCAAAAATTTGAAGAAGTAAATGATGAGATGGAGTATGTGAAGGGTAAGATGGAAACGTTAGGCCAAGAAGTAGAAAATTTGAAAACAGAACAAGATGAGAAATTAGAGACTATAGCGGATGAAACTGAGAAAATCATAGAGAATATGAGAATAGGCATCAATCAGTTAGCAGGAACAGTTGAGAAGCTAGAAGTAAAGGTAAGGGAAGGGGAGAATATGACAGAAGTAGCCAAGACTAATAATAAAGAGCAGAGAGGTGTGAGCGAATGCATGTATGCAGGCAGTGGAGATAATCCTGTGAATCCTGCTACAGTGAACCAGTTTTTAAAAATTCGGATCTTCTCTGGTTATGTGGGGGAAATCCCAATAGAGCATCTTGGCAGCCTAGAGAGGTATTTCGCAGTAAACCGGCTGAGTGACGAGACCATGATTGCCATTGCATGTAGTCATATACAAGGTGCCACGCAATCTTGGCTGGATTCATTATTTAACAAACCAAATACGTTTATGGAGTACAAAGATGCCTTACTCGCCAGCTATGGGAGTGAAGATCATCAGGAAAATATTTTACATCGGACAATACAAGACAAATGGAGGCCTGGGGAGCCATTCACCCCATTTTTCCGTCGCCAAGTGGCGAAGTTACGGGAGCTAACAGCCCATCTTTTGTCGGAGTGACAAATCATTCGGATAACAAGGCACATTTTTCCTCATAATATAGAACAGATGCTCATAAGCACTGAAAGAAAGACTGGCAAGCAGGTTGCCGAGTTGCTGAATGCGTTCGACAGCACTAGGCCTAATTACAAGGCGGAGGATCAGGGATTTAAACCCCATCCCAACGAACCGCACATCGAAAGAATGCAATACAATCCTCATCACGATTATTGGGAAGGAAGCCAGGCATTTCCTGATATATCCGAAAGGGCTGAAATGTATGAACAGACCGGAAGGAGTGCAGATCTCAATCATCCATATGAGCAAGCCGACTCTAGAGGACATCGAAACAGTGTTCCAGGTCCCAGCACAAGTGGATATAAATATAGTAGGAAAAATGATAAGAAACCTCCAGACAAAAACTAATCCGAAAGAAAATAAACGGACGGATATGTCGGTTTGATGAAACAGATAATGTCTTGGGATCATGAGAAATAAATTTTTTTTTTAAACATATGACAGGTGGGGCAAATCGTCTCACGACAAATAATTAAAGTCACTATGATAAACAAAAAAAAAAGGAGTAGTGTTCAAGGAGGGAAATTAATGATAGACTTTTTTCATGTGTATGATAGACTTAATGCGTATTTATGTGCAGTCAAGCACAGCAAGACCAATGTAAATAAAAGTAATAACAAAAAAAAAGAAAAGAAATCTATAAATGGTTTATTCATATCACAATCTGTCAGTTATAAATGCAGATATAATTGACAAATCAATAAAGGTAAAAATAAAATAAGAATCGTTTAGGCTCATTAAAGAGCCATTTAATAACTAATAAAATAAATAAATGAATAGTTTATTCGTATCACAATCTGTCAGTTATAAATGCAGATAGAATTAACAAATAAAGAGAAGTAAAAATAAAATTAAGAATTGTTTAGGCTCATTAAAGAGCCAGTGAATAATTAATAAAATAAATAAATGAATAATAGTGATAATGCGTAAATGACAGATATCACTAGTAGGTGTATGAGGTTGCAGATTGAGGCATATATGTGTGTGTGTATGCATTATGTTTGGGTCGTATTTTGAGTGTGATTCAGCCGTCTCTTCACACTTTAGATTCTCATGGCTCTCGATGGTTAAACTTTTAAATGAAGCACCAGTAAGAATCCTGGACTCATTATATAATAAGAATTAATGTCCCAATATAATAAGAATTAGTGTCTCAAATAAATAAATGAAAAAATAAGAATTAATGCCTCGAATAAAATAAATAAATAAATAAAGAACAAGAATTTGTTGTTTGCGCAAGATGAGCAGGCAGTAGAAAAATCCTGCTGTTCACATGCTTTAAACCCTGTTATGTTTTTTTATTCTGATAGAGTTAAGTTATGCCATGGTTTCGTATGCGTAGAGATTAAATTGGTTGATCAGCCAAAATCGATCGGAAAGAATTGTGTAGCTTTACCTAGCTGTCTCTCTGCAGTCATCCTCATCATCATTATCACTCATCATGACAGAGTGGGAAAGTATGTAATAAAAGCAGAAGTAAGAGTTGAAAGCAAAGAATTAAAATAGGCTCTCATCTCAGAATAAGATTCGACCCGATTTTAATTCTCAAAAATGGGCGGAGTGTAATGTGACGACCATGTAAAGTCATCGACACACATATATAGTTATTAATAAAATTAGAAAGTAATAAAGGTGAAATAAATTAGCTAATAAATTTTTTTTAAAAAAAGAAGGAAGGAAAAGAAAGAAATTGAAATTCTAATGTCAAAATTACTGTGGATTTTGTAATAGTAAGAGAAGGGGAGGGGGGCTGCATAAATAAAGAAATGTGTCTCTTTCTCTCTTATAAGTCAAATGCTAGAAATTATTTTTGTTTATTGTGGGAGAGGGGAAGTGGATGCATAAAAAAAATGTGTTTCTTCTCTCTTTTAAAAAACATATTATAACAAATTAAAATAAATGTAAAACGTAAATGTGAAAAAAAAAAGAATGAATTGTAAACTTTAAATAAAATAAATGTAATATGTGATATATAAAAAGAAACAATATGGCCGTAGGTGTGAAAGTCTGTTGGACAAATTAAATTCCATGGACAAAGAAATGTTATCAACGGAAGATCTTTGCCTGATCTGTTAAATTAATTGGGACTTACATTCCAGCCACTAATTAAATAAAGAAACATAATGATAAGAATTGGTTGGAAATCTAAGTCTTAATTAAAAATTTTAAAAACAACGAACAAAGAAAGAGATTAATAAAATTACAATTTTTATCTGGCATTGCTAGTAGAGACTTTAGAGAAGCAACAGCTAAAAAAAAAATGGAAGAAGTGCATGGCTAGTGGCGTTAAAGGGACGTGGGTTCGGATTCAAGCCGTCTCATCACTGACTTGCAATGTAAGATCTTTGCCTGACCTGCTAGAGGGACCGCCGCTTCTGTAGCTGTCGATGAAACTCAACCTAAAGAATCAACCAGCAAACTGGATGAAAATAACCCCACAAACGGAGGAAGTTAATGGAGAACCTAAGGAATTAACAAGCCAAAACTGGAACGAAATTAACCCCACAATCTGAGGAAGTTAATCAAGAGCACTCGGGAGAAATACCCATGGGACAATTACATAAGCCTAGGTAAAAGCATGCATGCATTTTCATTTGTCTACTATTTATAACTAAATATAAAATTAATGATTTGAGAAAAATAGAACTCTATCAACAGGACTTTAAGAACTTTTATATCTGATCTATTTGCATATATTTATTATAGCCATGTATTTATAAGTGTGTGTTTATTATTATTATAATGTAATTTTTTATATAAAGTGTAAATATTATTATTAAACATATTTGTCATTAAATTTCGTATCCTTGCTTTATTCTCCTATCACCAAGCTATGACAGGGGGAAAACTGTAAGTAGTGATTAAAGGGGCATACTGATTTGTTTAAGATATTCATGTGCTGCTTGTTCGTGCGAAATCCCAATTCTAAAAAATAAATAGCAAGCGCTGGACATTCGTTAAGTTTCTTTGAAATAGTTTGCATTGTTCAGCAGCTGAGGGTATCTTGGTCGGGAAAAATAACGCCAAGATAATATGTACGTATTGCCTTGGGGTTCGATCAAGGGTATAGATATGAAATTAAGTTTGTATCTGTATTAGCTCTCTGCTTGTATTGTAATGGCGTTGGTTAAAATAATAAATAAGATAATAAAGAATCTAAGTTGTAAACAATAAATGGGTAGAAATAAAAGTTATGAAAAGAATAAATGGATAGAAATAAAAGTTATGAAAAGAATAAATGGATATAATAAATAAGTATAATATAGAATAAAATAATCGAAATAAAGATAGTTGAAGGTACAAATAATTAATCAACCGTACGAATAACCATTTCCGTTATAATATATATACCTATTTCTAAGTTTGAATTAAGTTCTGTTATATATATGTTGGAATGTGGTTGTGGAATAAAATATATAGGGGAATCCAAATGTACATTACAAAAACGATATAATGATAATAAGACATTATATAAACATGTACAGAAAGAAAATATATCTTTGGTAAATATGAATACTCCATCAATTATATTTGATCATAATAAAACATGTAATTATGGTTTTATATTTAATAATAGAGATATAAAAATTATTCAAATTGAAAGGTGTAGTAAAAACGTAAAATTAAAGAGGCAATGATAATATCTAGGAATAGAGATAGTTTAATGAATAAACAATTGGCTAATATAAAGACAACAGAATTGTGGGAAATTTGAATAGATTGAATGATGGGTAATGCAAGTTTTTATTTTTTGTACATTTATATTAACAGTTGATAAAGATTGTCAGTGAAACAATTGAAAGTACTTCTGGTAAAGAATATATTATTTAATTTTGAATACTGTGTTAAATATATTTGTTTGAATTATATATATATAAAATACATATTTTGCATGTTCATCCGTGTTAAAAAACTTTTAATATTAATATACTGACATTTTGACTTGGTCACACAAGTCATACACAGAGTTATAAAAGGTAGAAAGATGGTTGTAGAGGTGCTACAATCACTGATTTGAATAAAATGTTAAAATTCCACCAATAGCAAAAATGTTAAATTTAGGAATGTTTTTTAAAAAAATCTTTCCAAATAGGAGGAAGTTTGCATGTATCATCTCGCTTATTGATACAATCCCGCCTTTTAAGTATCTCAATGGCTTCTCTAATTTTGCACTGGTAGAGATTATATCATTAGAACATCATAAGTATATATAAATAGCATGAAGTGGTAAAGAACTTTACGATATAATATTTTGGTTATAAAAATATATAAACTTGAGTAATATTTGAATTAAGTTAAAATTTATTATGCTTCAATGTGAAAAAATGTTTTCAAACAAAGGTACTGAATTCTCTAATCAAATACAAGATGATATGCAAAATGAATTAAGTGATGATCTTAATAATAGTATAGAACAATCATCATTAGTACATGCACCTGGGGGTTCTACAACTATAATTGAATACCCTCAACAAACACAGAATTTAGATCAAGTGTTATCTCAAACACAAAATATTGTTGATGAAGATTTAAATCAATCATCTACAATTGTGATTAATCAATCATTTAATGTTGATACAACACAGGCTATAGACAATAGCACAGCTTTAATGCAAATGTTACAAATATTTATGAATAATATTAATAAAAAATAGATGATAGTAATACTAATTTAAGAAATAGTTTAAGAAGTGACATGTGTGAATTAAAAAGTGATATGTATCAAAAACTAGATAATAACAATAAAAAATTAAATGATAATAATAAAAAATTAGATGATAATAATGCTAGTTTAATAAATATTATGAATAAAAAAATAGATAGTTTAAAAGAGGATTTGAAGGACGAAATAACAGGAATTGAAAATAAATTATCTACTAAAATGGAATAACTAAATTTGAATGTGGATAATGTTCAAAAAGATAATATAGAAATTAAACAAGCATTAAATGATCTAAAGAATGAAATTGAGGAAAATAATTCAAAATGTCAACAACGGTTTAGTGAGTTCCAAAGTGACGTCATAGGTAAATTGAATGTTAAATGTGATGAAGTATATAAAAATCAAGAAATTTATAGAGAAGTAAAGGATGAACAAAATAAAATACAAAATGAAATTCAAGAAAGTAGACAAAGAACACACACAAGAATAGATCAACTCTCTACTAAACAAAATAATGAGATAGAGTCCCAAAATAATGTATTAGAGACTATTGACCATCAACTTAAAACTTTGGAGAATAAAATAACTTTAATAGAAATTAATACAAATAAAGATAAAAATATATTAGAAAAATTAAGGGAAGATACTACAGAAACTTGGAATAGAGTTAATAAGATAAAACAGTCAACTGATAATAGATTTTTTAATCATTGAAGCACAAATATGTAAGAAAATACCAACTATAGAGATGCATCAGGTTGAAAATAATGTAAATACCCATAGTAGTAATCAAGAACGAAATCTGGGTGAAAATCATTTGGAAGTTATTCAAAAAGATCCACAACAAGTAATTGATTCTTATGATAGATCAAATGCCTGAAGCTGAAAATTATCCTAGTAATTTTGAATTAGAAGGGTTAAATTTAAATACTTGTAGGTTCATCATGAAAATCAAACATCAACCTCTCAATTGAACGTTTTAGAAAAGCAAAAATTATATAATCATTCTATTCCATGTAATACAATTAATCAATTTGTTAGATTAAAAATGTTCAAGGGATCTCACAATGAAGCTCCTATAGAACATAGTAGAAGCCTTAATCTTTATTTTTCAGTTAACCGAAATTTATCAGAAGGAGAAAAAGTGATCATTGCATACAGTCACTTACAAGGAGATGCATTAGTGTGGTGGGAGACTTTATCACAAACTCCATCTACTTATATGGAAACCAAGCATTGTTAATTAAAAATTTTTGGAATAGGAATAGACAAGAGGCTTTATTATATCAAATATCAAATATTCCAAGATAAATATAAGCAAATACCTGGAGAAACTTTGACAAAATTCTTTTGTCATCGGGTAACTAAATTAAGAACACTTAATACCTATTATTTAAGTGAAGGTGAAATGATTAGAATTATAAAAAGAAATTTACTGATTAAAATAGAGCAATCATTATTGTGTACTAATATAACAAGTATAGAACAAATAGCAGAACTATTAAATAATATTGATATGAACCAAACTAATCTAACAATTAGATTACCTGATTAAAAAAAGAGGAAGCTTCAATCAATACAATATTTTATCATAGAAGAAAAAATAATAAAGATACTAATCATTGGAAGGTAAAGACATCTCAAAGGAATATACCTTATGACCTTCTTCCAAAATAAATCGTGATAATTTAAATAAAATAAAAATAACTTCACCTAATAATCCAAGAAAATCCTCAAAACAGGGATGTAGTAAAAATATACTCACAGTTTCACAAAAACAAACTAAAAGGGTACTTGAGGAAATGTTCCTCACCTCAAGAAAACAAATACCCAATGAGGAACTTGAATCAAACCTTTACACGAGAAATCACTAATATGATGTGTTCATGGGAAGATAAAACACCAAATTTTGTTTTACAAAGTTGCCCTATGATAGAGATTTTGTTGGAGATCTTGCTGGTTAAAGCATTATTAGATTCTGGTAGCCAAATTTCAGTGATATCAGATAAATTTTACCAAGAGATTTTAGCAATAAACCCAAACATTAAAACCTTACCACTGAAATCTATGCAGGTTACCATGGCTAACAGCAGAAAACCTAAATTAATCCAAAAACAAATTTGGGTTGAGATTAAAATTGGCCAAACAACTCTTTATCATGTATTTTTAATATTGAATGGTAAAATTCATAATGTTATTTTAGGGGCAAACTTCCTACATTTGAACACTTGTGTAATTGATTTCTGTAATAAGATAGTTAAAATAAATGATGAAGTCTTGGAGATGACATTGCTTCCAAGATATGATTTAATTGAAGTTGACTGTATAACATCTAGCATTCCAGAAGCACTCTTAGAGAGTAAACTTGCAGAATCCAACTTGCTTGGAAGTGATGATATATTAAAATTACGATTTATTATAAAAAATTTAATTCTATTTGTTCAGACATACCAGGAGTGATAAAGGGATTCCAACAGAGAATTAGATTAATTCATGATCAACCATTTTAATCCAAATGGTATCCTATTCCATATCAATATCAGAAAGATATATCTAAGCAAATTAATAAAATGCTGGATTGGGAATCATTTCCAAATGCTCTTCACCTTACTGTAATCCAGTAGTAACTGTGAAGAAGAAAGATGGGTTGATGAGATTTTGTTTAGATGTTAGACAACTAAACAAAATTACTGTCCCAGACAGAAATATACTACCGCCCATACATGAATTATTTGTGAAATTTGAAAATAAGAAGGTAATTTCTACTTTCGATTTAACCTCCAGCTATTGGCAGATTGAACTTCATCCAGAAGATCACCAATACACTACTTTCCATTATGAGGGTTTTACATAACAATTTAATAAGATGCCTTTGGATTAGTAAATAATGGTGCTGGTCTAATTAGGTACCTGGATAAGACTTTATCTCCTGAGGTAAAACAAATCATAATTATTTATGTGGATGATGTAATTATTGCATCTATCACAATTGAAGAACACCTTCAACATTTATCCATATTTTTTAAAGAGTGTTTTCTGAAGGGTATAAAAATTAACTTCAAGAAAAGTACTTTAGTTTCTAGCCAAGTAGTCTTCTTATGTCATATTGTTCATTGTAATGGGATAAGATCTCATCCAGAGAAGATCTCTGCCATTCAAAACTTTTCTAAACCATCTAATCAAAAACAAATTAGATTATTTTTAGGCCTATGTAATTTTTACAACCGTTTTTATCAGAAGTTCTCAGACTACATGGAACCATTGCTAAAATTGATTAGAAAAGATGAACATTGGAAATGGACTGAAGAACAAACCGTGAATTTGAAAATATTTAAACAGGGTTTTTAGAGTTAACTATGTTAGCCTTCCCTGATTTTAGTAAACCATTCGTTGTTCAAACAGATAGTAGTGGTTATGGATTAGGGATAACACTGTCCCAAATCCAAGAGGATGGCCAACCAGGTGTGCTCTATTTTATTAGCCGGCTCTTGTTAGGTCCAGAAATAAATTACACAGTCACAGAGAAGGAAGCACTGGCAATAGTCTGGGTTTTCCAGGAATTTCAACAAATGCTACTCAGATCGGAGGTGATAGTGATCACTGATCACAAAAGCCTTGAATTCCTGAATCACAGTTGTTTGACTAATAGTCATCTAGTTAGATGGAGTTTACTGTTACAGAAATTTAATTACACTGTACATTATTGCAAAGGATCCGAGAATGTTATGGCTGACATGCTTAGTCGAAATCCATGTAGGTGAGAACAAAATCATTTAATGGTAGACAATGGCTACATTACAAAGGTCAATGTGATGGCTGATACTGATGTAGAGAACAAGTTGGAAAACCTACCTGAGATATAATTTAATGACTCAGAATTACACCCAATTATAAAACCTTTATTAGGGGAGGAAGTTTTGAATGTGCCTAAAGATCTTAATCATTTTAAATTAGAACAACAGGTCTTATTATAAAATATGAATGATAACATTGATGAGTGGAAGACAATAATACCAAAGTCATTACATGACCCACTCATAAAATATGTACACTGTATCTATATGAGAATTATGGTGCTCATAAGACAGAACATACCCTTAAGAATTGGTTTTACTAGCCAAAAATGTATAGAGACATCTTAAAGATCACTTCAAGACTGTCTAATTTGCTTTAAGAGCTAAGTCAGTAAACCAAAATTTTACTAACTCAATTAAATCTATCATTCCAGAAAGACTAAATGAGATTCTAGCAATTGACTATTATGGGCCTTTGCCTCCATTTAACAAACAAAAATATTTATTAGTCACTTATGATCTCTTTTCCAAATATGTTGCTGCTTACCCGATACCCCAAGCCAATACTAAACATACAATTAAAGTATTGAGTACCCTCCAATTTCCAATGATAAAAAAGCCAAAAACCATACTAACTGATCATGGTACTTCTTTTCTATCTAAGGAATGGAAGAAATGGGTTGTTATATCAAAAATAAAACATGTGCTAATCTATTAGGAATCCACAATCAAACCCATGTGAATGAATTATTCAGGAGCTTGGATGTTTGTTTAGCACCTATTTAGAAGAAGAGCATAAGGATTGGGTAAAGCCGACAAAATGTGTTGTAGATTATATCAATTGGAACTTAAATGAATCTACTGGATTCTCATCCATCCAACTACACTGTCATCAAATTATACCTATATTATTTAAAAAATATAAACCTATTATTAATGAACCCAAAATAAATGGAGAAAATGACATTTTACAAGCTCATAAACAACTTGTTAAAATGGCAGGTAATAGAAGTTGGAATAAAAGAAAATGTATTTATGAATTTAAAGTTGGAGATAAAGTGTTGATAAAGACTTTTTATCCCAGTAAATTATTAGAGAATAAATATCATAAATTCTACAACACATATGAAGGATCTTATACTATTGTTAAAAAGGCAGGTCCAAATGCATTTTGGATTAACCAAGAAGGAGAGATTCATGGTACATATAATTCACAAATTCTAAAACCTTATTTTGGCTGTTTGTAATAATATATAAAAAAATTAGATGAACATCAAGATAAGTATATGGGCAATGTAAACCATACGATTGTATATAAAAAAAATAGTGATCAATGCAAAAAAAAATTAATTAAGAACATTAGCTTTGAAGAGGGTATTCTTCAATGCCTTGAAATAATTAAAACAATAGAGTCAATTTATATTAATAAATGGATACTTTAATATTTATTTAGTCATTTTCATATCCATGTCTTAAAGAAGCAGAAATAAGGCTAGTAAATATATTTGTGTTATCCAAGAAGGAAACACATTATTTTATTTTATTTATTTAAAAAAGTTAACCATCAAAGTCCTTAATTTTTGATTATTATCAAAATAATAATATAGCCCAAGTATAAAGAAGATATAACAGTTAAAAATTATTCAGCCCTTCATAAAATCCAAATATAAATGTAATTAAATTGTATGAACATACTAAAATGTTTGTGTTTAAAATTTTAACTTAAATTAAAATTTTAATTCTTGAAGGGAAGGAGAAATGTAATAGTAACTTCCAGTTATTATTAACATAACATACTTTTATCTCTAATGAAACTATTTATAAATATAAAATCTATTTGACTATTTTAATATGTATACATATACACATATACTATTTATATATACATATAAACTTTAAATAATACTTACCTTAATGTCAAGCTTTTGAGTAATTGCCAGATTTGAAGTTGAAGAATAAATAGTTTTATATATATATATATATATATATATATAAAACTATATATATATATATATTATTATTATTATTAGATCTTAATATTTATTGATAACAATTAATATTTAAATTAAGCATGAAAATGAAACAAAACACCCGAGGAGATTCATTCTGTCTCTTGTTATTGAAGAGAAGAAAAAAAAAGATTTCTTTTTAAATAATTTTTTCTTTTATAAAAATATTACTTTTTAACATTGGAATTAAATATTAACTGTTCCAAATTAAGATCAATGAATTAAACATCCATGGATTAAAAGATTACAAGGAAAATATTTTAATTTTTTATTAAATATAAAGAAAGAATAGCAATATAAAAGAAAAGAACATCTGTTTGAGTTTTTGGAAACTACATTATTTTAACACTTCATTATTCTAGAAATATATATATATATATATATAAACAAATCCTAAAATGTGGAGTGAGTAGAGTAATTTTGTATTGTAAAAGTTTCGAAACCAACTTTTATGCTAACTTGAAATATTTGTTGTATAGAACGTCTAATAATAATACAAAAATGAAGAATAAAAACATCAATGTTTGAAGGATATCTACTTTATCTTATATCAATAAAATCATTGGATAATATTAATAATTTATAAATTAAGGATGAATAAATAATCATTATACCAATGGATCAATATACTTCTCAAGAGAACTTCATTAGAATTATAAACTACTGACTTAAAGATTTATTTTTAACTCTAGAAAATAAGTTTTTCTTCATTTATTTATATATATATTATAATAATATTTATATTATTTTAATATGTTTATTATTATTATTATTATTATTATTATTATTATTATTATTATTATTATTATTATTATTATTATTATTATTTCAAATTTGGCATCATTTCATTTTAAATAAGAATATCCAAATTTAATATTATAAACATAAATTGAAAGTTTGACATAATTCATCAAGATTAGATGACTAATAAAAAAATGGTTATTATTTAACAAATATTTAAAATAGGATTATTATATTTACTATATAATATAATAAACATTTAATGTATTTATTTTATTATAAGCACATATAATATATAAGTTATACAATTGTAAATAATACTTATATATTAATAATTATAAAACATATGAATAAAGACTGTAAATAAATTAATAAGTTAATTAAATTATTACTTTTTTAAAATTTATATATATTGTTTTATATATCTGTTAAGTTAAATTATATTCTTTACTTTTGAATAGTTTATTATAACATAGAATTTTATCATAGCATGTTATATGGGAATATTATTTATTAATATTTTAAAATGATAAAATTCATCCTTATTTATTATTTTATTTATCTTTTACATTATATTTTTTATTAAATTTTCAGTTATTAACTTGATCTCTTTATCTAATCATTATTAAATTATATATATATATATATATATATATATATATATATATATATATATATATATATATATATATATATATATATATATATATATATATATTAGTATTATAAATATCATATGAATATCAATTATTAGTTAATGCTTATATAAAGGCATATTAGATAATGACTTATTTTGAAATCATCCCTGAAAAGAGCTAATTGCAAATTCTCCATGAGTTTGAATATCATGGCATAATGGTGACTGAAAGAAAGATGAGAGATGGATGAACTAGTCTAAATTTTATCAAAATTTATTTAAAAATTATTGAACTAGCATAATAAAAATGGATGTAAACATGGTCTTAGTATTTCATCAATTCATTTCTAGCACTCTACTTGAAAACCTAAATTCCAATTGTAGTAAATTGCATATCCATTATATATATATATATATATTTATATATATATATATATATATATATATATATATATATATATATTAAATATTGGCACATGATAATTTATCTAAAAAAATTATTAAAATAATCTTTCATGAAAGAAAATGTATTTAAAAGTTTAAGAGTTTTATTACAGTTTATTTTCGTAAGAGAGTTTGAAATAAAAGTTAGAAAATAATTGATTAAAAGGGGAGAGGGGGAGTTTCAGTTAGAAAAGTTAAATTAAAAGTTTTATAAAAGGGAGTAGAGTCTATTATTAGTAGTTGAAATATAATTTAAAGTTTAAAAAATACAAATCTCTTTTCATTCGAATTACGGAAAAAGTAATTTTAAAACTAGTTATATATGTGTGTATATATGTGCAGTTGTAAATAAATAAAAATGTATGCATAATAAATATTAAAATGAAATAAAAGAAGATTATCAGTAAAAACACAACGATGGCTATTAATTAAAATATAAGACAACAGGATTAAAAAGCTTGTCTCCAAAGGATTAGCTACTCATTAAAATTATGTAAAACAACACATTTGCATGGCTATTACTAATTCAATGATCTTCCAAAACATGTTGTCAAAGGATTATCAAATGAATTTCGACAACAGATATTGCTGGAGGATATTACAAGAACATCATATCACAGGTATAAACAGACTGTTTTTTATCAGACAATTTATTGAGTCAGTTAAGTTCAGTAAGGACAATCATTCAGTCAAGTTAATTGTTTCAGTTCAGATAACAGTTCAGTTTATTATGTATCCAGAAACAAAAATGCAGTGCTGAGCAGCTTTTGGGAACATGTTTCTCCAGCCTGAAGTCCGATGAAAACAGCAAGATCTGTCCATGAAATAATGTCACCGTAACAACTTGGAAATCTCCATCAGTATCTAATTGTCTTCAATAATAATAATCATGAATAATAAGGAAACTTATCAAGGAAACGTCCCAGCTGGCTGGAAATATTCTCACCTAAAGCAGTACTACATTCACATTCAAAATCCTAGGTAATAATATTTCATATTTCTTATTTCTATAATAGCCATTGCATCGCATTAATTCATAAAGCCTCCAGAGACAAGTAATTTGAACTCTATAAGCATTCATAAAATGAACTATTGATGTACACGTTTGTGAATGCTATATGATTTTATAAACACCAAACATTATTTATGCTTTCTCATAAAATATATTATAGTGTGTTAATTTAAAATCTGTGTGTTATTTTAGATTTATAAAATGTTTAAAATTAGTAAATGTTAGTCAATAAATTGTCTTTAAAATTAAACTTTATTTGTTGGTCAATTCTTTTTATCAATTCTTTTTACTAATCTCTCTTACAATTCTTTTCACTACTAATTATGTATAATCTGTTAGTGATTACCAACAACCGAGCTAGTCATGGATACTTAGGAATTGAATTAGTGGCCATTGTTCAAAGTGCATTATTTATTCTTCTGAATAGATAGCTGGTGCCCATCTTTACATGAAACAAAAAAGTGCTTTGAACTCTGGTGTTGAACTCAACAGTCGAGAAAAAGTTATGTCCTGGAAATGTAATGCTAGTTAAATATTTTATAGCTATCATTTGGGCATACATACTCTCTGAGTATGTTCTTCTCTGCCTAGAGACTGGTGTTTCGATAAACCCATATTCGAACCCAGTACAATATATATATATATATTATAAACTGATAGGCCATTTACTCAAGGATACCATTTGCAACATCAGGCCAAATAATCAACAAAATACCAGCAATAAGTTTATATTGAAAGAAAATAGACACTAACAATATGGTATTATAATTTAACTTATTCAAATTATATAACTAAAACAATATACATTTTTAAATTCAAAATAATTTACTTATCAGCATGGATATATTTCAAAAATGAGTTGTATAACATTAGCTTAACATATAAAACAGTTGCTTAACTTTCTCTATATTATATTAATTTTACTATTATATTTGAAATAGTCATACTAGCAAGTATATCATAAACATATGCATCAATATGTTTAATATAGTATGAGAAAAATGAAATTAATTTAATTTGGTCAAGCAAGAAAGATTCATGTTAGATAATAATTAACATTAACAATAGTTATTAATATTATTATTTAATTGCTTTACCTAAGGAAAAATCATATAAATATATTCATTGATAGTTTAAATGAACTAGTATTCTAATACAATATATAATATTATTCCTCTTTCTTTTGCACATTAAGTTTAAATACAAATGATTCATTGTCAGTTGATTAATACTGAAAATTGTCATATTAAATAAGTGAACATTAAAATATAATTACCTGCTGTTCTAATTGCTATGATTTAATTGTAAAGAAAAAAAAGGTTAATGAAAGTAAAAATATATTTTATCAAAAATAAACAACCTTTTTAGTATTTAAAACCTTGATTCATCTATTGCCTTATTATATGTCTTATTGAAATATGAATTGAAAATGGAAAGATGTCTATTTTATCCCAGAAATATATATTAATAAATATGACTGCAAATGATGTATCTGTTTGTGAACAAATTGGAAACTACATACGTGCAGGGAAAAAATGACTTACCTTTCAAAATGGATTTTTTAAATACTGTTGGATAAATAATTATTATCCTGGCTTTGACAGATTTGCAGAAATGGCTGTATTGAATATCATTTAACAACAGGATGAACAATATCATCACAAATTTTACTGGATTTTAAAAGATGATGATTTATTTATTTTTTATTGTTATTTTTACATTTTGGGGAGAAAAGTTTGAAAGAGAAAAAAGGTTTGGAAATACTTGTTATCTAGTGACTACACAACCCCCAGGTTATTAGGAGAACTTTTAAATAAGGACTTGCATGAAGATGAGGAATACATAACTTTAAATTTTGTTATTAGTTCTAATTTATTATTTTTAATAAAGAAAATACTAACATTAAAATTACAATTCAGTTTTAGGTTACATTAGATAGGGTGCATTAGTAGACTCTTAATTTTCATAATTTTTAATTTTAAAATTATTTAACTTTTTTTAAAATTTTTTTTGGAAAAACATTTCTTTTAAAGTAAGTTTGTTTATAATGAGCACTGTGTAAATGGAATTTATGATTTCTTATATTATTTTGGAATTGGACCAGATGTCAAACTGCGATAATGTTTTAATCACATAGGTAATTTAAATTGTTTTAATTATCATATGGTATATATTTTAAGAATTGCTTGGAATTTAAAGATTCATATTATGCTAAAGAATGAATGGATATATGGATGTGTGAATTAATAACACATACAGATTTTTATTAAGAGATATATGCTATAAATAAAAATATGCATATATTTTGTTTTATATTATACAGTTTATTATGACTTTATTATCATAATTTTGTATGGTTTTTGCTAAGTAAAAAATATTATATTTATTTTAATTATATGAATATTAATCATATATTTTAATCAAAGTCATTTGTATTTGTGGCTAAGCTTAAGTGTGTGAAACCATTTCTTAAAGTATTCATGGTTTGATGAATTAAAGTGTCAACTTTGTTTATTATTGGGAAAATTGCTTAGTTTATTTTGCAACATAGATTGTTTAAATCTATGTGAAATTTAAAGGATATTGACAAGGGAAGGAGGAAATAAAACCTTGAATGTTTATATTTGTAGGATGTGTCAAGAAGATAGGAGAATTAGCCTATACTATATCAAACTATATGTTATAAAAATACAGATAACATAGCCTTGTATTATTGTATTTATTTACATGGACAATGTTTGATATTTGTATTTTGATGTACTGTAAGAGCTGGAAAGAAAGCCAAGACATTATTTTTATGGGTATTAGATTAAGTCATACCTATTGTTTCAACCTGTTTTTCATGCAGATTAATGAATTATTTTATACTATTGAGTCTTTACTCTAGTTATTCCTTCATACCCTATATGTTATATTGCTATCTTAATTTCATTAGTAATGCATCATAGAGTGTAGTACTCTATAAGAAGAAGAATAAATAAACTTAGAATGATGAATTGTTTTAAAAGAAAGCAAGATAGGTTTTGAATTAAGTAGAAATGCAAATGATTTTGGATGTTTAATATTGATGATGAAAATGATAAAGGAATCATAATTATTCCTAATATATCTTTCAAATATTTTTTGGTATTTTTTTTTATTTTTATAAATCTATAATATTTTTGAAGCAATGTATATTTTATAAATAAACATCAAAATGAAAGATGTGGAATGTATTATGAATGCTTATAATTTTATTTTATTTTTATATTTTGTTTTTGGAACATGAACATATAATAAAATTTAGAATGGTACCAAGCAAAGTATTTTAATACATGAACAAACATTATTTTATTGACATATATTTTGTGAATAAAAAATGAATCTAAATATATTTATTTTATTGGTAATAAGTTTAACAAAATATTGAAATTTTGGATGTTTTCTTTATGATAGAAAAAGCCAGAGTGAAGGCTTATACTTTATTTATTTTTTATTTAGTAGTATGTAATCTACTTATTTTTATAATAGTTTTGTATATACACCTGGGTCTCTTTTTACGCGGATTTATTTAATGCAATTTTGAAGTTACGCGATTCACATTTCTCTGGAAGTCACATTCTGATAATGTGCTATTACTTTAAATAATAAATTTTGTGTATATTAAAAGCAATAGAACATTATTGGAATTCAACTTTCATCTTAGTAATTTCAATATTTTCAGTGCTTTATAATAGTAAGATTTTATGCAATGATGAAATTAAAATCATGATTTCCACATTTTATGTATACCCACATTAAATTTTACAAGATTATAATGTAAATTTGTTCAAACATTGTGCGTGTTAATTTTGCATTTTAAATCACATTCTGTTTTTGCTTTTTAAAAAAGAACATAATCAATTATTAATCATTTAGTGTCCACAAGTTTATTTTTAAAAGGTGAGTAATAGCAGTGGGCACAATTAAAATTGAAAATTAAAAAATTAAAGACAAAAATAACAATTTAATTTTTAGTTGTTAGATTAATTACTAATTACATTGTCACCAGAAAACCATTAACACAATGTGAGAGTGACATTGGTGCTAGTTGTATTTCCTCTTGGGAAGAATCTGATTTTTTACCAGTTTGCAAATGAACCTGTTTATTGGAAAATAGTGATAATAATTAAAATGTGTATAAAAAATGTAAATTACTGTAAATTAGGCATAAAAATATATTGTTTTGAGTAAAATTAAATATTATAGTTAAAAAAAGTTTGTCTTGTATCAATTTTTTTCAAATTTGAAATTTTTTATTAGTCATATTTTATTTCCTTATTTTTTTGTGCAAATTTTAAAGTAATTTTATGTTGGTGCTTTGCATTTATGCAATTTTTGAAAAATCACAGTCCATATCCCCCCTTTTTCAAGGTATGTTACGTCTATTTTTGTGTGATTTTGTTTGCGTGTGTTTTCTGAGAAACCTATCTATCGCATAAAATGAGACTTAGGTATATATATCTTTTAAATTTTTTGGTATAATACTTGTTAGTTTAATAATATTTGACTGTATATTTCTTGTATTAAATTTTGTTGTCAATCTAAATAAATTTGTTAAAGTTGTTTTATAAAAATCCTTTGTCAGTGTTAATATTGATCTATTTACTTCTACAAGACTTAATCCACAGAATTTGAAATTGAACATATAACATATTTTTGCACATGTTAAACAAAAATGGTTAGTTTAAATGATAATTATTATTTATAATATGATACTGAAATATCACATTATTATAATATTGTTTTGGTTATAATTTATTACTTAAATTGCTGTCATAAGATGAAATATATTCCCTAATGCCACATATATCAGATTGTACCATACTTTTAATATGCCACATGATAAATAAGAGAATTGGATTATTATTATTATTATTATTATTATTATTATTATTATTATTATTATTATTATTATTATTATTATTATTATTATTATTATTATTATTATTATTATTATTATTATTATTATTATTATTGAATAGTAAATGTAGTAACAATTGTTAGTTAGATTAAGTATAGGATTATTATTATTATTGTTTAGGTGTAGTTAAGAATGATGCAAAATCCCTCATCTTACTGAGTTACAGGATATTATAAAGTAAGTTAATGATTTATTTAAAGAACCAGAGATGATTATATTTTATAACAGAGATTATAATTTATCTAGTATAATTTATTAGATTATTTGTCATATTTTAAAATTGTAAGAATACTATAGATTTACAGAAGGGGATAATGTTCTTATGCCATTGAGATTATATCTTTAGAGAAATGTTCTCAATGTAGTCCAACAACTATATCTTCACTAAATGTCTCATGATTATTATAAGTATATTATTTATTTATTTAATTAAATCATATGTATATTCTTTATTATTAATTTGAGCTAGTCTAATAATAAAACTATTTTTAGGATATTATTGATATTCATTTTTACTATGTTCAGAGCAGAATTAAGCAGAGTGTTTATTGTGTGTATTTTGATTGATTGGATGGTAAGGGTACAATGTTAGATAGGATTTTGGCACCCAATATGGGGTTATAATTAGACATAGCTTGAATATAAAGTATAATTTGAAAATTTTATAATAGTAATGGTAATATAGGATTTAATATTTTAATTTGTTATGCATATTTTATAATTTTATGTGATATTTGTAATCTGACTTATTTTATTATAAAATATTATGTTGTTTATAACTGATAAGCAAATAAATAATTCATTTATACAAATGTGGCTATAAAAACATGATCTATGACTCTTATTTTGACTATTTAAATGTGGCTATAATTATTTAAAATTAGGACTATGTCAATTATATAAAATATTTTTAGCTATATTCTGAATGTATTCTATATTATGTACAATTAATCTGTTGGATCATGTGCGTGAAGATCAATATAATAACACAAAGATAATTTTAGGAAAAGTGTTAGTTTTAATTTAATTATAATAATAGTTTAATATTTAAGTATAGTATAACAATGTAAGGCTATTGGTGAATATTTGATTAGGTGGAGAATGGAAAGCTGATAGGAAATTTTTTAATGAAAATATTATTATGATAAATACTAGATACTATTTAAATTGAGATTTTTAGAAAAGAGGTCATTTTAAAATGAGTAACCAGGATAAAGATTTAGAGACAGAAATGTCTGGTTTTATTATTGAAGATGGTACTTTTGAGGAGAAAGAAGTAGAGAGAGTAATCACTTTTGAAGTGGTTGAGAATAAAACTCAAAATGTAGATATTGAATTAGAGGAACAAAGGATATGTCAGAGGCAAAAGTAGTAGAAAAATTTGTAAAGCCTGAAAAGGATGTACAGAATTCTCAGATGATGGAAATGATGAGATCCCTTTTTACAAAAGTAAATAAAAATAATGAATCTCTTAAGGAAAATAATAGATCTTCTGATATAAAATTTGAATTTCTTATTGAATAAATGAATAAAATAAATGGAAATATTAAATCTCTTAAGGAAGATATTAAATCTTCTGATATAAAATTCAAATCTTTTAGAGAAGAGATGAAAGAACACAATAAATCTCTTAAGAAAAAAAGTAGATTTTCTATAGAGCGTGTAAATCATAAATTAGATGAAACTTCTAAAACTGTAGAGATTTTCAAAGAAGATGTGCAAAATAAATTTGAAAGTCTTAATTTGAGATTTAATAAAAATGAAAAGGCAATCAAATCTTTAAAGTCAGAAGTCATCCTGATTGATAATAGAAATCAGGAATCATTAGAAAAGAAATTTTATGAGTTTTCTGAAAATAATATAAAGGTTTAAAAAGCCAAGAAGAATCCATTGTCCAGTGTCAAATAAATAATGGCAATTTAAGTCAGAAATTAGATAATTATAATTTGACTATAAACAGTGAAATCTATGAAGTCAAAAATCATGTAAGCCATATTAATGAAGAAATTGAAAGTATAAAAAATGAGGTTGTTTTAAATAAAATAAACATAAAAGATAAGGTAGAAAAGGAATTAATTGAAAGATTAAAAGAGTTAGAGATACAAAAATCTGATGAACATAAATGCAGGTATAAAATAGGTGGAAATATTAAGCATTTACAAAATGATATGAAAGAACAGGCAGAAAAACAAAGTTGTATGTTAAAAAAAAGTTAGTAGTAAGTTTAGAGAAGTAATTGACCAGAATCTAAATAAATTTAAATATAAACAAAAAGTTTATGTTGAACAGGTACTAGGGTAGATAAACACTGAAGAGAAGTTCTAGAAGTTACATGAACAAATAGTAATACATTAAAGATCAGCTTTTTTAAGCTATTGTGCATGCACTCTTTTATGAGTGTTAATAATAAATGAATACTTTCATTCCCAACACAAGATATAATATTTATGAAAGAATAAAATGAATCCACTTATTTTTTCCAACCCAAATGCTTATATATAGGCAAATCTTAAGTACTGGAAATGAAAGCATGAAGATAGACCACTCACTTTAAATTACTGTTTACAATGTCTGAATGAATGACGTTGATGAAATTATCTAGAATTTACTAAACATCACTCTCAAATGAAACTTAAACATATGTAAATAAGCATTTATTTTTATAGTGCTATGTTTTATAAATTGTAATACATTAAAGATCAGCCTTTTCAAGCTATTGTGCAGTAATTTAAAGTGAGTGGTCTATCCTCATGCTTTCATTTCCAGTACTTAAGATTTGCCCATATATAAGCATTTGGGTTGGAAAGCTTAAGTGGATTCATTTTATTCTTTCATAAATACTATATCTTGTGTTGGGAATGAAAGTATTCATTTATTATTAACACTCGTAAAAAAGCACATGCACAATAGCTTGAAAAGGATGATCTTTAATGTATTACAATTTATAAAACATAGCACTATAAAAATAAATGCTTATTTACATATGTTTAAGATTCATTTGAGAGTGATGTTTAGTAAATTCTAGATAATTTCATCTATGCCACTCATTCAGACATTGTAAACAGTAATTTAAAGTGAGTGGTCTATCCTCATGCTTTCATTTCCAGTACTTAAGATTTACTCATATATAAGCATTTGGGTTGGAAAGAATAAATGGATTCATTTTATTCTTTCATAAATACTATATCTTGTGTTGGGAATGAAAGTATTCATTTATTTTACTCGTAAAAAAGCACATGCACAATAGCTTGAAAAGGCTGATCTTTAATGTATTACAATTTATAAAACATAGCACTATAAAAATAAATGCTTATGAACAAATAGTGGAAATTAAAACTACTAATAAAAAGACAGTTGAATTAGAGAAAGAAAGGTGTTATATAAAAAGTATGAGGATTTTATTAGCTTATCACAAATAGATAAAATAGAATATTCTAAAATAAATGATGAAAATCATCTAGATCAGACATTTATAAAAGAGATAGATTTTAGGCCAGTGAAAGAAAATTTAAATTATGATCATGGCACAAATAGTTCTATGGCTCTCCACTTCATGAGAATTAAACCATTTAAGGGAGAATATACAGAGAATCCATCTGAATTTTTAAACAATCTAGATGAATTGTTTTCTTTACATTTGCTTACCAAAAATACAAGATAGCAATTTGCAGTAATCACCTATATGGAACTGCCAAAGATTAGTGGCTGTCACTTTTTGAGAAACCAAACATATGGTGACTTTAAGTGTATAATTTTAGGTAGTTTTTGAAATTGTTATAAGCAAGACAGTATAAGATATCAAATTACTCAGGAGAAATACCATGTTAGTGAAGCAGTCGACCTGATACTCAGATCGACCTTCACAGCCCACTCAGAATCTCCCACCACCAAACCATATTCAAACTCCATCCTTACACATGTATACATATTTATTAATGCATATATTTTGTATTTAAACTAATAAAGTGATAACTGACATATATATATATATCTTAATATGATTAATTTTAATAAGCAAATATTTTATTTTATCTCATATGCATGTGTAATGGGTGTGTATATATTATAAGTGATGGGAGATTACTGTTAAAATGCATTTCAAATTAAAATTTATATGTTTAATGTATATTTCAAAAATTATATTTAATATGTTATTTATTTAAGTCGCGGCAGTCAGAAGAATTGAGGATGATGCAATCCTAGTCAGAAGATTCTGAAATATAATTAAGTCGATTGCTGGAAACCCATTTATTCATCCAAAATGTATGATAATTTTATAAAACAATGTAATAAAACCCATTAGTGAAAATTTAGCCATTTAAAATCTGTTTTAAAATCACAGACTACATTTTAAAACATTCATTCGGAAACTTTGACAGGATTGCATTGTCTTTAAATTTTATTTAAACAAAAGATACATCCTGTCAGAAAAGTCCAGATCTGCTAAGTGGATAAAGTGCCCCAGGTCTGGCAGCTAAGTGCTTTCTAACGTTGTCAGAAAGAGTATAAATGCTGCTGGATCTGAACCCAGGGGAGGAACAGCTAAATTTAAGTGACTGTTGCTAAACTATTCCACATCAGTCATTCCCAGAATGTCTGAGTAGAAAGGGACTTCAAGCCACTGTTCCCCTTATCCTGAGACGATCTCCTTGCCATGCTGAGCCTGAATGACATCGTGCTGCCAGCACCTAAGTTGATGCCCATCCAAAGAAGAATGTGTACCTGCCTACCTTGAAAACATCACTGCTATAGTTGAACATGTAGGTGTCCACATTTATAATGCTTATTACTACTAAACTCTTGCCTGTCTAAATTATATAAATTAGAATTTGTTTTATCATTTAATTCATCTCTTAAATAACTTGCCAGATATGTCTATCGATTCTTAACCCTAAATTATCTAAATGTAATTCTAATCATCTGATTCACACTTGCTTTTATAATTGTTTTTTTTTTTTAGTGTGGTAAAATTTTTGATATTAATAGTTATTTTGATGTCATATATGTATATGAAATGTAGAATATTGATTAACTCCAATCATATGAGCTGTATTTCTATAGAAATAGGGAGTAATAGATTCCATTAAATCATTTATTTTAATAATGTTTTACTAGGCTTGTAGGGTTGAGTTAATGAATAATAAAAGGTTTTTCTACTAGTCGTGTGGTTTTGTTAATACATTTAAACACAATTCTTATTTTTCTCTGGGGTAGATTTATAGATTTTTTTTGTTTTCTTTATTGATATGTCCAAGTTCGCCAAAGTTGGTGAATAATTATTCATTTTTAGCATTTAAATTACATTAATATATTCTTTTTTCTAAATAAAAATAAGTTAGGAGGGAAGCTCTAATAAAATGACTAAAAATTTATTGAATCATTCTTATAATTTTATATGGAAGTATGGGAAATGTATTCACACTGTAGATTTACTAAACCATTCGTAGGCCATAGCTATTATCTTTAAAATGTCCAAAAGATTATTATGATCACTGCATTGTTTGCATAGATTAGGGAGCATCTCTCTTCCAATTCGCTCATACTTTGCCTGAGGGAATCTTGTCATTTTTGATTCGCCTGCACCTCACTCCATGGAATCTTGAATTATTTTCATCGTAGGTCCAAATCAGGAGTATTATCTAGCTCCTGGATATGTTTAGCTAGTGTTGTGGGAACTCTGCTTGGATAACCTTATGCTGGACCATTGCAACTTCCCACCTAGCAAGTTCTTTCTAAGTATTAGCCTGCCTGAAGTGGCATACTTCATCATCATTGTTATTTGATTTATAAAGTGTAAATCGACCAAGATGCCATATCTTCCTTCCTAATATATATGCGCGCACTGCCATCCCCCGCTTGTATTTATCTTAAGCCTAGATAGTAAAGTCTATAGTGATAATACACCTACTAACCATTTATCTCTTAAGTAATTTTGTTGGAGTTTTGATCCAATTATTTTAATTACTCTCCCCCTCTTACAATCAAGCAAAGTACCAAGTTTGCTTCACGAGTTTGATTCGAAGATATTGTATGAATAAAAATATTTAGTTCAATATGTCTCAAATAACTGTTGTTTATTTAAAATGATTTATGAATTACTTTGTTAAAATAATCTTAATGAAAAGTGTCTCCATGTAATACCATGGTTAAGTTATTGATAAAATAATGAAACCTTTGCAATTGTATTCCAGCCTCAAGGCTATGATATATACATGAATTTCGTCTACCACCAGATAAATGTACTATCTCAATGAAGTATACTTTTGAATATTTTAACTATATTAACCAAAATCAGTATTAAAGCAAAAATCAATATTAAATGCTATTTTATCATTCATTTATAAAACTTGTAAACTTTTAAATATTTTTACCTGCTCCCGCCCTATCGAACTGTATTAAAGCAAAATCAATATTAAATGCTATTTTGTCATTCATTTATAAAATATGTAAACTTTGAATATTTTTACGTGTTTTCCCGCACTATATAATTGTATTTAAAACAAAACCACTGTTAAATGTTATTTTATTATTTATTCACAAACATGTAATTTTGAACATTTCTACATACGCTCCCATACTATATAAATGTATCAAACCAAAATCATTATTAAGTGTTACTTTAATATAAATAATCATGTAAACTTTTGAATAGTTATATATATATATATATATGTAACTGCATGTTATTATTAGTAAATTATGTAAACTTTTGAATAGTTATATATGCAACCGCACTATGTATCTGTCTGTATTAAAGATACCAATGGTAAATATATTTTGATTCTTTTGTAAACTATCCACAGCGTGAAATCGGAAAGCAAATATCTCATAGTTGAATTCTATCATTTAGTTAATATAGTTTTTAGATCTAAGTTAAGCTATCTCTTGGTTCACTCAATATCTCCAAAATCATCATCATCATTGTAGGTCTCATATAATATGCTGCAGCTCTGGGCCGCAAAATAATTAATTTAAAAGATATCACTGTGGGTGTTATCCATAGTATTATAAATTTAGGAAATGGGCAAACAGGTTAGAATTCATGAGTGCTCCTGACCTGGGTATCTTGGGCATGATTGGATTCAGGTTACTTTTGTTCAGGTTCTAAGACTTGTTGAATGGATATACATGTTCGGCTGGTACATTAGTAAGGGAAGTTATATGAGATTCTTTATGAGTCAGGCCAGTAAACTAAAGACCTTGACTGTTTTTCCATTGTCTGAAGTTCAGATTGTATGGATAGTTAGGCATAACTTACCTAAAAGCATTGAAGAGTCTCAGAGATACTAGATGCTTTGAAAGTAACAGAAATGTTTTCAGATAATGGATTGAAAATATCCAAAGAAAGAAGTAGCCTAACCATTGTTTAATATTAATGTTGGTTGAAATTTTGGATCCTTATAGGACCTATAAGAAGATATAATTTTAGACATAGAGTATGAATACCTTCTTATTCTAAGAAATTTGCTCAGGATAATAGGTCTATAAAGAGAGTAGCACCTCAAGATAGTCAACCTTCAACTAGTGGTGTAACCCCAATTCTTCAAAGATTTACAGAAAAGGCTAGTGATTAAGAAGTTAAAACTGGAGAGATCATTATTTGAATCCATATAAATTAATTATAAAATATGAAAATGCATTCATGTTAGTTACAACAGGTGATGAGAAAGAAACTTATAATACAACAAGCTTAACCCCATGCCCCTCTGATGTGTAGTAGAAATAAAAATATTTCTGGATAGGATTGTTAATATTGTTTTGAAGTATTCTATGAATTAAATTAATTTTTTTGCTAAGTGAGATAAAAATAGTTTATTATTCCATGTAATGCTTTAGATACTGATGTTAAGAATGTTTAATTGGTGCTTGTCTTATAGATAAAGATTCCATTGGATGGCGCTATTTTCATGCTAAATCTATAAAATATGACCATTCTTGGGCCGTTGATTATAATAATTTTGCTGTGCTTTTTTGTAATGCGAAAATAAAAACAAAACAAAATTGTCTTCTTTAAATATTATTTTTTATTAACGTATACAATTTAAATGATAATAATAAATGTAAAATAAAATCAACAAATTACAATTTCATGTTTTTTATATCGTATACTTTTTAAATTGTGTTATGGCTTTTTTTTTATCAATTTTCTATTGGATATTTTTTTACTTGTGTTACGACTTTTTTTGTTGTTGTTTAACTAAAATATAATAATCATAATAAAAGTTGTTACGGTTAGATTTAGGGTTAGGTTTAGGGTTAGGGTTAGTTTTAGGGTTAGTGTTCTGTTGTTTGTAATGCTAAAATAAAAAAATTCAAAATTGTAACTGTACTCAGACAAAAGAAAGAAACTCAAACTTTTTTAAACAACAACAAACACATACAAATGTCTTTTTTACTTATTAAACATGTTTATAATATTTGCTTTTTATGAAATTTACAAAAAATCTGTATATTTGGACTTTTCTTACTGGATATTTTTTTTGTACCGCTCTTTTTTACTTCAAAAACATACAGATGGTACAATCTTCTTTGTCTCATGGAATGTTATGAACAGTATGTTACTTGACACATTACCTAATTGCAACTCAATAAAAACATAGATATTTAACATTTTTTCAAATAAAAGTTCAATACACTACGTTGTAAAACTCTTACAATTATTGCTTTAAAAAATCTGAACATTTCAATACTTTTAAAAAAAAAATCCGATGAAAACAACATTTCAATACAATTCAAATACAAACTCTCTCATCAAGCCGTAATTATTTTATAAATTGTGCAAATTCGGAAAATATATTTGCTACTATGCGATGTACATGGTGTACTGCAATGCGACATAGTGGCCTGCATTCTGTAGCACGACAAAAAAGTTGTGTTATAGAAAATGCGGGTTCGAATGTGTCGGCCACAGAAACAGCATTTTTATGTGTTTTGGCATGAAAACCACGCCATATAGTGGCATCTTTAGCTAAAAGATGAGTACCATTTAATTATTAAATAGGTTTATGTTATAAAAGCTAATAGAGTTAGTAAGTGAGATTTATATAAGCTTACTTAGATGATTGATGATTAATTTGAAATTTTTATTCATAGGAGGAGGATATTGTATCCTTTTGTGTTTAGGCTAGATATGCTAAAAAGTCCATTTTCTTTAAGAGTTTTAAATTAAGATAAGTATAAGTGTTGCAATTGTAATAATAATATTTAAGAGACTTAAAACATATTAAAATTAATACATAGGAGGTCAAAGAATATTTTAAAACTATATTAATTGTTAAAATTTTAGCAAAAAAGCAGAATAATTTAGTATTTTATGGTTAAAATAAGTGATATTAGTTATACTTAGAAAATATATCAAATATCCTGCAAAATAAACATTTGAAAAACACTAATTTTTAATATTATGCTAAAAATAGTTGAATAAATTACTAAATTTATCTTTAAAGTAAGTGAAAATTGTGTAATAAATATTTATTTAAGTTTTCATGTTTTATGCTGTATCAAATGTTTCAATTTTAGTGATTGTTATTAAAAAATGTCAAAATTTACTATTCTAAATTTTTATTATTATATTTAATATTTTATAATATATATTATTTTGTAATTAAATAATCATTTAGTTTTATTTTAGACAGTAAGTTTTAAAAAATTGCAGCATACTTGTCTGGTAAAAGCAGATCACATGACTGGCAATAAATTCAAAAAAGTTTTGAATTGCTGTCCAAAATTATTCATAAAATAGGGACATTTGTACATGATAAAGTAAATCTAAAATAAATATTATTTAATTTTTAAAGATATTTTAAACTAGTGAATATAGACAGAAAGTGCTACATGTAAGCTAAATATTTTTTTATAATTTCATAAATTAGTAAGAATTTAAAAAATGTATCATTTTAAAATATTTTTGTTTAATTATAAAACAGGTTGGGTATTAAATATTTCTTATATTTATTATTTATAGTATGACTCATTACTTTATTTCTAATTTTTAAAAGCACTTAATTGGCAAATATGTAAGTGAGTCTGTAGTCTGATTATTTTTATCCAATCAAATCGTTTTAAAAAGCAGGTATAAATACTGCATGTAATTAAGTTACTTGAGAAGAGTTTTTTAGCAATTGTTGTATTTGAAAATTATTGTATTAAATAGTATCAACTTATATTATTATAGGTTAGTAATGTAAGAAAACTTAACAGTAAATTATCTAAATTTTTAATATAATTTTATTTTTAAAAAAAGTGAAAAGGATTAAGAAAACTAATATTTAGTTCAACAAAGTGTGCAAATAAATCCACTAATTTTTTTATCAGTAAACTATTTTGAAGCTTGGTTGAAATTCATTGGTAAATTATGAAAAAGAAACCTATGGTCTTGTGTATGGAAGGATTAGGGATGAAAAACTGAAGAATTTATAGAAGCATGGTCTTTACAGTGTTATATAAAAATTTATATATTTATTTACATGGAGTATTTTAAAATTTTATGTGTATATCATCTAGAGGTATGTTATATATAGTGAGTATGTCTGTATTTATAAAGCTGAAAACTTTAAAAAAATATTATTATTTGAAGAGAAATTATTGGAAAACATGGAAATGCAATTTACCTTTGAACTTTATAAGACATTCAAAATGAGCTATAAAATATATCGCTTTCTCTATAATATTTATGACATTATTGTGAATGATTACCATTTAAAAATATTTATCTTTGAAGCAAATATTATATTTGGACTTGTAAAGAAAGTTATTTCCAAAATAAATGCCATGAAAAATATAATTGCTAAAAAAAATTGTCATATTAAATAAGCAAACATTAAAATATAATTATCAGTTGTTCTAATTGCTATGATTTAATTTTACAGAAGAAAAAGAAATGGTTAATGAAAGTAAAAATATATTTTATCAAGAATAAATAACCTTTTTTATATTTAAAACATGAATATGTCTATTGCCTTATTATGTGCTTTATTGGAATATGAATTGAAAATGGAAAGATACCTATTTTATCCCAGAAATATGTATTAATAAATATGACTGTGAATTGATGCATCTGTTTCTGAACAAATTGGAAACTGTAAGCACATGAAAAAAAGACTTACCTTTAAAAATGAATATTTTGAATACTATTGGATAACTAATTGTTATCCTGGAAAGATTTGTAGAAATGGACTGTATTGAATAGATTTCAATAACAGTATGAACAATACTTTCAAGAATTTTACCAGATTTTAAAAGTTGACAATTTTATTTTATTTTTATGCACTGGGGAGGAATGTGTGAAGGAGAAAAAGGCTTTAGACAATACTCATTGCCTAGGGACCATGCAATCCCCAGTTGATTAGCAGAATTTTTCAATAAGGATTTGCATGAAGAGGAGGAATATGTAACTTTAAATTTTATTAGTTCTTATTTATTATTTTAAAAAAATAAAAATATTAACAGTAGAATTACAATTTACTTTTAGGTTACATTAGATAAGGTGCATTAGTAGACACTTTTCATTATCATAATTTTAATTTTAAAATCATTTAACATTTTTTTTTTAATTTTGGAAAACATTTCTTTTAAAGTATGTTAGTTTATAATGAGCATTATGTGAATATGAATTTATGTTTTTTATATTATTTTGTAATTGGACCAGAAGACATCAAAATGTGATAATATTTTAATCACATAGGTAATTTAAATTGTTTTAATTATCATATGATATATATTTTAAGAGTTCCTTGCAATTTAAAGATTCATATTATGCTAAAGAATGAATGGAAATATGGATGTGTGAATTAATAACACATACAGATTTTTATTAAGAGATATAAGCTATAAATAAAAATATGTATATATTTTGTTTTTATTTTATAAAGTTCGTTGTGACTTTATTAATTACCATAATTTTGTATAAATTTTTGCTAAGTAAAACTATGTTATATTTATTATAAATATATGAATATTGATCATATATTTTAATTAAAGTCATTAGTATCTATGGTTAAACTTAATTGTGTAAAACCATTTCTTAAAGTATTCATAGTTTGATAAATTAATGTATTAACTTTGTTTATTATTGGAAAAATTGCTTAATTTATTTTGCAATGTACATTGTTTAAATCTATTTGGAATTTATTACATGATTATGAACAGGGGAGTAGGAAATAAAACCCTGGATGTTTATATTTGTAGGGTATGTCAAGAAGATAGGAGAATTAATTTATATTACATCAAAGTAGATGTTATACAAATACCATTAACAGAGACCTGTATTATTATATGTTATATCCATGGACAGTAGTAGTTATTTGTATTTCGATGATCTGTAAGTGCTAAAAATGCTGAGACATTATTTTATATGGGTACTAGATTAAGATGTACCTACTATTTCACACTTTTCCATGTGGATTAATGAATTATTTTATACTATTGAGTCTAGTTATTCCTTCATATCTTATACATTATATTGCTATCTTAATTTCATTAGTAATGAATCATGGAGTTTAGTATTCTGAAAATAGAATAATGAATAAATTTAGAATGATGAATTGTTTTAAAAGACAACAAGATAGGTTTTGAATTAAGTAGCAATGCAAATGATCTTGAATATTTAATATTGATGATAAAAAGGATAAAGGAATCATAACTATTCCTAATATATTTTTCAAATATTTTTGGATATTTTTTTTGATTTTTCATAAATCAATAATATTTTTGAAGCAATGCATATTTTATAAATAAACATCAAAATGAAAGATGTGGTGTGTATTATGAATGCTTATATTTTTTATTTCATTTTTATCTTTTATGTTTTTGAACATGAACATATAATAAAACTTAGAATGGTACCAAGAAAAATATTTTAATACATGAACAAACATTATTACATTGATATATATTTTGTGAATAGAAAATGAACCTAAAAATATTTTATTTATTAGTAATAAATTTAACATAATTTTAGGAGTAAATATTGAAATTTTGGATCGTTTTTTTGTGATAGAAAAAGCCAGAGTGAAGGCTTATACTTTGTAATTTTTCTATTTAAATATATGTCATCTACTTATTTTAAGCATAATTTTGTATATAACTTTTTTTCAATATTTTTAGTATAATACTTGTTAGTTTAATAATATTTAATTGTATATTTCTTGTATTAAATGTTGTTGTCAATCTAAATAAATTTGTTAAAGTTGTAAAAACTTTTGTCAGTGCTATTATTGATCTATTCACTTCCACAACACCTGATCCACATAATTTAAAATTGAACATATAACATGTTTTGCACATCATATGGTTAGTTTAAATAAAAATTATTATTCAGAATATGATACTGAATTATCATATTATTATTATATTATTTGGTCATAATTTATTACTTAAATTGCTACCATAAGATTAAATATATTTCCTACTGCCACATATTTTACATTATACCGAACTTTCACATACCACATGATAAATAAGAGAATTGGATTATTATTATTATTATTATTATTATTATTATTATTATTATTATTATTATTATTATTATTATTATTATTATTATTATTATTATTATTATTATTATTATTATTATTATTATTATTATTATTATTATTATTATTATTATTATTATTATTATTATTATTATTATTATTATTTTGACTTCATTATTAAATAGTAAATGTAGTACCTATTGTTAGTTAGATTAAGTGTAGAAATATATTATTATTATTATTGTTGTTGTTGTTGTTTCGGTGTAGTTAACAATGATGCAAAATCCCTCAGCATACTTGCCTACAGAATATTATAAATTATGTTAATAATTTATTTAAAGAACTTGAAATGTTTATATTTTATAGCAGAGATTATAATTTATCTAGTATAATATATTAGATTAGTTGTAATATTTTAAAGTTGTAAGAATACTATAGATTTGCATTACTATTTGAATAGAAGTGGGGATAGTGTTCTTATGCCATTGAGATTATATCCTTAGAAAAATGTTCTCAATGTAGTCCAACAACTATACTTTCACTAAATGTCTCATGTAATAATAATCAGCCATTAAACTAATGCACATGCGCTTTGTGGATTTTAACTATAAATGAATACTCTCACATTCCAAAGACAAGATAAAGTCTTTGTAAAAAGATAGAATAAATCCATCTATTTTTTCAACCCAAATATTTAAGTATGGGCAAATCTTAAGCATTTGGAAATGAGAGCATGAAGATATTAAACAATCACTTTAAATTACCTTTACTATGCCTGAATGAATGACACTTGTGAAATTTTCTAGAATTTATGATACATCATTCTTAGTTGAAATTAAGCACATAGTGATTGTTTAATATCTTCATGGTCTCATTTCCAAATCTTTAAGATTTTCCCATACTTAAATGTTTGGGGTGAAAGGATAGATGAATTCATTCTATTTTTTCACAAAGACTTTATCTTGTATTTGAAAAGTGAGAGTATTCATTTATTGTTAAAATCCACAAAGCACATGTGCATAAGCTTAATGGCTGATTATTATTACAATTTAAAAACATCATGCTATATAAAATAAATATCTTATTTATAAATGTCTCATGATTATTATTAGTATATTATTTAATTATTTAATCGAACCATATATATTCTTTATTATTAATTTGAGCTAGTCTAATGATAAAAATTATCTTAGGATATTATTAATACTCGTTTCTAGTATATTAAGAGCAGAGTTAAGCTGAAGTATTTTGATTGACCGGATGGTGAGGGTATAATATATATATATATATATATATATATATATATATATATATATATATATATATATATATATGAGTGTGTGTATGTGTACTATGCAGAAAAATACTTCCCTCCTTTGGAAAATCAGAATATTGTTTGAAGAAAAGAATATATGATCAAGAACTAGAAAAAAAAATACAGAGCGCTATGACTTGACAAATTAAGCAAAATTATTTTATGTAGAACAAGAAGTGAATTTTAGTAATATTTATGATTTTTATAATGTTTTTTATCATGCAGAGTGCGATTTTACATAAACAAAAACTAAAGAAACAAATTTTATCAATGTACTGAAATGAATAAGTACTTAAACTGTTTGAGTAGACATTGATTATGGAAAAGTAATAAAATAAAATTGAATGTAAATTAATGTTTAAATATAAATTAGCTAATAAAACAATGTTATTTTTAGATAGAAAGTTATTATATGCTAGTAAGAATAGTAGCTTAATATATTTTGTAATACTAGTTTTTTATGATATATATTGTAATGGCCATACTTAGTGTAACTCAATAATTTACATTTATTTTATTACTTTACATGTTATATGAGTGCCACTTAGTTTTACATGCCAGGAAATAAATAAACGAATATATTTAAAACAATATTTTATTTTACCAAAGAATGATGACCTCCGCATACAATCCCTATTGGCAATGCCAGACTAGTTTAAGAAAATACAAATTACTCCTGATGAATGTGGTCGATCATACCATCTTACATGTAAAAAATTGACATCTAATTTATTTTGTTAAATAAAATCTCTTTAATTTTTATACATTATTGGTTTACTCCGTACATGCAGAAAGACAATTATTGCACGTAAATATTCAAGGTTTCATTGCTAAATTTAATTTTAATATTTATTTATATTATAATATTCATATACTTATAAATAATAAAGTCCACTTGCTATATAGCAAACTGCAATATTAATAGACATAAAACAACTCTATACATGTTTGAACCCATAAATATTAAAATATTTTACTCACATTTTCTAGTACTAGCATTTTCATATATTCTATATGGAATAGACATGAACATTATCTTCATATAACAATAAATATAAGGAGTGGCTTTTTGGTCCTAATTTAATTCAATAAAACATCTTTATATAACAATAACTATGAGGATGGTCTTTTAGACTCAACTTTAATTCAATATAACTACAACCTATATAAGGATTGCTCATTTCAAGACTCATCAATGATTCATTGAAATTAAATAGAAATATATTCTACCATATGGATGCTAAATATATGCAAACTATTTAACACAACCAATTAATTGCATATAGATATAATACAAATTCACGTACCTAAAATTTAATGCTCAATAATCAAATATAAGGTTAACTATGAACAAATGAATATTAGCTATGATTATTTAAGAATTGGACAATTTATGCAATTACATTTCATTTTACATTTTATTATTATTTTACTCTTTCCCTTTAAAGTAATAATTTGTATAAAGTAATATATATATATATATATATATATATATATATATTTATATATATATATATATATATATATATATATATAACAGCAAAAAAAATATTTTTCTAAAATTAACAATTTTTATACATAATATCTGGATTACAAATGTTAAATATAAACTCAAAATAATTAGGATAAAGTTCAAATAGTCTTTTAAATATAAAATGTACAAAAAAAATAGCTGTCATTTATTTCTTCTTTCTTATAAATATTAAATAGTTCATATGGGATTATAATATGCTTTCACAAGATCCATCTGTTCTATCTGAAATGAATGATATTCTGCATTTTCATAGAAGTTATTTGAAATAGTCCAAGTATTCCAGGATAGATATAACTATGTGGTGGGTTTCTTTTATTTCTATTCACTAATCATAGTGAAGGTTTGATAGATCTGCATGAAGAAATAATCCAGTGTGATTATGAAAAGAAATTCTGATTTTATATAAAATTTAGTTTCTTTTTTGAACAATTAGTTAAAAACAAAAAAATGATTATACCTTTTAAAAGCTCCTTTCATGTTCATTGGGCAATTTATAAGCTGTTTATCCAGTCATGGGTTGATAAAGCAAGTTTGTTGAGCTATAGTTTGATAATGAAAGAAAGTATAATATTCTCCCACATCAATTGCTTTTTCATCACAGTTGCCATAAAAGAGCCCCCAAATAAATTTTATGACAACTGTGGAGAAACAATAATTGATGTGGGAGAAAACTGTATTTTATTTCTTTCCAGTTTTTTTGACTGCTCAACTTTGTTTAAATATAATATATTGATATAAAACATAGACTTAATATTTAATTCATGCTATTTAATCAGCATGAAAAAAAGTCTTTATTCAATTTTTGTGTTACAGTGGCTCATTTTATTTTGGGGATGCAGTAAACTATGATTAATTTTCATTTGTCTTTGTTTAACCAGCTGCAATATCATATTCTTTTTATCCATCACACTTTTGTTATAAACATTCAAGCATATATTCAAAACTTTCATCCATTATTTGTATCTGGATATGCTCCTCTTGTATATTTTTTCTAATAATATTGGTTCTGATTCAACAAATAATAGAATGAACCAAAAATATATAATTCTTAATGTAGTCATGCTTGTTTTGTACATTTTTGTTTTGGTTCTGCTTCAATTAAAAGCTATATATTTTTGTTTCATTGTCTGACTTTAAAAGTAATAGATCTTTTTAACCATCCATGATTTGATCCATTGTTTCTTCTTGAAATTATACTTGTTATTTTTTTTCTCATCCTTTATTTGCTTTGGATCATTTAAATTTTGCTCCAATTTAAATGGTTTATAAAAATTATCCATTAATTTTTGACTATCTTAATTTTATTTGTTTTACATTATGTTCTAATCTCAATTCTTACTGCTTTTAAGTATATTTCATCTATTTTTGATTATTTTCCATAATTTAATTTATTACTTTTTTATTATCTTCCATAGTTCCATTCATTTAGTCCATCTGTTTTTGATTATCTTCCACAGTTCAGCTTATTTGCACCATCTGTTTTTGATTATTTTCCATAGTTTGGTTCATTTTATCCATTAACCTTGATCCAATCTGTTTTCAATTATTTTGCACAATTCAGTTTATTTATTCAATCTGTTTTTGAAATTTGACAATCATCAATTCCAACACATTAAATAATGTGTTAATCATCTTTATTATCTTCAATTGTGATGATGGTGCAGTACTCCCTTGTATTTTTATCTCTTTATTAATATCTTCATGGTTTATTTGTTTGTAAAAATTACTATTAGATGAACAAACTACCTTCATTACAGCTTGTTTTATAAGTTTTTGCTTCCATTATTTCCTGCTGCTCTTCATTCTCTTTATTTTTATTGTCCATTTCATTAATCTTCAAAATTTTTATACTCAATAAATTTATTATATTAATATGAATATAACTGGATGTACCACCAACAGCAGTAGATCATTTTATCAACATCTTAAAAATGATACACACTTGAAAACCTTCCCAGCACAACTTTCTTTATTCATTCTTGTACAATATAATTACAATGTGCAAAAAAAATTGTCTGATTAACCATGTTATTCATCCAATTCAATCTATTGGGAATTTACACCAACTAAAAAAAAATGAAGCTCTCACACTAGACAAACCAAAAATTTACAAAGAAAATATTACTATGTAATGATCAGAAATAACATAATTCAAAGAATTGCATTTATTTTATTTATTTACATAAGTTACATGGTCCCCACCTGGTTTTAAGCATCAAGAAATAAACAACACATATATATTGAAAATAATATTTTATTTTACCAAAGAATGATGATCATCACATACAATTCCTATTTGTAATGCCAGACAAGATCACAGAGAACACAGATTACTCCCAATGAATGAGACTAAACCACACAATTAAAAAAATTAGCAAATTTTACAACAATCACTTGATTATTAATTATTAATTGATATACAATTTATTTTCTTTAAAGATAATCCCTTTAATCTATACACATGATTGTCATATTTTATACAAGCAGATGGACAATTATTGCACATAAATGCCCAAGATTTCATTGCTAAGTTTAATGTTAATCTTCATTTACATTATAATATTTATATAATTATAATATAGCAAACCACAATTTCAATGGACATAAAACACAAATTTATTTATGTATGAACCCATAAATATAAAACATTTCATAGAATCATATGTTCTCTAGTATAAATACATACATATATTCTATATGGGATAGATATCAACACTATTTTGATATAATAATAACTATAAGGAGTGGCCTTTTGGTTTTCTAATTCAATAAAACATTTTTTGATAACAATAACTATAAAAGTGACTTTTAGATTCTAACCTTAATTTAATATAAGTACAACTTAAATAGGGATGGCTCATTCTGAGATCAATCTCTAATTCATTAAATTAGATAAGAATGTATTCTCCCATATGAATGCAAATATATGTAAAGTGAAAAAATCTGCATATAAATAATATAAATTCACCTACATAAACTTTAACACTCACTAATCAAATATAAGATTAACTATGTATGAATGGATATGATAGATATAATTACCATTATTAACTATGATTATTTAAGTTTTGGATAATTTATGCCCAAACATATTAATTTGTATAAAGTAATATATTGAGATGGTTATATGTTGCATGGCATACAACAATATAATAGTTGTATATATGTTGTAACAGTAATATTTACTGAGGCTATAACCTCGATAATATGCGTACACATGTTGTGCAGGTGTGTGTATATACAAGTTACATAGCTCACTTGTTTTTATTTATTAAAAAAATATATAAAATTTAAAAATATATATCAGAATCAATAGCTTGAAAATATAAAAGTTAAAATACAGAGAAATTTAGAGATAAGTTAGAAACTAATAATTATAACTTGGCTTTCTTTTATACATTATTATCTGTCAAAAAAACTCTTTAAGAAAAAAGTGTTTTTAATTAAAATAATCAAAGGGTTTCTTATGATTAATTAAATAGTTTGTACAAAAAAATCAGGCTCTGAAGATTAAAATTCCAGACTGATTAGTTCAACTAGTTCTAATCTCTGAAATTAAAATTAAAAAACAGAAAATAAAGAAATAAAAATTATAATTAATTTTTTTAAGAGGTAAGATGTATTGATAATGTGGCAAAAACTCGAGCAAAGGTGGAATCAGAGTAATATAAAAGGTACACATTCTCTATTGTTTTCAGTTCAGATAGAGTTTTGAGTTCAGTTGTTATGTTTGAATTAAGTTCAGAAAGTTCAATTCAAGCCAGATTAAAAAAAATGATTGGCTAAAACCGAACATTATTCGGTCATTTCCTCCGCTCTTTTCTCATGTGCCATTTAGCAAAATGCTGTAATAAGTTACCCTGACTCACCTTCTGCCAAAGTTTCAACCTGCCCTACTAAATGAAGTGAAAATTATGTAAACCAGGCCACCAAAAATAAGAAATCCAGAAGCTGTCTTTAAGTTAGAAATACCAATGCCAGGACCAAGAAACTAATCAGATCCAAGGACAAAAGGAGTGATCACCCAACTACAACCCACTACAACTACAACCAAACTACAACTACAAAAAATCCAAGAACTAAGATACCTACCATGGAAATCAAAAACTATTTAAACCACATATCAATGACAATGTTGAAATGACAACTAAAGTCCAAAAGCAGTGCTATAAATTTTAGGTAAATATTTATTGATATCAGGATTAAAACCTTTAAATCTTATTCATTATCATAAGCATGCTAAATTTGTTAAATGTATAATATTTTTTATGTGTTTACATTTTAATTATGTCTTATTATTATTACATTCATAATTATTATTATTTTTTTAAATAAATTTTTGTTTAAATTATTGATGTTGTTTTTTCCATCTCTCTCTTTTTTTATTCATAATCAAATGTGCAGCCAGTCTTATGTGAAGAACCAGCCATAAGTCAAGTGCTTGAAATGTGTTAGTGACATTTCATGGGTTCTAATATAAGTATTGGATGGCACCCTGGGTTTAAACCCATTATAAATTTTCCCATGGGATGTTTCACATTTCATACAGCCAGGGAGTTACTTCAGTTTAGAAAGGTGACTGCCAGTTTAATATTTTATTAAATCGCAGTCTGACTGGGGGTATGATTGATATGTAAGTAGTAATCATATTTACTCTCCTGCTTGAGTAACAGGTTTTTAAAAAGGTCTTTTTTGCAAAATAATATACTTTTATAAAATTAGAATAAATACTTAGAAAGTTTTAAAATTAAAAAGTTTGAGTTGTAAAAGTTTTAAAAAGTCTAAAAGTTTAATTGAGGAGTTCTTAATTCTCATTACAAGATATATATATATATATATATATATCTATATATATATATCTTGTAATGAGATATATATATATATATATATATATATATATATATATATAAAATCAAAACTACCCCAAATCTAAAATTAAACCAGACCAGCATAAAAATAATATTAAAACACAACCTAAGGTTTCACTGCTACAAGCAGACTTCTCAAGTGTAAAGAACTACAAAAAAACCACACATTATATATACTATTAAAAACTACCCACAAATCCATTCACTTCCCATCCACCCTTAATATTAAAAGAACTCTTAAATAAGTTAATTGCTTCAGAATAATAAATTTTCAATAATAAAGACTCTTTAATTCTTCTTTTGATTTCATTTCTCTCAAAGAAAACAACCTTAGCTTCATCAAAATTAATAGTGTGGCCTGCTTGTAGCAGTGAAACCTTAGGTTGTGTTTTAATATTATTTTTATGCTGGTCTGGTTTAATTTTAGATTTGGGGTAGTTTTGATTTTATATTGACTAGTTTAGCTTTATGCTTGTAATGTTTATATATATATATATATATATATATATATATATATAAACATTACAAGCATATATATATATTTCAACTTTATATATATATATATATATATATATATAAAGTTGAAAGAAAAAGTAGAAATAAACACAAAATTTTTTGTAGATATTTTGTGTATTACACTGGAATAAGTTAAGGATTAAATAATTTTGAATTAAAAAAATGTTATAAATTAAATATTTACAAAGGTCTAATTACTATTTTATTAATTCTGATTTTGAAATTAAAACATGGTTTTGTGTTACAATAGATATACTGGTATTTATAAAATTCCACAATCTATTTTGATTAGTATACTTTTTTAATTAAAGCTTATATAACATTTTGATAAAAATCCTACAAAGTTGTATTTGAAAAGACTAAGATGAAAAGAGTCATTAATTTTTTCAATCAAGATAAAAAAAATTACTTTTCATTAATGTGTTTTTTAATTCCACTCTGACTATAAAAAGGTTGGAAAAAAATTAGAGAGTTTTTACAGATTATCACAAGATTACTACTACTATTTAGTTATAAATGAAGATAAGAGAAAGGATATTTAACCACTGTTTCCATTGCTGCAATGGAATACTGATTCATACTTTCCCAAATATGACAATAAGCCAGTCTACTGTTTTAAAAGTAACCAGCTTACCCAGACAGTCCATCAGTTTGCTAAAGTAGTTTATATATATACTGTTTTATCTATATGCAGAGAATCACTTATAAAATACTACATCATATATATATATAAAGTATAGTTTGTGAGTCATGTGTTATGTTTATCTATATATTGAAAATGATATTACTTTAAATAGTTTCATGAAAATGGCACTTAAATTGTATAATTAACAAATTTTAAAAGTAAATGACTTTTGCCAACTAAAAATATAAAAGAAAAAAAAGTGACATTTGTATCTAGAAGATTATTTGTTCCCAATATAGTGCATAAAAAAAGAGAAAATCTCTGAGGATTTTTTTTAAATATTGAAAATGATGCACTAAGGAGCTGATATTTAAATGAAACTTTCCAAATGGTGATAATTTGTTTTTAAAAAAAAACTTTTACTTAGCATAAAAAATAAGGGGCTAATTAATAGCTTTAATTTGAATTATCTATATTTTGTATATACACACATATGTGTGCACTTATATATTAAAAAATTGAATTTTATTATTAGTTTATCACTATTCTGATATGTAATTTTAGTTTATACAGCACACCTGTGTTTATGTAGATAAATATCATGTAGACATATATATTAAAATCAATCATATTTTATGAATTATTAAAATGAATTATTGAATTTTATTAGTAGATTATCACAATTTTGATATGTAATTTTTTATAGACACATCTGTGTGTTGATATACATGTGTTTTATGGAAACTTATTGACATATTGATAAATGACATTGTGATAGGTTGTTTCTTTTTGTATTAATCAAAATCAGAATGCCAAATGTATTTTTATAGCATATTTAGCAAACCATAATTCCATTTTAGTTGTTTTTGATGCTAATTCCATTTTAATTGTTTTTTTAAAAATAATCTTTATTGCACAAAAAGTAAAATATACATTGTAAAATAGAGTTCATGTTTACGATCATGACTGAAACATTAAAGACTAATTAGTTATTAAATTAGATGATGATTACAAAATTAAAAGTAAACTTTTATGTTATGTTACTTAACAGGGGTGATCTAATTTGGCATATAAATCCCATGATGTGTAAAGTCTGAGTGTCATGAATAAATAATATACATAGCTATTGCTAAATATTTAATTGACTCCATGTTTGCTCAGCAAGGCTAAGCAGGCATGTTCTTAGATCACTTTCTTTAGCTTTATATAATAACTTTAAGAAAATGTCTTCAATAGGACCAGTCAACTCACTATCAAGTAATACCTTACATCTAATCTTCCATATGATAAAATTTATGAAAGTGGCCAGGTGGATGAAGCCAAAATTTCCATTTTTGAATGCATCATTAAGGTAGATATTTGAAGAATTGTATACTGTAATTCTCTGTAGGGTGATATTACATAACTGAGTCCACCATCCACATTGATAGAGTATGTGTTCAATGGACTCACCAAATCTTCTACAAAGAATACATATTGTATCAATGTTGTGTTCCATCTGATTACAAAGAAACATCCCAGTAGGCAATGCTCCAAGGTTGACCTTAACCAAAAAATCCACAAACTTTGGTTCCAATTTCAGAAACTTAGTCAGCCTTATGAGATGAGGGATTGCAACTGGGAGAAGATTCTCTGTCCTAGATTTACCAGAGTGAACTAATTGATAAGAACTCCAGTATGATATTTTTTCATCAAACATGAAGCTAGAGCTTTTGATGCTATTAAAGACAATAGTTAATTGTTGTTGCATCCAGATATTTTTTTGAGGGGGTGGGTGATCAGTGGGGATTATTTTTTCAAAAGGTTTGGAACTTTCTATGTTTGCATTGTCTCTGAAAATTTTAACAAGGACATTGTAAGTCCTCTGTATCAGAAAAATTTTAATTGAGTGCAGTTCTAAACCATTAAGATATTTTGGTTTTTGCAAGATATTAAGACTTATTGCTGGTGTCTTTCCTCCCCAGCACAGCATTCTGCATAGAGATTCAACCTTGCAGATGAAGCAAATTGTTGGTAAAAAACCAGCTAGATAATAAATAATTTTTGGTAAAATCACAGAATTAAGGAGCGTAACTTTTCCAAACAGAGAAAGATAAATTTTAGATAGTGAAATAACTGTCTTTTCAATCTTTAAAATTAATGAATTTTCAAGTTCTTTTCTCATGGCTGCTGGAGAAGAAGCAATACTAAAACCAAAAAATTTCTGTGGAAGGTTTTAGTCTACCAGATATTTGCTTCCCTGTCATTTTAATAGTTATTAATAAATTTGTATTTTATTGTTAAATTATTCCAGTTAATTTATTTAATTATAAAATATAAGTTTGTATTATACCTCTTGTTCACAGTAACACTTATAGAGTTTTTGCTCACTGATCTGGATTCATGGTTAACGATTTGTTATATAAAAGATTATGTTTAGGGTTATGGATACCTAGATGGTAATGATCCTGGTTGATGCAAAGGGTATATCCTTTAAATTTCCATGCAGTACAATATATTTTAATTATTTATTTAGAAATTAAGTTTATAGTTGGCCAATACATTAATGGGACTAAGTGGCCAGAGAACTGATAATGATCAGCATGTTTTAGTATTCCAGCATTATTTTTAATTCTTTATTCTTATGGATTAAGACTTAAGTTTTTGCATTCAAATTATTGTTTAAATAATCTTCCCCAAGCTGGCAAAGGCTAAATAATTATCCTAGTTTATAGTAGACCCATTTTAAATTCAGTCATAAGATTGACAGTTGATTTATTTTTATTGTTGATTATCCATGATGATGATGATGATGATAATGATGATGATGATTGCTTTTGTGTAATGCTGGGTAAAATTATTGTTATATATAATTAATTCTGTGCTGATCTTTCATGCTCCTCATATTCATTACCATTCTTTTTATATTTAATTTTATATTTTGTATTAAATGGGGTTGATGATTATGAGTGCCATCACCTCAGGTTAATGCCTATTGCTTGCACCATCAAAACTTATAATAACAGAGCAATTTTTTTCTGTCTTTTAAAGTGCACAGGTTCTGTACATAATATCTGGATTACAAATATTAAATATAAACTCAAAATAATGAAAATAAAGCTCAAACAATCTTTTAAATATAAAATTTATAAAACAAAATAGCTGTCATTTATTTTTTCCTTCTAATAAATAATAAATTGTTCATATGAAATTATAATTTGCTTTTACATATTCCTTTTTTGCTATCTGAAATGAGTGATGTTCTGCATTTTCACAGGAATTATTTGAAGTAGGTATTCCAGGTTAGATATATCTAGCTGGTAGTGTTCCTTTTATTTTTATTCAAAAACATAGTGAAGATTTCATAGGTCTGCATCAATTAAGAAAAAAAATATGATTTTATATAAAATTTACATTCTTTCTGAACAATTTCTGTCAGTTTTTTTTTTTTTAAAAAAAAATTGCACATAACCTTGATTGTTAAGAAAAAATGAAATATTTTTTTTAAAAAAATAATGATTGTTGATTTTAATATATATTGTAACATAAATAAAGTGATCAAAAGAATTAAGTATTCATTGTAACATAAATAAGGTTGATCAAAAGATTCAAATTTAAATTAAATACTTGCTCAAAAAAATTTCAAAATATAAATATAATTAAAGTTGATAAAGAATTCAGATTCAAATATAAATATTACCATACCTGAGCAGTCCATAGTAAATAAATATTAAAATGATGAGTAGGAATAAATTAAACATATTTCTATAATTAAATTTCTCAAGATATCACAATATCAATAATTATAAACAAATTATTAATAACAACTATTATAACTCAGGTATATGGAAATCAAGTGAAGTGAGTACACTAGTAACTCAATAAAATATCTTCTCAGGTATACAGACAGTAGATTTTATCCACTTTCATTTCTTGGTTTGATGTCAAGTGCATATTTAAACAAATACCAAGTGAATATGGTCTAGCAGGGCACCACTAGATTATCTGAATCTAGACACAGTTATATCTAATAACCTTTTCACATGTACCAGGTTTGAATCCCTTTTTGGTACTTTATTTCTAATAAAAATGGAGGATTTTGCTTTTAGAGCCATATCACTGTATGCACTAATATTTAGGTAAACATAAAACATCTTTAAACCAAAGTGGAGTATATAAAATTCATTAGACATAAATCATTTCTTAGAGCTTAACATAATAAATGTGTTTCAATATTTTTTTTTATAAGTTTTACTAGCTCAGATTATATGATTAATTTAGGATAGCAATTCACTCATCCTTGCATGAAATAGATGATGGGATGGTGGTTATGATAATTATTCAGAAATCACTAAATACTATGAAATCAATATTTATTTATGGCCTTTAAACGTTTAAACAGCTCATTAATTATGACACTGATGATGATAATGACAATGATAATGGTTTCAACCACAGCTTTAGGACTAAGCCTAAACATAAAACCTAATTTTTATAAAGAAATTCATAATTATTGCTTAATTTTAGTATATCTAATTGGAACTTAAATAGCTAATATTCACCTTGATGATGAATGATCACACTTAATAAAGACTACTCTTAATGAAATATATACGCCTCGTTTAATAAAACAAATTAACATTTATTAATGCATTACTAATATCTACATGAAAATTTATAGATAAACATGAAAATTGATATGAATAATAATAACAATAATAATTGATTATATTGCAATCTTCAGATTAATTTCAAGTTCTTCCCCCTTTCCCGTCAAATGTATATTGTATTAAATTGGGTAACTGATTTGTTAAAATGTTCCATCCACAAGAAAAGTATTTCATAAAAAAAAATATTCACTCATTGGCACACATACTTTATAATCTAACGTGTCAAGCAGAATGATAAAAAATAAATGTTAGTAAAATTGGAAAGAGCAAGTTTTAGAAACAAGTTTTAAAGTATCTTTCTATCCCCCTCCCTTCTACACTCTGAAACCTATACTTTCTTAAAACAAAATAATTTAATATTTTAATACTGCTTATTCCTTCACATTCACTCGCAATTATACACAGATAAAGTATTATTATGTATGTGTGTGTTTACCCCATAAAAACCAAAATATTATTTAAAACCAAAATAATAATACACAAAAAAAATCATTATACACATTAATAATATTTCATAACTGTAAATCAATAAACAATCATAATTTTGGTACATACAAAATCGTTATTAAGAAATTCTTGGTTTCAATTGATCTTGGTTGTTTTAAAAGTTCTTTAAATAAAAATATACCACTCTGTTGCTAAAATTTTACTAAGTCTCTGATATTATAAAGAAAATATATAAAAAATTTATACTACCAGTTCTTTGTAGCGACTTCCAATGAGTCAAATTTATCTTGTTTAATGTCTATATTTTGCAGCTACCATTTCCATTTCTCTCTGGAACAATCTCTTTCTTGAGGTGTATAATTGTTTGATGATGATGATCCTATTGAGGTTATTTGCTTTAGTGGACAATTTGGAAATCATTATATTAACTCTTCTTCTCTTCCTGTCAAGCATGATTCTTTTAGTGGATGAAGTACAGCAGTTGTTTTCACATTTATAAATTTTCTGGGGTTTAAACTCAGTTACTGGAACAATTAATTGGACTTGATGATTTAATATTTATCTGTAGATTAATCATTTTTCTTCTGATCACCTTCAAATGTGGGTGAATGCTTTCTTATTTCTATTTAAAAACATCTGATTTCTCTCGGTCAGTTGAAAGGTGTAGAATATTATTTTTCAGACAAGACATCTTTTCTTTCCTATATGATGTGCTAGTTGATGATGAGTCTGGTAGACAGATGGAAAAATATATATTTTTCCTAGCCCGCCATCCTTATATTTTCAATATTCAAAGCTTGCTATTAAAAAAAATGATTTAAAAAAAAAAGGTTATCTAGCAGAATTAAAAATGTTTGTTTGCTTTAGTTTCAATAATTTTAAAAAGTCTCTCTAACAATATATTATACTAGCTTTTATATCTGATTTTTATTTCTATTTTTGACCAATTCGTTTTTTAGCTGGAAAGTGCAATCTTTTTAGGAACATTAAAAAAAATCACACACCTGGTTTCCAGACAAACTTTTGTCTTGATGGAAAAAATAGACTTAATCCTTTTTTTTACACCCATGTAACATCTCAAATTTTGAGCTTCTTTCTTTTGATCTTAAGATGAGACATTTTTAAAATTAGACTTCTCACATCGTCTCTAAGTTTTTTTAACAGAAAAACAACCCTTATAATACAAAAAATTGTTGAGTAAGAAAAAAAACAATATAACAGATTTTCTTCCTTTTCTCTCAATATTTAATAAATGTAGATATATTTATGTGATGTAACACACACACTCCATCATTCAAATCATGTATAAACTGACATTAAATAATCTAATTGCTAGCTTAGTAATTATAACCCTAATATTTAAAATTAAATCCTTAGCTTTTAAATCCAAATTACAATTATAGAAAAGTAAAATAGAAACAGAATAAGATATTAGAATTGATCAAGCATGGGTTAGTTTTTAAAGAAAGTTAAAATGTTTAATATTTGAAATAAAAAACAATTAAATAGCTTACACATACATTGCCTATATATGTGTAACTTTGCTTTTTAACAGAAAAATTAAATATTGAATAGTTTACATGTGTGTATTACCTTTCTATCAATACACAAACAATTAAAGTATATAACTGTGGCCCCATTCTCTTTCTGTCTTAAGCTTTTAAAACCTGATCTTGTAGGGTTTAAACTTGGATGCCCTACAGCTTCCTTTTTATATAAAAATGTGATGATGATTTTTTGTTTTACATTTTCTTATATGCACATTACTATAAATTTAGCTAATGAGTAAATTGTAATGGCACAACATTCCCCCCTTTCGAATAAAATCATCATCACCTTTGTTTTAACTATATCTAATAAGAAAATTCTAACTAATAAAATAACACTAATAATAATAAATACACTAAAAAAAATTTCTACCTACTGGTAATCATCATCTAGATGTCCACCAAATTCCCCTTTCATTAGCTAAATGTGATTTATGTGGAGATCTTTGCCAGGCTACTCTGCTGAAGTATAAGGGATCAAACTCCTAGCATTATAGATTCCCTTATTCCCATCAAGAGTAGCAAGCATAAAAGCATTTACTCCTATTTTCTTGGTAATTTGGAATGGCCCTTTTTTTTCAAATCATATTGCGGTCTGCATAAAATTGCACATGTACATCCAGTCCCTTTTTAATATTTCCATTTTTCATCTTGACTGGATACTTATAAATTATGTCTGGAGGATTTATTTTAAGTAACCTCTGATTACAGAATCCATCTAGAAATATGGACTCTTGGTACCATATGCAATATGCCTTTAAAATTTTCAGAGAGATTGACTCTCTATACCATAATATTTTATCTTAAAACTTTTAAAGACTGACTCTCTGTACCATATATAATTCATCCTTACATCTTCGAGAGAGGTTGATTCTCTGGGCCACATATAATTTATTTTTAAAATTTCTAGAAAGATTGACTCTCTGTACCATATGTAAGGCACACAAATTTTCCAGAGACATGGATTCTCTGTACCATATGTAATGGACATTTAAACTTTTCAGAGAGATAGATTCTCTATACCATATATAAGGTATCTCTAATCTATTTAAAATTATAGATTTTTGAAACCACATATGCTGGTTAGTTACTAGATTGAGAACTACAGACTGTTGAAACTTTTGCTCTCTTTCTAAGATATCTGGTTTCATCTCCCCCATTGCCTTTCTTAACTTTATCACATTATCTGGTGCATGAAGTTTTTCCTCCAACTCTCTTTTCCTTCTTTTTACTTCATGATCTATCCCAATTAGCTCTCTGGCCATCTCCTCATGTGCTCTCTTTACTGGGAGATCTGGTTTTGCAGCTCTATCGGCCTATCTACTTATTGGTGCTTATCCCCTATCAGTGTACTAGCTGGTTTATTTATTTCTTCACCTAATTTCTCATCCCTGTCTTTATCCTCAGTGGTCTGACAATCTGGCTTATCTTTTAACACTCGTAAGCTCTGCCTACCTTCCTGTTTTACAATTCCAACATATTCACACACCTCTCCTGCTCTATCTTCTAAAAAGGTTTCAGCATTATCTTCTAATATTTGACTATCTTCTATTATACTTTTTGTAATTTTCTCTGTAGATTGACATATCCTTTGTTCGAAACTTTGGATCAAATGTGACATCATCTCTTCCATCACCTCTATTTCACCTTTATTCATTTTATCAAATCTTCAATATATTCAATATATATCCCATCTTTGCTTCCCTGACCACCAAAAACCTACACATCCTTTCCTTATCTGACACCTATCTTTGACTAACTGACTGATTTTCTTTTCACCTTATCATGCATTACAAATACAAAAAAATATTTAATATCCTTATTTGATGAATCACACAACAATAATCTATATAGTGCATGTCTGTCTGCAATAGCCCAAATTATACATTCATCCATTCTCCTAGATATCTGACAAATATTGACAGTCCACAGAATGACTAGCAGTTCACAATCTTGAGATAAATAAAAGAATTCAGTCACAGCACTATAATCACACAATTCATCATGAGCACTCAGAAGATCATCCCAATTTGATCACTATTAACTACCCACAACCCTTGATTGAATGATGCAAACTCTGTTGCAATAAAAGATGTATTTTAAGTCTTAGGCGCTAAAATAGATAAACTATGCCTTGCTCTCTCTCTTGGAGTCTTATGTGGCAAGTATCAAGGAATGCCCTGCTTATTATAGACTACAGAAAACTAAGCCTTGCTCTCTCTCTTGGAGACTTATAGGCTGCTATCATGGCAGGACTACTGTTAACTGCTTGATGATAAAATAAGAATAACATAAACTGGATTGGAATACTCTGCCATGCTCTCTCTCTTGGAGACTTATAGGCTGATATCATGGCAGAACTGCTGTTAACTGCTTCATGATAAAGTAATGATAACTTATAAATTGGGTTGGAGCAGTGAATGGGTTTGATCATTCATGGGTTACATGAATACATAGCATTCTCAAGGCAATGACAAAACTCTCCACTCATCATCAAAACTGCAATCTAACCAACCAAACTCCAACGATCAAATATCCAATCCAACCTCCAAAATCATAGACTTTTCTACAAAATGAACTCCCCAAACACACATGAGACTACTATCCCATAATTCATCACTATTACTATGCCTATCCTAACTGGCAATAAATTATTCTAATGTTTCAAAAAAAAAAATTTCACCACTGTCTTAAGTTGTGATATACATCTATTTTCAAAATTGATAAAAACTAAGCTGTTTTATGGCTGTCCCCATTTTATCATCATCAATGAAAAATTAAATCATCTTAAATGTCATCATATACAAATCTAAAATAAGACTGTATGGCCAAAAAAATTTTGTAAGACAAAAAAAAAATTTCACTGGAAAAAAAAAAATTTACTAAAAAAATTTTCCTTTTTTTTAACCACACATCTCCCATCATTCTGCAGACTCCCTTTTTCAGGTATATGGTAAAATATCAAGCCCCAGTTGGCATCCATTGTAACATTATTAAAGTGCTCAAAAGATCCAAGTATATTAAATGATTAAGAAAATATTCAAATATAAATATTTAGCTTAATAAACGAAACAGAATTGTTTTTATTTTATATCAAAAAGAAAAGAATTAATCTAAGTAGTGGCTATTACACAAAGATCAGACTGAGTTATCAATCATATTAAAGGTCATTGGATTAAATGAAACATACTCCTGGATATTAGATATATAGCCATAAGGTCATAAATATTAAAGCAATGAGTAGGAATAAATTAAACATATTTCTATAATTAGATTTCTCAAGATATCACAATATCAATAATTATAAACAAATTATTAATAACAACTATTATAACTCAGGTATATGGAAATCAAGTGAGGTGAGTACATTAGTAACTCAAAAAAATATCTTCTCAGGTATACTGACAGTAGATTTTATCCACTTTCATTTCTTGGTTTGATGTTAAGTGCATATTTAAACAAATACCAAGTGAATATGGTCTAGCAGGTGCCACTAGACTATCTGAATCTAGACACAGTTATATCTAATAACCTTGTCACATGTACCGGGTTTGAATCCCTTTTTGGTACTTTATTTCTACTAAAAATGGGAGATTTTGCTTTTAGAGCCATATCACTATATGCACTAATATTTACGTAAACATAAAACATCTTTAAACTAAAGTGGAGTATATAAAATTCATTAGACATAAATCATTTCTTAGAGCTTAACATAATAAATGTGTTTCAATATATTTTTTTTTATAAGTTTTACTAGCTCAGATTATATAATTAATTTAGGATGGCAATTAACTCATCCTTGCATGAAATAGATGATGGGATAGTGGTTATAATAATACTAAGAAATCACTAAATACTATGAAATCAATATTTATTTATGACCTTTAAACATTTAAACAGCAATGTGATGATGACGATGATGATAATGATAATGGTTTCAACCACAGCTTTAGGACTAAGCCTAAATATAAAACCTAATTTTTATAAAGAAATTCATAATCATTGCTTCATTTTAGTATATCTAATTGGAACTTAAATAGCTAATATTTACCTTGATGATGAATGATCACACTTAATAAAGACTACTCTTAATGAAATATATATATGCCTCGTTTAATAAAACAAATTAACATTTATTAATGCATTACTAATATCTACATGAAAATTTATAGATAAACATGAAAATTGATATATGAATAATAATAACAATAATAATTGATTATACACAGAGCAAAACTCTCCATACAGTATTGCCACCTGTGCTAAACAGAGTAATCAATGGATGCCAGAAGGCTTGTGCATAAAATCCCTATCTAATGCCTACTCATCCAATATCCCCAGACTAGTTTCTGGCTTGTGGCCTTCATCAGTGAGGAGCTTTGGATCTGAGAGCACAGGTGGCAATACTGTATGGAGAGTTTTGCTCTGTTTATCAACAATTAATGTGCTAGTATAGGAAATGTGATCATGTGAATAATTGATTATATTGCAATCTTCAGATTAATTTCAAGTTCTTCCCCCTTTCCCATCAAATGTACATTGTATTAAATTGGGTAACTGATTTGTTAAAATGTTCCATCCACAAGAAAAGTATTTCATAAAAAAAATATTCACTCATTGGCGCACATAAAAGTTTTAAAGTATCTTTCTATCCCCCTCCCTTCTACACTCTGAAACATATACTTTCTTAAAACAAAATAATTTAATATTTTAATACTGCTTATTCCCTCACATTCACTCACAATTATACATGGATAAAGTATTATTATGTATGTGTGTGTTTACCCCGTAAAAACCAAAATATTATTTAAAACCAAAATAATAATACACAAAAAAAATCATTATACACATTAATAATATTTCATAACTGTAAATCAATAAACAATCATAATTTTGGTACATACAAAATCGTTATTAAGAAATTCTTGGTTTCAATTGATCTTGGTTGTTTTAAAAGTTCTTTAAATAAAAATATACCACTCTGTTGCTAAAATTTTACTATGTTTCTGATATCATAAAGAAAATATATAAAAAATTTATACTACCAGTTCTTTGTAGCGACTTCCAATGAGTCAAATTTATCTTGTTCAATGTCTATATTTTGCATCTACCATTTCCGTTTCTCTCTGGAACAATCTCTTTCTTGAGGTGTATAATTGTTTGATGATGATGGTCCTATTGTGGTTATTTACTTTAGTGGACAACTTGGAAATCATTATATTAACTCTTCTTTTCCTGTCAAGCATGATTCTTTTAGTGGGTGAAGTATAGCAGTTGTTTTCACATTTATAATTTTCTGGGTTTAAACGCAGTTACTGGAACAATTAATTAGACTTGATGATTTACTATTTATCTGTAGATTAATCATTTTTCTTCTGATTGCCTTCAAATGTGGGTGAAAGCTTTCTTATTTCTATTTAAAAACATCTGATTTCTCTCGGTCAGTTGAAAGGTGTAGAATATTATTTTTCAGACAAGACATCTTTTCTTTCCTATATGATGTGCTAGTTGATGATGAGTCTGGTAGACAGATGGAAAATATATATTTATCCTAGCCCACCATCCTTATATTTTCAATATTCAAAGCTTGCTACTAAAAAAAATGATTTTTTTTAAAACAAAAAAGATTATCTAGCAGAATTAAAAATGTTTGTTTGCTTTAGTTTCAATAATTTTAAAAAGTCTCTCTAACAATATATTATACTAGCTTTTATATCTTATTTTTATTCCTATTTTTGACCAATTCGTTTTTTTTAGCTGGAAAGTGCAATATTTTTTAGGAACATTAAAAAAAAATCACACACATGGTTTCCAGGCAAACTTTTGTCTTGATGGAAAAAATAGACTTAATCCCCTTTTTTACACCCATGTAACATCTCAAATTTTGAGCTTCTTTCTTTTGATCTTAAGATAAGACACTTTTAAAATTAGACTTCTCACATTGACTCTAAGTTTTTTAACAGAAAAACAACCCTTATAATACAAAAAATTGGTGAGTAAGAAAAAAAACAATATAACAGATTTTCTTCCTATTCTCTCAATATTTAATAAATATAGATATATTTATGTGATGTAACACACACACTCCATAATTCAAATCATGTATAAACTGACATTAAATAATCTAATTGCTAGCTTAGTAATTATAACCCTAATATTTAAAATTAAATCCTTAGCTTTTAAATCCAAATTACAATTATAGAAAAGTAAAATAGAAACAGAATAAGATATTAAAATTGATCAAGCATAGGTTAGTTTTTAAAGAAAGTTAAAATGTTTAATATTTGAAATATAAAACAATTAAATAGCTTACACATACATTGCCTATATATGTGTAACTTTGCTTTTTAACAGAAAAATTAAATATTGAATAGTTTAAATGTGTGTATTACCTTTCTATCAACACACAAACAATTAAAGTATATAACTGTGGCCCCACTCTCTTTCTGTCTTAAGCTTTTAAAACCTGATCTTGTAGGGTTTAAACTTGGATGCCCTACAGCTTACTTTTTATATAAAAATGTGATGATGATTTTTTGTTTTACATTTTCTTACATGCACATTACTATAAATTTAGCTAATGACTAAATTGTAATGGCACAATATATATATATATATATATATATATATATATATATATATATATATATATATATATATATATATATATATATATGATATAACAATGTGTATACATACATGGTACGTAAGTATATATATATATGAGTTACATTATTAATAAAATAAAGAAAAATAAAATTATATTTCACTATTTTTTGTTCGAAAAAAAGTTGAAGTAAAAAATAAACCTTAGGGATTAAGTTAAAATACTAATTATAACTAATCTTTCTTTTCTTTTGTGCATTATAATTTAATATATAACTGAAAACAAATTTGTTAAGAAGGTAATCAGTTTCTGAACATAAATTCCACACTGATTAAGTAACAATAGTCACTAATTTTCTATGTAATTAAAAATATAAGGTAATTAAAAATATAACTGATTAGAAAAAAAATGAAGGTCACATGAGTTGATAGCATAGTTAAAAATTCAAGCTGTGGGTGGAGTCAGAAAGTATAAATGCTGCAATTACTGATTGTCCAAGAAGAATAACAGCAGGACCAGCAGAAAAAGCAAAAAGTATGGAAAAAAGAAAAAGAAGAAAAAGGAAAGCCAGTGAGAGTTTTACAAGAATAGTTGATCAAAAAGTCTACAGAGAGTCTATAAAGTTATATGACCAGAGAGTTGATCAAGGTCAATTGGTAGTCCACTGAAAACTCTATAAACCAACTAAAATGATCAAGTCCAACAAGATGAAATAATCTTCATATAGTCAGGCCGATAGAAAAATGCATTGTTAAACCAAAGCTGAGTGTTTGTTCAGTTTCTACTGCCTGTTTCCTAAACACCAATATGCAGATGCAGTAATACATCTCAATAGGAAGATGCAGTAATACATCTCTGAGACTGCCTTTGCCAATGTTTTTGCTTACCATGATCCAAATCTACAAAAACAGACCTGGCTGTAGTATCCTGAGCCAGGAGGATGTGACCTGCTATTATAATAGATGCCCACTATAAATCTGATAGCATATATTAAAAACCTATGTAAATTTATCTAGATATCATTGATAGAACTTTTTAAATTTTATTTCAAATGTGAACTTTTAAATTTTATTCTAGATAAAACTAACAAATATCATTGCTAGTGTTAGCATTTAACTATATGTAAATAAGCACATGATTGTTTAAAATATTATAGTTTGAATAACTATTCATATTTTTTCTATGTTTTAAATATTGCTTATGTTTTTTAAAATAAATATATAATAAGTTATTGATCTAGTTCATGTCTTTCTCTCTTCATTTACCTATGGATATAAATCAATAATCTAATTTAGATAGTCTGTGTTAAGCTGGTCTCATGTTTTAAAAGCTAGCCAGATGTTAAGCACTTGAGGCATTTTCATGTCATCTCATGGTGTCAGTCTAAGGCTGGATGGTGGCCATAGGGTTAAAACCTATTATAAATATCCCCATGAGATGTCTCACACTGTGCACTCATGGAGGTTGTACGTTGGTGGAAAAGGTGACCAAGGTTTGTATATTTTTATTAAATTTTGGTCTGACTGAGGGTATGTATAATATGTAAGTATTGATCATATTTACTCCTCTGCTTAAATAACAGGATCTAAAAATAAAATATTAAGAATTAATATGAGCTAATAACTTAAAATAATAAATAATAAATATAATAGCCATAGAATAAATTATAAAAAGATAAATCCTGTTACAATATATACATATTTATTTTATTAAAATGAAACAAATAGATTAATTGCCCAAAAGGTTGGGGAACAATTTTTAACTAAGACAAAATAAAGGGTAATCAGCCCTAAACTAACTACAAAACTTTCAGAGACTCTTGAAAACCATCACAAAAATATCGATGATGGGAGTATGGCTAAGGTCAATGGGTTAAAGGTTACAATAAACTTTACTACAGAGACAGGCATTAAAATAAAAGGGAATTATAAGACAGTGACAAATGTATTCTATTATAAAGTAAATAAATAAATTATGAAGAAGAAAAACCCCGCAATACTCTTTAAAACAAAAAATTTCTCTCTAACAAAATGAATTCTCTAAGTAGCATAGTTATTTTGCATTTAATATAAAATCTTAAAATAAAATTATTTTCTTTATCTTTTTCAAATATCTTAATAAACAAGTATTTATCATCAATCGATTTTATTGTCATTATCTTATCTAATCTTTTAAAAGGAAAATTTATTCACAATCCATAAGAATCATTTACAAAAAAGGTACATATCAATATCAATGGAGATCAGTTAACAAAATCAGAAGTTATGCTTGTATAAATACAATAACCAATTAATTTCATAACAATTACATTAAGCATTAATTATCACCAGAAATTAAAGACATATAACTTCTTATTCCAGAAAATCATAGTTGTGGCCCATTTATATTAATCTGATCATGTATATCACATATATGATGACGTTAGTCAATTCAAACACATATAAGTTTGTTTAATTTATGAACTTGTAGATAATGATTAAAAACATATTTAGCCATTTAGTCTATAGAGTTTATCTTACTAAGTGAAGAGCACTTCCAATGTTTCTGTATGTATTAATTTAACATTTAAATTTAGAGAGATTAGTCATTTTGAATCATATATTGAAAGCCATATAATTTACTTATAGATCATGAGGTTAGCCAATCCAAGATAGGGATAACATTCATAAAAATTACTTAAAAGCAGATTTTCACAGAATACCTAAGATTGAAAATTTATACAAAATATATCATAGATTCTTTACAGTAAACAAATCAGTTACCATTAAGCATTATTAAAGAAGTCTTAATATATTTATTGGGTCATTAATTAAAGCTGATCCAGTAATCAAATGAAAGCCCTTTCCTATTAATCATCAGTTAGGTGAATAACTTTATAATAGCATTTTTGGACCTTCCATATAAAGTTTATCTAAAATGTTTTAGGTAAATGGTTCACTCAAATTTTCTTAGTATCTGTGGATTTACAACTTGATGATCAGTACTACACTTTGTTTTAGGTTTATTAAAGACCAGGTCTGGTTAAACATCCAATTCTGAGAAAAATTTTGGTCTAATTCTTAATAAGTGTAAAGTCATTTTAATCATGTCATATTCTTCCCCAATTTTGAAGATGATTTTATTTTTCAGTGGTGAAATGTAAAAATTTATAAATATCGCCAATCTTATGATTTCAAATTGTCCATTCTTGAAGGTTTCAATCAAATTTACACAAGCTTATTCTTTGTTTTAATGAGAAACTTAATAATGTTCCTTATGTTATTCCAAATTTGACACTCTTCCAATATATGTGCCATTGTCTCATCACTTCACTTACATAGTGTGCATGTAGAGTCCAGATTATAATTCTTTTTACTATATAGGAATTCAGCAGTAGGCAAGTTCCTGAGGTTGACCTTGAATAAAAAATCAACAAACCTCAGTTTCAATTTTAGACATTTGGTCAACCTCAAGAACCTAGATATCCCAATTGAAAGAATATTGTCAATTTTAGTTTCTTCCAGATTCATAAGATCATATGTGTACCAATAGTTTAGTTTTTGTTGAACATTATTCCTGGCTTCTTCATTATTAGATTGTTAAATAAAATGGAGATTTGCTTTTGAATCCAAAGCCTTCCACTTTTGGGAGGTGGCCTATTGGTAGGAGTTATTTCTTCTGAAAATATTGGCCCTTCCATATCTGGTTTTTTTATAAATAATCTGGTAAGTACATTATGAGAACACTGTATTAATAAGATCTTGACTGAGTGTAATCATAAACTGTTCATCTGTTTAAATTTCTGTAGGAGGTGCAGGCTGATGACAGGAGCTCTCCCCAGCACAGCTTCTTACATTGGGTTTCAACATTTCTTATAAAGGTTTTCATCAGTGAGAAGCCCAAAAGGAAGTATGTGATTTTGGGAAGCATGACAGCTTTCGTTAGCATGATTTTCCTGAACAAAGACAAATAAATCTTCTCCAACAATCCAATAAATTTTGTTATCTTAATTATTAGATCATTTTCAATTTCCTTTCTCATTTTAGATGGAAGGGGGCAGCTAGATAAAAATCCAGGAACTTCAGAGGTGGAGACTTTTGCTTGCCAGTCATAATTGACCAGATAGCTGATTTCTCCTTGTTGGACTAAGAACTCCTCTAGCCCAGTGAACTCCTCCCATGAAGCAAGAAAAAATCACCACATCATCTATATAGGATACATGATGGACCCTTTCTCTCATACAAGATATGGGTATATTTGATGCCTCAATGCTTAGCAGGAGGGGATTCACATAGGTAGCGAAAAGGAGTGCACTCAGAGGAGAGTCCTGAGGAATAAAAATGCTTAAATCCTGGTAACACCTCACATCCAGAGACAAAAATACCTCTTAATTATATAGGAGGTTTTATATCATCTGGATGTAGGTAGCTGGTACTTTGAGTTTCTCTAGGTTCTTCATAGTGCATCAACTTGAATGCAATCAAAAGCGACAGTAAAATAGAGCTGAATGGCGATTGGCTGTGACATGTTCTTCATGTGAATGTGGTCTATCAATAGACAAAATTGGCTCACAGCATTGGCTGTCAAGCTCCCCTTTTTGGCAAACTGACATTTAGATAGCTGATCAATTATAATATCTTGTATGTCATTTTTAATCAGAGCCACAACTGTCTTTACCAGTAGAGAGATCTTGTATATTGGCCTGAGATTCCCCAGGTTCTGAGGGCCTTCTAGTTTCTTAACCAGAGGAATCATGGCAATTGGGTTGATCCCTAAAAGTTTCTAGTAGCCATCAGCCAAAAGATCTGCCATCCTTTTAATGAATGGTGTTGAGAAAGCACTTAAATGAAGCAGGGGTATTTTGGGACTCCATGCAAGCCAGAATGAGTTTTGTATGGCATCATCTTTTCCTTTTACTGTGATTTTGTGGATTGAATTTTTAATTAAGTTAAATTCTCTTCTTTCAATCATGATTTCACCTGGTTTAAACTTTTTTACATAATGATCACATATCCTGGCAAGTATGGAAGACCCTCCATATAGGTTGCCATCTATCTCAATCACTCTAGGTGCCTTGGACTTTCTGCCAGCTCCAAGGGCCCACACATTCAATTGAAAAGTGATATGAAAATGTAATTGGTCACAGTTTCATCTTCAAGGATTTAAAAATTTCGGGGAGACAATTAACAAATCAATCAGTGACTTTGCCTTCTTATTATAAAAGGAGCAGGTCCCATCTGGAAACAGATCGACAGCTAATTAATTTTCAATTTATCAATTGTCCATATTATACTGAAAATTATCATATGTTAAGTTACAATCCCCAATAATTAAAGTAGGAAGGGGATTAGTCCTCAATTCTATATTTATATTCTATATAATTTTGTGTATGATTTCAGGTTTTTTAGGAAGATAAAGGTTAATTAGGTTAAAAGTATAATTTTTAAATTTGATAATTGCAATCAAGCAGTTATTGGCAATTTTGATGATTTTAAAAAAGGTGATAGGAGAATTTTTATTTATTACAGTTGTGACCCCTCCTGCAACCATATTAGAATAGGAATAATAAAAAAACACAAAGGTATTTATTTTATTAATAATGCATTAATCTGTTTTGTTATGCATCTTTGTCTCCCCATGACATAATATATCAAGGCTATGAACATGGAACCATCGCTCCAGAGCAAAGGCCCTTGCCCATGAATTCAAGCCCCTAATACTTATTGAGGGAATTTTAATCATCTCACAGTTGGACTAATAAAATCAGAACATGCTCCCAGCTCTTCATGGTTTCATTCTTCTTTTGATAATGATCATTTAACTTCATAACAAATCCTGGCAATTGTAGTATTATTTCTTGATCACTGATTTTAGGAGATTTAATTGTTTCCTTTTTATCTTCAAAATTTTCTTTGTCACTATGTAGGACAATGATCACTAATTTGTCATTGATAAATTCATCTGGAATGACTCCATCAGCAGTTTATTTAGAGAAGAATTTAATCTAGTTTTCTTAATTAATTGAGGTGATGAGTCTATTTCTTGATCTGATAAATCCAATAAATTCACTTTCACAGTTCAAATTTACTCTTGATTTAGGAAAGACTGAAGTTTTTGTTCTCAGTCTTTTTTCCTTCTATGCTGCACACTCCTTTCATTTTGAATTTCTTTCTCCTCTTGTACAGAGGTCTCTACATACCATGGACTAGGCTCTCCCATGGATGATTCATTGTCCTCATTAAATGACTGATTTTGAGAGTATCAGACTGTGACGAAACATCTTGTTTCTTGTTCCAAATTCTGAGTCTCATTCAATATCTCCTCCTTTTTTCATTGTTTTAAGTTTATTCCTTTTCTGTTCTTCTCTTGTATCTACACCAGGCCACAATCCTAGGTTATTATAACTTCTGGACTGACATTTATGAAATCTTTTCCTTATAGCTCCACATAAGTTGCATTTTCTGTCAGGGCATTCTCTCATTAGATGCCCTTGATGCTTGCAAAAAAACACTGTGGGTCTACACCTTTTAACATGATGATTAATGGAGCCTCTTGGTAATCAATCAAAGAGGGAATTAGCAAAGAAGATATATAATATTAATTTAAAATTGGCCAAATTTGTTAAGAATTGTGTACCCTGAAAATTGATCAATTGGTATTGAAGGCTTAGAATTTTTCCAAAAGGGCTTAGAATTTTTTGCAAGTCTGCAAGACCAAAATTCACACCACAATTTTGAATCAAACCATCAATACACACAAGTTTTTTTAAGTCTATGTAAATGAAAAATTTATTTGCTATAGTCTTGAATTTATTTTTAAATAATTCTTTTGTGAAAGAATTGTTAAATTGCACAATTAGATATCTATCATTAGCATGAAATATGATCTTAACACTCATAAAAAGTGCATGCACAATAGCTTGAGAAGGCTGATCTTTAATGTATTATAATTTATAAAAAACATAGCACTATAAAAATAAATGCTTATTTACTAATGTACTCTTGTAGATTGAAAGATAAGGTAATTTTCTTATAGTACAATGAACTATAATAAGTTTCTTATGCCACAATATTGACTTTGGTACTAATAAATTAATTAACAATAATCAATAAAATAATTAGTCATAATTTCATGGTTCATCTTTATTAATTTTGAAAATAAATTATCATATCATGTTATTGAACAAATGAATGACATCCTAGTAGACAAAAGGAGATATACACTTTTTTATATAACCTAATGTATCTTAATGTATTATAATACAAACAACCATTACTTAAAGAAGTGTTTAATCTAGTTAATGAATGCATAAAAAATATAAATTTGCAAAAAACAAATTTTTTTTACCCATGATGATACTTGAATAAATAGAATGAAAGGGTACTTATTACATCATTCTTATATCATCAACAACACAATCAAAATAATCAAGTTCTAAATATTGTATTCTTTGCTTGTAAACTAAATAAATAATATGCAGACTGAAATAAATTAAAGAATGCAAAATGAAATCAAATAAATATTCAATTTCTTTAATTGCAATTCTAATATTTGGAATTATAACACATGCCATTTTTGAATTTTTGTACTTGAGATTTTGGATCTGTATGAAAATTCATTATCTGATTTACCAAGATTTCTGTAATGTACTTAAGGCTAAATTTAAATAATAATAAATACATTTATTAACTTTAACACTAAGTGACAAAATTTATTTGCAGTTCTTTTTATAAAAAGTCATTTGCTAAACAAAGGTCTATTTCTTTAGAAAGGATGTCATAAAATACATGATAAAATGATGGCTTACACTTGAGAAAAATGATCTATTATTGATACAAATATTTGAGTAAATTATTATTGATATCTTCATTTAAAATAAACTGTTATAATACTTCACTACTATTTTTCACATATTTTAGGTTAAGCTACTTTATTAAACAATCATTTAATACATTTTCAAGCTCTAATAGAACAAATCTATCCTTAAGACACACTTTTTGTTCAATAATAACATAATATTTTAATGACAACATTTAAGACATATTAAAGATTAAAAAACTTTAAACTGAACTGACAGCTAGCTAAATTTATCCCACCAAAATTATATGATAATTATCATATAAAACACAAATAAGACAATTATTTTCTGGCATCATTTGCTTAATAATAAAAATATGAGAATACTCATCAGAAGCCATCCATACAATATACTATGTATTATTGCCTATGTCCACATAATAAAATATTTAACCTTAAAATGTCTTACCAATCCATTGGTGAACTACTTCTGCATGATGATAAAGATAATATTGTATATGTATATCTCTTACTATGCTGTGCACAAAACAAGCATTAAAATTACTATACTTGTGAAGTACAAATAGCACAATACAAACACTGCTTCACTTAAGAAAACTCTACAGATAGTAAAGTACCCCTGAAAAAGTTAGATACTTCAAAATCTACCTTGTCATTGTCATACCAATCTTAAAACACTAATAACTTCACCTTAACTAATATCATGAGTGATAAGACAATAAAAAAGGCTCCTCAGAGCAACAGTACATGACTGGAAAAATACCATTGTAGATTCCAACACTTTTATCTTAGATAAAATATACATGTGGACAAAGTTTCAGCACATGGAAAACCAAATATATACCACAAAAACAATCTTCTTTAGGGACCAAGCTACATTAGCTAAACATTAAAACAATCATAGAGTGAAAATTACTATCCTCTCATAGGAAATACATGCTAGACAGTGGGGACAGCATGTTCCATCCTCCAAAGCACAACATAAGTAAAACAACATTTAATAAAGCCTCATGCTTGCCACACTTATTAAAATAGGAATAAGCATTTATCCTAGGCAAAAACAATGGCACAATAATGAAAATTATTACTTAAAAGTGAGATAAATCAATATTCACTCTCTAAAAATACCTACATGAAACAATATATAAAACCAACAATTTATAAGTCAAATGACTATTAAAATATTTCAAATAGCATAATAAAAACTTTGCAATTAATAAAAAATACACACACTCAATAAAACAGCATAATTTTTTTATAAACTAAAGTGGAAATAAATAGCATAGGCAAGTATTGCTAAATATTATACTAATAAATACTTTGTTATATGAAAAACATAAAATGCAATTATTATATTATAGTAATTTTAAAATTATTGCAAGCTTCTGATAAAAATATAGAGGCTGTTTACCCATAAATAAAGTGTTAATAAACACTATTCAAAAATGTAGAGATATTGTTAAGTCAAAAAAAATATAAAAAATTTTACCTTTCATATCATAAGAGTAATTGCATAATTATGTCATAAATTATAAAAAATATAATGGCATAATGTGGTTATATAATAAAAAAATTTAAAAATATGGTGAAATAAAAAAAATACTGTGAATAATTTATATGATTTTGTAAAGATTTTAAATGTTTTTTAAGAGGGAAATAAATATAAAAATGTGTTTTTTGTTAAACTTGATATATGTAGTATGCATATGAATATTGTACCACGTAAAGCATTTGATAAAATATTGAATAGATAGATTAAAGATAATAATGAGTATAAAAATGGAATGTAATCAATTGTATGATATGTTAAATATTTGTTGTAAAGATGTGGTATTTAAGTGTAATGAGGTATATTATAAACAATGTAAAGGATTGAGTATAGGGAATAGTGTGAGTGGATTGTTAGCTGCTATATTTATGGATGATTATGAAGATAAATATTTTTGTCTTACAAAATATAAACCTGTTTTTTTGGATTAGGTATGTGGATGATTATTTCTTAGTGTTCAATGGCAATTGTGGAAAATCTGAATATTTTATAAGGCATGTTAATTCTATTGGTGATAATATTACTTTTACTATGGAAAAAAAAGAAAAATAATGTAATTACTTATATGGATGTTATAACAAAAAAGTTATAAGTAATTGTAAGGTTTCTATTGAAACAAGTGTATTCAGAAAAGAAACTTTTTATGGTTTGTTAAGTAATTGGAATTCAGATATAGGATATGCACATAAAATAAATTATTTATAAAAGAAATTAATAATATAAAAGAAAAAGGTATAAAAAATAATTATCCAGTTAAAGTTATTGATAAATTATGTAATAAAAAATATTGAAAGAATAATAAAGAAGAGAAACAATAGGAAAGATATAAATAATTTTATATATAATAGTTATAATGTTTCAAGAGATACTTTTATGAAGATTAAAAAAATTATAAAAAGTATAAATAATAAATACAAAAGGGAAAATGGGTTAATTATTAAACTAGTATATAAAAAGAAATTGCATTCAGGAAATTTGATTAATGAAACAAAAAATATTGAAATTGAAAAATGAATGGAATTTATTTAATTGAATGATTAAATTGTAAGAGGAAAAGAAAAAGATTTCATATATTGGTAAAACAAAGAGTACATTAAAAACTAGACTTACACAACATTTATATGATAAAAATTCAAATGTTTACATACATTGTAAAGTTTTAGGGAATAAAATTTAATATTAAAATGTTAGAAAGGGTTAAAAATTAGGGAAAGGATGATAAAAGAATATTTTTACATAAAAAATATAATCTTATGTTAAATAGAACTAATAGAGTGGATAGGAGTGTAAAATAATGTATAATTAAAAATTGAAGTTTAAATAGGTTTAAGTAAATTGATAATGTTTTAAAAAAGATTTTTATACTTGTTTCATATACATTTAAAGATATAGTTTAGAAATGTAGTTTTTAAGTAAATTGTTAAAGTTTTTTTTTTTTTTTAAAAAAGATGTTTATATTTGTTTCATATTCATTTAAAGATATAGTTTAGGAATGTCATTTTTAGATGGGTTTTTAGATAAGATTTAAAAAGGGGGGAAATAATTTGAAATTAGTGTTGGTTTTAAATATGTATAAAAAGTTTCTTGGATGATTTTAAAATTTGTAATTATATAATGTAAAAGGAAGTATAATAATATAAGTAGAGGAGAGAGATGTAAGTAAAATATAATTATGTATAATTATTATGTTTGTTACTGTTTATGTTAATATAAGATGAAAGTTTTATGTAATTAAGGTTTTATTTATAACTATATAAATCTTGTTGTTATTGCAGATCCCTGAAAATGACTGTAAGAATATAAAAAAGTTGAAACATTGGAGATTGTATTATATATATATATATATATATATATATATATATATATATATATATATATATATATATATATATATATATATATTGTGTGTGTGTGTGTGTGTGTGTGTGTCTGTGTCTGTGTGTTCAGTATTAATATAAAAAAATAAAGTTTTTGAAAAGAAAAAGGAGAAGGATTTTTTTAATTTGTTGATGTCATTATATGATAATAAAATAAATACAATTATTTTTTTAAAAAAATACACTCTCAGTTTTTCAACCAAGTTTTCTCTGTGGTGAGCTATCTGATGCAGAAAGATACTTTTCTTTTGCTGGAAAATTATTTTAAAGCACATTGTATTTGTACTCATCATATTTTTTTTATCAGAAAGTAAGAGCAGATAAGTATAACCTTCTGGAACAAACAATATATAACAGAAACATTTAACAAATTGTTTTCAGTGAAGATTTGGATCCATTTTTACTCCTTCATATAGAAAAAAATCAGCTAGCTTATTTCAATATTTCCATTTTAACAACAAATATGATTAAGAAAATTTTCATTTAATTCTATCTGCAATTCTATACTGGAAAAATGAAAAACTCCTTGTTTTTAAAAGCCTTTTAAATATTGTTCTTAAACTTGCATTTTTTGGCTTAGTTATGTACATAACTATAGCAATTAAATAAAATTACTATCAACTTTTAAAAGTTTATAATTTAAATAGTTTATTTTCATAATGTATAATGTTATTATACATCATAGCTATTTATTCTTCAATAAAGTTTTCATGATAATTTATTCACTTAGTTTTTATTTTAAATGATCTTTTGCAAAAACATTAATAAAGTAGACACACTAACAAGTTCATCTTTTATCAATTTAGGCAGGCCATATTTAAAAGTTTTTATTAACAGAATACTTCAAATAAATCCATTTAAATAATTATGAATTCTGTATTTTGACTTCAGCAATTGTGTATATCAATTGAAGCAAAACTTTTTTTTATATCGATTTTAAAAGTTTTTCCACGGTTAATTTAAATCTATTTTACTAAAAATGAATTTTAGAAAGCAAAAATTAATCCAGTACAATGTCCAATATAGTTTTGGAGAAAATATAAAACATATTGTCTGTTTTTTTTTAAATTCCAGTTTAGACAAAGTTGAATAAACTGAATTAGTAAAAAGTAACTATTCTCCCCAAACATTTTGTTAATTATTTAGATACTTCCAATTAGGATAGATATAAGAAATAAAACATCCTATTATTATCTTCTATCTAGTCTTACATAATTAATTAAGAAATGATAAAAAAAAATTAACACTTTAAATATAAAAAAATAATTAAAATAAAAAATTATTAGTTTTCTTGTTGAAGAATAAACATACATGAGATCAACAACAGATGAGATAATAGCCACATACAAGAGAGTAGCAGCACACACATGTACTGACAATTCTCATTTTTATACCTCCATTTTCACAGGCATCTTAATTAGACACACCTTTCAAAATTCTGATGTCTATCAAAAATATGCCAACTAATATGTGGAACTTATTAAGAAACTTATGTAACAATAATCTACTTTTAATGATCATGTGTTAATTTAAACTTTCTAAAGTTGAACTTAACTTTTATTAATTATTTAATTAATAAAAAAATAAAACAAAATAATAAATAACATCTATTATATTTAAATTATCACTTTTTAATTTACCAGAAACTCTATATATTTATTTTTTAAAACCCTTTTATGATTAATATAATCATTCATTTATTTTTGAATACTTAATAACTAAGATTAACTCTATTTGTAATTAATAATATTTTATTAAATCTCTCACATGCATAACAATTTACACACACACATGCATACAGGAAATTGCTTTACATCTTTTGAATTTAACTTGTTTTAATAATTGTCTAGCATATTTTTTAAAACTAACTTGATATTATTTAAAATAAACTAATCAACTTTATTCATATATTTTAAGCTCTATTAAATAAAAATAATTAAACTAAACTAGTAATCACTTTAAAATTAATGTAGTAATTATATTATAACATAAATGAACTCACAAATTATCTTACATTTTAAGCATAAAAATTAATTTTATTCAATTCTATATTATCTCTAACTATTTATTTTTCACACTTTACAAAATTATACATAAATTAAGTATTACATTTAACTTGGAATCATACTTATATTAAATATCAGAATTACATCTTTATAATAACTTTTAAGTTATTGTACATTATATATTTTGTATTTATAATTATTTGATTGGAATAAATTATATCACTGAAATAAAATTTAGATTGTATAATTTACACATTAATTTATGCAATAAATGTTATCATCTTCTCTTCCTTTATTTATTATTTTTAATAGCATAAACTTATAAGTTAAGATAATCAACTAAGATAATGTTCAATAGCACAAGGTCACAACTTCCCATTATTATACAAAAAATAAGCCATTAAATTTTATACCCATTAAAACACTTATAAGTAACTTTTTATTACATTACCAAAAGATATATGCCTAGATTATTTTTAAACATGTTCATGTAACCTTTAGATTTAAAGCAACAACTCAAACTTTTATTGGATAAGGCAATAAACTTTGGGCATTGTAAGTACCATTAAATTCTGCATTACTATTCTTTCTATTTTTGTTGTATATTTGGGGAGTTTTTGCAACCTACTAGTAGATGATTGATTTTTACTTTAGCTCTAGTTCTACTTAATTGGGATTTTTCCCCATACAGACTCATTCTATAACACTAAGATTTTTGAGAGATTTACTATTGTATTGGTTAGGTATCATAATAAAATCAATATTATTCACAGAAGGATGGATTTCCCTATTTACCTTCATTCTAGTGTCCAAGATTTTCTTATTTGTTTTGTGTGAGTCAAAAATTTTTCTCACATCTTCCATAGAATGTCTAACTGTGGATTTTAATATATGCTCAACATGTTTGGGCAAGTTATGCTGAAGAATTCTCACTATCTAAATCTCAAACAATGGGTAAGCCGTTAGTTTGTAACTTGACTGCTTGAGCCCTAAAAACTATCCTTACTATTAAAGCACCTAAATGAATTCTGTCATGACAAAATATAATATGAAATATTAGGATGATATAGCATTACTAGGGGTATATTTCTCTTTTACTTTGATCTCGAAAAATTTATGTTGAATATCAGGACTATTTCTAAGATTAACAGAATATATGCATTTAACATCCTGGAGTTCATGTATTCTCTTATTAATTATATCTAACTTATCATCTAGTCTTATTTCTGATATTAATTCCTGTATTACTTGAGTTTTTATTTGTTTTCTTTCCTTTATCTGATTCCCATAAATCTTTTCTACTTCACAATGTTTTGATTAAAACTGTGTTGTTATTTTCCAAAACTAAATTTGCCTGTGCTTTTACATTCTACAATTCCTGATCTAGTAAACTAATTTGACTGCTTAATTGAATCTCTACTTCTTTTAGAGTCTATAATTTCCAGTTTACATTCATAATTTTGCCTGGGTTGCTGATTATCCAATATAATCTGTTGAAAAAGCTGCCCCATATTAAAAAGCATTTTTCCCTTTTCATACTCAGGCCTTTCTACCAAATTGGTAATTATATACTCTTCAATTTAAACATTATATATTTCTAATTTGTTCTCAAGTCCACCAGAAGATTACTGACTTCTATCTTCCAATAAATCATGTAATTCATCAACCTCTCCTGTTCTGTCTCCCAGATTTACTTCAACCTCACTTCTGAATTTAGTTTGAGATTGACATTGAATTTTTAAATTATAAGTTAAATTTTTAATCTGACTTTTACAACTTTTTAACCTCTCACTAGACTCTATCTTAATATCCTCAAGTTTGTTGTTAATTATGCAAAAGTCATTTTCAACACCATCAAATTTTTTTCTCTACATTCACCAATTTGTGATGCACCTCATTCTTAAAATCTATTCAATTCAGATTGGGAATTCTTCATTACTCTTATTTCTTCAAAAAACTTGCTATACTGACTTTAAGAATTATCTTTTAATTTTTTAGGGTTCAACTTTATTTCTTCACTAATTTGTCTTCTGATTTTTGAGAATATAATTTTATTTTTTCCAATAATTTCTCAAATTTTTTTCTGATTTTTTAGATTTCTCTTCTGACTTCTGCATCATCATTATCATGCAGTTCAATGTTGTTTCAGTTACAATCATCTCTGTTTTGGTCTCCTCAGTGTTTCCCATAATTAAATTGTCAATTTTCCCCCTAGTGTCTACATCAATATGTTGACTTTGTGTATCTGATGACTTCCATTCTTGGTGCCCTTCTACATTCTCATACATAATATCAAAGCTTTACATTTTAGTAATAGCTATGAATTAATCTTAAAATTTTCTATATTAAACAATAATAATAAGGTATTCAGCTTGGATACCACCCCCCCCAAATAAAATAATCTAAAGTTATAACAACAATACCCTAATATCTACTACAATGACATAAAAACAATGGTGATTATAATATAGTTTCTATATAGATTTTGGTCTACAGAAATTTTTTAAAATAATTGACTACTAATAATATAGGTATAAATTTGTTAATCAGATAAAACAGATCCCAATAAATAATAATAATAATAATAATAATAATAATAATAATAATAATAATAATAATAATAATAATAATAATAATAATAATAATAATAATAATAATAATAATAATAATAATAATAATAATAATAATAATAATAATAATAATAATAATAATAATAATAATAATAATAATAATAATAATAATAATAATAATAATAATAATGATGATGATGATGATGATGATGATGATGATGATGATGATAATAATAATAATAATAATTCAATTCAATTCACTTCATTTATTTAAGTGCTAAACAACAGCATAAAGCCAATTACAGCTTGCACATACAATAAAAGTGAAAATAAAACATAAAACATAAAATGGAAATATAAATGTATACATAATAAAGTAAAATTTAAAAGACAAAATCAAACATAATATTTAAGTTTAATAAGATTACAAAATTTCTTATAATCAATGTCACACAGATTAAGGTTACTCCCAATCTGATTATATAAAGAGGGTAACCTAAATAAAGGAGAAAATTTAAGAATATTAGAATGACATGTTTGAATCTGATATACACAAATAGACCTAGTATCATAACTCAAAGACCTAATTAAAATAGTTGAAACTATATCTGATAAAATAACTTGTTTATTAACAATTTTATAAAAATATTTCAAATCCCTATAACTTTTGTCTAGATGAAAGATTAATAACTTTACCCTCCCAAGAAACATATTTGAAAAACTTCTTAGAAATAGACTGCAACAAGTTACATACTTGTCAAGAACTAGAATTCCAAATTATTGAACCATATTCAATAATAGGAAGAACCAATGAAAAAAACAATTTCTGTTTAGTATCATTACTGAACTGATAACCATGTCTAAGAATGGCACCCATAACTTTAAAAGCCTTACCAACAATCATTTCAAGATGAGGAATAAAAGATCCATTACAAGAAAACATAATTCCAAGATCTTTTTTACATTCAACTGAAATAATTTTATGAGAATTGATATAATAACAAAATTGTAAAACTTCAGGTTTTTTGGAATAAAAAACAAAGGAGCATTTATTAAAATTAACTGTCATATTATTTAACTCACACCAAGCACTAAAGCTATCAATATCCTTCTGAAGAAGAACACAATTGTTAACTAATATAATTCTTCTAAAAATCTTACAGTCATCAGCATAGCTTAACAGAAAATAATATCTCAAGCAATCCTTAAGATCATTAATGTGAACATTAAACAGCATGGGTGCTAAAATACTGCCCTGCAGAACACCAAAATTGCATTCAAAATTAAATGAAACCTTATCAATGAATTTAATATATGCTGTACGACTACACAGAAATGATTGAAACTAATATACAAGTTTAGTAGAGAAACCTATTTTATGTAATTTATAAAGTAAAACACTGTGATCAACTTTATCAAAGGCTTTTGACAAATTAAAATAAATAACATCTAGTCGTTGACAATCCTCAATTGCATGAGCTATATGATCATAAATTGTCAGTAGATTACTATCAATTGATCTATTGGGACTAAAACCATGTTGAGAAGAAGAAATTATCTTACCCACATCTGAAATAATTTTATTATCAACACATCTCTCAAAAATTTGTGCAATGGTATGCAAAACAGAAATCAGTCTATAATTAGAAACACAATCTCGATCACCATTTTTGAAGATTGGAATCATTTTAGCACATTTCAAAACACTAGGAAAAGTACAAGAGTTAAGAGACAGATTAAAAATAAAGGCAAGAGGTACTGCAATAAATTCGGCTAGCCCCTTATAAATAAAAAAAGGAATATTATCATATCCTAAACTAGAGTGAGTCTTAAGCCTCCTAATAGCTACAATAACATCTTCCCTAGAGATATGATAAATTGTACATTTAGCATTAGACAAATTGCCAGGAAATGGGATTTTAGAATCAATCCTGTGTTGTGAAAAATATAACTCTGCAAAATGTTTAGAAAAATCATCTGCATTTAATGCAGAACCATGAGTCATTTGAACCTTTTTTTACCCAAGCCTGAATTATTAACAAAATTCCAGAATTCTCTAGGATTAGAAGAAATATTAATTTCAATTTTTTTATATACTCTTGTAAATCTCGTTTATAGATATATTTAGCCAATCTTCTAAAATTGATAAAGTTATTATAATAAATTATATTCAGTGTCTTAAAATAGAGTCTATGATGGTAAGATTTCCTTTTAATAATCTTAATAAGAGTATATGAAAACCAAGGAGGATAACCTTTGTTAAAAGACAATTTATTAGAAATATATACATCAATAAAACCATTAAAAATTCTCAAAAAATAATCCAAGCAAAAATTCACATCATTAATTGAGTACATATTATTCCAATCAACTTCAGAAATTCTTCTACAAAGATCAACATAATTACCCCTCCCATAATTCCTTTTCACAACATTAGAACAAGTAATTTTAGAATAACACATCTTAATATAAAATTCGATAGGTGGATGATGAGCATCAATTGGAAAAGTAACAGAGACAAAGTAAAAATTACTACCTATTGGTACATTACACAGAACACAATCTAAAGTATGCTGAAAATTATTAACAACAGAGTTATATTGTTGAAGCCCAAAAATTTGCAAAATCTAAGCATTTTTAAAGCTTTCTGAGATAATAAAGAATAATGCGTAATAATCTTACCCTTAAATAAATAAATAATAATAATAATAATATAATTATTATTATTATTATTATTTTAAAAAATTGTTTATAAACTGCAATATTATGCAAATAATATAATAAATTTTATAATAGCAGTGACATCACATGATGCAATAAGAAGCATTCAAATAACTACTTATAGCCTAATAAAATAATCTATCAATAGGAAACCCCTTTCGTTTAGTAACAACTATTTAATCATGAGCTTCTAGATATTTTTTCTAATATTCATATCAATAATAAGCATAAATAAATGGTAATCATAAAGAATAATTAATAAAATAATTATTTTGGAAAGCTGAGCTGTTAGCACAAAACTTGTAAAATTATAACCAATTTCAAACAACAACAAAGTGACTCCAATCAAAGTCCACCAAAGCCCCTATAGTTGGACAGCCATATTCTAGTGACTAAAATAAACAAATAGCATAATTGCCCTAAAATTGGGACAAATTTCTAACTAAGAAAAAATTACAGGCAATCAGCTCTAACCTAACTATGAAACTTTCAGAGACTCTTGACAATGATCACAACAATGATGATGATGATACTATTGGCTAAGCACACTTGGTTGTAGGTTACAATAGACTTTACTACAAAGACATGCATTAAAATAAAAGAGAACTATAAGACAATGATAAGTGCATTCCATTATAAAATAAATAAATAAAATAGGAAGACAAAAACTTCACTTATTCCTATACAATACTTTTTAAACAAAAAATTTCCCTGTATCAAAATGCATTCTCAAAGTAGCTTAGGTATTTCACATTTAATATAAAATCTTATAAAGAAATTATTTTCTGTATCTTCTTCAAATACATTAGTAAACAGGTATTTATCACCAGTTAATTTTATTGTTATGATCTGATCTAATGTACTCTTGTAGATTGAATGATAATGTATGCTGCAAAATTGACTTTTGCACTAATAAAATGAATTAACAATAATGAATGGAATAATAAGTAATGATCTCAGGATTCTTCTTTATTAATTTTGAAAATAAAGAATCATATTATATTGTTGAACAAATGAATGACATCCTAGTAGAATAAAAATGACATACACTTCTTTTATAAGCTAATGTATCCTAATATATTATAATAATAACAACCATTACTAAAAGAAGTGTTTAATCTAATTAATAATTGCATAAAGAAAATATAAATTTGGAAAAATCAGTCTTTTACCCAGGATGACATATGAGTAAATGTACCTTTTACATCTTTCTTCTACTCATCAATAACACAATTAAAATAATCAAGTTCTAAATAATGTATTATTTGTTTGTAAACTAAATAAATAATATGCAGTCTGAAACGAATTAAAGAATTCAAAATAAAATCAAATAAATATTCAATTCTTTTAATTGCAATTCCAATATTTGGAATTGTAACACTTATGTGATTTTTGCAATTTTGAAATTGATATTTTGGATCTGTAAAACATGATTATCTGATTTATCAAGATTTCTGTAATGTACATAATAATTCAGGACATAAGAAATCATATATATAAAAAGGCTAAATTTTAATAATAATAAATACATTTATTAACATTAACACTAAATATATATGTGACAAAATGTATTTGTAATTCTTTCTATAGAAAGTTATTTGGTAAACACAGGTGCTGTTTTTTTAGACAGGATTCCATAAAATTAATAATAAAATGATTTCCTATACTCTAGCATAATTATCCATTATTGAGCCAAGTATTTGGGTGAACTACTAATGATACACTCATTTAAAATAAAACTGTTGCAATACTTGATTAATTTATTTTTCACACATTTTAGGTTAAACTACTTTGTTAAACAATCATTATAGTGTGCTCCGAAGTCAATGATTGTAAAGGAAAAATGAAGGAGGTGTATTTTATTATCAATGATATCAATGCTATCAATACATGCAACATGTGTTTTGCTATTTCAAGAAAATGGTTAATTTGCATACACATTTGCATACATTATTATTTAGTAACATTACAGCAATGGTTTATAACCTATTTTGGCCATGAATATGAGGGGGAACCTCAAAAGTACTAGACCTAAATTAATTTAATTTAATTGTTTTTTTTTTGTTACTACTGACAGCTTCTTCTTCAGCAGGTTAAATGGCTTATATAAGCTATAATAGAGCAAAACTATCATTAAGATACAATTTTTGTCCAGTAATAACATATTTTATTGACAGCATTTAAGACACATTAAAGATTAAAAAACCTTTAATCCAAACTGACAGATAGCTAAATTTATACCAGCAAAGTTATATGATAATTATCATAATCATATAAAACACAAGTAAAACAATTACTTTCTGGTATTATTTGCTTAATAATAAAAATATGAAAATACTTATCAGAAGCTATGTCCATAACTTACTGTATATTTTGTCTATGTCTACATAATAAAATATTTAATCTTAAAATGCCTTAGCAATCCATTGGCAAACTACTTATGGATAGTGATAAAAATGATATTGTAGATGTGTATCTCTTATTATGCTATGCAGAAAATAAGCATTAAAATTACTCATATATTATTGGTTTAGTTGTGAATTGCTGGCAAGGCAACAACAGCCCAATACATACACTATTTCACTTAAAGAAACTTTACAGATAGCAAAGTATCCCTGAAGCAACTAGTTACTTCAAAATCTACTTTATCATTGCCATTCCAATTTTAAAATCCTAATAACTTCACCTTCCATGGTAGAAAATAACTAATATTACTATGAGGGATAAGACAAGAAAGAAAGGCTCATCAGAGCAATACTATGTGACTGGAAAAATATCATGGTAGATTCCAATATCTTTATCTTAGGTAAAATAAATGTGTGGACAAGGTCTCAACACATGGAAAACTGAATACATATAATGAAAATGATTCTTTCTATGAATCAAGCTATACCTAGTTAAACATTAGAATAATTATAGAGTATAAAATGCCATCCTCTTGTGTGAAATAAATACTAGACAATGGGAACATTGTGCATCATCTTCCAAGGAACAATATAAGTAAAACAACATTTAATAAAGCTTCATGCTTCCCATACTTATTAAAATAGAATAAGCATACATCCTAGGCAAAAACAATGTCAAGATAATGAAACATCACTTAAAAGCTAGAGATAATATTCATTCTTTAAAAATACATACATTAAACAATGTATGAAAACAACAAATTACTATAAGTAAAATCACTATAAAATATTTTAAATAGCATAATTAAAATTTTGCAATTAATAAGAAATACATACACTCAATAAAACAGCATAAATTTTTTATAAACTAAAGTGGACATAAATAGCATAGGCCAATATTGCTAAATATAAAACTACTAAAATGGAATTATTACATCATAATAATTTTAAAATTATTGCAAGTTTCTGATAAATATATATTGACTGTTTACCCATAAATAAAGTAATAAATGCTATTCATACATGTAAAGAGATATCTGTTTACATTTATGAATAGTATCTTTAACTGGACAATGTGTATCATACAATTGACTTTAAGCCAACAATAAAAAAATATATTTTCCATATTATAAGAGTAATTGCATAATTATGTCATAAAATATAGGAAAAATATCTTCACATAGTTTTAATATAATATAAGATAATAAAAAAAAATAAAAAAAATAATATTATTATTTCTTTAAAAGACCTTCAGTTCTTCATCTAAGTTCCATCCACAGTGAGCTATTCGACATGGAGAGACCATTTTCATTGGTCAGTGAATTATATTAAAAAACATTGAATCCATAGTTGTCATATTTTTTTCTTATATAAGAGAATAAGAGGAAGTATGACCTTCTGGAACAAACAACATATAACATAAACATTTAACAAATAGTTTTTAGCAACGATTTGAATCCATTTTTACTGGTTCATATAAAAAAAGAATATCAGCTAGCTTGTTTTTAATATTTCCATTTTAACAGCATATATTATTAAGAGAATTTTTATTTCATTCTGTCTGCAGTTCTACATTGAAAAAATAAACAACTTTTTTAAAAAGTATATGTAATTATTGTAATTAAAAAATTACTATCAATTTTTAAAACTCCTAATTTAATTGATTTGTTTTCATAATATATAATATTATTATACATTAAAGCTATTTCATCTTCAATAAAACTTCATGATAATTCATTCACTTAACTTTTATTTTAAATGTTTTTTTGCAAATACATTTATAAAGTAAACACACTATAAAATTCATCTCCTTTTACTAATTTAGTCAAGTTAGTATTTATCTTTCAAAAACCAAATTTATTGTACATTTAGACCAAGTATTTAAAAGTCTTTATCAAGAGAATACTTCAAATACATTCACTTAAATAATCATTGACATTAGCAATTGTTAATATTCATTGAAGCAAAACCTTTTTATTTTTAAAGTTAATTTAAAAGTCTTTCCACAGTTAATTTAAATCTTATTTTACTAAAGGTAAAATGTAAAAAGCAAAAATAATCTAGTACACTGTCCAATATAGTTTTGGAAAACAATATAAAACATATTACATGGCTCTTTAAATTCTGGTTTAAGCACAGTTGAATACTCTGAATTAATAAAAAGTAACTATTTTTTGCAAACATTTTGTTAATTATTTAGATGTTTCCAATTAAGTTAGATATAAGAAATAAAACACCCTATTATTACCTTCCATCTAGTCTTACATTATTAAGAAATGATAAAAAAATTTTTAAAAAATTAACACTTTAAATATAAAAAAAACCTTTAAATAAAAAATAATAATTAAGATAAAAAATTATTACTGTTTTCTTGTTGAAGAATAAACATGAATGAGATCAACAGCAGATGAGAGAATTGCAGCATACAAAAGAATAGCATCACACACATGTACAGACAATTCTAATCTTTTTTATCTCCTTTTTGACAGGCATATCAATTAGACACACCTTTCAAAGTTCTGATATATATAAAAAAAATATGCCAACTAATATGTGGAAGTAAAAAAATTAAGTAATATTGATCTACTTTCAATGATCATGTGATAACTGAAACTTTCAAAAGTTGAACTTCACTTTCATTAATTATTTAATTATTAAAAAAAATAAAACAAGATAATCAATAACATTTATTATATTTAAATTATCACTTTTTAATTTACCAGAAACTACTGATTTATTTATTTTAACCCTTTTATAATTAAATTAACCATTTATTTTTGAATACTTAATAACTAAAATTAACTCTTTTTGTAATTAATAATATTTTATTAAATCTCTCACATTCATACCAATTTACACACACATATCCATACAGGAAATTGCTTTACATCTTTTGAATTTAATTTGTTTTAATAATTATCTAGCACATGATATTATTTAAAATAAATTAATCAACATTATTCAGATATTTTAAGCTCTATTTAAATTAAAATAACTCAACTAAACTAGTTATCACTTTAAAATGAATTTAATAATTATATTATAATACAAATAAATTTACAAACTATCTTACACATTTTAAGCATAGAAATTAACTTTATTTTATCCTATATTATCTTCAACTCTATTTACTATTTACTCTTTATAAAATTATACATAAACTAAGCATTACTTTTAACTTAGAAGCATACTTACATTAAATATCAGACCTACATCTTTATAATAACTTTTAAGTCATTATATATTATATATTTTGTATTTATAATTATTTCACTGAAGTAAATTATATCATTGAAATGCAATTTAGATATTATAATTTACATATTAATTTACACAGTAAATGTTATCATCTTTTTTCTTTATTATTATTATTATTATTATTTTTTAAATAGTATAAACATATAAGTTAAGATAGCCAACTAAGACAATGTGCAATAGCACAAGGCCATTCTTAAAAATAAAAGTTTTTATTGCAAAATATATAAATACAGTTTTGTGGTTCTCCAATGTATTGGTTGCTTACTATTAATCTTTTAACCGCTAATTATATTATTGGTTGTATGAGGTAAAAATCAAATCTTTTAATTGGCCAACTCACAAACTGAAGACAAAGCCTATTGTTAAAACATATTCGCCTATAATATTAAATTCAACTCAGATACGTTTATAAAAAGTATATTACTAATTTTTCAGGTTATGAAGAGAACGAAAGTTCTTTCAAAAATAAATTGCTATTTATTTATTCTAAAATATTCAATTTCGGCAACATAAAAGCTATAATATAAACAAAAAGGTCGACTTTTACGTTATAGAAAAGTAAATATTTCTTTTAAATATTTCTTTAATATTTTTACTAAAATCTTCAATATTTTTTGAAAATAATTTTGTTTTTTTAGTATATTTTTTAAAAAACTAGTTTAATTTCTGAAATTATATTTTTTTAATACTTAAAATTGCATTCGAAATGAAAATCTCAGCGTTTTTCTTTATTTTCTTTGATCAGGCGGTTTCTTTGTTCTTTCCAGCCAATCAGAATGTCTTTTTCAGCTGAGAGCTCACTAACAACCAATTACAACCGATGTTCTTTCTTTGTTTAGGTTTAAATGCGTTTTTTTTTATTTTTTACTTGTAAAATAATTTGGAAGAGGGCACCATCTTACAGAACTTTTAAAAACCTATTCAAAACCTATCAAACAAATTTTTTAGCATAAGAACTGGCAGAGTTAGAGTGACGTCAGATGTCTACGAGGAGCTTTGTAAGAGGCGGGAAAAGGGTTAATAGTATCTGCCATTATCTTTAATTATTAATGATGACTCAAGAGCAGCTCGTCAAAGAAACAACCACTAATTGTGAATCACACATTGTAATATCCAACTAAGAAATTGATGCCATGGTAATAATAAATTTCATACACAGTTGTTATATATATATATCATATGGTTTATTTATAATACAATTGTTATTGATTATAAAATATTAGACTAATCACACACCAAAAGCTATTATTGATATATATACTTAGTGTTAAAATGACATCTCATAGGAATAAGATTTATTGTTAGTGAATACATCATCAGTAGCAGCACTCATTCACAAACTAGTATGGCCTTTGTAATTTAAAAAAGTGACAAATATATATACTGTAATAGTATACATATATGCCATCATATCACTTTCAAATAAAAAGGGAAAATATCGATAAATAAAATCACCTTCAAAAAAATATTTTGCTTAAATCAATATATGTAAAGTGCATAGATGGTAAATTAATTAAATAATTACTTAAAGCAAGTTAAAATTAAAAATTTAAAGATAAAAAGATTATTTGAAGGAATGTAAAAGAAAATAATAAAAGCTGTTAATTTATTTTCTGTTAAAAGCTATTTTCAATCTTAGTAGAATGGAAATGATTTTCTATTAAAATGTAATGACATAATACCAGACTTATTCTTGGGGCATTTAACCAATTGTAAGTCATATAAGAGATAAATTAAAAACTGCTAGTAATAAAATTTAGTGTTTCCTGTTTTAATGCAAACTTGTAAATATTGATGCAAATGAACACATAGTCCACAGAGAAAAATCATCATTAGCAATAAGAATGGCACCAAGCAAGGCAAGATTGATCCTGGAATTCAATGATAAGCAATTTGAAATGCTATAAAAAGAAATCTTTTGCTTTTTTTGCTCTTGATAATTATTGCTTTTAATTAAAAAGATTTGATTCACATATTGGGAATGTCCACAATGTAGGTGTAATGCAATAAATTTTGTTTCCTGTGTTTACACCAATTGAGGTACCCTTCAGACTGATGGATAGTTCCTGGAAAATGGCAAGTAATAGATTCCTTGCCACTGATAATGATATTAACATAATATGGAAAGAAATTTGAATGAAGTGGCATGATGCATCAAGGACCACAAAGATGGACTCCAATAAACTGACCCCATGGAAAATGAATTGAACTTTTAAGCTAAAATATGAACTTTTCAAGAATAAATTTTAAACATCACTTAACTCCTAAAAGAAATCTCTTGTCTGATTAACTAACTTGTAAATAATTCATTAATATATTTATATATAATATTTTTGTTACTATCATTTTCATTCTCACTAAATTAAATTAAATTAAATTAATTGATTTAACTGTAGGTATAAATGACTGCATAGATTTATTCAAAATTATGTTAATTTAAGTGGGTTAATTTTGGGCTGATTGTTTCATAGTTGAATCAGTGCTGGTGAAGGAATGTATGCATGTCTTATATTAATGTAATTTGGGGAAGCACATTAGATTCTCATTTTCTTGTGCCATGTTAGCATACAGGGTATATCCCAACTGAATGCATCACCTGCAGATGGTAGTCATTGCATTGCTAATGGTCATAGATGTATTTCCTATGCCATTGAGGCCTTATTTTCTGGTTGGACATTAAATCAGAAAAGATCACTATTCCCCTGTTATAGAGGATTTTTTTCAAATATATTTCAGATGATTATCTTGTGCCAGACAGATTCCCATTCCTGTACTGGACAATGATCATTATTTCTCTAATGATATGTTGCTACATATGTAAATTCCTGTCAGCATGATTATTTTATGCTAATATACTCACTTTGCATTGTTCACATCAGTATATCAGTAAATTAGCATTAGTTTGGATGTGAACTTTTGGCTGGAGTTAAAAGATTTGAGTTGTTTAAATGTGTATTGTATGTAGTGTATTTAGACTTGTAACGTATTAAAGTAAAGTTAAATATATTAAATTCATTTATCTGTGCATATAACCTAAATAAAATATATTCAATAATTAATTCAATCCTCAAAACTTTTGTGTGATGTGTGTATGCATAATAAAAATGTTTTGTTTAATTAATTCTGTCAGTAGCTTGTTTTATGTTTTTATTAATAATATTTTGAAAATCAAAAATTAGAAATTTTAAATTTACATTATTAACAAGCAACATGGACATCACCCGTATTCATCTGCTGCCTTTATAAATTTTTTTAGTTTCAAATAGTTAGTGGTGCCATGATATGGCAGATAGGGTTGTGAAGTTTTTTTTGACAGTTATAATATGATAAATTTACAAGTTTTGTATGACTATACAATCACAAATATTTCTATATATAGAACATGTTTGTTTATTATTCTGTTTATTTGATATTTTGTAATGCTTTCTTCTAATGTCTTTTATGACAATGTTTTCTTTATAATCATAACACTTTACTGAATTCTATCCAGATCCACATATCTTCTGAATGAAAATAATCCATACTGAACTTTTTATAATGTCTTTGAAATAATCTATATAATGTAAATAGTATTTAATTCTCCATGCAACCCATGTTAACTTTTCATTTTAAAATATTTAGTTAGGATATCTTGCACTGTTCATTTATTACACATGTTCATTCCAATGAAGATGTCATTTTGCAATAGAATTATTGTTTTTATAAGTGATTATAATAAACACAAACTAGTAGAAATACATTTATAATTTATTTATTGAACAAATATAAAAATGCATATTTACAAATATAAAACTATTATTGACAATATATAGTGTCTAATTGTTGTTCCACTATAGAAGGAAGGAAATTCAGGCACCGTTATAAATTTACCTACCATATGTAGCTATACCATGATCACTTAAATCATATGTAAGCATGGTGATCCTCAACTATTGTATCACAAATTGCTTCATGTCTGGTTTATGCCTAGCAGCTCCCAGTTTTAACATAAACTTGCCTCACTGCTCAGTCATATAATGGACAATGTGTATACTGCATTCAGCTTTGACAGTTGTTGTCTGATCTCACCTCCAAATGGATTTAGTGCTTATGGCCAGTTTTCTCTCCATAATGAGAGCAATCAAATTCAATGAGCATTATTCTCTATTGGCCTGTCTTGCCATAGAACAAGTTATTTATTTGTATATCTATTGGTCCATGGTGATGCTCAATCTGATCAAGATAAGATATCTAGACTAGTCCATTATTTGAAAGCAAGGTAGACATAATATTTCCTTTCTCTGGCAGAAATTCATTCTGATAAAGTAGTCATTCAGGTGCATTGGTGAGTCTTTGTTGTTTTCTTGCTTTATCTGCTTCAGTGACTTCATCAGCAGGTCCAGTGTCTTTATTTAAAGTTCTGGAAAAATTTTAACTTTGACTCATCGCTAATGGTTGGTGACTCATTACTTGTTGTATGGTGACTCTTCACTGATGGTTGATGACTCTGGTGATGTATAAATTCTATACTGGTTGGTTTCTCTGTCTGTGATGATGCTGTCTATCTGTGTTTGAAGCACCATTGATTTTGATCCTTTCACTTTGATCACAATTGGTGGAACATATTTGATGATTTACTTGAAAATATGGGATAGGACTTGATAACCTACCTGCTTTTTGCACTAACATTGTCATGAATTATTTTAGATTTCAAACCTAGTTTATTAACAGCTACTTCTGGGTAAATAAATTTTGAATTTATTTTTGTAATCTATTACACTTTAGCCAGTTCTAAGTATAAGTGATTGAACCAACCATGGCCTAATAAATTGTTATATTCATCTGACAACACAATCAGAGGTAGATACATAGTTTTATTAGACATACTAATTTTAGTTCTCATTTGATCCAAAAGTGACATTAGTTGCATTAGTAGTTAATAATAATTTTGCTGCTAGAATGTAGCTATTTATTTTTCCCATTAATAATAGCCATATTTTTTTAACTCAATGGACTCTACAGATCCAGTGTGTCAAGTTCCATTGTTACTGGTATATCATTAATAATAATTTCGTGTTTAAAAACTGAAGCAATGCCTTTGACATTATTTATACAGCCTTTGCTTTAATTTGATTTTATATTGTCTTACTGGATGTTTGCAATGGACTCTTCTGTTCTGTCATTAGCAACTTGTTTTCATTTTAAAAATCATCTTTTGAATGCCTGACATGCTTGTAATATCTACACACTATATAACAGTGGGGACATTAGATGTGTGTATTGATTCATCACATCTATGCTAATGTTATTTATTTGCCAATTTATTCAGACAGTTTTTTGTCAAATGGATTGTTGCATCAACCAGTTTTTGATCTCCAATTTTAATGCTGTAGTCCATTTTCTTTAAGGGGATTGCATGAATCACTATCCACTTCACTAGTTACTTGAGAGATGATTGACTCAAAGGGATGTCAGAGTTCATTAACAGCTTAATCCAAGATTATGGTTTTTCATTCCATAAATGAAATAATCTCTCAGAGTTTTTTTGAGGAAGTCTTTAAAATTATATTTTAAGGCTATCTTTCTGAGTTTAACATCAAAACCTCTCTTTCTCTCCTCTACTTGGGTACAGAGATTGAAGTAATATCTTAGCATTATTGCTAAGGATTTTGGGCAGAAGAGATTTTCCAGTAGAGACAATGCTTTTGCAAAATGAAGATCAGCTGATAGCATGGAGACTGGCAGTTCTTGTTAAATCTTGTATGTCTGAAATCCAATGACCAAGACCTATGTACCTAAAAATAAGTCAGGATTTTTTATTTTATTAGCCAGCATGTAGAAAAACACTTGTAGGTTGGCCAATTTTCAGGGTAGGCTGAATTGAACTCGTTTAATGAGCTAATTTTAGGATTTTGATTTTTTTTTCTTTCTTTTGTGAGTAAATGAAATTTTTTTTTTTTTTTTTTTTAAGCGTAAACAGATAATATTGTAATAACGTGAAAGCTAAACACTTTCAAACAGATACGCTTTAAACATGCTTACATGAAAGCCAATCAGATGGAATAATTCAATCATGTGGGACTCTCAATTCTAAAACACAAGCCAGAACTATTAGAAAAAGATGGGAACCCATCTCAATCTATGCCTCAATTTTATTTAAATAAGCCAGACTCAAGCATTTTGAACTAAGAGTGTGAAGCTAAATACCTTCACATTTAATCCACTAAATATTATATATATAAATTAACAACGCGAAATTGTCTGATTTACAACGAAGCAATATTTTTAAATCTAATGAAATGATATTAATAAATGTAAATAAATCAAATTTTTTAAGCGTAAACAGATAATATTGTAATAACGTGAAAGCTAAACACTTTCAAACAGATACGCTTTAAACATGCTTACATGAAAGCCAATCAGATGGAATAATTCAATCATGTGGGACTCTCAATTCTAAAACACAAGCCAGAACTATTAGAAAAAGATGGGAACCCATCTCAATCTATGCCTCAATTTTATTTAAATAAGCCAGACTCAAGCATTTTGAACTAAGAGTGTGAAGCTAAATACCGTCACATTTAATCCACTAAATATTATATATATAAATTAACAACGCGAAATCGTCTGATTTACAACGAAGCAATATTTTTAAATCTAATGAAATGATATTAATAAATGTAAATAAATCAAAAATTTTTTTTTAAGCGTAAACAGATAATATTGTAATAACGTGAAAGCTAAACACTTTCAAACAGATACGCTTTAAACATGCTTACATGAAAGCCAATCAGATGGAATAATTCAATCATGTGGGACTCTCAATTCTAAAACACAAGCCAGAACTATTAGAAAAAGATGGGAACCCATCTCAATCTATGCCTCAATTTTATTTAAATAAGCCAGACTCAAGCATTTTGAACTAAGAGTGTGAAGCTAAATACCGTCACATTTAATCCACTAAATATTATATATATAAATTAACAACGCGAAATCGTCTGATTTACAACGAAGCAATATTTTTAAATCTAATGAAATGATATTAATAAATGTAAATAAATCAAAAATTTTTTTTAAGCGTAAACAGATAATATTGTAATAACGTGAAAGCTAAACACTTTCAAACAGATACGCTTTAAACATGCTTACATGAAAGCCAATCAGATGGAATAATTCAATCATGTGGGACTCTCAATTCTAAAACACAAGCCAGAACTATTAGAAAAAGATGGGAACCCATCTCAATCTATGCCTCAATTTTATTTAAATAAGCCAGACTCAAGCATTTTGAACTAAGAGTGTGAAGCTAAATACCGTCACATTTAATCCACTAAATATTATATATATAAATTAACAACGCGAAATCGTCTGATTTACAACGAAGCAATATTTTTAAATCTAATGAAATGATATTAATAAATGTAAATAAATCAAATTTTTTTTTTAAGCGTAAACAGATAATATTGTAATAACGTGAAAGCTAAACACTTTCAAACAGATACGCTTTAAACATGCTTACATGAAAGCCAATCAGATGGAATAATTCAATCATGTGGGACTCTCAATTCTAAAACACAAGCCAGAACTATTAGAAAAAGATGGGAACCCATTAAAAAAAATTTGATTTATTTACATTTATTAATATCATTTCATTAGATTTAAAAATATTGCTTCGTTGTAAATCAGACGATTTCGCGTTGTTAATTTATATATATAATATTTAGTGGATTAAATGTGAAGGTATTTAGCTTCACACTCTTAGTTCAAAATGCTTGAGTCTGGCTTATTTAAATAAAATTGAGGCATAGATTGAGATGGGTTCCCATCTTTTTCTAATAGTTCTGGCTTGTGTTTTAGAATTGAGAGTCCCACATGATTGAATTATTCCATCTGATTGGCTTTCATGTAAGCATGTTTAAAGCGTATCTGTTTGAAAGTGTTTAGCTTTCACGTTATTACAATATTATCTGTTTACGCTTAAAAAAAAATTTTTGATTTATTTACATTTATTAATATCATTTCATTAGATTTAAAAATATTGCTTCGTTGTAAATCAGACGATTTCGCGTTGTTAATTTATATATATAATATTTAGTGGATTAAATGTGACGGTATTTAGCTTCACACTCTTAGTTCAAAATGCTTGAGTCTGGCTTATTTAAATAAAATTGAGGCATAGATTGAGATGGGTTCCCATCTTTTTCTAATAGTTCTGGCTTGTGTTTTAGAATTGAGAGTCCCACATGATTGAATTATTCCATCTGATTGGCTTTCATGTAAGCATGTTTAAAGCGTATCTGTTTGAAAGTGTTTAGCTTTCACGTTATTACAATATTATCTGTTTACGCTTAAAAAAAATTTGATTTATTTACATTTATTAATATCATTTCATTAGATTTAAAAATATTGCTTCGTTGTAAATCAGACGATTTCGCGTTGTTAATTTATATATATAATATTTAGTGGATTAAATGTGACGGTATTTAGCTTCACACTCTTAGTTCAAAATGCTTGAGTCTGGCTTATTTAAATAAAATTGAGGCATAGATTGAGATGGGTTCCCATCTTTTTCTAATAGTTCTGGCTTGTGTTTTAGAATTGAGAGTCCCACATGATTGAATTATTCCATCTGATTGGCTTTCATGTAAGCATGTTTAAAGCGTATCTGTTTGAAAGTGTTTAGCTTTCACGTTATTACAATATTATCTGTTTACGCTTAAAAAAAATTTTTGATTTATTTACATTTATTAATATCATTTCATTAGATTTAAAAATATTGCTTCGTTGTAAATCAGACGATTTCGCGTTGTTAATTTATATATATAATATTTAGTGGATTAAATGTGACGGTATTTAGCTTCACACTCTTAGTTCAAAATGCTTGAGTCTGGCTTATTTAAATAAAATTGAGGCATAGATTGAGATGGGTTCCCATCTTTTTCTAATAGTTCTGGCTTGTGTTTTAGAATTGAGAGTCCCACATGATTGAATTATTCCATCTGATTGGCTTTCATGTAAGCATGTTTAAAGCGTATCTGTTTGAAAGTGTTTAGCTTTCACGTTATTACAATATTATCTGTTTACGCTTAAAAAAATTTTTGATTTATTTACATTTATTAATATCATTTCATTAGATTTAAAAATATTGCTTCGTTGTAAATCAGACGATTTCGCGTTGTTAATTTATATATATAATATTTAGTGGATTAAATGTGACGGTATTTAGCTTCACACTCTTAGTTCAAAATGCTTGAGTCTGGCTTATTTAAATAAAATTGAGGCATAGATTGAGATGGGTTCCCATCTTTTTCTAATAGTTCTGGCTTGTGTTTTAGAATTGAGAGTCCTACATGATTGAATTATTCCATCTGATTGGCTTTCATGTAAGCATGTTTAAAGCGTATCTGTTTGAAAGTGTTTAGCTTTCACGTTATTACAATATTATCTGTTTACGCTTAAAAAAAAATTTGATTTATTTACATTTATTAATATCATTTCATTAGATTTAAAAATATTGCTTCGTTGTAAATCAGACGATTTCGCGTTGTTAATTTATATATATATAATATTTAGTGGATTAAATGTGAAGGTATTTAGCTTCACACTCTTAGTTCAAAATGCTTGAGTCTGGCTTATTTAAATAAAATTGAGGCATAGATTGAGATGGGTTCCCATCTTTTTCTAATAGTTCTGGCTTAAGTTTTAGAATTGAGAGTCCCACATGATTGAATTATTCCATCTGATTGGCTTTCATGTAAGCATGTTTAAAGCGTATCTGTTTGAAAGTGTTTTTCTTTTGTGAGAGAAAAAAATGTGGCTCTTTTGTAATAACTAAGACCAACCACTTGCATTTGGATTTGTAAAAAATATTTTTATGCACTAATGATATTAGCTGTTTATTTTTAAGATTAATGGCAAAAGATCTAAATCACCCATGGAGTCAAAACCAGTTGTATTAATTTTTTTTTCCAACCACAAGAAAAAAATTTTTGTGATTTTGTCAACTGTGCCATTATTGTTTTCATAAGTATTTATAATAAACACAAAGTAGTAGAATTACATTTATAATTCATTTATTGAACAAATATAAAAATATATATTTGCAATGTATAAAATTATTATACCTTCACCTGATACTATTGGCAAGGTATGCAACTACAGAAAGGAGGGACTTCAGGAGGCCTTATAAATTTGCTACCACTTCCAACTATTCTCTGAGAGTTTGCTCCATTAATAGGTATAGTGACACTGCCAGCTGTTTTGTGACATCTGGCATAAATGTCTAGTTTATGTCTACCAGCTTCCAATTTTAACATGAACTTACCTTACATTTCAGCCATATAGTGGACAACATGTATACTGCTGTTCAGCTTTGACAGTCATTGCCTGGCTGTATGTACAAATGGATTGACTATTTATAGCCAAATCCCTTTCCATAATGAGAGCAATTGGATTTAGTGAGCATCATTACCTACTGGCCCACATTGCTATTGAATGTATGATATCTATTTGTATATCCATTGACCCATGGTAATGAATGACTAGTTCATTATTTAAAGGCAAGGTGAGATATAACAATATATGCTAGTATAACATTTCAGCAAACTGAAAAACATAGTGAATTATCTTGTTATTTTGCCATATTTTTAGAATTATAGAGATCATTTTTAAATGAAACTTTTCTAATACTTTTATGTTAAACAATATGGTATTCAAGTCACATTTTCATACAAAAATTCTATATAGCTAATTTAAATGCAGCAATTATTTTCCTGTAATGAAATATACCTTTTCAACTCCTTGAGAGCAGCAGCCTCCAGGTCTATTTCTTTCTTAGAAAGCTGAATACGTTTCAATCAGCACACATTCTTAACTTGTTAACCATAATAATTATCAAATTGAAATCATATTACAATTTTAAAAAAATTATAACAGAAAAATTTCAAAATGTTTTTTTTCTCAAAAAAAAAATATTTTTTATGCACAGTCTTTTTATATTACATAACTTAACAAATTTCAAAATATTTTTTCCTCATAAACAATATAATTGATTTTCTCTAAGAAAATAAGTCAGAATTTCTAATTATAAATCATACAATTATAATATAAGCATTATAAAAATTTTGAAAAATATTAATTATATTTTTACAATATTTACTTTTGATAATAATTATTATATTTTATTAATTTTTTGTAAAGCCTTATTACAAATTAAATTTATGAAGTTATTATTTTTTCTTACAAATAAAAAATAAAATTAAATTTATGATTTTTTTTTTTTTTACAAATAAAAGTTAGATATGTACTGTAGATATGTATTGAGAATGAATTAGAACTAAAAAATAAATAATATGCTTTTCAATCTTGATGTTTTGTTAAAATCCTTGGTATGATATTATTATTAAATACTTTGTCCAATCTCTGATTATTAAAATTATTAAACTATTGGGTTTTGCAATCAGATCATTTTGCAGAAATATTTCTAAAATTATATACCCTGTGATAGTCATACATCTTATCTTAAAAAAGTTACCTGGAATTAACTGAATAAATGCCAACACTCATTTTAGATATTTATATTTTTTACTTTGAAAATTAACTGTACATTACCATCATGTACATATATATCATTATTGTTGTCAAACTTTGCTGAACATTATCTAAAATTAAATACTTTTTAAAAATATTTACTAGATTTATTTTCATCTTCAATATTTGATTACTTCATGTAAGAAAAATGATTTAACTGTTTTAAAAAATATTACATTTCAGAGATCAAAAAACTGTTTTAGATCTAAACTACAAATACTTGCATTTTGATAGTTTTTCTATATTTATATTGTACAATTTAGATAAAGCATCTTATAAGTTCTTACTTTTCATATACACTAATCCAGTTGTATGATCAAATATACTATACAAATTATCACTTTACCACAATATACAATTTTAAAAGGAGCACACTTATTTTTTTAACTAAAAATTTGGTGGCCTAATGTTAACCAACATTTATAATTAATGAGAGCCAGCCATTTGAAATTCTATGATATTTCATATCATGTGATAAATTAACTCTCATTATTATTCCTATTTCCCCCCTTAGACCAGTATTTCCCATAACTACTAGCTGTTAATCTTTGTTTTGATACTTAATTTTTTATAAATCATGCATGTGTTCACTTATAGAAGTTTACAAAATTACTTTTGAATGCTGCCAAGAATAAGTAGATAGATATTTTAATAAAAATTAACAATTTAATAATACTAAAAAAATTACAAAAGCATTTTTCAAATATCACCCCCTGACTTCTAGAGTTAACTAGCATTTTAAAATACCACTCCCTAACTTCTAAAAACAAAGTTCATTTTTTATGTACACAAAGATATAAAAAACAATCTCAAAAAATATATAATTAATTAATGCATTCATGAACATAAAGAAATTAAAAAAAATATCAATAAACAAAATATACCGACACCTCTGATTTGAGAGTTCATAAAATTTATAGATTCAAGTATATACTATCTCTGGATTGTCTATTATGCATACATATATTTCAGGTTGATTACCTAAATATCACAATTAATACTTCTGTGGTTTAATAGCTGGTAATAGATTTCATTAAAAAAAGCTGTCTGTTTAGCTGGTTGACAGAATTCTTCTTTCTGCTTATTTAGCATACAAATATGTAAAATCATAATGTATTTGTTTGTCACTCTAGTCCCATTGCAAGCATTAGTTATGAGTTTTTTTTCCTTTATAGATATTCCATCCTTCTCTCTCCCTCTCCTCTACAGGATACTATTCAAATAAAACTTAACATGCAAGATCATTTTAGATATAGGCAACTCATCTCTGATGATTAATGTAATTAGCACTTCTTATACAGTGGGATTCACTTATTCATATTAGCACTTCATTTATAAATATTATTTTCTATTTCTATTGGAATATTAGCTACCTTTTCATTCATAGTATTTTTAACAAGGAAATTACATAGCAACTTATGGCAACAAATTATTATATTTTTCCTCTTATAAGTTAGATTCCTTGACTCTAGGTCAACTGCAGATAGAAAGAGAGAGAAAAATGAAAGAAACACATTTTTATAGCCAAAAAGCTTTTCATTATGTGATAGACCATTGCTGACAAGCTAATAAAAGTTTTACTTTAGATCTGTTTTTTCTTATCTCTTTTGTTTTTAATTAATAGAATTTTTAACTTACAAAAAATAATTCAACAGATTAATTTTCTGCTTGTCTATTCACAAAAGAGATCATTTTAACATACAAAAAAAAATTAATTAGAAACTACATATTTTATCTCTTAGAAAAAAAATGCTGCAACTTTACTTTTTTTCTTTCCTTTTTTCATAAAGTTTAATTAACCTGAATAATGTTCCTTTAATATCTAGCTAAGCAGAGTTTTACACATTTGTAAATTTACCATTTTAAACACAATTAATTAAATATAATTTTTTTTAAAAAATGCAATTTGAAACTTTCTCTCTCTCTCTTCAGTATCTTTTTATGTTTAATAAAGTAGAAGTTGAAGAGTTTGAATCCATGTACCATAATGTTCTGGTACATACCCCCTCAATAAAATGATATAAAAGTGGTCATAAGGTTTGACCTATGCTGAATCCTTTTTTGTCACCATTTCATCTATTTATCTAATCTTTTTTACTCTTCTTTATACTCTTAATTTTATTTGATCTTTATGAACTGAAAAATGTTTCAAAAATTCATGTATATTTTCATCATCAGATTCACTATTAAACCCCATGACTAAAACATGTAGATGTGTACTTCTGAAAATATCTAAAATGCTTCTACAGTAAGCACAATGTGTCAGAATAATCACATAAAGATATATGGTAGTAAACCAAGGTCATCTACAACTACAAGCCAACAAAATAATAATAAGAAAAAATCAGGAATTTCTTTACTGACTGAAATACAAAACTTTACTTCAGAAAAATTGCTGCATCAAAAATGCTACTCTCAGCAGATAATAATGATCTAGGAGATCCCATCTAGTGCTTTAAAATTCTCAAAATATTTTCTGAAACAACAGTATTTATGATCATCTGAACACAGAAATTCTCACCATATAGCAGACTTTCCACAATGCACCCTAACACATTACAATCCTGAGCTCTCTAGCTTTTCTGAAACTATTAATACACACCAACTCTATTCAAATTCCCACTTTATAATATTGACTTCAAAATTTGGGCATTATATGGTCCTTACACATAATTTTGTTTGTTTTCTTTGTTTTTATAGTAGTCACAATCAAGATTTTTAATAATGTCTAGTTCTACAATTTTTATTATTTTTTTCTGAGAAATTTCTATCCAAAAACATATATCTTAAATCTGTCCAGAATCGTAAACTATTAATTATTTCATGTTTCTTATATATTTTGAGATTAATTTTCATCTGGTGATTCTCTCTTCAATGGTAACTAAAAAAAAAGAGCACTCTTGTATATTATTATCTATTTTCTTCTTTTTTATAGATAGAAAGTAACTTCATCTAATTAGATAGATACTACTACATTGATGTTGTAAGTATTGACATCAAACAAATCAATAAAAATTTATGATTTTCTCTTGCAAAGTTGAATCCAGGCTATAAGATACTTTTCTCTAATACAATGATCAGGTCAAAAGTATTTTAACTTTTTTTTAATAAATGTTTAATACAAATTTGCATGGGATTTAAAAATAGACACAAGAAAATAATTTTTTTAAAAGATAAAATCTATAATAGGGATCTATTATAATATATATAATTAAAAAAATTCACATACTTACAAATGAAATTACCTGTCTGTATTCCTCTTTAGCATAACCTTTATCATGGTTATTTTTTGAATATACTCCCACTTTGATTTATTTCCTTTCATTAATTCACTTTCCAAAGTCTCTTCTGTATAAGCTTTTATTAATATCTGATATTAAACTTTCTCCTGTATAGCATCAATATAATCTTTTGTCTCATCTAACACTTCTACTTTTATCTCTTAAACTACATTAAAACTCTCATTTACTTATTTCTGTACTTCACTTACATTTTGTTTACTATCTTCACCATTAATTATTCATTTACTGTTTTGTTTCCATTCTTCAAGGGGATCTATAATTTTTATTATCTTTAATTTTTTGTAATTCAATTGTTACTAATTTTCTTCTTTTCTAAGCTATCATAATACTTGGTTGCTAATGAACATGCAGAAAAGTTTTTTTTAAAAAAAAAAATTCAATTTTATTATTGCCTAACATATTTTAAATTTATTTCCTATATCATATTTATAGCATACAGTGGTGTGGTTAAATGGTTCTTTATATCAGTATTTAATTAACTGTTCATATATTCAATTTTAATTTAAACCTTAAATTTGAGTATTCAAATAGCCAAATTATTTGAAATGGGTATGTTTGGTACTTTTTAATAGACAAATGGTCACTAGCTATTGCACATGCTTCTTTGATTCTGCTTTCTGCCCCCCCTCTACTTTTGTTACATGATTTTACTAATTTAAAAAACCAACACGAATCAATACCAAAGCCCTTGGAGAGATTACAGGGAGAACATAAACAATGGATTGATGAAAATAAATCATTACTTCAATGTCAAGAACATTTTATAAGATCAAGTATCTCTCTTGGCTTATCAAGTTGATAACTTGTGCCAAAATAAGATGATTTCATTAATGAAAGATTATGAAATAGAACAAATGGCAAATATTTGACAAAATAACTTTTTCATGTAGACACTGAAGTTAGTAATTTATTTACATCATATATTAATATTAGTAATAATATTAATCCTAAAAGGATTAGCTTTTTTGTTTTATAATATTATCTCAATGGATTGGGATAAAATAGTCAAAGCTAACTGGCTTCTACAACTATTACTTTTCTTCACATATTGCTTGATCTTGTGACTCCCATTCTTTCAATTTTTATTTATTTTTTTCTTGTAATATATTTTCTGCTTTTTGTGTCATTTTTTTAACATTTTTTTATATTTGTCCTCTTTTGCTGCATTTCTTGTAACATTTTGGCAGTTTGTTTTCATAATATTTTATTTTTCATTTGAATTTTTTCAAACAGTAACTCTTTTTATTCATTTTCTTCTTGTGGCATTTTAAATACTGCATTCGATGTTAAAACACTCTCATCTGCAGGTTTATTCATCACATCTGCTTTTCTTGGGTGTAGACCTAATAATCATTTATTTTTTTATGTTTTTTATTTTTTTACTATAGAGCAAAAATATATTTTCTTCCTGTTTAAACAAACCTATACTCTTTTATATTTAATATAATTAATTACAATACTATTAATACTAAGTCTTTTTAAACTATCATAAAAAATAAGTACTAACTACACAAGCCATCAGAAACTTTACCACCTAAACATCTCATAACTTTTCTGCTTAATTTATTACTCTGATAAATTGTTCTATTTATTTTCTATTTATTGATGTCCAGATCTATTTTTTTTTATCTAATAAGAATAAACCCATTCTTCTTCCTTATTTCATGCAGCATATATTTGCATGTAGGATTTAATCTATAATTTGTAAAACATTCCATTTTTTATTTCAGAGTCTACAATAATTTTAAAATATCAGTTTAGATTGTATTATTGAGTCATTGAATAAATTCAACTAAATGTTTTGATTCATTTGAATAATAGAACTCCATGTAATTGGCCACAGTTTTGACTCATTTACACAATAGAAGTTATGTAATTGGCCAGACTTGGATATCCATATGTACCAGTCAGACAGAGTGTCTTATAAGCTCTTACATTCCATATATATTAACACATGTGATCAATTGTACCTTACAGGTTATTACTTTTACCACAATATATAATTTTAATAAGAGCTTAACTGTGTTTTTATTATAATTCTGACAGAAGTTAGCCAATAAATCATGTGATGATAAAATATTTATAATTAAAAAGCACCAGGCATTTTAAATTTCATAGCATTTCATACCATATGATAAATTAATCCTCATTATTTTTTTTATTATTTTCCTTTAGACCAGTATTTTCCATAACCTCTAGCTGTTAATCTCTGTTTTGATTTTTTATAAAAATTAACAATGTAATAACATTAAAAAAATTACAAAAGCATTTTTTACATATTACCCCCTAACTTCTAGAAATGAAATGTATTTTTTACAGATATTATAATATTAAAATTAAAAAATGTATGCACACAAAGATATAAAAGAAAAACAATCTCAAATAAAAAATACACAATAAATTTAATGCATTCATGGACATGAAGAAATAACAAAAAAAAAATAACAATAAACAAAATATCATACTCTCACTTCTGATTTTAAAGTTCGTAAAATTTGTATATTCAAGTACATACTATTTTTAGATTCTCTATTATGTGAACACATATATTTCAGGTTCATTTTTCTAAATATCACAATTAATACTTCTGTGTTTTAATAGCTGGTGATTGATTTCACTAAAAAAAAGCTATCTGTTTTTTTGGTTAATAGATTTTTTCGTTCAGGTTATTTTGAATACACATATGTAAAATAGTAATGTATTTGTTTGTCATTCTGGTCCCATTGAAAGCATTGGTTATGTGAGGTTTTTTTATTTACAGGTATTTTTCCCACTCTTTCTCCTCTATAGAATACTATTTAAATAAAACTTAGCTGGCAAGGACATTTTGAGAAATAGGGAAGTCATTTCTGATGATTAATACAATTAGCACTTATTATGGTAGGATTCATGAGTCCATTTTTATTGGAATATGAGCTTTTTCATGTGCAGTATTTTTAACAAGGGTTTTACTCAGCAACTTACGATAGTAAATTGTATTTTTCTTTTTATAAGTTAGAGTCCTTCACTGTAGATCAACTGCAGGTAGAAAGAGAGAGAACAATGAAAGAAATGCATTTTTATAGCCCCAAATCTTTTCATTATGTGACAGACTCATGCAGACAAACTAAAAAAGTTTTACTTTAGATTTGTTTTTTCTTCTCTCTTTTGTTTTTAATTAATTTGATTTTTAACTTACAAAAAAATAACCCAGAGATTAATCTTCTTACATTTCTGCTTATTTTCTCACAAAAGAAATAAATTTAACATATATAATAAAAAAATAATTAGAAGCTACCTATTTTATCTTTAATTAAGAAAAAAAAATATAGCTCTTCTTTTTTCTCTCAGAAAGTTTAATAAACCTGAATAACTTTAATATCTAACTAAGCAGAGTTGTACACATATGTAAATCTACCATTTTAAACAATTAATTAAATATAATTAAAAAAATACAAATTGAAATTTTCTTTCTCTTTTTTCCCTTTATTTTTAATGAAGTGGAAACTGAAGGGTTTGAATCCATGTATCATAATGTTCTGATACAATATATATATATATATGTGTGTGCGCGCGCGCGTGTGTGTTAATATAAAGAATACTTAAAAAGTTATTTTTTTTTCTTTTTTTTAAAAAAAAGTCACTTCCTTCGTTCTTTTCTAATACAGTAAAAAAAACTGTGGTGGGAAACATTAAAATACATTGAGATATTCTACTTTTTAATTTTATATTAGAGATAACTTTCTCTTCTGATTTTCTCTAGTTCTTTATTACTTGATTTAAGTCTCATTAGCCTTTTTTCCATGGCTATTCACTGCTCTCTACTCTACTTATGTCTAATAAAGCTTATTGTTCATTTCCATAGAGATATTTTGATCTTAACTTGGGAGTTTTTATAACCATCCTCTCTTTATTTAATTCTAATAAAGCATTTTGTCTCTTTATTCTAATTTTATTTTTTGTTACTAAATATTTCTAGTCTTATTAATTATATATCTATATCTTATCATATGTATATATGGACATAGGTGCATTAGAATATTTTACAACTTCACATATGATGCTAATACAAAAATGATTTATTATGACACACATGGCAAGGTTTCAATGACAAGATTTATTCTATTCATTTAAACATAAAAAAAGATATATCTGCCCATGAGATTTACACAAAATATATATCCAAACTGCATCAAACATCCAGTTCAATGGGAGGTCAGTACCATCTGATATTAAATCATAGATACTTCTAACATTAAGTATTTGAAAAGCCATAAATTTACTATAGAAATATTTATAAGTAGCCATCCAGCTCTGAACGACCACACAAAGAACAAAAAATGTTAATGGTTCCAAACAATTGTAAAAGCATGTAAATATATAGATGGCAGTTCATGAAATTATCCCATAAGAAAACATATGCAACTTTATTTAATAGTTATAGCATGGACTACAATTTTGAGAGATGCAATAAGTGAGTCACATTTTTTTCCTGAATGGACATGTTAGAAAAATATTTTATGTTTTACTTGAAATGACATTGCATTAGAAAGTCAATATATGTGATGTTTAATATTTGTCATGACTGTTTGTGAATTTTAAATTAAACATTTCCAAAAAAAAATGGATTTGAAAATGTTACTCAATTACTAACGCTAAGATATTCAGACCTTGATTTCTTTGTATCAATTTTTATTGAAGCACCTTAAAAACAATTAAAAATATATTACTAATATTAAATAATAGAATAACATTACAATTTAAAACAATAAAATAAATCTTACTTTGCCCAAAAATATGCAAAGATCTTATGTTGGCCAGGTTACATGATTAGAAGAATATGGATAATAATTTAGTCATTTATTCTCATTTATGGGTAAATATATAATGTTTCATAATTATCTCTCTGAATACAGATTTTTATTTTTTATTATAAATTTCCTATGGGGACAGACTTTTGACCTATTATACATATTCTTCTGATGAAACAAAACATGAAGGTACCTAAAACATAGGACTATTAATTTCATAGTGATTTAATTTTTTTAAAAAAAATATTCTGTATGTAAAAGATAATTAATAATTACAAATTACTTTTAAAAATCTTTACAATCTAATTAGACAAAACTCACCTCTACTATAAATATATAAAACATAATTTCTATGTAAATGTGTATGAAAAGCATAATACAATTATATTTATTGAAAAATTGTAGATTTTTAATCTTTTAACAAAAATTATTGATTTTCAATCATGAAAATGCCCTTTTTATAATACTTCTAGTCAAGTGATCTAGATGCACTGATATTTTATTCTATATGGATTATATGCATGTTTGCATAGACTTTACATATCCTTTCATTATTACTCTGTGGAGACATGCTAATATGTTAATTATTCCATAGTAGTATAGTTTTAACTTTTATCTTACTTGAAAGTATAAATAAAATTATAAAATCAACTAATATTATACATATAATAGATTATGGAAAGGAGTATATGGAATATATAGTAGTGGTATTATAGAATGAAAGAATCAAACAGGAAACAAGGTTATTTATTCATCCTTCTTCACATTACTATTATATAAATTGGAGAAGATACCTATATGCTATCAAATACCTTGTGGAATTGCAATACTGTATTGCAATAAGTTATGCTTTTAATAAATAGCAAAGTGCTGCAATATATATATATATATATATATATATATATATATATATATATATATATATATATATATATATATATATATATATATATATATATATATATATATATATATAAAATAAAGTACAATTTATATAAATTATAATCTTTTAGAAGTACTTTCGACTATACACTTTGTAGTCTTTATCAACTATATAACATTGAATAATCAAAACGAGACAACCCTTAACAATACCCATAGTTCAATTCAGATTTCCCACAATTCTGTTATCTTAACATTTGATGACTGGCAATTCATTAACATTTGACAATTTCTTGAAATCAACATAGCCTCTTTTATTTTACGTTTATTATGACAACGTTCAATTTGAATAATTTTCATATTTTTATAATCAAATTTAAATCCATATTGACAAGATTTATTATGATCAAATATAACAGATGATGAAGGTTTATTTACATCTGTTCCATATTGATTCTCTTTTTGAATTCTATTATATAAAAGCATATGTTCTTTTATTCTCTTCTCAAATGTACACTTAGATTCACCAATGTATTATACGCCGCATCCACATATCAATCTATATATAATAGAATTTTGATTAAACTTTGAATTTTGAATTTTAGAATTATTAAGCAATCTATTTATGTTATTTGTAGAGAAAAAAGCAATATGACACAAACCATTATAAATTTTCCTAATAAACTTGACCTGCTCATCTGATATAAATGGCATTGAAATCCATTTCATTTTGATATTTTTATTTTTAATTTTATTATAGTGTTGATTTCTTTTAAATCCTTTAATAATATTAGCAATAGCATTTTTATAATAACCAATTTTCAACAAGTCATTAACAAATAAAAAAAAAATTAAAAATTAAAAATAAAAATATCAAAATGAAATGGATTTCAATGCCATTTATATCAGATGAGCAGGTCAAGTTTATTAGGAAAATTTATAATGGTTTGTGTCATATTGCTTTTTTCTCTACAAATAACATAAATAGATTGCTTAATAATTCTAAAATTCAAAATTCAAAGTTTAATCAAAATTCTATTATATATAGATTGATATGTGGATGCGGTGTACAATACATTGGTGAATCTAAGTGTACATTTGAGAAGAGAATAAAAGAACATATGCTTTTATATAATAGAATTCAAAAAGAGAATCAATATGGAACAGATGTAAATAAACCTTCATCATCTGTTATATTTGATCATAATAAATCTTGTCAATATGGATTTAAATTTGATTATAAAAATATAAAAATTATTCAAATTGAACGTTGTCATAATAATCGTAAAATAAAAGAGGCTATGTTGATTTCAAGAAATCGTCAAATGTTAATGAATTGCCAGTCATCAAATGTTAAGATAACAGAATTGTGGGAAATCTGAATTGAACTATGGGTATTGTTAAGGGTTGTCTTGTTTTGATTATTCAATGTTATATAGTTGATAAAGACTACAAAGTGTATAGTCGAAAGTACTTCTAAAAGATTATAATTTATATAAATTGTACTGAATTTTGATATATATATTGATTTGTATATTACATATATTGTGAAACGAATACAGATATCAAACTTTATTTATTACATATATATATATATATTACAGCACTTTGCTATTTATATATAAAAAAATGAATTTTCTCAAATTTGTAAACACCACTCTTTTCTCATATTCCACTATGTCACATTTATCCCCCAGTACCTAATGTTCTATGTAACACTATAAAACTATCAACATATATCTGGAGACCTAGTGTTTTAAATATATAATGCAATTGATTAATGAAGATTGTTAAAAAATACATGTGTAGTAAGAAAGAATGCCTGGAAGTTTTATACACTATATTGTATCTGCCCGGTGGTGCGTGAGCGCGATACCGCTCACTCAATAATGTCACTATTACGAATCTGCTGTGTTCTTGCATCCGGGGGATTACATAATGTTCTGTGAAGATAATTTCAAACACATATACACGTACACTTTATTTATTTTATATGTAAATTCAGATTGAATCCAAGTAATAGGCGCCAGGAGAACTTTTATAAGAGTCTGCCACATATGTGCATAAGCTCACTCAACTATATCACAAAACATGCCCGTGCATCACTTCAGTCGGAAGCAAGAAACGAACACAGCCAATATTACCCTTCAAATTACATCGTATCTGTGATCTTTCACTCACGATCAATTACTTATTATATGAGGGCCCGCCCTATATCCCACAGAACAAATTAATCAAACTTAATTTAATCTAAGAGAACGTAACAAACATAAGCATAAATAAAATAAAATCCCAACACCAAAATATCAAATGCATTCATTCATATACAAACAAATTTGATCGCTCTAGCACTCATTCCTATTATATAAATTTATGTTGAAATTCCAAGCAATTAATAACAAAAAATACTAGTTAAATAAATGTTTTATTTAATCTGTTTACTAACAATTAATGCAGGTATATGATTGGCAAGCCGAGATAATTAAATATAGATTTCAAGGTGACTTCGCACATATTTTAAAGAATGTTAATCTGTAGGCAAACTTATTTGGTTAGATTCTCGAATCGTTCATTAATGGTCAAGAGTAACTTTATCATTTTAGCTTAATGTTTTTTAATAGTTCTGGTTATTAAAGTTATTTTATTTGGGTGCATAAGTGAATACAACAATTTAAAGATAGCTACCTGTGGAACGTAGAAAGACTGTAATGGGATCCTGAGCGATGGTTTCTTCTTTAACGAAGCATTCCGGCAATTTGCAAGGTCTCAAAAGCGTGTGTGGTCCTTATGTGAAGTTTCTCCAGTGTTACTAGCATCCTATTGGCAATCAGCTGAGCCAGACGCGGAGGTCCGGCGGTCAAGCCACGAATTTTATGTTCAGCAATGCATCTCTGTTAGATTTCAATAGTCTAATAATAATCAATAATAGTCTAATTCAATAATAAATTGAAAAGTGCTGTCCAGCCTTTTTGATCTCTTTCTTCCCGCCCTCACACCTTGAATTTTTCTCACCCAATCACTCCCATGCACCTGTGAGTCCCTTCATCTTATAAGTTCATCGAGTGTTAACTCAATTCCGTGATTTCTGGGATCGTTTACACCACTTTGGAATTTCACTCAATTTGACCATTATTTTTAGGTATTGTTTCACTGGATACAGAAGTCTGAGTTGTACAATAGCAGTGTACACTTTTTCTCACCTCTGTTTCTAAATTTGGCTTATTTTATCTAGGCGTACCAGCACATATCCTGCCTATTGTTTCAATTTCTCTAATTTTACATTTACTAATTACCCCTATTTAAAATAATTTTAGATCGCTTGGAATTTCAGAACATATTGCAAATTAATTTATTCATTTTCCCCTTTTGTTCAAAATGATTTAAATGATTTAATAAAAGTCAAATTTGCGTTCAATCATTCCTCTCTCTTTATTTAATTAAAAATAAAAAAAACTACAACTAATGATTAAAGATTTATTCTTAACAAACAAACACAAAATAATAAAAAAACTCTTTTACTTTTTTATTTCAATAAATTTGACAGGTACTCTTATATAGCTGCGATCATGCTTTAGAAATGGCTGTTTCTCGTTTATTATTAAAGCAAGACCGCTTTTTTTTAAAGTTTTGTTTCTGTCATTCATTTCGTCAATTGATTATAGTTTAATATAACCTCATATGCCTGGGTTCAAATCCCATGTAACACTATTCCGTTACATATCTCCCTGTCCGGTGTAGAGTAAAATCCGAGGTTGCGGGTTTTAGCTCTGAGAAGGAGCCAAGTTATTCGGCCCTCTTCAGTGCCCTTGCATTGAAAGTCCCCTTAATCATTTTTCCTCTGTGCAGCGTTCAATGAATCGACCCAACATCCTCCTTTCTTTTGTACGATATGGGTCCCATTATGGTGGCTTTTCCAGGCTGTTTGTCTGCGGCTCTGCCTTCCCTTAAAATTTGGATCAGGTGCTCTGCGGTCAGACTTCTTTCTACAATGACTATTAACGGAGAAAAAGAAACTATCTGGTAATCTAGGGTCTGCCATGATTGACGACAATGGCCAATGGGTTTCGTGCATCCCTGACAGGAGGTATGGGGATGGACCTTTCCAAAGTCCCCTATACAGAATACGATCGATCTCTATCTAAGATATTGGAAAGTCTGATCCGCCCAGCAATAACGAAATTTTGGGAAGTGAGCTGGCAAGAACTCTAATGAAATGTGTGGCGTGATTTTCTGCACTTAGGTTGGGCCAGCGTCATGTGCCAGCCTTCTCCTGGTCTTGCAGGGTACTCCCAGGTCGATCCACCAACACATTGGCTCTATACACTACAGGCTGCTTTGCGAGCGGTTGACCTGTTTGTTTTATATGTTACACTCAAGGCTTGGTGTTAGTCATCCCCCCTTTCCCTTTTTTTCTCTTTTTTTTTTTTATTATTAATTCCATTTCCAATATCATATGCCGATTCATGTCACAGGTCATTCCCAGTTTGTGGCATCTATTTCCCATGTGAGTTCCTTTAAACATTTGTCTTTGTGATATCCACAGTCGTCAATTCATTTTCCCTCCGTCCTATGGGTTAGTATCGGTCCGGTGGTACTCGTTTTCTGGGTTGTTCATTACTAGACCTCTCTATCTGCCCTCCTATCCCCTCTTCTTGCTCAAATTTTGCTATCATTTCCCCCGTTTCATGGATCCCTTTGCAATCCCTTTCCAGCATCATGTGTCTGAGGGTGGTTGGCATATTGTGCCTTATTATCGAGATGATCTGCGTCTCCATCATATGGTATGCAGGCAATTGTTGAAGGCTTGCCACCTGCCTATAATAAAACTGAGTGGCCATCTCACTGGGCCTTCCCCCATATTTCTTTCTGGTGATTCTAAAATAAGTCCCTTCTTGACGTGCTATGTTCCAGAAACACCGCAAAACTTCTTCCTTATATTCCTCATATGACCGGGGTTTAAATTCCAGCGTCCTCCACCAGTCTCTCGCTGGGCCCTGTAGGTATCCGCTTGCAATATTTATTCGGTCAGGTTCTCTCGCCGTTGGTTCTCCAAACAGATTCCTGATGCTTTCGAGGTGGTCCATTGGGTTTTCGTTTTCTCCTGCCCTAAATATTTCTATCTTCATCTGTCTCTCTGCCCATACACGACTTGTGTCCCGTTGTGACATCTGCCTTTCCCATCTCTTCTCCATCTCTTCCATCCTTCTACCCACATTCCCATGTCCTTTGGTCTGCTTCAATCCTTTGGATTCTCTGTCCCCACTCTCCCAGTGCCTCTCGGACTTCATCCTGGTGTTGTCTAATTTCATGACACGCCTCCTCCGTCTGCCTGATAGCTTCCTTCATCGCATCTTGATGCCTATTTCCTTTTTCTACATTATCCGTTAGTATCTCTACCCTTTCCTTTAGATCATTCAGGTCTGTTTTCACTTTGTCCATCTCCATCCTATTCTGGTCTATTTTTTCCTCAACATTGGCTAAACTACTATCTTTCCCTTTGTTCTCCTCTGACTTCACTTCCTTTCCCCTGAGTAATTGCCTTATCTCCTCTTTAAACTCTTCCCTATCTCTTCTACGCTCTTCTCTATCTTCCCTCATTTCGGCCATCATTTGCGTCATCATCTTTATTAATGTTTTAATATCCCCTTCATTCTCCATATCCTGTTTTTTAAATTGTATTGGACTCTTCCCCATCTGTTCCCACATGCTTTCATCTGAGTTTTCTTCCATTGTTTACTATCTGATTTATAAGTTATAGTAATCCACAGCTCGATACCTACTACTCTGCGGATCCCACTGACTGTCTCATCCTATCCTAAGATGCTCCTTGCCCTTCAAAATTCCCACAGCTCCTGTCCTTCCTCCAATTTGGTTTCTATCGCTCATACTATCCCAGGTCCCTCTGTTCCCTCCATTTCCATTCAGCAGCTATCGATTATATGTGCGGCTATATCTATTCTATGGTTATATGCATCCTTATATATATACGCTATGTTGACCTCTTTCTTTAGCCCCCTTTTCTTTTAAGTAAAACACAAAACTCCTAACAAGATCCCAGTTACAGTACTTCCTTTGTGCAAGAATATAAATACGTCTTTTAACGATGTATATATATATTTTTTATTTGCGCTTAAATTATTTACATTTAATTTTAACATAGAAATTGCTTCCTTTTAATATACCATCTTTCTTCCACGGAATCCCGCTATTCCACAGCCTTCTACAACTATTAAGTATACTCGGATGCTTGATTATTTTAGTGCTAATAAGAGAACTAAATCCCTTTCCCACTCCCTTAAGCAATGTTTAATGATTTTATTTTATGGTGATTCCGAAAATTTCCCCTCGCTTTAGTAGATAATTTGTTCTGTTATTTCGAGCGCCCTCTCTTTTAGATTTGCTTTCGTTGTTAGAAACGTCAGCTGTATCCACGTCGGTCCCACCACTTGAAACAATAGTTTCGGGCCACGTTGACGCGCCAAATGTATCCGCCCGGTGGTGCGTGAGCGCGCTACTGCTCACTCAATAATGTCACTATTACGAATCTGCTGTGTTCTTGCATCCGGGGGATTACATAATGTTCTGTGAAGATAATTTCAAACACATATACATGTACGCTTTATTTATTTTATACGTAAATTCGGATTGAATCCAAGTAATAGGCGCCAGGAGAACTTTTATAAGAGTCCGCCACATATGTGCATAAGCTCACTCAACTATATCACAAAACATGCCCGTGCATCACTCCAGTCGGAAGCAAGAAACGAACACAGCCAATATTACCCTTCAAATTACATCGTATCTGTGATCTTTCACTCATGATCAATTACTTATTATATGAGGGCCCACCCTATATCCCACAGAAGAAATTAATCAAACTTAATTTAATCTAAGAGAACGTAACAAACATAAGCATAAATAAAATAAAATCCCAACACCAAAATATCAAATGCATTCATTCATATACAAACAAATTTGATCACTCTAGCACTCATTCCTATTATATAAATTTATGTTGAAATTCCAAGCAATTAATAACAAAAAATACTAGTTAAATAAATGTTTTATTTAATCTGTTTACTAACAATTAATGCAGGTATATGATCGGCAAGCCGAGATAATTAAATATAGATTTCAAGGTGACTTCGCACATATTTTAAAGAATGTTAATCTGTAGGCAAACTTATTTGGTTAGATTCTCAAATCGTTCATTAATGGTCAAGAGTAACTTTATCATTTTAGCTTAATGTTTTTTAATAGTTCTGGTTATTAAAGTTATTTTATTTGGGTGCATAAGTGAATACGACAATTTAAAGATAGCTACCTGTGGAACATAGAAAGACTGTAATGGGATCCTGAGCAATGATTTCTTCTTTAATGAAGCATTCCGGCAATTTGCAAGGTCTCAAAAGCGTGTGTGGTCCTTATGTGAAGTTTCCCCGGTGTTATGAGCATCCTATTGGCAATGAGCTGAGCCGGACGTGGAGGTCCGGCGGTCAAGCCGCGAATTTTATGTTCAGCAACGCATCTCTGTTAGATTTCAATAGTCTAATAATAATCAATAATAGTCTAATTCAATAATAAATTGAAAAGTGCTGTCCGGCCTTTTTGATCTCTTCCTTCCTGCCCTCACACCTTGAATTTTTCTCACCCAATCACTCCCATGCACCTGTGAGTCCCTTCATCTTATAAGTTCATCGAGTGTTAACTCAATTCCGTGATTTCTGGGATCGTTTACACCACTTTGGAATTTCACTCAATTTGACCATTATTTTCAGGTATTGTTTCACTGGAGACAGAAGTCTGAGTTGTACAATAGCAGTGTACACTTTTTCTCACCTCTGTTTCTAAATTTGGCTTATTTTATCTAGGTGTACCAGCACATATCCTGCCTATTGTTTCAATTTCTCTAATTTTACATTTACTAATTACCCCTATTTAAAATAATTTTAGATCGCTTGGAATTTCAGAACATATTGCAAATTAATTTATTCATTTTCCCCTTTTGTTCAAAATGATTTAAATGATTTAATAAAAGTCAAACTTGCGTTCAATCATTCCTCTCTCTTTATTTAATTAAAAATAAAAAAAAATTACAACTAATGATTAAAGATTTATTCTTAACAAACAAACACAAAATAATAAAAAAACTCTTTTACTTTTTTATTTCAATAAATTTGACAGGTACTCTTATATAGCTGCGATCATGCTTTAGAAACGGCTGTTTCTCGTTTATTATTAAAGCAAGACCGCTTTTTTTAAAAGTTTTGTTCCTGTCATTCATTTTGTCAATTGATTATAGTTTAATATAACCTCATATGCCTGGGTTCAAATCCCATGTAACGCTATTCCGTTACAATATATATTTAGAAAAATTGGCTTAGCTATATATATATATATATTCAGAAGTGTTCTGTTAATTATTAAAAATATATAATTCATTGCAATAGCATTTTAGTTTTACAATATGTTATATGTAAATAATATTATTTTATAAAGCGCATTCAATATTGAAATTAAATTGAGAGAGTGCAAATTTCTCAAGTGCTTGGATATATAGAAAGACAAGTAAAGAAGAGAGTGGAACCGCTCTTTTCTTGTTAAATTCTCTGTCCCAGTGCTTAAGATTTGATTGGCTGTTGGTTATCATAAGCGCTTGAGAAATTTGCACTCTCTCAATTTAATTTCAATATGTTATATGGCATTTAGCTATCTTCACCATCTCATGTAGGAGCAGTGCAAAGAGAGATGAACAAATAACCCCACCCTCTACTAGATTCTATTATCCTACAGTGCTACCACAAGCACATATATAACGGTCATCTTTTTTATGAATTGGAGTATACTAAATATTAATATCCTAACTGATAAAATAGTATACAAATATATCACCCTGGTCTAGAAATTGTCATTCCATATATAGAAAGTATAAGTACTTATATGTGTCATTACAGAAGTAATTAATTATTTGTTTCAGACAAGACAAAAAATATTTGACTGAAATACTTTAGATATATGTTTAAAACCACACACTTTCTTGGTGGAAGCAATAGAAAGTGACATAAAAGATAAAAAATAAAAACAGTTCAGAAAGAAAAACTTACATATTTGATTATGACTTGAAAAAATATCTTTTTTATTAGCTATATAACTGGAATTGATAATTAATATTTGTTTTATTAGCATATAAAAAAACTAACAAAGGTTTCAAATAAAGTAGCATCATGTATGTATATATCCAGAAAAAATTTTCACTGAAAGCAACATTGTCTGAATTTCTTTTTGAATGTAAAAACCTTTATTATTTAATAATGTTATGTGTTATTTTTAAATTTTTTTCATAAATTTTCTTGTTTTTTAATTTTGATGATTAATAAAATATTAATTTTTAGAAAGAGACAAGGAATATACAAATTATTAAAAAATAAATTAAAAAAATATGATAAAATACTTTTTTAATGAGTTTCATTATCAGTCTAAAAGCACTACTTTTTTAAGCTTTAAAACTGTCAAATTTTTATTAATATTATAATAAGTAAAAAATAAAATAAAAACCACATGATGTAAATTTATTAATATATTTTTTAAAAGATAAATATTTCATTTTTAAAATACATTTATTTATTTATATATTAAACAAATATTATTAAATATTTTTACAGGATTTAGTACTGTATTTTGAATAAATACATAGTGCTGCAATAAAATAAAAACTCCATGAATCTAGCCCATAAAAATTAGGCAAAGTCTAACATCTCTAAAATTATAAGAGGCTCTTTAGTTTTCAGTTGCCAGGTTTTATATATGTAATTTTTTTTATAAATGTGGAAAGACAAACATGTCCACGATCTTTATTGGAAAATATAGTTGAAAATGGAATACAATAAAGAACTATAAAAAGTGTCAAGGTAATAAGAACTTTCAAAAAGAAAAATTTACTGTAAAAGAAATTAAAAGAAAAATATGAAAAAGAAAAAGAACTTAAAAAAAATCAAATAATTAAAAAAAATAACTAGCATATATTAAAACATTAAGATTTGCTTTGCAGATCCTCGTTTCACCTTTTCTCACCTCTTTCCTACCCTCATACCTTAGTTTAAATCCCCAGTGTATCGTAATGTGTCTGCAATGCGCTTATATGCTGAATATCCTGCCCAATTTTAAACCACGAGTACAATGCTCATGTTATATATATTTGTATTTCTAATTCCCAGTATAAATAAATATTGTAAATTATGTGTATGTACACATAAAAGAGATTTGTTTCAAAAGTAGGTTATATAGGTCATAATTGCGCACACACTGTGATATTTATTTTCAAAACCTTAGGTAAAATAATAAATTGTTGTTTAAAATTATTTCTGTTTAAATCTATTTATAAAAAGATATTGCATTCGTAATATTTGTTTTAGTTTAAAATAAAATTATATTTGTCCCATAAATAGATTTAAACATTGAAATTAAAAGTAAAATAATTTTGTTTTAAATTTTAAAATCAGAACACATATTTTCTGTTTAAAATAAATGAGGGTTGGTAAGAAAAATAGTTTAATTAATGTTCTAGGAGCTTATCTAGAAATACAGCAGATGTCCACTTAAGGTAGTTTTTTTTAATTAGCAAAAGTTTTTTTATTAAATCAAAGTTTTAATCCAAATGTCTACAGGATAATTAACAATAGAAATTTAATTAAAATTTTGTTGAATTCCTTTGGACATTCAGGTGGATTTTATTGCAGCTTGATAAGATAGAAATTTTGGTATATTTGAAATGCTGCAGGGCAGTTTTTATTGTATAGTTCTGCTATATATAGAAGGGTTTTCTTTTGTTTGGTCATTCTGATTGATTCTATTCATTCTGAGCTTTCTGATTTTATTCTGAGGCATTCTGTGTCATTCTGACTATTCTTTCAGCATTTTGATTTTCTGATTTTATTCTATTGTTGTTCTGACAGTTTGCTAGTAGCCTGAAAGTTTAAATATTTGTAGCTGAGTTTTTGTCTTCAAATAGATTTTACAGTTTTCTAAAATATTGCTTTTAAAGTTCTCTGAAACATCCAGCCTTTAAATCTGCCATCTTAAAATGACCAAGCAGAGCCAGCAAGAGAGCTATTTTCCTTTCAGGAATGGCCATCCACTGCACATCAATGCCATCTGATGCCTTCATGTAAGAAGCCCTAGAACTGCCACCACTGCTAAAATGTGAATGGTAACCAGAATTTGCTGCCAAGCCTTATGAGTGCTGCTACAATCAAGTTGGAAAAAGTCTTCACTGGAAATTACATGCAAATGCCTACTTCTGATGAGGTAACCCAAAATTAACCCAAGAGCTCTTATGACCATATCTTCCTATTACTAAGCTATAGCTAATTCAATTGTTTTCTATTTTGCTTTACCTTATAATTCTGTTTTATTCCTTTAAATGCTGTAATTTAATTAGTATGTTTCTATCTCTATACTTGGGTTAATATTTTGTATTTTAATCTGTTTTTATTTTATTATAATGGTGTGGCAGCATAGTCATCGATCGAGTGAATTACTCCCTTTTATTTAAATCAAGATGCCACCATTAAGGCATTTTAAATTATACATTTGGTCCCATTTATTATCTCATTGAATCATTCATTTGAGGGCTATCTTACTCTTATTCAAATATATAATAATTTTTATAGTTAAAGTCCATGAGTTTATTGATTTTAACATAATATGAGAATATGTGTGAGGTTAATGAGTAAATATTTAACAAATGCATGATTATGTAATTAAGTTATGCTTTCTTTTAAAACACAATCATGCATTCTCCCACTTTAAAACGTTTACAGTTTTGAGTAATTTCCAAAGCATATAAATTTGAGGTCGAGAATGGACGGACTTTCTTAAAATAAATATTTGGGGAATTGATTAGGCATTCTTCAACTAAGTGGATCTTTTAAAAATATTTTCTATACTTTATTTGAGTGTTGCTAGTAGGTGTGTTGGATATCTGAGATCGCTTTATTCTTCTTAAGGGCTTTAAATGGCTAAGACCATTTCCCCTTCACTTCCTGCAGTTCCTAGGAAGAGTGTGTACTCGAAATTGTCACACCTGGGAATTCTACACAGTTGTCATCCAGTCACTAAGATTTGGATGAGTTCAGACTTTGGCTGCCATGTGACATCACCTCATACAGATTTAGGGCAAGACACCTTCCTATATTTTCTTCATTTTTTTAATATAATTATTTATTTGCATAGTTCCAGTGGTTTAAATGTAAAACACCCTCCATCATTTACAGAAACTTCTCACTAACACTACCGACCTCCCAATAATTATTTTATAAATATAGCTTAACAAGCATTAGTCCGTTCTATTCTCAAATTCAAGAAGTATTATACTAAACTTTAATGTTGCCAAGTGTTTTATTCAACTATTTCTGATTTACTCAAAGCGTCTTACATATCTTCACTAACTCTTAGGCACATTATCATAATATTATATTACCCCGAGGTATAGAGAATGCATTAACCACCTGTAAAATGTAAATTGTCATTAATATTGTTTTAAATACAATCTTAGTAAGCATTGCTGTCTAACATATGCAAGCGTATTATATATATTTTGATATTTTAATAAATCTTTTAAATCTACTAACTTTTGATTTTTTATTTTCTTGATCCATATCACTGTCTCAGTCTAGTCCTTCTATGCATTTCTTTTGTACCATCCATAGATGTTAGTTAGCAAACCCAAGCTTATATCATAGTATAGAGTCTCTTTGTTTCTCTCTGACCACCAGGCACCGGTAAAGGGATATATTATTAATAGCATCAGATACATTATCATGTAGGTGGCACTGTGGGATTTAGACTTTAGATTCGAACCTAGGATATCTAGAAGGCAACCCCTTCTAGAGTGTTCAGTTTTGTGTTTGGGGTTTGAATTCTGCAGTGTGTTAGCAAGATAGAAGAATCTGACCATTACAATATATATATATATATATATATGACATAATTGTGGTTCACACACACATTACACAAAAACAAAAATAATATAGGATAATAAATAAATTAATGTAAACATACATTCTAAAACAATAAGTCTCTATTGATGTTTGTTTTAAAAATTTATTCCCATTCTATTTGATTTTTTTAAAATTTTTTCATAGCAAAAAAAAAAGGAGATAGAGATTAAAATCTGGAAAAAACCGGGGAGAGGAGGGGGTACAGGATAATTATAAAATAAAAATAAACAACCTAATTGATATTTTTGATTAAAATTATATACAGTATTATAAATGTATATATCCAAAACATATTAAAATAAATAGTTATTATAGTATTTAATTTTGCAGCAGCATATGATTAAAAAGACAGGAAGTTTACAATACAAAGTTGTGGCAAGATAAAAATACTAAATTATTATTAAAAGATGTGGTTCAATTGATGATGGTTAATTCCATCATAAATGCATCTTGAGAATCATGTGCTTTTTTTACATTTATTTTTATTCATATGTTTTAAGAGTGTACAGATTGTTAATTAATTATACATACTATTATTACAACAATTATTTTTTTATATAAAAAATACCTTTTAAAAGAATGCATGCAATCAAATTAAAATAACTATAAGTATTCATGATTAAAAAATAAATATATACATATATCTACTTGAAACTATTTTAAAATTAAAATAAACAAAAATGTTTTTATTTTTATTTTAATAGCAGAGTTTCATTTTATTAGCTAAGTGCATCAAGTACATGATATGAAATGAAGTAATATCATGAATTAAGAAGTTTCACTACAATAATCAATTCATAAAATCATATAAAAATATTTTATATTTTTGTTTTAATTTTATATTATTTGAAATGGAGGTAAATATCGAAATAACAGCAAATTATTTTGCTACTTATGAATCAAGTAAATAAAACATAATTAAAAAAACTGCATTAATTTTTTAGATATAACCCAAAAATGCCAATTTTTTTAACATATAACATTTCTCAATTTGTGAAGCAATAAACTTCATTAACAATTGGCAAGAATGGAAAAATCTATCACCAATGATGATTAAATATTGTCCATTATTTCATTATAGATAATATAGCCAGCAGCAATTCATTATTCATAAACAAACAGGACCATTGTAACTTCAAAAAATATATACATAAAGAAAGACAGAACAAAAATAAAGATTAATTTTGTGTTGACTATATTTCATGAATTACAATTTTATTTACATAAATCATATACCCAAAGTTTATTTCTTTGACATATTGTTATAATATCTATCAACTTCTAATGAAAAAAACTTTTTTGAAAGACTTAACCTTACCTAATTGTATCCTCAGCTAGATATTTCCAATGGAAACAATTAACATTGCACTCTTAAAAAAATATATTCAAGATATTTTTTATAACATAAATGAGGTTTACTCACCCAATAAAAATCATATTCAATGCAATATAAAATACTGTTATTAATATTCACTTCATTCACAGTTTATAGTAGATGTGCTCTTAGGATAGAAGTTTCAATACTATCATATCTAACAAAGTGAAGAATACTACAACTGATTTTGCAGCCATGCCAACATATTTTCAAAATATTATGGTTTCTTATGAAATTATATATATATATATATATATTGCTTATTATTTCTAAATAATACATGGGCAATTTAAATGTATTGCAGTTTGTAATGTTAATTGACTATTTATTAGTCAGCATTACAGTGACATGTTTATTTCATGTTTAAAAAGGTTTATTTAAACTTCAATGTATCAATATTTCATACTCTGTAGTCAAGTTGCAAGCTTTAAGTGTCCATATATATTCAATGGACCATTAATAAGAATGGATTCCATTCTTGCTATTAAAAGGTGTGAAGGTTGCCTTGACAGCAATGAGAAATATTGATTACTATATTTTACTGTGAATGTTTAGGTGGTTACTGGTTGGAACTTAATTATATATATATATATATATATATTGTAACAATATATAAATATGTCGTTACATTTATTTAAAATAAAAACTTAAAAGTTCGCAAATAAAAGGAAAAAACTAAACGCTAAAATTAAAATGTTTGTTAAACATATATATATTCGCACGGATGCTAAACTTTAAAAATATTTTTTTTCATAAACAAGAAAAAAAGTATTTGAACGTATTTTTTTAAATAAAAAATACAAGATTGAAATATAAAAATATTTTAATAAAAAAATAACGTAAGTTAAAATAAAAACAGGTATTAATTAATTCCTGTAATCTGTAAATGGAAATGATTGTTTATTAATTATCTAAAAGCTGTTTAATTAAAAAGTCAGATGAAAAGTTAGATAAGAGAAGAAAGAGATTTTTAGCTTGACCAATGGAAGCAAATAAAGGCCCGGACCATAACGAAAAAACAGAACAGTGACGTTTTTGTTCATGGAATCCATAGGAGGACTATAAAAAGAAAAAATATTGAGTTCCAGCCAGTTTTTCCAACTTGATTTGATGACAACGGTAAGACGCACTTGCCGTTCTCTCTCATTTTTTTGTTTGTTTAAAAAAGGAAAAAAATGAAAAGACTGTGATACCAGAATGGAACCAGCTAATGCTACCTCCAGAACATTTTCTTCCAATGGAGACATCGTGGGAATTGCCAACAGGAACCTGGACTCTTATACTGTAAGCTATATTGACATGAACTCTAAATTTAAAAAAATAACTAAGAACTTTCGTTCAAGCTTATGAACTTCTATCTGACTTTTAAGTTTTAAATCAAATTAATAACGTTTAATTTTATATGTTTCCCAATTGATAAACATCATTTCGTTTTTCCTTATTGTAAAGATTATTTAAATGTATGAAATTTAAGTTGTTTATAGACGCTTGCATGGATTCGTTTGCGGTTAATTATATTTTGGTTTTCATATTTGATCAAAATATACAGACATCCGATAAATAATGATACCTTACGGTGAGTATCTAAAATGTATTTATTCGGATGCCTTTTAAGTTATTGGTGACAACGCAAGTATCTTATGGTGAATACTATTGGGTTACTTATAAGTTTCCCTCTGCGATTGTCGGTATCAATAATTTTGTATTTTGATCGTTTATGTTTATTTTGAAATGTTTTTGACTGTGGAATCTATGTAATCGATCTATACCCAACATTTTTAAACAAATCTGTGCGAACGTATTTAAATATTAAAATTAAGTCGGGCGTGAATGGCTATATAGTTTGTAAAGTTATATTAAGGGAGGGCAATCTTAGGTTATTCATTTTGTAGTTGAATTGGTTCAATGGATTGGATATATTTGTGTAATTAGTAGATGTAGTATGAGGTCCGCTACGGGCAGGATTATAGATATACGCCACACACCCTCTGTTTGCCTATGGATGGGTTTGTAAGTCGGCAGAAGACCGCAGTCCATTCCTATGGAGTTTTTTGTTTATTGATCTACTTGCCAACAGATGTCACATTCCTGTTGGTGGAGAGTCAATCTCTTCTCTATTTCTACTTATTGTTCAGATGTACATTCCTGACAATATAGTATTTTGTGTTGTCGTATCATGCTACATTGAATACATGAATGTATCAGATGGATTGGTGCCAGTTGATTGCGAAATTTGTTGCCTAAGGTTAAATCAGGGAAGAATATTTTCCTTTCAAATGCAGACCTATGTAGTCCATTCATACTCGACCCTCTAAATAAATAGTAAACTCATTATTTGCAATCTACTTAAATTTAGAATTAAAGATCAATATAAAATTATAAACGTTAAATTTATTCCTCAAAATTTAAATATTATTTTATATGTGCGTAAATAAATATTTTTATGTGTTAATTTCTGGCAGTGGCTTTTATTCTTTTATATTTAAGATATAAAATTAAGTTATATTTTATTATTTCTGCTACTCACTGAGCTAGTGACTTGGGCTAACGACCGGAATCAAAATTTTAAAAAAAAAAAAAAAATTTTTTTTTGACTTACGTATCTGCCTACTTTATAAATTTTTCTAGGTTCAAATGCCTAGGTGGCGCCCTGTAGTGCAGTTTACGTAAGTCTAGCATTCCGATTGGTACAATATATATATATATTGAGACTGAAAAGTGTCTCAAGGCATTGTGACAGTCAGATGATGTATGTTGATTTAACCCAGTTCGAATACTAGGCAAAAGTACCTTGAGGCTACCCATATGCGAGATATTAAACCAAGAATACTATGACCTCTGCCCTATTCGTCTAGTCTCGAAGCTATCATGAACCGAACAACACTATCTGAGACACGCATAGATATCTTTTTCCCGAGCCACGAGCTTAGCATCAGCGGGAGACATGGACAGAACCACCTACGGAGCTAAATAGTTAAATGTGCAAAAATACTTAGAAATATGTGTTTTGCATGCCTGGATCATTTAAAAGTAAAACAAAGCATTGAAAGATAACTAGCAAACTCAAGCTTTTTAGTTAAATAAATATCTTTAATAAATGACATTTGAAATATTATGAATAATTTAATGGCCTTCGCTATTCCCCGAAATTTATGAATAACTAATGAGACAATGAAAACCCGATTAATATGCTTGCGGTCTAAATCTTTCCTTCCCAGTTTTATTAAACATTGTCAACTCGAATCTGCTCGATAAAGTGCAATAATAAAAATCTTTCGCAAAGCAGTTTCTAATTGCTTTGCGCTAAAACAGAGTTTAAAATCATTTAAGATGTATATCGCTAAATCTGACATACGTAAGAAGCTAATGGCGGACAAAAGAAGCGTTATCGAGGAGATCAAGTTGGCAAACAAAAAAAGGAAACTTACTCGTACTAAATTTTACAAGTATGAATAAAACTGGAAAGGGATTTTTATATGAACAATTAACTAATAAACTTAACCGCAATAGAATTAAAATATTTACACATGGGAGTAATGAAGAATAGTGAAGGAAAAGGGGTTAAATATCTAGATAGATGATCACATATACATATATCTAACTAGTCTAATAAAAATAGTTACATTATAAATATCATTAAGCACACATTTCATAAATATTCAAGGAAGCAATTATAAAAAGTATGGACAAAAAGGGTAGCATAATAAATAGTTCATGAGGAGAGAGATGATTACCATCCTTATTCCTTGGTCATGTTCCATCGATGGGCATAGCTTGATCCGTCTGATGAGATGTGTTTGTCCGGACAAGGAAAGTGGAAATCGGTAGCATGGTTTCACAAAAAGTCCTCCAGACACGGCACAGAGTTCAGATGACGATTGAGTAAATACTACGGCATTTTTCTGGTATTGAGGAACCCTCGGTGGTAGACAAAGTTATTTATTTGCCTAGCCAAGCATGGTAGACTCCATCGAATTCATATAATAAAATCACAACAGGCAACAGCAAAATTTCTAAAGTTCTCCACGGAGCAATCTGACAGCCCGCAAGAATACTCTGAATGAATAATCTTTTCCAAAAGGAAAATCTGAATGACTTTTTCCAAAAGGAAACTCTGATTGACTTGTTCCAAAAGGAAACTCTGATTGCCTGATCTTTTTCAAAAAGGAAAATCTGAATGCCTGATCTTTTGTTCTCCCTTTTATTTATACCCTCTCTGTCAGCTACCTTCTATTGTTTGTATGATCTGAGATCTTGATAAGCCTCCCCATGCTCCTTTGTTTCAAAGTAACACCTTCTAAAATAACTTTTACTTTTTTACTCTAAATTTCTTTCTTTAAACTTTGGGATTTTATTAATTAAAAAAAAGAAAGAGAAGGCCATCTTTAATTTGACTTGAATGGGCTTAACTAATTAAAAATATACATTCTTTTAGAAAATGTTGGTGGGCTTATCTCAAAATCAAATCATACTAAATATTTGAACAAGATTTAAAAGTAAAATACATTCTTATTTCTTTTAATACAATAAGCGTTTTATTTCAGCAGAATTTTGCATTAACTCATATATATATGCTTGACGTATATATATGTTTGACTAAACGGTTTTCACAAGTAATATTTTTAACAGCAATTTAATGTTACAATGGAATTTATTTAAAAGAAAATATTTACAAGCAAATACAAATTTAATAAACGTAATTAATTTTAGCTGTAATGCAAAACCCTGCTGATATTGGACTATAAACTTAATTTAGGTTTCCAATATTAATCAAGTTTATAGGAAGATGTGAAGCATGGATTGGACTTCAGATCCATTGCTTCATTTCCCAATAGTTAGTGAGCCAAAAAAAAATGTTTAAAAAAATGCTGTTGCTTCAGGTCAGAGGTAAGAATTTGTGCCAGGTGAGTTCAAGCCTACTCTTTATTTGGTGTAAAATTTAACTTGTTACTGACTAACAGTTTTTCTTTCTTTTACTAAATAACTAACAGTTTATCCATAATTCAATCTGCTATATCTTAAAACGAGTCCGTGTTGTTTTAATCTAACAAGTTATGTATCTATTTTAATGTCTATATTTCCCAGGATCCGGTGGTATATACTGCCTTGTACTTTTGGATGGGTTCATGACCCTATCATTTTGGTTTTCTTCTAAGTTTCCATAGTCAATGTCAGTTAGTATCCGAATCGTGCCTTGAATATCTTGCATTTGAGTGCTTATTAATATTTTCCTTATCCAGGGTGGCATGTTGTGCCTAATCATCCTTACTATCTGCATTTCTGGATAATTGAATGCACTTAGGGCTTTAATTCGATTCACCTGCCTAACAAAAAACTGAGCATAAGTCTCTTGATGGTTAGCTGGGTATCTTTCATGCATTATGGAATACATCAAACCTTCCTGCCGCTCTGCACTCCAATACATTGACAACATTGCATTCTCATATTCCATAAATGTTTGTGGTTGTATAGACAGAGTGTTCCACCAGTCTCTGTCAGACTCTTTTAAATGATGACTGGAGATCGCCACTTTTTCTTGTTCTGTCATATTCTGAAATTGAAAAAACATTTTGAGACTGTCTAGGTGGTGTCTAGGGTTTCCCCCTGGTTCCCCTCTAAAACATTGTATATGTACGAATTTTGCCACAGGAGATGTTACCGGATTAATTATTATTGGCGTAAGGACTTGGTTGCCTTGTTGTGCCTGGATTGGATTCATCTGTTGATGAATGTTCATTTCCTCTTTATCCACATTCATCTGTCCATTTTCTTCTCCCTTCTGTATTTGATGCTTGACTGACACGTCCAAGGCATGCATATCCTTTCCTAATTCATTATCTATCAATGATTTAAGTTGTGTATCATCTTGCTTCTGTTGGGGTTGCCATTTAAAGTGAGTATCCTCGTCTGGCAATACTTTTGTTACAATAGTATGTTGGTGGAGCGCCATGTTTTCCTCCAAACGGTCCAGTCTTTGTGATGTCATATTCATGAATTGTTTTAACATGTTCATCATCATTTTGTTTTCTTGTCTCATTTCTGTGATGAGATCTTTCACATTGTTTTCTTGGTCACTATGAGTCGATGTTGCTGTATTTGGAAGGTTGAGCATTACCTCCTCATCGCTGTCATAATCTGCAACTTTCTTTGGTTGGTCCATTTTTGCCTAATATTGGCTATTTTGTTATATAACATTCACTTTGTTTGTAAAATGTGTTTGTCTTTTAATAAACAATCTGGATAAGTATATTTTTATACTAGTTATTAACACAAAAAAAAATTATTTCTTTCTAAAATAAGTCACTATTCTAAGTTCCAACTATCTGTTTTATTTATATGTTTTCAGAAATTTAACTTTGCCTACCTTACGAGGTCCTATCTTAACCCTATGCCTATATGTATCTGTTTGTACATGAAAATATATATATATAAAATCCTGCTGTGTCTGTCTTTAATATTTATACTACATATTAGTCTCCTCACTTTATTTATTGTTATATTTCATTAAAATATCACTGCTATTTTGTCCCAATATAATTAAAATAACACACTTACAGCTTGACCTGGCTTTCTCTGACACCTGAAACAACTAAAAAATGCATTTACATTAATACAAGTATATATATAAAAATATATGTGAGCAAAATATACGTAAGTCATGTTTAAAAATTATTTTGGCTCACTATGCATACATTGTTATTTTGATCATCTACTATAGTTTGGTTTATTTGATATCCGATATGAGAGATTGCACTTGCCGACAAATTTATTTGAGAAGGGTGCCAGTCGACAAGACAATGGCCATATCAAATATACATATTAATGGATAATGATCCAAGCACACATTGATAAGGTTTATAAAGTTTAATGCGATTACAATTTATTTTGATTTTCACTTCACTTTCAAAAAAAATCTCTGCATGAATAAGTAAATGGTATTTTAAATGACAATATTAAGTAAGTCTAAGACGTATAACAACTAAGTAAGGTAACATGTCTGACCTGGGTTCGAAACCACACTACCATTTTGGTCAAGACAGAAAAAAAATTTAACCAGCCTAAAGTACGATTAACAAAACAAAATATTAATACAAAAAACAATTAAAATAAAAGTAAAATCCCATGATAACCGCCACTCTGAATTATGAACCTGGGATCGAAACCAACTACCATTTTGGTCACACCCGAAATAGATTAACAATTATCACGCAATTTTACAGAATCACGCATTGAAATCAAAACTGTTTAAAAAACATTTATATAAAAACGGGTTTTACCAAACTATAATGAAGTGTATACCATATGCATCCATATATATGAATATGTACATCATTAAATAAGCATATATATGACTACATATAAATATACAAACAGATATACCTATACAAATATTTCTTTTATTATCATGTACATGAATTTATTAGAAAGATGTCAAATTGCCAACCGCATACTCCTATTATTTCAGGCTAGTAAACGCTGGTCGCAACTATGACAAGGAAGCAATGATTGCGGACATAGACCTATTATTTCAGGCTACACAGCAATCGAGAACTCTACAATGTAAGGGGTCTTCACCTAAATGGTTACTCTAAGGGTCTTCACCAAACATGGTTACTAAAAAACAAGGGCTTCACCTAACGGTTACTCAAAGGGTCTTCACCTAACGGTTACTCAATAAATGATTCAATAGCATAATCCGAAATGGAGAAAAAAAATCTTAACTAAAGGGTGGCTGACATATATGTTATACAAAAATATATCTTTAATATATATATTTATTAACGAACATACGCATTTACTTTTCATAAAGTTGACAATTAAGTTTGTTATTATTGAAACAAAACTTATTTTATATCTATTGTTTGCATGGAACGTAATTTCAAAATATTTAAAAGTGAAAAAAAAATTCTGCATGATTAAAATTATTGATTTAATTAAGGAAACTAACGCAGAGAAAGTGAAACACTATAGTTTGAACTTATCAAACTTTTTGATCTTACAAAAAATTTCTATTAACGAAAGAATGTTATCAATTTTAATCTTTACAAAAATTTGTACAACGGAAACATAATTCTATTATCTATTTGTACTTTTAACTAAAATGTTATATTTCGAAAAAACATTATTATATTAAAACTTCTCAGATTTAAGCATTACTAAAGTAACATAAAGTACGAAAGCTATTTTAAGGGAGGGCGGGTGGGTATATATTTGACACTTCCGCCTCATCGAAGGTATATACTTTATACGATAAACAACGATATGGCAACTGGCCATCGACAAAACTACTCATTCGGAAAAAAAAATCTTGCTATAACTCTGATATTTATTCTCATTAATATATATATTCACTATATATAAAAAAAACTAACGGAGTGTTAACTTTTCTAAATGTAAAACATTCATTTCATATATATACCAAACTCGGAAAAAAAATTTTACTTTATGACACCTTTAACTTTTTAATTAATTTTAAAAAATGACATTTGCTCACATTAGGAAACAAGACTCAGAAAAAATTATATATATATATATTTTTTTATATAAATATATTAGACCAAAACAAACTTCTCAGGGTACTAAAAATTTTTTTTTTTTTAAATGACATTCGTCCCACTGCGACAACTTGAAGCAAAAAATTCACGTATAACTAACAATTATTCGTGTTATCTAAAACAATCACTATATATATGCGTACAAATCCGAGGACAAAAAAAATTCTACATATATACTATTATTTAAAACATAAACCCTGCCTACAGGGTGTGGAAAATTTCGAATAGCCACACGATGGATGCCAGAATGCGGAAAAAAAAAAATCTACTGTGACAGTCAGATGATGTATGTTGATTTAACCCAGTTCGAATACTAGGCAAAAGTACCTTGAGGCCACCCATACGCGAGATATTAAACCAAGAATACTATGACCTCTGCCCTATTCGTCTAGTCTCGAAGCTATCATGAACCGAACAACACTATCTGAGACACGCATAGATATTTTCTTCCCGAGCCACGAGCTTAGCATCAGCGGGAGACATGGACAGAACCACCTACGGAGCTAAAATAGTTAAATGTGCAAAAATACTTAGAAATATGTGTTCTGCGTGCCTGGATCATTTAAAAGTAAAACAAAGCATTGAAAGATAACTAGCAAACTCAAGCTTTTTAGTTAAATAAATATCTTTAATAAATGACATTTGAAATATTATTAATAATTTAATGGCCTTCGCTATTCCCCGAAATTTATGAATAACTAATGAGACAATGAAAACCCGATTAATATGCTTGCGGTCTAAATCTTTCCTTCCCAGTTTTATTAAACATTGTCAACTCGAATCTGCTCAATAAAGTGCAATAATAAAAATCTTTTGCAAAGCAGTTTCTAATTGCTTTGCGCTAAAACAGAGTTTAAAATCATTTAAGATGTATATCGCTAAATCTGACATACGTAAGAAGCTAATGGCAGACAAAAGAAGCGTTATCGAGGAGATCAAGTTGGCAAACAAAAAAGGAAACTTACTCGTACTAAATTTTACAAGTATGAATAAAACTGGAAAGGGATTTTTATATGAACAATTAACTAATAAACTTAACCGCAATAGAATTAAAATATTTACACATGGGAGTAATGAAGAATAGCGAAGGAAAAGGGGTTAAATATCTAGATAGATGATCACATATACATATATCTAACTAGTCTAATAAAAATAGTTACATTATAAATATCATTAAGCACACATTTCATAAATATTCAAGGAAGCAATTATAAAAAGTATGGACAAAAAGGGTAGCATAATAAATAGTTCATGAGGAGAGATATGATTACCGTCCTTATTCCTTGGTCATGTTCCATCGACGGGCGTAGCTTGATCCATCTGATGAGATGTGTTTGTCCGGACAAGGAAAGTGGAAATCGGTAGCATGGTTTCACAAAAAGTCCTCCAGACACGGCACAGAGTTCAGATGACGATTGAGTAAATACTACGGCATTTTTCTGGTATTGAGGAACCCTCGGCGGTAGACAAAGTTATTTATTTGCCTAGCCAAGCATGGTAGACTCCATCGAATTCATATAATAAAATCACAACAGGCAACAGCAAAATTTCTAAAGTTCTCCACGGAGCAATCTGACAGCCCGCAAGAATACTCTGAATGAATAATCTTTTCCAAAAGGAAAATCTGAATGACTGATCTTTTCCAAAAGGAAAATCTGAATGACTTTTTCCAAAAGGAAACTCTGATTGACTTGTTCCAAAAGGAAACTCTGATTGCCTGATCTTTTTCAAAAAGGAAAATCTGAATGCCTGATCTTTTGTTCTCCCTTTTATTTATACCCTCTCTGTCAGCTACCTTCTATTGTTTGTATGATCTGAGATCTTGATAAGCCTCCCCATGCTCCTTTGTTTCAAAGTAACACCTTCTAAAAATAACTTTTACTTTTTTACTCTAAATTTCTTTCTTTAAACTTTGGGATTTTATTAATTAAAAAAAAAGAAAGAGAAGGCCATCTTTAATTTGACTTGAATGGGCTTAACTAATTAAAAATATACATTCTTTTAGAAAATGCTGGTGGGCTTATCTCAAAATCAAATCATACTAAATATTTGAACAAAATTTAAAAGTAAAATACATTCTTATTTCTTTTAATACAATAAGCGTTTTATTTCAGCAGAATTTTGCATTAACTCATATATATATGCTTGACGTATATATATGTTTGACTAAACGGTTTTCACAAGTAATATTTTTAACAGCAATTTAATGTTACAATGGAATTTATTTAAAAGAAAATATTTACAAGCAAATACAAATTTAATAAACGTAATTAATTTTAGCTGTAATGCAAAACCCTGCTGATATTGGACTATAAACTTAATTTAGGTTTCCAATATTAATCAAGTTTATAGGAAGATGTGAAGCATGGATTGGACTTCATATCCATTGCTTCAGCATACAACAACATTATAGTGTGTGTATAGATATAGATATATAAAGTTGAAAAGAAAAGTAGAAATAAACACACACAAATTTGTTTTGTAGATATTTTCTATATTACACTGGAATAATAGTTAAGAAAAAGTAATTTTGAATTAAAAATTTTTTTTTATTATAAATTAAACATTTAAAAAGATACAATTAATATTTTACTAATTCTGATTGTGAAATTAAAAGAAGCATGTTTTTATAGCTTTACTGCTAATTATAAAATTCCATTTTCTATTTTGATTAGATTGATTTTTTTTATTAAGGCTTGTATAACATATTTTAATCTACAAAGTTATTTTTCAAAAGATTAAGGTAGATTTAAAAGAGTCATTAACATTTTTTAATCAAAAGCAGGAAAAATTTATTTTTAATTACTGTATTTTTTTTCTCACCATGACTATAAAAAGATTAGGGAGTTTTTTACAGTTTTACAAATTGTCATAGCAGAATTATCATGAAGTTATAACTGAAGGCAAGAGAGTACAAGTCCAGTTGCTGCTATTAGTTCACTATGGTAGAATTTGCATTCACATGGAAGCAAGACCCAGTTTTCTATATTCTCCATAGCCCATATTGTACTAGACAAGATGCCTGAAGTCTATCCAATTCTAGACTAAATGGAGCTGATTGAATGCCATGAGATACTGGATTTTATCTTTCCTGATGAAGACAATTAGGCAATCTACTACTTAGAAGGGACTAGCTTACCCAGAGAATCCATCAGCTTACTGAAGAATTAGTTTATACTTATACTGTTTTATCTGTATGCAGAGGGGCACAGATAGGGATATTGTGTCATATATATAAAGTACAGATGGTGAGTAGTGTTATATCTATTGAGAACAATAATATTTAAAATAATTTTTTGAAATGACATGCAAAAGTTCTAATTAACAAATTTTAAAAGTAAATGACTTCTGTCAACTAAAAGTAACACAAGTAAATAATTTTTACTTGAATTAAAAGTCTAAAAATCAAATGATTGATCCATAGACAACTTGATCTTGAAAAAGAAAAATAAACTCCAAAAATCGTTCTATATTAGGGGGAAAAATTTGTTGGAGTATATATTTTTTAAAAGACATTTATAATTAATCAAGAGTAACCTGTTAAAAAGAAAAAGTTCTAATTAACAAATTTTAAAAGTAAATGACTTCTGTCAACTAAAAGTAACACAAGTAAATAATTTTTACTTGAATTAAAAGTCTAAAAATCAAATGATTGATCCATAGACAACTTGATCTTGAAAAAGAAAAATAAACTCCAAAAATCTTTCTATATTAGGGGGAAAAAATTTGTTGGAGTATATATTTTTTAAAAGACATTTATAATTAATCAAGAGTAACCTGTTAGAAAGAAAAATAAAACTTTTATGAAGGATTGTCAAATGAGTAAACATTTTTAAAAAAAACTTTACTTACCATAAAAAAATCAGATGCTAATTAAAAACTTTGATTTATATCATCTATTTCTATAAATATATATGCACATCATATGTGTGCATTTTTTTGACAATTTGAACATGTTCATTTTTAAATTATTATATAGATATCTGAATGCACATGTATGTGCATTTTATATATTTTTTGACATTGAATTGTGTATTAACATTTTCACCAGCAAATATTTTGTTTAGCTGAGTGAGTTAAAACTCTTAAACTTTTGATTGGTCAATTACAGAATCAGCAGTAAAAATATATTCATCTTTTAATATTATACTTATTTTAGTTTTGTTTGTGAAAAGTATATTAATAATTTGTCAGATTATGAAAGTGAACAAAAAGTTTTTCAAAAATAAATTTCTATTTATAATTATAAAAATATTCAATAGTGAAAGACCTAAAAAAACTTAGTAGCAAATCAGAAAGTGTTGGTGACATCATTGATTTCCCTCTCAATTTACATTAGTGTAAAAATAAAGAATTTTTTTAACTAAAATATTACTATTTTCCTAAAATAATTTATATTTTCAGCATATTTTACCAAAATACATTATAATATGTAAATAAATTCCAGCAAAATATTTTAAAACAATAATTTTTATTTGAAAATCAAATAAAGCGCTTGGGGCAATGTAAACTGTTGACAGGTGTCAAAATTGTTGTTAGCACTGGTTTCTTTTTCAATTTATGTTCCTGTAGAAGTATACAAATTTTTACTAAAATATAACTGTTTTTTTTTAAATAATTGTTTCAGTATATTTTATTAAAATAATTTATAATATGTAATAACTATTTAAAAAACACTCTAAAACATTCGTTTTCATTTTGAAATACAAAACAAAGAAGTTGGAGCGATGAAAAATTATGGACAGGCCTCTTCTTTTGTTGAAATGAGAACCAACCATTCAGGATCAAGGAAAGCCTGCCCTCTACCATTGTTGAAGTTTAAATGTCAAATTTATTGATGTTTTACTTGTAAAATAATTTTAGAGAGGGCAGCATCTTATGGTATTTTTTTCAAGCTTTAAAATAACCATAAAATTTTTACTGTAGGGTTAAAAATGACAGGATTCAAGCAACTTGAAGTTGTGCCCATTTTTGATCAGAGAAATCCTGAAAAATGTTAACAAAATATAGTGTGGTTTATTAGATTTATTTTTTATAAACACCAATGTGTGCACACATTTCCATGCATATGCACATATATGTTAAATCAGTCATTATTTATGTATCATTAAAATGTGATAGCTTTTCTTTATCATTATATGACAATTCCCATAGTTTACAGATGTTTGTGTGCTTATATAGATGATTGTCATGTAGATATATATTAAATGTCATTATAACTATGAAAATGAATTTCATTTATAGGTTTATTACAATTAAAAATGTTTATCAACTATTATACAACACATCTGTGTGCTGATATTGAAGCAGTAAAATCTGTTATACATATTTTGCTTCACTGTCTGGTGATATTAGAAACCTTCAACCAGAGGTTCTAACCCAGTTTTATACTCGATTATCCTCCCCTTTTTATTAGTTAAGCATTATTTTGATTAAATAATACTAGTTTAATTCGAAAATATTTAAATTTTTACCACTGTAAATAGTCATGCACGTGTGTGTATGTATCACAGATAACTGTAAATGTTATAATTATATTTTATTAAATATATATATATTTTTTTTATTTGTGTATTATTTTATTTAAGCTGACATAATACCAGAGAAAGTTGTAGAGTAATTAATATATAACTGAAATTTGCAAACAAAAGAATGTGCCTTGTTTAAATGTAAAATGTCTTTAGTAAAGTATATTTATTTTAAAAGATCCTACGTTAATGGAAAATATATCTTGTGAATCTATTTCCAACTCGAAATGGATTGAAACAATACTCTCTTGAACTTACCTTATCATCTTTAAAATATAACAGTTAATGCACATCTGGATCTCTCCAGCAGCAGGGAAAATAGAAAGTTCTAGAAAGTTTTAGTGGCATATAAATACAGCCCAAATTTCTATGTTAAACACTCTGTGCTTTATTTTCAGAAGGTGTTGCAGGATGAATCTGCATCACTCGAATTTTTAAAATATAACTCTTGAGTAGTGGAAGAAATTTGCTTTCCTGATCTTTCCAAGATCAGCTCCATACCACTATGCTTCTATGCCATTGCCATTTAAAGACTGTCTAAATGAACTGTTGAGCTAACTCTGAAAGGATTTCAGCCATCATTTTTACCAAATCTGCATTGCTGACTTTATTTTTTTTCAAATTATTTTCCTATATGTGTATTAACCCATACAGCCATCAAATCTTCAAATAACAGAAGATAATCCTGTCTCTGCTGCCAATATGAAATCTTAAAACCTCCATCTATGTGCTTTTAATTTATTTAAAATGTAACTGTCTATTTCATAATCAGCAATGTAGTGCTGATTATTATCAATTTCATAAAGTAATGACTTTCTCTTTTTTTAATGCATGAATCTATACTTTTATTTTTTAAATGTACTTGCTGGGCTTCACTCTTGCTATCTTATTATTTTAAATGCGGCAAAATTTAAACTTTATTATATATTATTTAATGTGCTAATAATTCAATCTAGTGAACTGATCTTAATTTTCTATTCTGTCATTATGGACTCTTAAATAATTAAATGTAAGCTTTCTTACCAAATTACTGAATTGTTCTATGTGTTTCATGGCATACTATCCATTGCCATATTTAAAGATATCAATTTACTATTATCTTAACACTATTGATTTAGTGAATTTTAATATTGAGTAAAGTAAAGCTTTGTGACCTTACCTTTGCTAGTAATCTATCATTTGCTTGTCACACGATCTAACATGATGATTTTATTTAATTTTTCTACTTGTCAAGTGTATTGATATTTGTTTAATGACAGAAACTACATATTCTCTCCCTCTTTGTGTTTGACTTTCTAACCAATATTTGAGGTCAATTACATACCATTAAGGATGGGTTAAACTGTATCATGTCATTACTCCAGATTTTATTATTTACAAGGGCCTTAGTTGATACATCAGTGTCATTACAGACCTGAAACCTATTAGCATTGCTTACGCTTGATAACATTATAAAATTCATATCTTGCTTTGTCAAACTAATACCCGGAAGTCCCAGATTATTTCGTAAGGCACATTTTTTAATGAAGTTTGGAAGCACTGACTCCAGGGTTGTGTCAGGTTGTAGCTAGGCTCAGGTAACATCGTAAAACCTGAAACCATGTAATCCCTACCAACCATTTCTTTAGATGCCATCTGTCATAAGTGCAGGTGAGTTTCATGTTCATTTAAGCTGATGAACCCTCTCATTCTTTCTGGCATTATCATATCGGTCAGCATCACAGTTATTAATATTTTACATTCCCCACTATTAATCTATAAGTCATAATGCTATGATTTTGTAAACCATCCCAGTCTTTCATTTATTTAGATTTTATAAGTTAGAAATGTCATGTTTAAAGCTTATTTAAGCTGTCTGCCCTCTCATTAAATGAACTTTGGATGCGCTGAAAAATAACTTTCAGTAAACTCTATCAATATCTAATAATGTAACAAAATATGCAAATAAATGTTTTCTTTTTAAATCATTAATGAAATTTCGTTAATGACAGCATAAACTTTGTAATTTATAATATACTTTAATTTGCAGTTATGATAAACTGTAATAAAACCAAATTACAGTTATTTGAAATTCGTCAGGTCATTTATGTTTTTATTGAATAGATCATGGCATTCAGAATAAGAGCCTTGTAAATTTGATATCTTTCATTAGCATATTAAGCCACATCATTTTGATTATTTATTGATTTTATTCATGTAGGTGCTTGGTATTTGCATATTAATTAATCATTAATCTATGTTCCAATATGTCATTTTTGGAATATGCAAATCACTACCGATAATTATGTGAAATCCAGATGGTATTAATTATGTGTAAATAGATTCACAGTGTATTTATTTAAAGTATATTATCCATATTTGCTTGCTCAAGTTCTCACCAATTATTATTATTATTATTATAAATAAATTATTAACAATTTAATAAGTTATTCTTTGGTTATTCTTTGTTCCTTCCATGCATGCACATCATTGATTAGACTGCATTATATATGATAGAGTCCATTGATTTTAAGCCAGTCTATGGCATCTGTTAATCATTCGTAGCAAAATAATAAATATTATCAGGTAGTTCATTCTATTGGTGGGGGTAGGGGGTTTAAAGGTCAGATTAACCAATTTTCCTATAGATCTTTTGTTTCTCTGCTATTGCTCTGTGACAGAAATGAATGGAATTTCATTTGTTACCATCAGAAATATTGTTCATAATGTTATAGATTTGGAAAATAGGCAATAGGGCAGAGTTCATGATTGTTTTTGATTTATGTATCTTGCACATGATTGGACTCGAGGTACTTTTGCCTAGATGCTAACTTTTGTTAAACGAACATACAATTCTGACCGGTACAATATATAGGGGTATTATGTAAACCTATTTGAACATATATAGAAATTAAAATGCAATAGTGGATTTCTTTTTTGGTATTAATCAAAATCAGAGGGCTTAATTTAAATGTATAATAGTATTCAATAAACCTTAATTTAATTGTTATTAATAAATTTATATTTAATTGTTTAAAATTATTCCAGTGAATTTATTTAAACCTAAAACATTATAAATTATTATGTGTTGTATTGAATCTCTTGTTCACAATGACAGTTATATAGCTTTTGTTCCTGAGTTAGATTCATGCATAACAGTCTGTTATAAAAAAGGGGTCTATATTTAGTGTTTATGAACATCCAGTTGTTGATGACCCTGGATTGTTGCAAAATGGATATCCTTTGAAATCCATGCACTACTTTTTATTCAGTTTAGTATTTATTAAAAATTAAATCATTAAAGGTACTAACTGGCCAGAGCATTGATGATGATCAGCATATTTTAGTATTTCAGCATTATTTTTTTACTGTTGTATTCTTATGGATTAGCACTTAAGTTTGTGCACCCAAATCATGGTTTAAATAATCTGCTCCAAGCTGGCAAGAGCTAAATAATTAGCTTAGCTTATGGTAGACCATTTTTATCCAGTCACAAGATTGTCGGTTGATTTATTTTATTGTTGATTATTCATGATGATGAATGATTATTTTTTGTCTGTAATGATAGTGAACTTATAATTAGTTACTAGCTTATAGTTAGTCTGTGTTGATCTCTCATGTTAATTTCTTTTATCTTTATATTTAAATTATATTTTTGACTTGGAGATGATGATGATATTTTCTCATTACTCCAAGTTTACCTTTAAATATCTATACCATTACAGTATATAATGTAACTCAAAATCTGCAGTCTAAGACAGTTTATAGCCTGACAAAATATAATCCATTGAAGATCTTCCACTGGCTATAAATACTTAACTATGCCAACCATTTCTCCTTTCATCTCTCAAGTTAGGGAGACTCAGAAGAATTTAACTGAATAATTCACACAAATGATATGGTTAGTTTAACATAAATACAGTTGGAAGTAATTGCAACCATAAATATTTATTAGTAGGTAGATAAATTTATATTGTCATTGCATAACATAGGATATAAGTGTTAATTCATAATTTTTACAAACTTGCAGATTAACAATCTGCCAGTTAAGTATTTGAATACACAAAATTAATTATTAGTCATTATCTTTTATGAACTCAGAGATTTCTAACCAGTTAATTAAAATTAAATCAAAACTTGATTAATTTATTATTAGTGGTAAATTATTTAAATATTACAAAATCGTATACTAGTTAATTATCAATTCCCCATGGATTTCATTCAGCTCATGAATATTTGATTGATGTCTTAATACAATCTTTTTTATTGCCAATTATCATATTAGATTGATCTATGAATTTATAATTATGTTAATAATCATGGCTAGTATTATATCATCTTTAAATGTTGAAAGAATGTTACTTTTGGTAGACAAGATAAAAGACATATATAGGGTAAATTATTCTCATGCCAAATAATTATTCCTGGATGAATAGTATGAGCTGCTGCATAAGAATGATATAAAATAACTTTTTAATATTAACCTTAGCTATCTGTAAATTACCCATACAACATGATCAACTCTACATTTAAGATAATCATAAATGTCTGATCATCACTGGATTTGAAATGTCTTACAATACTGGTTATTCCTCACATTCATGGGGCAGTTTTTTATCAGACAAATTAGATGGACATTATGTATGATAAAATAAATTATTTAATATTCTGCTATAATAAAAAGGCCATAGAGGAAATGAGAAACAGTACTCAACTATGATTATTACAGAAGTTGATAATTATAATATAATAAAGTAATAATGGTATTCTAGTATCCAACCAGACATAAAATAACAAACAGCACTGGATATGTACCTTATTTGATATTAGAAAACCTTCCCTGCTTTAATAACAATTATTTATCTATATAAAATAGAATGGTTTAAGTATAACATTACTAAAATCTGATTTATAGTTTAAAAACATGCCTGACAGTATTTCTCATCAAATGTTAAATCAACGATCATATATATAAGTATGAGATCCATGAAATGATATTAAAATTCAAAAATGACTATGATCAAAGTCTAAAAAATAATTATCCTGCCCCCACCCCCAAAATAAAACATTTTTGAGGGTATTAGAGAGCCAGAAATCATTCTACATAAAAATCAATTCAAGCTTTCAGAGTAACTTAAATTAAATTGTAATTATGCAATAAGTTTATCTATTTACAAGTTAAAACAATCTTTAAGAAAATTCTAATAATGAAAATTTATAATAATTTACATGGATGCATAATTATTTATTTTACTATGATAAAGATAAATTACTTTGTTATGATTTAATGCTAAGTTTTAGTTTCTTTTTCTTTTTCCCCCCTTTTATCTATTTTAATTGTCAATTGATTCACTTATTTTTCAAACAAATACATTTTGAGTGTTTCCACAGAACCAAACTAATAATTATTCTTTTATCCTGACTCAAGAAAATCCAATACCCAGTAGAAATAATGAGGTGGCATGAGATGTTACAAAACAGAAAAAAACTATTTTTTTTCTTTACATGTCAAAATCTAGACTGACAATTAATATGCTAGCTAATTTTCAAAATAAAATGATTCAGCATGTGATATCACATTTCTTTTGAGTAAAAAATTTAAAATAAAAATACACATATAACATTATTATATTCTATTAATAGCATTCATTCACTTCTAAAGAAAAGATTAGATTTATTTCAGTTAGACAATAACTAGTTGAGCAATGCTTTCAATCTAGAAGGTCATATTCATAACACTGAAACTTGTCAGCTGAGATAGTAACAAATAAATGAAAGAGAAAAAACCAAAATATGTGCATTCACTAAAATAATATGAAGTCATTGTTGTGAATAATATAATATTATAAAATAGATTAAATACCATTAAAATTTCATTTAAAATATTTACACCACAGAAAATATTTGGTTTTTAAAATTCAAATAATTTAGTCACTTATTTATTCAGGTAAAATCCAAAGTTTAATTTAAACATACATCTTTTGGGAGAAGAGTGAAGCTTCATATTTATTAATTTTACTTGTGTAGTTTCATTTCTTTCTTTTAATAAACATAGTTTATGAATCATATAAATACTGGCTATTATTTCTTTATTCCTTTTCTCTCTTTTTTCTTTTCCTTTAGATACATTTTTGAATTTTTGGAAGACAAAATTGTATTTTGTCTTTAAAATATAGATAAAAAATAAAAATATTCTGATGGTTTACAATGTAATGAAGCAATTTTGATAATTTTTCTTTTTATAATAAATTGTCATTATTCCATAAAATTTCTTCAATAATACTGTCCAGTACAAGGGCAGACAATGTTGTTTTTTATCCCTCCATTTTGTTCAATCAATTATATACTTTTAAGGTAACTAAAAAAATCATATAAAGTAATGTACATGTGCTTCTGTTTCAAGCAAAAAACTAGAGAGAAAATTCATTGATGTTAATGCAACCATAGTAATCCTCTATATTCACTAATTAAACAATTTCTGGTAGTGTTTCTTTAATAAAAAAATATATTATTCCACAAATAAAAATAAACATTTTAGAATTATTACATATAACAAATATTTTTATTTCACAATACAAATACTAATTTCCATTTAAACAAAAATTAAATGTTCTACATCACACTTTTAATATATTACATTAAAAATACATTTTTAATCATATTTCCTTAATATAATATCATACAAATAAAAAGAACAAATACATTTGAAATACTAAATATTTATTCTATCATTTATAATTTACTCTCATGAATGCCATAACATATAACCAAGAAATAATAAATTAATCTAAACTATATGCATTAGCAGTTACTTTTTCATTTTCCTTTTTAAAATTATTAAAGTCAATTTACATTTTTACAATACAAATAATAATAAACAATTTTATATTAATATTATTGTCATCATAACAACACAGTTAATATTTTATATGTTAACATATCCATCCAAAAATCAAACAAGAAAAGAGAGAGAAAAAAACATGACAGACATCTTACAATATACTGAAATTCATCTTAAATATCAGAAGGTACAATATATATTATAACAGTCCGAAAGAAAGTGAAGATCGAATCTTACCACATCTGCACTACAAGGGCGCCATCTTGGCTAATTGAACCTAGAAAATGTATATAGTAGGCAGATACATAAGTTAAGATTCACACTTTATATGCTTTATTCAGACCGTAGGCTGAATGTCACTAGCTCAGTGGAGATGCAGAGATTTATATTTTATAAATTCTTATCTAAGAATAATTTAATATTAAAAAAAAGAATAAAAATAAGCAACTGCCAGTAATTAACACACAAACATTTATTTACGCCCATATATATAAAAGTTAGCATTATTATTTTAGTATGTTTACTTTAGCATTTAACTACATTTTTAACTTTTATTTTCAAGTTTGCACAGATAAATTTAGTTGTTTATTTAAGTGTTGAGTATGAATAAACTACATAGATTGCATTTGAAAAGAAAAATATTTTATCCCTGATTTAACCTTAGGCCAAATGTTCGCAGCCAAACCAACGTCAATCCATCTGATATATCGATGTATTCAATGTGGCATGAATATGACAGCACCCAAAATGACATACTCTCAGGAATGTACATCTGAACAGCATGGTTAATAGATGACATTGACTCTCAACCAAATAGGAATGCTACATCTATTGGTAAGAAGAACAATAAACAAAAAACTCCATAGAAAGGGACTGCATTCTCCATCTTACTATCCCTTCCATAGGCAAAAAAGGGGGGTGCAGTGTAAAAATCGTCCTGCAAGTAGTGAATCTCATACTACCTTTACTAATTACTCTGATATATCCAATCCATTGACCCAATTTAACTACAAAACAAATAACCTAGATTACCCTCCCTTAAACTAACATATATAATTTTACAAATCTATGCAGACATTCACGCCCGACTTAAATTTAGTTTAATGAAAAACAAAAATCATAAAACTTAAAAGAACAAAAAAATAAATAGAAATGATTTTAAATAAAAAAAAATACATCAAATAACATTATTAATATTAATTTACGTTGGTCAGATAGGATTCTATTTGTATTATTTACTGAAAGGTTTAGAATTTAGAGTTCTTATTGTTTTCAAATTAATATTCCTTAAAGTTCATAAAGTTATTATGGTTTTAGAAATGTTCATTAGTTATATAGTTCTTACTGTTTTAGAAAAGTTCATCCTTTACAGTTGCTTGCCGTTTGGAATCCAGCGTTAAATCCCCTGATGATCCTGTGGTCCTCAATATAAAAAAACGATGTTTCATTTTTTTTTTTTATAACCACTGAAGAAATTGAAAGTGCATCTTTCAATCCTTTCACCTCCAACTCTCCAACTTAACACATCTCCGTCTTCTCTTAAATTTTCTTCACTCACTAAAAAAATTATTTCCAAACTTTTTCTTTTATATGTAAACTTTCGGATCCAATAGACCTTACGTCATCGATGATGATGATCCTTCCACTGAGGTCCGATTCCCCGATGGATCTTTTTCATTGGCCATTCCATTTCCATTGTTTTTCCTCTCCTATCTGACCTTTGCTTATGCATTTTAAAATGCCCAAGGGCCGGTTTACTTTTACTAATTAAAATTAATCATTTCCATTTTATACAATAGAATTAATTAAATTATTTTGCAAACTTAAACATATATTTTTATTTCTAAATCTTTTTAAGTTTTTGCTTTTAAAATACTTTTTCTATTTTTAATAAAGTTTTATTTTAATAATTTTTTTTCTTCATCTGTGCGATTTTATATATGTATGAGTTTAAGATAGAATTAATTTTCAATTTTTATGTCTTAAAAAAAAGAAGTTTTTAAATGCGAACTTTTTATTTTAATTTCATGTTTAATAAAAAAAAATAATGTAACGGCGTATGTGCCCATTACAATATATATATATATATATTGTAACCGGACCACCATACAACCCCTTTATTACCTTGGTTGTAACAATTTCCTGATGAGCATGTTGCAGGAAGGAACTATTGATTGGCATTCCCCAATGCAGATGTTAACGCTCCCTACAACAATATTTCCTGCTCATTAGAGGATGTAGCACCATAGAGACTGGAAGCATCTAGACATTTCTGTGTTTGGTTGTCCAAATAGTGGCACTAGAGTTCCATCTCACTACAACCTGACTTATCTAGGTCTAGTTATGCCAGATGTAGCTCAGGAGGCATGAGATTCTCATGAACAAGTGCATTGAATGATGAGTGATGCAATAAAAAATAGAATTGAACAACTGGACAACTAAAATTAATTTTAAGTAGCAATAATTTTATTTAATAATAGGTTTAAATAAATGTTCATCAAACAAAGTATTTCATTGACAGTCCCTTGTATTTCTTCGACCTACTTCCAATAACATTTTAGATGACTTAGAAAATGTAATCTGTTGAGAGTATAATAAAGTTCTTTTCTCAACAGTTCTTTAACAGTTTACATCTTTAATCATTTATTTACTTAAACGGAGAGGACTGTGATATATTGAGACAACAGAGATAATAATGAAGACAACTGGTAGCATTTAATTCTGAGTTCCACTTAATTCACAAATAGTTTATTTACAGTCCATTGTGCATCTTTGTATGTATCCAATAATAGGGCAATATGAATTAAAGAATGCAAGTTCTTTAACCATTTACATTTTACATCTAATTCCAAGTTCCACTTAATTCACAAATAATTTATTTACAGTCCATAGTGCTTCTTGGTATGTATCCAATAATAGGGCAATATGAATTAAAAAATGCAAGTTCTTTAATAATTTACATATTTAGTTATTTAGTTTGGAGTTCCACTTAATTCAACAATTATTTATTTACAGTCCATTGTGTATCTTGGTATACATCCATTAGTAGTGCAATATGAATTAAAGAATGCAAGTTCTTTAACAATTTACATTTTATGCCTAATTCAGAGTTCCAGTTAACTTTAAGTTAGTTAAAGCATAATACATATATTTTTATTCATGGTTATCCAAATCCAGGTTTGAATCCATACTATATGCACATTTATCCTAGATTCATTGGTTTAGTATTCTTATTTCTCAACTCATATGTATATAACATGTTTTAATTCTGTGTTTATATTACCTTTTTTTAAAGTTTTCAGATAATAAATAAGATCCTTTTAAAAACAATGGAAAAAATGATTTTCTCAATCTTTCAACTTATTTAAGGACATGGTTCATTATATGCATATAACCATTGACTTTTATTGACATACTAGCTCATATTTAAATATTTGAATTGGTTCACAATATAATATAAATCTACTAAATACATTCATTTTGTATGTATACTTTCATTTTGATATTTTCTAATTTTATCTAAATTATAAATATGTTATTATAACTTAATTAATTATAGTTATGTGTAATATTCTTATATAATCAATAGGCAGGTGAGCATTTGTAATTTTATTTGGTTACTCTAATATCTAGCATAAATATTGTTGTTTGGTCTGGCACAGATGTATGTTTCCAGATATAAGTTGATCAGCATTTTCATTGATAATTTTTCAATAATAAACATATTTTCATATAGCTACATTTGTTCATAATTTTAATTAAGAAAGATGTTTTGTCTTTTTTTTTATAAACACACATAGTATTAAATATTTTGTAAAATCATTACCTTCATTTTTATCCAGTTGTTTCCTTTATATCCATGATGTGACTGCATTAAAAAGGGGGCATTGATTTTAGCTGAATGGCATTATTTACTTTCTATGATGTTTATCAAGGTAAATCTTGGAGAAACATGGCTTTTGGGTGAAGAGAAAAAGCTGTTACCACTAGCCTTCCATCGTTATGATATCCTTAATAAAATTTTCCTTTTCCATTATTAACAGTGGCTGTAAAGGTTATATTACAAAGTGACAAAAATCAGAGTTAAGTAACACTTAAATAAGAATTTTAACTTTTTAATTTTTCACTTTTCTTACTATCTTTTTCAAAAAATCTTTCGAAAAAAATATTCTTTAAACATACACTTTAAAAATCTTTTTTTTGAATTCCCTTCTGAACTTCCAACTTGGCTATTTATATTCTGACCTCTCAATTGATTAAGCAGCTCAGACCACCGTATTTTATTTGTCGCACAGCTCTCATTTAAGCCCGAGTGCTTTTCTCCTCTTAAGGATTGGGCATTCTACTTTTAGAAGGATAGATAACTATAAGGATTAGTTCATGTTTTCCAATTTATTAAGACTGCCTCAAGCTATTATCACACTTTATATGACAACATCATTCCAAATATTAAAAATGTAATATTTTTAATAAATGCCAGCTTTATCTAAATATGAGTGATATATTTAAATTATAATCTAAAATTATGAAATCAATAATGAAGGTTTCATTTTATTTTTTTCTCAGTTATAGAAAATAATGATTTTCTTGTAAATGTCATAAACTAAACTTTTTGCTATATTTTTCTAGAAAAAATATAAGATCGACTTTTTTATACATTTGCCGTTTTTTTAAGGTGGGAGGGCAAACAGCTCTTAGAATAAATACACATGTGAAACAGCATTCTTGTTTCAATATATATATATAAATAAATAATATTACAAATAGATGTTTGTATTTCTTCAAAATAATATACATAAATTTATAAATAAATTTTAGAAAATACACTACTTAAAATTTTATAAAAATATATATCTATAAACATCACTTAGGAGTGCATTCAATTATCCTTGTAGTTTTTATCAACTAATAATTTGAAAGGTCACCTTTCCCATAAATCTATGATGTCAACATTCCCATAATTCCATGATATTAATGTTTGCTGCCTGCCTATTGATTAAGTCTTGCTTGTATTTATATATTAAGATAGCTTCCTTATTTTTTCTTTTATTATTATTTCTTTCAGGTTCCAATATTTTACATTACTATAATTAAAATCAAAACCATATATACATGATTTATTATGGTCATGAAAAATGGAAGCTGATAAGTTATCATTATTTTTATAATTTTGCTTTGTATTTTTAACCCTTTTTAATAATAACAAGTGCACTTTTATTATTTTTTCCAATGGGCACCTCGACTTATCTATACATTTATTGCCACACATACATGTCCATTTGTAAATGATACAATTTTTATTTGTCAATAAGGTTTTATCTTTTGAGTTATTTATTAATTTATTTAATGTAGGTGGTGCATAAAATGCAACATCACTTATACCTTTATAAATTTTCCTAATGAAACTTGCCTGTTGATTTAAAATATATGGTATTGATATCCAAATTTTTTTATCAGAAGAATTAACATTATTATTAATATTATTTTTATATTTAGAATTAAAATTTTTAATAGTATAATAAACATAATCATAACTATATCCAACATTTAACAATTCATTATAATAAATTTCAATATTTTTGGTTTTATCTGATGAATATTTACAAAGATTATCATTTCTAAATAAGAACTTTAAACCTGCCATTTTATGTGTTACTGGTACTTTTGATTTATATGGAATATATCCTCTTTTTGCTATTGGTTTAATAGTCATATAGTAATCCAGTTTATCTTTATTCCTAGTTATCTTGACATTCAAAAATTGAACACTCATTGAATTTTCATCAGTTTTAATCCATTATGAGCCCTTTATATTATTTAAATCATCAAACAGATCATTAATAGCATTTGGCTTTCCACAAACAAAACATCATCAACATATCAATTGTATAAAGTAATATCTTTCTGATGATGTTTCTTTTTCGAAATATTTTCTTCATATGTAGATATCACAAAATTACATATTTGGAAAACTGTAGGAAGACCCATTATCCAGCCATTATTCATTTTATAAAATTCATGCTTATATATATATATATATATATATATATATATATATATATATATATATATAGTAATGGGATAATAATTGATCTGCTACTCCATTACCTCTTTATTGGTTTGATCTGCATTTGTAATGAAACAAAAGAAATTGCCCTACAGTTTCTAGACAACCATTTGTTACTCACACAAAAATAAAATAAATGATAATGAAGAAATTACCTTGTTGTTCGAATATTATTTATAACAGAGAAAATCATGTACCAATAAATAGTAACTTTGTTATCACCCTAAACATCACATAATCACAATTTCTTATGCTTGCTCATAATTGTTATTAAAACAGACAAAACTCTCCATACAGTAGTGCCACTCAATGCAACCCAGAGTAATCAATGAATGCCAAAAGGCTTATGAACTCTCAAATCCAAAGCTCCTCACTGACAAAAGCCACAAGCATTTTGTGCACAAGCCTTCTGGCATCCATTGATTACTATGGCTTGCACTGACTGGTACTACTGTATGGAGAGTTTTGCATGTTTTAACTCATAAATTGCATAAAATTATCTAGCTCAGTAGTTAGTTACACTATGTAATAACAATACTTTCAATAAATAATTATTTAAATTATCCATTAAACTAAAACAAAATACTGATGACAATCTTTATTAAACCCTAATTTATTCAGATAGCATATAAAACAAAAGAAAACAAACAAGATCATCACTTCAAACATCACAAAATCTATGCATTATCCCAAAATAAACTACAATAAGCAGTAAAATCATATATCATTGCCCAATGCAATCACGTATGCCTAAGTTATCCATTTAATTTGTAATTGAATAAAACTAAAATCAAATCAAATCAATAAACAAAAGTTGTGGTATTCTTTACTAATCAAATATTATGTATAGTAATGTAAATTTGTGATAAAATTTAATCATATTCCCTAACTAAATAAACTACTTTATATGATTATGATAACATTTAGAGAATGTTTTACAAACCTACAATATCTATAAAATTTTAATAAAATTAATCATTAATTAATTTTATATCTAGTTTAGTAAATTAAAAATAATAACATATCTATACCATACTTTACTTAAATATACTATTATTTCTTAAATTATATATTAAAATGAAATGCTTAACAAAAACACATTATCAATGGACCTATTAGATAAACTTGTATTTATAATATTCAATTATATATTGAAACAGTAAGATTCGTATTCGAATCTTAAGTTTCACCTTTTTTTGTCATCTCTCACTGACCAGTCTATCATGCCCAAATTTAAACTTTTGATATCGAATTGTGTGTGTAGCAATATTAAAAATGTATAAATATATGTAGAATTCAGCATAAACACGCACACATTTCGATCTCAAATTAAAGGCAATAAATAAGGATAAAATAATATAATTTAGATTTCTTTTAGTTATATAATTTTGTATAATTTTAATCATTTATTTTGGATTATAAAGTTCGTATTTATTGCTTTGTTTAAATTTCGTTTAATAATAATTCTAAAAAAAATCTGATGTAATATTTAATTAAAAGTTAAAATAATCTTATGATCCCTTTTTGTCTTTGAAATTTAAAAGCATCGGTCAGTGATAGATAATAGATTAATTAAAGAAAAATTCCCCAAAATGTAATTAGTAAATGTAAAATGTAAACAATAGAATGGCAGCTTTCTTTAATTAAAACCAACAAAATGCATTGATTATCCTCAGGGCAGATTAAGTAGAACCTAAAAATACCTTAACAAAAATGTGAAAGATCAAGATAAAAAAAAAGGCCATCTTAGACTTGCGGGAGACATTCACTTCAACTTTAGCTTTGCTCTCGATCACTGAGAGTCTCCAAAATATAAAAATAAATTGTTCCTGCCAAGGTATGACTGAGTAAAAGCACCTAGATTATTATCCATTGGGAGATGGCCTATCGGATGCCAAACTTTCCATTGCCCATCATAAATTCACCATGAAGATCTGCTGCCTGAAATAAATGAGAAAGCTGCTGCTGCTGTGAAAGTGAATGAAATATCTAAATACAAGAAAGAATTGCCACTCGTGAACTTTTTGCTGCTAAACTAATGGAATCAGAAAACTCCTTATAAAACAGGTACCTGTCTGTGTTCAAACTCTAGAGTACTCTAATAACATGCTATAGCTATTCTTCATATTACTTATCTAAATTGTAAAATGTAAAAACTACCATTTGTATAACTAAAATTGAATAATTAACTTAATGTGTAAATTTCTCTAATAATCTAGCTTACCTCATTCTATCTTTCTTGGGTGCGTATTTCTAAAATCTACATTTTATCTATATTTATTATTTAATTATTGCATGCTAATAATTGTTTCAATGTTCAAAGTTTAAATCTATGATCGCTTGAAATAGTGAATGCATGTCAGATTTCATTAACATTACTTTCATAAATAATTTAATTTTCATATAAACTGACATGCATTCAATGCTTCATTTATTGTAATGCAGGGGTCTACAACTTTACAAATGGCTGGCATATTAGTTGTAATCATTCCCAGTTTAGATATGTTTTGTATATATTAAATCTTAATGAATAATTCCATCAAATTACATTTCTTTGAGAGTCGCCAACATTCTTTAGTAAATGTTGATAATGTAGGGCCGAGTCAGAAATCTATTTAAATCTCATCATAGTCATTATACAGTATACATGTGTTACATTTTAGAGATGCGATGACCCATTCCGCCGTGAAATTTCCGGATTCTTCAGGGTTGAAATTAACCCCAGTCGTCCTACACAAGTGGGCATAATGGGTGCTCCCGTAGGACTTGACGAAGTCACACAGCCAGCCGGAAAACTGTGACATGGACCACTTGTCCCTGGTTATGCTTATGTGACACCTTACTTCATCGGGCCAATGGCAGAGACCAGCCCGACATTCTTATAAACCCATTCGTGGCATTGCAGTTTCGATATACTGCCATTCCATATCGTCTTTCTAAAGCGTACCACGTGTTCCTTTACTTAATTTTATTATTCTATATATCACTCTGCCTCTGCATTATCTTCGTAATTCACTCTCAAATAAATGTTTGCCCTTAGTCATAAAATAAATATTTTAATTAAATAAATATATGTCCGCCGCTACTCTTAAATCTTACTTTAGACTGTTGCATTGCAAAGGTATAAATTCTCCAAGGCATGCATTAGAAATACTTACTTGAGAATTTTAGGTAGCTAGATTATGCCTTCAAATAAATGAATTCCTTTTGTAAACATTACAGTATCAGAAATACCATTACTGAGGTCCTCAAGATAAAATAAGGTCGAAACAAATAAATGTATTCCTTTTGTAAACATTACAGTATCGGAAATACTGCTACTGAAGTCCTCAATATAAAATAATGTCTAAATAAATAAATGTATTCTTTAAAATATAATAGTATTGCAAATCCCACTAATGAAGCTTTGAATCCATAAAATATTATTAGTAAATGATTTTCTTATTAAAATGTGTGAATAAATAATTTTAAACTATACGTCTGCAGTTATGTTTCATTTATTCGATACCCATTCTATATAATATTTCCTCAATTATGTAAATATGAATGTTTAATTAATATTAGTTTGATTATTGGCTAACTCGAAAATAAAATCATGAATCTCTTGCATATCCCTGACCACCGTGCCTAAAGAAATATTTACTAATGTCGCATCAGATGCGTTGTTTCATGGATTGTATTGTGGAACCGATAAACTATGTTCGAATTCAGTACCATGGGTGGCTTCGCTACCTCAATGGTGCTGCTGTTCTGTGTAGTGGTCGAATTCTGCACTATGTTTACGAGTCACACGTTTTCTGACTGTTACAATATCAAATATACAGTAGGTTTCTATTGGATATCTACTGTATTATTATAAATGAATCTTATCCATATATTTTAAATTCACTGTAAATCAGTTATTAAAATGTAATTTATAACATGTAAACCATATAAAATACAATTATTGTCATTTAATTTAAGTCAAAAATAGTTATTAAAACTTAATAGTTAATTAAATTTATGATCCACCTCAAACAAGTTTAAAGATAATTATGGCAAATCATTCTGATTAATAACAAAATAAAATATATCGAGATCTTTATAACTGGACAAGATAAACTCTTAATAATTAACCATGAACTAATGAAACTCTTTATAGAACTGATATTAACCCACATAAAGTAGTGTAATTAAAATTACTTTATAATGTAAATATTATATGTATTAAAGTTATATGTATAGGTATATATTATAAAAAAGATGATAGAAGAGATTTTAAAAGAATATAAAATAGTATGGTAAATATGTTGAAGATATTATATAAATTAAAAAGGTTGGGAAATATTTTTAAAAAAATTTAAAATTTAAAACTCTGATAGGAATTTAATAATTTTATATAAAATAATTAATGTATTCTAATGGAGATTATTTAAGTCATTTATATTTTGCAGATGATGTAGTTGTTTTTGCAAATAATGCTTTAGAGCTACAGGAAATGTTGCAGGAGCTATCAGATGAAAGTAGGAAAGTAGGACTAAAGATAAATGTTAAAATGACTAAAGTAATGTTTAATAGATTTTCTCAAAATATGAAAATAAAGATTGATTATGATGAGTTAGAAGAAGTTAACAGTTACAAATACCTTGGTCAAATTATTAATACAGATAGAAATATAATGGATGAAATTAATCATAGAATTAAACTTGGTTGGAGTGCTTTTGGTAGAATAACTTGATACTAAAAAGAAATATTCCTATGTGTTTGAAAAGGAAGGTTTTTAATAAATGTATTTTGCCAGTTCTTACTTATGAATCTGAGACTTGGACACCTAATAGAAGAGCAGTACAGAGACTTCAGACCGACCACTCAAAGAAGTATGGAGAGATGCATGTTGAAAGTAACAAGAAGGGATTGAAAATGCAATATGTGGGTAAGAGAACAAACAGGTGTTACTGACATCATTGAAAAAATTAAAAGATTGAAGTGGAGTTGGGCTAGACATATTCTTAGAAGAGATAATAATAGATGGACAATTGAAATTTTAAACTGGATTCCAAGAGATTGTAAAAGACTCAGAAAGAGACCACATGTAAGATGGATGGATGAAATAAAAAAGTGTGCAGGGATGATGTGAAGAAGAGAAGCTAAAGATAGGAAAAGATGGATAGAACTTGGAGAGACCTTCATCCTGCAGTGGATTGATAATGGTTGATAATGATGATTTTAATGGTTGTATTTTTATGTGTGTTCACATTTTGTAGATCTGATGAAGATTGTGTGGTACAGTCAAAACTGTAATCTATAATAAAAGTTTTTTTGCTGCAAATTGAAAAGTGTAAGATTTTTTAAATTTAATAAAGCAAACAACTATTTTAATGTAATGACAATATAAAATTTATATCTAATTAGGCTTTACAATATTCGTGTAATAAAATATACAATGTCTATAACCATACTTCACTTACTGATGTTGGTTTGATTTTTATGTTATGATTCAATGATCAAAAGAAATATGAAGTTTTTTTATATAGATAGTTCATCTTATCTTCCATAAATTTATTGTTATAAATTGGTTTGCATACTTATAAAACAATTAGACAAGTCTATTAGATTTCAATTACATTGAAATTTATTAATTTATAAAATGTAATTAATAATATAAAAATATAATTGACTAAAATTGTAGCCAGTTAAAAAGTACAAATATTATTTCTCTTTATCTTCCCTAAAAATGATTATTTGAAGATATTGAGTCAGGAATTAATTTATCATCTGATAAGAGTTTAAACTGAAAATTGAATCTCTCCAACCTTTTGTAGTGTAGATAGCTTATCAATCAACCCCTATGTATACACATGGTTTATTCATAAATAATTTTTATAATTTAAAATAAAGATAAACAGAATATACGTTTCTTTTAAAATAACAAAAATTATATATAACCCATAACCTACATGGAAAGATTTATTTTTTCTTTTTACCCACTATGGTCCATTACAGCTACTAGTTTCCTTGTTTATGATCTAAATTCAAAAAAAAAAAAACCAATTCCTCATGAGGTAGAGAAGAGACAAATATCAATTGACCTTGTGAAATTCCTTGATCAAAAACATGACATCCTTATAAATATGATAATGCTTGTATTCATCTTTAATATATAGATGAAATCCCAAATTTTAATAATAAAATATTTTATAGGTCATGGGATAACAATGAATTTTGATCGGTTTTTTTTCTTTTAAAATATATCCTGCCATATCCCTTGAAATTTTATTAATAAATTGCCCCAAACTGAATGGTTAGACTGTTTAAGTTTTATTCTTTCATTATATTTTAGTAATTACTCATTTTTAGAATAAAATAACATTTTTTATAGATGAATTTAAGTGTCTATTCTAGACACTGACAAAAGATAGAAGACTTGAGTTAAAGTGGTTCAGTTCTATTAATAACATATTTTTGCTGATGTCAATGTTGCTATGGTAACTCTTCAATTGAACTCTATGGTCACTCTTTGGTGTAAGAAAATTGTTTTTACAGTAAATAAAAAGGAAGACTTTTTGATGCAATAAAAAATCATGTTTTACAATTTCAATATTATTTTTCATTTCAATTAAAAACAAAGAATTCACATGACATTTTTTATACATTCTAATAAAATATATGTTTTTAACATATATTTTAAATATATTCCACTACTAATAAATAAACAAACAAATATGAAATATAATTTTGTAATAAATAAGTTGCTATGGTGAATGTAGTAAAGAAAATTGAAACAATATTAATACTTTTATTCGAGTGATGTATTTTATGATGAACTTTTTTTTTAGAATTGACAATCAACTTATGATTTGATAATACTAATCATAAATAAAAATGTTGTTCAAATATTATGGTTGCCATAGCTCTTAGTTAACCTTAATAATTCAACACCTCCCTTAACCATAAATCAAATCAAATAGAAAAAATAAGATCAATATGTTTTTTTATATATTGCAATATACAACTCACATTTGAGTAGGTACAATATTGTGTATTACTAATAATATCTTCCTTCAATAGTAAATTAATGAGAATTTTAGCAGTTGATATATATATATTGTAACGATCCGGCAAATGACTTAACGTAAACTGCACTACAGGGCGCCATCTAGGCATTTGAACCTAGAAAAATTTATAAGTAGGCAGATACGTAAGTCAAAAAAAAAAAAAAATTTTTTTTTTTTTTTAAAATATTTTGGTTCCGGTCGTTAGCCCATGTCACTAGCTCAGTGGAATAGCAGAGATTAAATAATATAATATCTTATCTAATTATATTTCAATATTAAAAAAATAAATAAAATAAGCCACTGCCAGTAATTAGCATACAAACATTTATTTATGCACATATATATAAGATTTGAAATTATTTTAGTATTAGTTTACACTTTTACATTTAACATTATTTTTAACTTTGATTTTTGACTTTAATTTACATTTCATTACTATTAGATTCTAATTTTACATTTTTATTAAGTTCGCACAGATAAATTTATGAAAGCTTGTTTATCACGTTGAATATAGACCGGTTACATAGATTTCACGGTCAAAAACATTTCAAAGTAAACATAAACGATCAAAATACAAAATTATTGATTACTGACAATTGCGGAGGGAAATTTATACGTAACCCATAGTATTCACCGTAAGATACTTGCATTGTCACCAATAACTTAAAAGACATCCGAATAAATACATTTTAGATACTCACCGTAAGGTATCATTATTTATCGAATGTCTATATATTTTGATCAAATATGAAAACCCAAAACATACTTAACCGATAACCAATCCATGCAAGCGTCTATAAACAACTTAAATTTACTGCATTTTTATTTAGGATCGAGTATGAATAGACCACATAAATTTGCTTTTGAAAATAAACATTCTATCCCTATTTAACCTTAGGCTAAAATTCGTAGTCAAACTGGCATCAATTCATCTGATATATCGATGTATTCAATGTAATAAAATACGGCAGCACAAAAGGTTAAGAGAAGAAATTGCCTCTTATGAGATAGGAATATTACATCTATCTGCAAAGAAGAGCAATAAAACAAAAAACTCCATAGAAAGGAACTGCGGTATCCGACTTATAATTCCTTCCATAGGCAAACGGAAGTGTGCGGCGTATGAAGCGATTCTGCCCGTAGCGAATCAATATTACATCTACTAATCACACCAATATATCCAATCCATTGACCCAATCTAACCACGAAACAAATAACCTAAGATTACCCTCCCCTAATATAACTTTACAAATCTATACAGCCATTCACGCCCGACTTAAGTTTAACATTTATATAATTAATTTAACGAAAAACAAAAAAAAAAATCATGATAAAAACTTAAAGAATACAAAAATAAATAAATGGAAATGATTTTACATAAATAAGAAAAAAAATACATCAAATAACACTATTAATAAAGAATTTAGTTTGGTCAGATAGGATTCTATTGCATCATTTAATAAAAAGTTTTAAAATTTAGAGTTCTTATTGTTTCAAGTGAATATATAAGTTCTTACGATTTTTAAAACGTCCAACTTTATCCGTTGCTTGCCATGAACGTAAATTCCCACGCCGTCCTAAAATTGGTATCCATTTAGCCGTTGTTTTATTTATTCATTCGGAGGTTTTTTAATTTAGTTGGTCCTCAATTTAGGAAACGATAGTTCATTTCTCCTTTCTTTAACAGCTGAAAGAATTGACCGTGCGTCTGTCAATTCCTCCAACTCCGTACTACTACATATAGTCACATCGTAATAATCAATTTCCAGTCACTGATTAATAATTTCCAAAATTTTCCTTTTATATTAATGTGAAGGATTGAATTTACATTACGTCACCGATGCGATGGTCCTTTCGCTGCGGTCCGATTCCATAGGGATTTCTTCTTATTTGCTAACAGTTTCTATTGTTTTCCTATCTGACTGGTGTTTTTACATTTAAATGCCGAAGGCTGGTTTACATTTAACTAATTAACAATCATTTCCATTTCTGATTAATTAACCTGTTTTCCAAATCAAAAATATATTTAAAGATAAATTTAAAGATATAATTTCATCTCCAAATCTTTTTAAAATTTAGTTTTAAAATACTTTTTCTTTAATAAAGTTTTATTTTAATAATTTTTCATTATCTGTGCGATTTAATATATAAGAGTTTAAGATGATATTTAATTTCAATTTTTAATTCTTAAAGAAAATTTTTAAATGCGAACTTTTTAATTTACTTTCATGTTTAATAAATTTAAAAAAAAAAACAATGTAACGAACGTCTATGCTCGTTACATATCAGTAAAGTTACTTAAAAAAAAATGATCAAAAAAAAAATATTTTACTTAGGGTTAGTAATTACGGTACACGATTGACGAAGACATTTACAAAACATCCGGTTAATAATTTTACAAAAAGACTATATACAAAAAGAAAAATGTTTACTATCGTTTTCCAAGGACCATTTACGTTCACCTCCTCCCGACCAGAGTTCTAACTTTTTTTTTTTATCCATTTTATTTTTACACACGGCATGACAAGCAAATTTTATAAATTATTTATTTAAATAAGGTTGCATTGAGATAAATATGTTTTAAGAAATAATGGGTTTAAACGTGTATATTTGCAGCACAATTATAAACACCACCAACTTATTTATGACTGATTGAAATGCATACATAGGGTTACACTGAAGTAATTCCCAAAGGTACTCATCGTAAGGCACCACATTTCGATCATAAACTTACGTGGCTGTGCGCACCTATACACCTAAAAGCATAATATATATCAACAAAAAAAACATATCAATCGCAACCTTTTGACTTTTTTTTTTTTTAACAAAAATTAGTTTTAAAATTATTTATACTTTCTCGTGTTTAATATATATGCGCAATTTCTTTCTGGCAGTGCTTTTATAAGATTTAAAATATACGACTTATGTAAACAGATAAAAATATTTCATTTTGACAAAATTTGCTCAGGGTATTTGTGGTTTATTAAAGATCGGCCCGAGTTGGTTCGCCATTGTAACGATCCGGAGAAGGTGACTTAACGTAAACTGCACTACAGGGCGCCATCTAGGCATTTGAACCTAGAAAAATTTATAAGTAGGCAGATACGTAAGTCAAAAAAAAAAAATTTTTTTTTTTTTAAATATTTTGGTTCCGGTCGTTAGCCCATGTCACTAGCTCAGTGGAATAGCAGAGATTAAATAATATAATATCTTATCTAATTATATTTCAATATTAAAAAAATAAATAAAATAAGCCACTGCCAGTAATTAGCATACAAACATTTATTTATGCACATATATATAAGATTTGAAATTATTTTAGTATTAGTTTACACTTTTACATTTAACATTATTTTTAACTTTGATTTTTGACTTTAATTTACATTTCATTACTATTAGATTCTAATTTTACATTTTTATTAAGTTCGCACAGATAAATTTATGAAAGCTTGTTTATCACGTTGAATATAGACCGGTTACATAGATTTCACGGTCAAAAACATTTCAAAGTAAACATAAACGATCAAAATACAAAATTATTGATTACTGACAATTGCGGAGGGAAATTTATACGTAACCCATAGTATTCACCGTAAGATACTTGCATTGTCACCAATAACTTAAAAGACATCCGAATAAATACATTTTAGATACTCACCGTAAGGTATCATTATTTATCGAATGTCTATATATTTTGATCAAATATGAAAACCCAAAACATACTTAACCGATAACCAATCCATGCAAGCGTCTATAAACAACTTAAATTTACTGCATTTTTATTTAGGATCGAGTATGAATAGACCACATAAATTTGCTTTTGAAAATAAACATTCTATCCCTATTTAATCTTAGGCTAAAATTCAGTAGTCAAACTGGCATCAATTCATCTGATATATCGATGTATTCAATGTAATAAAATACGGCAGCACAAAAGGTTAAGAGAAGAAATTGCCTCTTATGAGATAGGAATATTACATCTATCTGCAAAGAAGAGCAATAAAACAAAAAACTCCATAGAAAGGAACTGCGGTATCCGACTTATAATTCCTTCCATAGGCAAACGGAAGTGTGCGGCGTATGAAGCGATTCTGCCCGTAGCGAATCAATATTACATCTACTAATCACACCAATATATCCAATCCATTGACCCAATCTAACCACGAAACAAATAACCTAAGATTACCCTCCCCTAATATAACTTTACAAATCTATACAGCCATTCACGCCCGACTTAAGTTTAACATTTATATAATTAATTTAACGAAAAACAAAAAAAAAATCATGATAAAAACTTAAAGAATACAAAAATAAATAAATGGAAATGATTTTACATAAATAAGAAAAAAAATACATCAAATAACACTATTAATAAAGAATTTAGTTTGGTCAGATAGGATTCTATTGCATCATTTAATAAAAAGTTTTAAAATTTAGAGTTCTTATTGTTTCAAGTGAATATATAAGTTCTTATGATTTTTAAAATGTCCAACTTTATCCGTTGCTTGCCATGAACGTAAATTCCCACGCCGTCCTAAAATTGGTATCCATTTAGCCGTTGTTTTATTTATTCATTCGGAGGTTTTTTAATTTAGTTGGTCCTCAATTTAGGAAACGATAGTTCATTTCTCCTTTCTTTAACAGCTGAAAGAATTGACCGTGCGTCTGTCAATTCCTCCAACTCCGTACTACTACATATAGTCACATCGTAATAATCAATTTCCAGTCACTGATTAATAATTTCCAAAATTTTCCTTTTATATTAATGTGAAGGATTGAATTTACATTACGTCACCGATGCGATGGTCCTTTTGCTGCGGTCCGATTCCATAGGGATTTCTTCTTATTTGCTAACAGTTTCTATTGTTTTCCTATCTGACTGGTGTTTTTACATTTAAATGCCGAAGGCTGGTTTACATTTAACTAATTAACAATCATTTCCATTTCTGATTAATTAACCTGTTTTCCAAATCAAAAATATATTTAAAGATAAATTTAAAGATATAATTTCATCTCCAAATCTTTTTAAAATTTAGTTTTAAAATACTTTTTCTTTAATAAAGTTTTATTTTAATAATTTTTCATTATCTGTGCGATTTAATATATAAGAGTTTAAGATGATATTTAATTTCAATTTTTAATTCTTAAAGAAAATTTTTAAATGCGAACTTTTTAATTTACTTTCATGTTTAATAAATTAAAAAAACAACAACAATGTAACGAATGTCTATGCTCGTTACAATATATATATATATATATATATAAAACATCTACCACACAGTTTACTATGGACTAATTTTAGTTCTTTTCCAATTATTGTTATGTAAAGCTTTTAAAAATGTACCTAGTTTGGTATATATTTTATGAAAGAATACATATTAATAAAGTAGTTTGGGGGTTAAACCATGTGCTATTTTTTCTTACTTCGATGAAATAGCATTTGTGATTATCAAGGTTTACTTTTCAAAGAAAAAAACATTAGATCTTAAATAGTAATGAGATTGAGTGTGGGGTAGAAAATGAGATCAGGGTCAAGTAGCTGAGCATTCAGAAAATGTGAATTAACAAAATGTTTATTTTTTTCAGTTTCACCATTAATTGTTTTCAAGTTTATATTAGAAGAAAAAGATAAAATAAGTGGTCTCTATAAGGTAGGAATACATTGGTCTCTATAATCTGGGAATACATTGTGCTTCATCAACTCTATTTAAACCAGTTGGCCTTTTTAATATTTCATTTGACTTCCTCATGATTCTAAATTCATACTTTCCCAAATTAGCATGTAATTTAGCATTATCAAAATCATATTTGTGACCAATTTCTAAAAAATGTGAAGTAAAATCTGATGTATTTAACTTCTGATTAAAGGCATTTTTATGTTCATTAATTCTGTCATTAATTTGTCAATTAGACTGGCCTACATAGATTTTTGAGTGCTGTTAACATGGAATTTCATAAACCAATTTATATTCCAAAAGAACTCTGTCTTTAGATTTATGGAAAAAAATCACCAATTTTTTGGCTAGTGGAAAAAGTAGACTTTCTGTTAATTTTAACATTGATTCTTTAATATAAGTTAAAACCACTCTATAACTAATTGAATTATCAATTTTATTTTATTTCCTTTTTTAGTATCAATGCTATGTAATGTCTTATATATGATGTTTTTGTAACCATTGGAGAACAGAATATTTTTTGTTAATTTTATTTTTTGAGTAATATGATCTTCATCTGACAAAATATAAGCTCTCATTAAAAGATTTTTTGTTACAGAAAATATTTGCACAGAATGATGATGAGAATTAAAATTAAGATATCTATTTGTATGGCTGAATTTTCTTTAAACTGATGTTGATAAGGAATCATCACATTTTCTTGCAATCAAAATATCTAGAAACAAAGGTGATATGTCATTTACAATGTCCATAGTAACTTTAATATTAGGATTCCAGTCATTAAGAAAAACAAGAAAAGAGTTCAAAGCATCAATACCATGTATCATCCATCTATCTGAACCAAATAGGTTTCTTTGTAGTTGCATTTAATACTTGACTTTCAAAATTATTCATAAAAAGGTTAGCAGTTATAGGTGACAGTAGAAATTCCATAGAAAATTCTTACATTTATTTATACTTTTAAAAATCATGAATAAAAAATGTATTTTTAAGATAGTGTTTTGCTAATGAAATAATAAAATCAGGCAAATTATTATATTGAGCTATTGTTAACTTTTTCAACAGGAATACTAATAAATATAGAAGAAACATCAAAACTAAGCAATAAATCAGTTTTAGTTAGTTTTAAGTTTTTAATTATAGAAATAAAATGATTTGAATTCTTAATCCTGGATGGAATATTATCTGTCAATGCTTGTAAGTATTGTGCTAAATATCTAGCCAATTATGTGAGGGAGATCCTGTAGCACACTCAATAGGTTGCAATGGTATATTAGGTTTATGAATTTTAGACAAATAATAAATTTAGATATAATAAAGAGCCTTCTCTTGGAGAAATTTTAATTTTCATATTGTCATCAATACAGGAACATTTTATAAGATATATTGTATTTTTTTCAAATATATCAGATCTCTAACAATTTTTTTGTAAGTGCCACCATTTAATAAATTTAAAATTTTATTATACACAACAGTCGAATTATTTTATCTGCTGAAATAATTACAATAGAATCATCTTTTTTAAAATTATGAAGTGTAACAAATTCTCCTTTAAATAAATTATATTTTGATGGTTTCATATTTTTTTAAGATGTCATAAATCTCAAATCTAATAAGATCAGCAGTGTGTAAATCTATATACTTGTAAAGAAGACTCTATATTGCAAATAATATTTTCAATTGCAGTATATTTAGAAGTCAGTATTTAATTAAAATCTTTTTTCAATAGGGAAACTTCATTTGAGGAAAGTTGATAATTACAGTATATTAATAAAATCAGTAGAAGTCCATCTAATTTTAACAAAAAACTACTTTTTCCACTAGCAAAACAACTGATGTCTTTTTCATAAATCTAAGACACAATATTTTTGGAATACCAGGGCATTTTTGATCTTCTACATATATAGTACTCAAAAAGCTATATAGGTTAGTCTAATGAATGAATTAATATCAGAATTAATAGACATAAAATACCTTTAATCAGAAGTTAAATACATCAGCTTTTCCTTCACATTTTTTAGAAATTTGTCACAAATTTGGTTTTGATAATGCAAAAATACTTGCTAATTGGAAAAAGTATGAATTGAGAAATATGAAGAAGTTGACTGAAATATTAAAAAGACCAACTGGTTTAAATAAATCTGATAGAGCACAATATATTCCAGCTTTATGTAGATCACTTATTTTATCTCTTTTTTCTAATCTAAACTTGAAAACAATTAATGGTGAAATTGAAAAAAATAAACATTTTATTAATTCACATACTCAGAATGTTTAACTACTTCATGCTCAATCTCATTCTTTGCCTCACACTCAATCTCATTATTATTTGAGTTCTAACTATTTTTCTTTGAAAAGTTAACCTTGACAATGGCAAATACTATTTTATTAAAACATTGAAAGTAAGCAAAAATAGCACACGGTTTCCCAATAACTACTTTATTTACATCATATAACCATGAAAAAATTATATATATATATATTGTACCGGTCAAAACATGTATATCCATCTAACATGAGCTGGAACTCACAAAATGTACTTCAAATCCAATCAAGCCTGAGATTTAGGTCAGGAACCATCCTGAGTTTGAACCCACTCTCTAAGCCCCAGATCAAACACCTAATGGATAACATAACAATGATGGCACATGAGAATTAATTCTTAATCCGGCCCACTAGCAAAGCGGAGAAGACAATGAGATATCTATTACTATGACTAAACTAAAATATATATAAGCATGGCAGTATGTTTGGAAGTGGAGAAAAGAGAAAATCGAACTACTCAGACAAGTTGCATAATAAAAATTAGTTTAATATAGTGACAAATTGTTTACATACATTTATAAATTAATTGCAAACATTAGTATGTGCATAAATGAGCAAGCGGTAGATGATTACATAGTGTCATTCATTTTATTATTTCTCATATGCTCTTTATTAGCTAAATAATATATTATAAATAAGCACACATCTTTGGTGGGTCCAATATTAAGATGCCAATCGATTACTAGAAAGAATTTATATAGAATTGCTATTAACGCTTTTATATACGTTCTGAAATATGGTGACTGACATTATTTTGGGGAGTATTCAAAGATTCATTACAGATATAATACAAACTATTTTCATGCCATTACAGTCATGAAAATAAATAAAATACATTTGAAAACACATTTGATTATATGACAAAATACTTAATGAAACTTTTTTTAATTAACACTAGTTAGAAGAATGCTTTATTTTCCCCAAGGCATATAGATACTTTTAAATACAAAAATAAGTTACGATGGTGGGATTGTATAAGACTAAAATAAATTTAATTAATAAAACTAGAAATAGTTGGCATTTATATATATTTTAAATAGAGTGCAATTTTAATATTATTACAGCACTAAACTTAGGTCATAAGCAAAAGAAATAATAATAATAATACAAAGTTTGGGCAGTACTGACATAATAGCCAAAAAATAACTAAGAGGAAATGGTCATGCTTCTGGATGAGAACAAAGTGGATAGGCATGCCATGGACATCACTGATGTGCAGGCCTTTTTTACAAAGAAAATGGATAGGCATAGCATGTGCCAAACCTATGGGAATCACAGCCAGAGACCTTTTTATATGAAATAAGTGGTTCTGGGAAGATTAACTATCCTCGGGACAAGGCTTGAAAAGAAATCTATGGGTTTGAACTTGTCACAACCCCCAGATTAGAAGACTAGAAGCATGTAATATATGTATATGAAGATAGGCCGAATGTCAGTAATGCAGTAATGATAAATGTCACTAGTGACATTGAATAAATTTTACTGCTTTAAAATAAATGATCCTTATTTGAATGCCATAATTTAGACAAATAATATGCTATGCCACTAGAATACATATATATATATATATATATATATATATATATATATATATATATATATATATATATATATATATATATATATATATATATATATATATATATATATATATATATATAGATAGAGAGAGAGAGAGAGAGAGAGATTTCATTTAATAACTGAAATAGTAAAATATACATTAAGATTTAGACCCCCTCCTTTTCTGATATTTAAAATTATTCAATCCCACCTTCATTGATTTTATAATAACAAATATTTAAGTACTGTATTTGATATTTCAAGAGTATGGAACATTAAAATAAAAACTAGCAGTTATATATAAAAAACAAATAATCGGTCACTTTTTCAAAATTGAATAACATTTATAAAATAAATTAGGTTTCAAAGTGTTAATTATCTTGAGTTCTGGATTCACCCTGGGTAGAAAATCCAGAGTTAAACAAATATATTTTTTTATAATAAAAATAAATAAAATGTTGGCTCGTAAAACAATTTGGTGAGTGTATTAATTAATAATGCTTTATGTTTTAAGAGAACATTAATAATCTCAATTCATGAAGGTTTACTTAAAAAAAGAGAAAATTTTAAAAATTCAACTCATCAGATTGCTTGAGACTGGCATATTAATAATAAAAACATACATATAAATAAATGACTGCACCAGAGTTAAAGAAAGTTAGAGCATATGAGAGAGAATTAAATTTATAGAAATCATTTGAGAGCAATTACATATTAAAAAAGTTACAAAATTAAATTATACATTAGGACAAATTGATAGTTAGACTAGTTTTATTTGCAGCTTGAAAATTTATCTTGCACTATTTTAAGAGTTCATATTTTAAAATCTGCTCATGCATGGCAATTGGTTCTTAAATAACAGAAGCTTTTATTCAGCATTCCACAATTCTCCAGTTGGGCTTTTACTTCATTCTATGGGAGCATGATATAATGGCAGTGGAAGATGACCCTCATGAGTCGGAAAGATGATGAGCTTTCTATGCTTACATTTCAAAACAGCTTGGATTCAACTAACTGTACAGTTCTCTCAATAGTAGCTAATCTATCTCCTAGTGATTTAAAATCCGGCCATTTTATACTCTGCTCAAGTGTTTCTGGAATGCTTTTAATTATTTAGTTTTAGCCTTAAAATGTAATCTCTGATCTAACAAAAATTTTACATTTCTTTCTTCATTGTTTTGAAAGATGCAATGTTAGATAATGTCCAAAAATCAAATCAAATTTATTTCCAGATTAGAAATAGATTTGACAAAAATGTTTATAACAAAAGAAAATCTTTAATCTCAATCCCATTTTAAGTAAAAACTTTAATTAAAAATACCTTCCCCAGATTAAAACAATAGTGTTTCCAACCCTTTAATTATTTTTGGACAATTAGTTACATCTTCCATCTTGGATTTTATAAAATACAGTTTAATAGGGGAAAAATACTTTTAAAAGTTGTATAAATGACATATAATAAAATATTTTAAAAAATCAATATTTTGTTAGTATTTTGCTCCTATATATATATATATATATATATTTGAGCTGCACCTGTGTATTTTAATAAAAAAGAACTAATATTTAATAAAAAGAATTAATAATAATTTTAAAAAATGTTATTGAAACGTTAAAATTTTATAACTTAGGCGTGCATCTCAAATATATACATAAAATATATATACATGACAAAAGAAGTGGGATGGGATATAGGGTTTGAATACAGGTTAGTAGATGGAACTATGAAGCTCAATATTAAGCTAAGATTGACTGCTTCAATATATATATATATATATATATATATGATCACTAGATGGAGTTTTACCAATAGCTCACAACAAGTTTTTGTTTAGATAAACACTGAGAGAGATAGAATTCAATATCTCTTTCATTGTCTCCAACCTTTAGACCATGGTTTCAAGCTAGTTGTCTCACCTCAGTAAAGGGCAGGAAGACCAGAAACTAGATCTAAATAGTACCTCTACAATTAGCATTTATGAAACATGTTTCTATCAGTTTGAAAGCATGAATTTTTCAGATACATAAATATCTTCAAATCCAGCTAAACAAACTAGACAGCTATATGGGTCTGAAATCAGTTCAGTTTCACCATATAGTAAAAGCATCTGCAATATATATATATTAAAGATTACCATATGTCTAATCAAAATATATGGTGCTATATTTGTGTATTAATTGGAACTGAATTTTTATGTCTAGGGTCAGCGAAAAAGTTTTAAGTTTGAGATGAAACATATAGTGTAATGTAGTATTTTTTCTTTTGTTGTCCATGTGTAGTGACTAAATATTTATTTTGCAGTTTATTAACGAAATATTTGGTTAGAAACTTTAAATCTGATTGAATGATGTTATAGTTATTATAATTTCTGGTTTACTGTAAGCAATTAACATGCACGCACTTTATATATATATATATATATATATATATATATATGTATATAAGTGTGTGTGTGTGTGTGTGTATGAATCTAGACTGTATAATACTTTATAAAATATTTAGGTTTAACTTGTTTTTGCGGTTGATTTATATTCTTTTCTAAGAGAGAAAAGATTTCATCTTAACTCTTTCACTTACATTGTTCAAATATTATGTGACTCCCCAAGAGAAAAACCATTTAATTGTTTTTTTAATAATAAAAGTAAAAAGCACCTACATTCAATACTATTAGCTGATTTTACAGAAGGGAAGGTAATCAATAAAAGAGAGAGATTAATGTGCTTCTTGTCTTACATATGTTCTTACATATTCAATGATTTATGGATGATTTTATAGAAGAGAAACTATATGTTCTTATATAATACATAATATTTTAAATTTTGTCTCACTAGTAGATGACTTATGTCACTGCTTTTTCAGAAACAAAGCTGGGAAAAATTGCAAGACTAACACATGGGGAAAAATAATAAATAGTAATATTTGATTATATTATTATGTTCAAATAGTTTAATAATTAAGCTTTAAAGATATGGCTTTAGAAAAACATAAAAGAAATGTATTGGGAAAATAATAGTTACAATATAAAAATATTAAAAGAATAAGTGAAAAATTATTTAATAACAAAATTATGATGAAAAATAGGAATTAAATTGTATTTCAAAATAAGAAATATATAAAAGATATATTGAAAGAGAATAGGGTGGTTAAAAGAGAAAAAATGGTTTAAAAAAATAGTTGATTTCATCTTAAAAAGAAGAATAAGAAATAAGTTTAGAGAAAATGGCTCATCAGTTATCCACAATTTGCCTTTTGGCAGATAAATAATGAATTAATGACTTGTGATTAAAAATATAATTTTTCATTTGATAAATTTCATAGTGGTCATTGTAACCATATATATTAATTTATGCATATGTTATGTTTCTTGTGCAATATTGTATATTAATTAAGTGTTGATGTTATGGAAATTTTGACTGTTAGATATAGGTTTATACCATAATACAAACAATAGTTTTTACAAATGAATTAATTAAAATGTAGATGGAAAAGAAGGTATCAAATAAAAGATATGAACAAATAAAACAAAAGAAAGATAGAAAGCGTATATGTCTATAAAGCACGAAATTTTCAGTGATGTTTATTTAATAATTCAATAGTTACTTTTATTAAATTTTTAATTTTATTATTGATTTTTTCGGTATGTCTCTCTTAAACCAATTAGTGACTTTGGTTTAATTGACTTAAAATTTTTTTATCAATTCAAACAAAAAGAATGTAATTGAAAAATTTGTTACTGTTGCATTGTATAAAAATAATTTATATATATATAAATTGAATTCACGTATTCTGCTTTCTATCTCAAATATATAATATGTATTCAAAATAATGTGTTCTATAGCAAAACTCTTAAAATTATTCATTAGCTATCTTTGGCCAAGACCCATATTTTAATTGAAGCTCTAAATAAATGCATTGGTTGTTATATTTATTAATATTTTGATTAATGAAATTCAGTTCCAAATATATAAATAGTCAAATAGATTTAATTTTACACAAAACTGTACAAAAGTATATAATAGATATAATATTTACATTTATGACATTAATAAACATAAGTTCACTTTAAATTTAAATATACTGATTTCATCATTGGTAATAGTAAAAAAAATATCTAACTTTATTCAGCAACAATATATAAAAAAGAGTATTGATTTACATACTTATGTGTAAACATTTCAAAAATTGTACTAAAATATTGTTTATCGTTGGAAAAATTTGGTATTAGGTATTTCATTATCTAATAATTTATTTATTTAGATAAAATATTAATTTCTTTTTGTAAACACTTTTTTTGAAAGTCATATCATAAAAATATAAAATAGATTTAAAAATAATTAAATTAAAGAAGTAAAATGATTATTTATTTGGAATGAATGACTGAGCTTTACAGTGCTTCCCTTCTGCCAATTTTCAATGTTTATATTTTAAATGTTGTTATGGATAACAAATTTATGAAAAGTAATGAGCCATATAAAATATCAATTTTAATAAATATACTGTGGAGTGTGCTATAATAAAAGATGCTAAAATTTAAGATCTTACTAAGAATGCAGATATTATCATGAACAAGGGAGAACAGTATTTACTGAAAAAACATGCATATGCATGTTTTATGCTTTGATAAGTGTATAAGACATTTTTTATAGTTATAACATTTGTTTATCAATTTACTTCTATTGTGTCCTTATTTGCGCCTTTACAATAAAATTATTTCTTTTAATTACATATTCTTTACCCCTATACAAATAGTTTTAGCTATGAGCTAGTAAAATACAGTGAAAAAATTAATTAATTTATACATCATCATCATAATAATAATAATAACAATAATAATAATTATAATTCATCTATTTAAGTGCTAAACAACACCAAAAAGCCAATTATAATTTACACATTACAATAAAAAGGAAGATAAAACATGACATAAAATGAAAATATAAATGTACACATAATAAAATAAAATTTGAATTTAAAATTAGTGAACCATAACATTTAAGTTTAATAAGATTACAAAATATTTTATAATCACTTCTCACAAAGATTAATGTTACTCCCCATCTTATTATATAAAGAGGGTAACCTTAAAAAAACAAGAATATTTAAGAATATTAGAATGACATGTTTGAATCTGATATACAAAAACAGACTTAGTATCATAACCCAAAGAATTAATTAAAATAGTTGAAACTATATCTGATAAAATAACTTGTTTATTAGAAATCTTATAAAGATATTTAAGATCTCTATACTTTCATCTAGATGAAAGATTAATCATTTTACTCTCCCAAAAAACATAATTGAAAAACTTCTTAGAAATAGACTACAACAAATTACATCCTTGCCAATAATTAGGGTTTCAAATTATTGAATCATATTTAATAATAGGAGGAACCAATGAAAAGAACAATTTCATTTTTGTATCATTACTGAAAAGATGACGATGTCTAAGATTGGCATGCATAACTTTAAAAGCCTTACCAACTATCATTTCAATATGAAAAATAAGAGATCCATTACAAGAAAACAAAATTCCAAGATCTTTTTGAAATTTAACAGAAATAATTTTATGAGAATTGATATTATAATAAAATTCTAAAACTTCAGATATCTTAGAATAAGAAACAAAGGAACATTTATTAAAATTAACTGACATATTATTTAACTCACACCAAACACTAAAGTTATCAATATCCTTCTGAAGGAAAATACAATCATTAACAGATATAATTCTTCTAAAAATCTTACAGCCATCAGCATAGCTCAACAGAAAAAAGTATTTCAAGCAATCCTTTAGATCATTAACATAGATATTAAACAATGGGTGCTAAAGAGGAACACCTAAATTATATACAAAATTGAATAAAATCTTATTATTGAATTTAATATGTGCTGTACAGCTACACAGAAATGACTGAAGCCAATAGATAAGTTTAGTACAAAAACCTATTTTATATAATTTATGCAGTAAAATATTGTGATCAACTTTATCAAAGGCTTTTGACACATCAAAATAAATAACATTTAGTCTTTAATGATCCTCAATCACATAAGCTATATGATCATAAATTGTTAGTTAATTACTGTCAATCAATCTATTAGGCATAAAACCATGTTGAGGAAAAAAATCATTTTGCCAATATCTGAAATAATTTTATTGTGAACATACCTCTCAAAAATTTGTGCAATGGTATGCAAAACAGAAATAAGTCTATAATTACAAACACAATCCCGATCACCATTTTTGAAAATCTGAATCATTTTAGCACATTTCAGCACATTAGGAAAAATACAAGAGTTAAGAGACAGATTAAAAATATAGGCAAAAGATGCTGCAATAAATTTGGTGAGCCCCTTATAAATAAAAGAAGGAATATTATCACATCCTAAACTAGAGTATTTTAAGTCTCCTAATAGCTACAATAACATCCTCCCTAGGGATATGATCAATTATACATTTATCATTAGATAAATTGCAAGGAAATGTGAATTTAGAACCAATGCCATGTTGTGAAGAATATAACTCAGCAAAATGTTTAGAAAAATCATCTGCATTTAATGCAGAGCCATGAGTAATTTGAACTTTTTTCTTATCAAGCCTGAATTATTAATATAATTCCAGAATTCCTTAGGATTAGAAGAAATATTAATTTTGATTTTTTTTAATATAACTCTGTAAATCTCTTTTCTAGATATATATTTAGTCAATCTTCTAAAATTGACAAAGTTATAATAATAAAATATATTCCGTGTTTTAAAATATAGTCTATTATGGTGAAATTTTCTTTTAATAATCTTAATAAGAGTATATGAAAATTAAGGAGGAAAACCTTTTTTAAAAGTTAATTTAATGGGAATATATGTATAACTATTAAAAATCCTCAAAAATAATCTAAACAGAAATTCACATCATTAACTGAGTACATAGAATTCCAATCAACTTCAAAAATTTCTGTACAAAGATCAACATAATTACCCTTCCAATAGTCCTTCTTTAAAACATAAGAAAAAGTAACTTTAGAATAACACATCTTAATATAAAATTCAATAGGTGGATGATGACAATCAATTGGAAAAGTAACAGACACAAAGTAAAAATTACTAACTATTGGTGAATTATACAAAACACAATCTAAAGTACACTAAAAACATTAACAACAGAATTATATTGTTTAAGCCAAAAAAATCTGCACAATTTTAGCATTATTAAAGCCTTCTAAGATAATAAGAAATAATGTGTATAACCTTACCATTAAATAAATCAGGCAAATTTAAATCACCACTAATGATAATCTTATTGTACCTAATCAAAAAATTCTCAAGTGTTGTCAAGAAATAATCAAGCTTATACATTTAAAATTATGATCCATGTTAACTTTACACCATGTAGATTCACAAACAGAAAAAGTAAAACATAATTCTTTATATAAAACATTTTTGTTAATAACAATAAGAATGCTGCCTCCTCTAACTACATTTTCTAAAGATCTATCTGTACATAAAACAATAAATTTATTATCAAGGAAAGAACAATTGGAAAATTGTTGATTTAACCAAGTTTTCATAAAAAATATCAAATCAAAATGCTCTGTTTCACTGAATTGTTTAATTTCTGCACACTTAGTTCTCACCCCTCTAACATCCATATAAAAACAAGAAAGACCTATCATATCAAACTAAAAATAAACAAAAACAAATAAACAAATGAAATGAAGTGAATAAAAAAATAAAGATAATAAAAAAAAAATAAAATAAAATAAAAAAACTAAAGAAATAAACACAATTAAAGTTTTAAGGAATTAGTCAAAGATCCATAAAAAAAACCAATGGAAGCACCGTGAGGCCATAAATTAGAAAATATTAAATCATGATGTTTATGATCAGGAGCATATAAAAGCAAGAAGACTTCGAATTATTTATATTAATTTCATGACACACAATCCCAGTATTTAAAACCTTTTCCAAGGAATAACTTAATATCATATAAATAAAAATTCACTGACATATTAGAAAGATAATATCTATTACTTTTTGTATTAGTATTGGTATGAATTTTAGAAATACCAATCTTCAATAATAATAATAATAATAATAATAATAATAATAATAATAATAATAATAATAATAATAATAATAATAATAATAATAATAATAATAATAATAATAATAATAATAATAATAATAATAATAATAATAATAATAATAATAATAATAATAATAATAATAATAATAATAATAATAATAATAATAATAATAATAATAATAATAATAATAATAATAATAATAATAATAATAATAATAATAATAATAATAATAATAATAATAGTCACCAGAGGTCGCCTCTAGCTTACCACTCCTCTAGATCGTGCTCCTCAATTTATTAGAATATCGTAAAATATACCGATTGCAGGTAAGAATTTTATATCTCTAATAACTATAAAATAGAAAACTAATAGATTAATTAAAAAAAAAAGAAGAGAAATACAAAAAGGCAACACAGATTGATTGCATAATGGACTTAGATGTCCAACATCCAGCCATGATGTCCGCCAGCTCAGACACGTATAAGAGTTCTTATGCACAAGTTGCAAAAACACAATCAACGGTTATAAAAAAAAGTGAAAATAATCCGCGATTGTTTTTCTCAAGGAAAACACAGCTAGCGCCTAGATTTCACCGTTCTACAGCAGGAGATCTGATGAAACTAGATCTTACCCCAAAAACTACTGAAACCTACATTAACGCAATAAAAGAGCCTTGGTCTAATGATAGCCTTAAAAAAATATCTGAAGTGTTTAACCAAACCATCCCTAGGGAGCTCTTCAATTCATTTAAACATTTTTTCACTGAACGCTCCGTTGTCATAGCAATCACGGATAGAAACTGTTCACTTTATAGATTCCCTAAGGAGCTTCTATTCGAAGAGATAAATAATAAAAAACTATGGAATTTGATAGTTCGTGTGGGAGATCATCCGAATCCGCGTTATCTGGCTATTGAATTTGTAAACGAAGAAAGCAAAGAATTGTTCCGACAAGAAATGAAAACTCTGGGGCAATACGCATTAGTTGTAGTCAATCCCAACAGAGAAAACTTTATTACTGGCTTAATAAAAAAAACTTACCTAGGTTACTCAGAAACAGATTTCATTAAACTTATGAAACCGTTCGGGAAGGTAATAGATTTTCAGCCTTTACAGATTAAAAATACACCCATCCCAATATTTAGTAACAATTATAGATTTAAGGTAAAACTGGGAGAGAACATTAATCCCGAAAATATTCCAACACAAGTTGCAGATGAAGAAGCGACATTATTTCTTGTCATAAACGGTCTAAAACCGCAATGCTTTCATTGCAAAGATACGGTCATCTTATTAGCAACTGTCCGGCTTTATACTGTAATAAATGTAATATGAGCGCATCCCCCTTACATCAATGCCCAAAAGAAGACCTCCATAGTAATCAAGAAGTGACGGTAGATGAAGATGTGCATTCGACAGACCATAATATTGAGGGAAAAAATGATATTGACATTAGCAGTGGTGGAAAGCTGATTCTACATACTGCAGGGTTCGATAGCATTGAAGTTTCCTCCTCTCCTAATCCGGAAATCCCACCCCCTCTTAATAAAACATCTCTCGAAATAATGGAATCACTCGCTGTGTTGCCGACCCAACAAGTTCTAGAAACTTCACAAATCACTAGAAAACCAGGTCGGCCATCAAAAAAAAAAAATCCGGTAATAATCCCAAGAAAGTCATGGCTCTAGAATGTGAAAGTAGTGATAATGATTCCCCTCCTCCAGTCACTAGAAAAAAAGCTAACATCGCGCAAAATTACAATGCCTCTCTAATTGACACATACTCATCAGAAAATAGTCCAATGGAAGAGGAAACTGATTGTATTACAAACATAAATAAAGTTTCACTTGAAAACCCATTCACAGACAGGAAAACGAGATCCAATGATATTTCTCTCAAATCTACAGACAATAATTGAACAATGCATATTTATTGATCCATTAAAATATACTACAGTTTCCCTTATTAAAATATTTAACCTTTTTTTAGAATAAAACTTTCCTATGCTAGGCTTAGATTCTGATATATACATACACACACATTCAAATAATGGATATTAAAATAGGAGTCTTTAATGTTAGAGGGTTAAACTCCCCACAAAAAATTGACCTCCTTGCTAAATGGTACGACATTGTTAAACCGCAGATAATGGGCATTATCAAAACAAAAATCTACAGTGGCTCACTAATCAACCCTACAGACAAGCTAAATTCCAAGGGCTTTACAGCTTTTTCAAACACATCTGACACTCCATCAGCGGGTACAGGCATTATCATTGATAAAGCCTGCCCATTTAGTTCTTTCAAAATCCTACATATTGATGCGCACTTGCTGATAATTACACTTACTCATAAAGCCATTACCTTAAACATAGCAATTGTTTATATCCCTCCAGGTCCCACTATTATAAATAGAATAATACAAACACTTAACTCCAGGTTCACAAATGCTATGTATCCGATGATTATTTTGGGAGATTTCAACATGACATATCAGACCTTCACTGGCAAATGGTTACATCAGCTGTCCTTTCCGATGATGAGTGGAAGAGGCTTTCTGCCGGAGAAGGCCATGTCATTTAACAATGGTAGACATTCATCACTTATAGATCTGGTTTTCTATTCGCCATCATTGCATAACATGATATGCATTCAATTAAAGAATTCTCCCCTCTCTGATCATGCAGCTGTTTTAGTGTCACTGGAAATTAATTTTGATAATAGAACAATAATTAATACAGGAAGAACCATCAGAGTTCTACTACCATCACGCACACCAGAATATCTTTTTTCAGAAGTATATATATATCTTCACAAGTTGAAGAAAATTACAATGGATCCAGTCCAAGCATGGTGTGCCTTTACTAGCCTGCTCTCATTTAACATTGATCATCTTACCAGGACAACAACATCCCCAACAAAACTACTAAAGCTTATGGATGAAACCCATAAAAAAATTATTGGCACTTCTCAATCAAATCTTGATCGTCCCTGTCTGATTGCTTTAAAGAAGACATATCAAGAGTTAACAAACCAGCTTAAAGAATATATCTCCATTAAAAAAAAAGGTTATATTTAAATAAGCCACACATGTATACCAGAAACTTCATTAGATGGGCGCTAGGCCACCCCTCCCAGGTGCGAGTCCCAGCAGCTATTAAAGTTCAAACTGAAATTGTCTATGGAGATTTTATGTTGGAGCGGCTTTACATATTGTATAGAGAAAAATTCCAGAGGGTATCCTCACCAAGTCTAATGGCCTTTTCACAAGATAGATCAGAAAATGAATTTAAAATTTCTTTAAAAGATTTCATTAAAAAATAGAAGCGATGCCAGATTCATGTCATCCTGCATAGGTGGAATTCCCAAGTTTGTATACAAACATATTGATAAAATCACTGCACAATATATGCTTAACCTAGTCTCCTACCTCACTAAAGACATCTATAAAATACAGGGCTTAAATCAAATTATGCTTGTGCCATTCATGAAAAAGAAACAATTAATCTCAAACACCACTAACCTACGTCCAATTTCAATGTGCTCCCTTGGCATAAAGATAATAGAATCAGTGATAAAAGATAAAATAGAGCCATTCATTTTGCCAAACCTATCAAAAATGCAATTTGCCAAAAAAGAATCCTCAACAGGACAGGCAGCCTTTCTATTCAAGTCAACTATAGAAACTGTTAGAGATAATAAAAAATACAGTCCAGTTGTTATTCAACTAGATATTGAAGCTGCTTTTGACATGATTTCCATCAGTACTCTTCTTAAAACTCTGCAGAAATACTCAGTTCCAAACGCCTATCTAAACTTGCTTGCTAACTTGCTTTTAAACCGTGAGATTTATGTTTCCCTAAATGGGAAAACTTCACCACCAATAGTGCCACATCAGTCCATCCCTCAGGGCTCACCTCTCAGTGCCTTATTGTTCACTGCCTATATCAACCCTCTTATAAAAATAATAGAAAATGAATTTTCAGGAGTCTACGTGCCTACAATCAATGACAACATCTCATGTATCGCATATATGGATGATATAGCAATATTTCTATCATCCCAAAAACAAATTCCCAAACTTCTTAAGATACTTAATAATTTCACAAAAGAATATAAGCTAACATTTAATATGGAGAAATCATGTGCATGGCAGATCTTCACCGGTAATAGCATTACTAAAGTTTTCAAAGGTAGACCAAGCGCATTCCTTGGGTTCAATTTTTATTTACGACATTCACCTATGAGATCGCTCATACAGAAAAATTTGATAGAGAAAGTGGAAAAAACTGTCAATTCACTCTCCAAAGCCTATCTCTCTCTATATACAAAAATGGCCTTGCTTAACATGTTAGTGATCACAAAAATCTCTTATTTTACTCCAACAATCATTTATACCAAAGCATTTACAAATAAGATAGACTCCTTATGCAGGAAATTATTCTGGGGAAAAAAGATTATCTCAATATCAATAAAACGCCTAAGAAAACCCCTTTCACAAAATGGCCTTGGCCTTCACTCAATACATGTCTTCAGAATACAAAAAACATTGAACATAATATCTACATGTGCACAAAAATTCCCATATTTAGAAATTTCTGCCAAGATTACTCCTACAGATAGACCACCTCCTCTTCAAGGATATCTGAACACACTACTTACACCATTATTAACAATCCACACTCTTAACTTTAAACCACCACAAGCCAAATATAAATATTGGGAAGTTTATCAACTTCTACATCCAAATCAAGATGATGTACAAACACCACTTCATATTAATAATAAACAATTATGTCGCAAATTCAAACTATGGTCACTTGAACCAAAATATTTTGACTTTCTCCTAAAGATAAATCTGGACTCGCTTCCTACACAATACTTTTTGAGATATCAAAGAAACTATAAAGATATAGATGATATATGTAATCTTTGCCATAGGGACTCGGAGACACAAAACCACCTTTTCTTCTCATGCTCAAGTCTAGAAAACATTCGTGAAATCATTAGCACTTCACTCAAAGATAAAAAAATCAATATGATAACCCTTTTTGACTCTTTTAAAAGGGGTGTCTTTGCTGAAATAAGAATCTGCACATTTTTACTCTATGCCTTATGGTGTACAAGGTGTAATTTCATATACAATCATAATCCCAGAAGACATCCAAACACGTTCAGAAATAAGCTGAAAACCATACGTGAAAGAGACAGGAAGATTACAGAACAAACTAAGTACATTGACACCTGGAATATACAAGAACTTATATAAAAGCACACAAAAAAAACTATATTTAACATGGATCCTTGTGCCAGTTCTAAAGTCAACTGACACAAACTAGACGCATTCCTGCTTTAGTTTAATTGAAGTATATCTAATTGAATATAATCGTATGATTGAGTGAATATCATTGACTTTATTGAACTGTTTTTTTTCTCTTAGATACTTCTAGTTTGATAAAGCATACAGGTACTGATCAAATCATTGTACATATGCAGTTTTGTGAAAACAATTTATATATAAGAAATATGTTGTCAAATGTAACTTGTGTAACCTTTTAGAACACTAATAAAGTTTATCCTTTGAAACATAATAATAATAATAATAATAATAATAATAATAATAATAATAATAATAATAATAATAATAATAATAATAATAATAATAATAATAATAATAATAATAATAATAATAATAATAATAATAATAATAATAATAATAATAATAATAATAATAATAATAATAATAATAATAATAATAATAATAATAATAATAATAATAATAATAATAATAATAATAATAATAATAATAATAATAATAATAATAATAATAATAATAATAATAATAATAATAATAATAATATAAAAAAAAAAAAAATAAATGTGGCAAGTAATAAAAAAATTCAATTCAATTCAATATCCATTTATTATGTGCATTTCAACATTTACACTTTAACAGAAATACACAATAAAAAAAAATAATAATAATAATAACAATGATAATAATTAAAATTTAAAAAAACAAAAACAATTATAATCAAATACAAGCTAAATACATAAAATTATATATACATATATGTTCATAACTATACATTTAGTTGTTTTTTAACATTCATCACAAATTGATCGCAAAAAATATCAATATTATTAAAAGTTAGATTATATACCATTTGCAATCTATTAATAACTGATTTACCAAAGAAAGTATTTTTACATATACTAATCTTGAAAGTTTGCATTTCTCTTAATAAACGACAAGGTACTTTCAATTCTATTTTTGATATACAGTTACTGACATCAATTTTCCCATCAATCAACTTTTTCAGTAATATCATATCCTTCAACATTCTCCTTTTTTTCAATACTGTTTTGACAGTTTGACATTCACCCATTATTAATTTATTAAATCTTTTTTCAATATTATATATTTTAGACTGAATATTAATCAGATTGAAGTTCCATATACAAGAATTATATTCTAAAACTGTAACAACAAGAGAAAAAAATAACCTATATTTTATGGAAATAGATAAATCTCTCCCATATCTCAAAATACAGCCCATCTTTCTGTATGCTTTATTAATAATACATTTAATATGTGCATTAAAAGTAAAATTGCTACAAAATATAATTCCTAAATCAGATACAGTCTCTTTATATTTAATAACACCATTCTCAATTTTATATTGATAAACAGATTTTTCAGTTTTATTAGTATAGGAAACAATGCATGTTTTATTAATGTTAATCTCCATGTTGTTATACCTACACCATATAATAAAACTATCTATATCCTTTTGAACCTCAATATGATCACTATAAGTAATAATTCTTTTAAATAACTTACAATCATCAGCATAAGTAAGTATCATACTATTTTTTATGCTATGATCAAGATCACACATATAAACATTAAAAAGCAATGGTGCTAATATTCCACCCTGAGGAACACCTATCATATTATCAAAAAAAAAGAGAATTAGTTTTATCCATATGTACATAAGATTTACGACCCCTCAAATAATTGAAAAACCACTCAACTAAATGAGGACTAACACCCAACATTTTAAGTTTATACAAAAGTCTAATATATGAAACTTTGTCAAATGCCTGAGTCATATCAAAATATACAACATCTAATTGCTTCTGATCAGATAAGGCATGAGCAATATGATCAGATATCACCATTAAATTAGTTTCAGCAGATCTACCAGGTAAAAAACCATGCTGATAACTAGGTAATACCTTAATCATATCTACAATAATATTACTATAAATACACCTTTCATAAATTCTAGCAAAAGGTGACAGAATTGAAATAGGTCTATAATTACCAGAATCAGATCTATCCCCTTTTTTAAAAATTGGTATAATCTTAGCTATCTTAAATATATCAGGAATAATAGTTTTCTCAATTGATAAATTAATGATATAATGCAATGGTGCTACCAAACATTCAGCACAACCCTTGATAATAAAATTAGGAATATTATCATATCCCATAGAAGATTTCGATTTAAGTTTAGAAATTGCAGTAAACACTTCAGGAATTGCAATTTTATTAACATCTATATTCCAAAAACTCTCTTTATTAAATTTAATATCAACCATATTATCATTACTTGAAGTATCTAAGTACATATTAGTAAAATGATTGACTAGATCATCCATAGAAGGCCTAATTACATTATATCTACAACTTTTACTTCCAACAATATTAAGATCTTTTATATAATTCCAAAACATTTGTGGATTATTCCTAAAATTTTCTTCAACTCTATTTAAATTATTATTATAATCTCTTTTCATAAGAGTTTTAGTATAAGCACGCAAACCACTAAATTTCTTATACAATTCTTTATCATTAGTTAGTTTATAATAATAATAATAATAATAATAATAATAATAATAATAATAATAATAATAATAATAATAATAATAATAATAATAATAATAATAATAATAATAATAATAATAATAATAATAATAATAATAATAATAATAATAATAATAATAATAATAATAATAATAATAATAATAATAATAATAATAATAATAATAATAATAATAATAATAATAATAATAATAATAATAATAATAATAATAATAATAATAATAATAATTTATTTATTTTATTTATTTATTTATTTATTCATTATGAAGCAAACAATAAATGTATAATACAGTGAGATAAATTCCATACAAGAAAAATCTTGTGTGAGGAATTTAAATGTAACAACTAAAAACACTAATAAAATACAAAAAAAAAGTATAAATATAACGTAAAATATTAAAATCACACAGATATTGCATTTGGCAATTCAATCACAGTAGTAAATAATTACTTCATAACATATAATAAAAACAAAAAAAATAAAATAAAACTAATGCTTAGCATAATATAACCAGTGCCATAAATGCTTTTTAAAAATCAAATAAGATAGTGTTCATTAAATTCACAGAACAATCTCTTATAAATAAATATTAAATAATTTAGGACCATTATAACTAAATTGCTTCCTACTGGATGTTTTAAGAAAATTAGGTAAAGCTAACTAATATTTAGTAGATAAACGAGTATTTACTAAAAAACACTAATAAAATACAATATATATATATCATAAAATATTAAAATTATACAGATATTACATTTGGAAATTCAATAACAGTAGTAAATAATTACAACATAACATACAATATAAACAAAAATAAAATAAAATAAACAAAATAAAACTAATGCTTAGCATAATATAACCAGTGCCATAAATGCTTTTTAAAAATCAAATAAGATAGTGTTCATTAAATTCACAGAACAATCTCTTATAAATAAATATTAAATAATTTAGGACCATTATAACTAAATTGCTTCCTACTGGATGTTTTAAGAAAATTAGGTAAAGCTAACTAATATTTAGTAGATAAACGAGTATTTACTAAAAAACACTAATAAAATACAATATATATATATATATCATAAAATATTAAAATTATACAGATATTACATTTGGAAATTCAATAACAGTAGTAAATAATTACAACATAACATACAATATAAACAAAAATAAAATAAAATAAACAAAATAAAACTAATGCTTAGCATAATATAACCAGTGCCATAAATGCTTTTTAAAAATCAAATAACTAGTGCTCATTAAATTCACAGAACAATCTCTTATAAACATATTAAATAATTTAGGACCATTATAACTAAATTGCTTCCTACTAGATGTTTTAAGAAAATTAGGTAAAGCTAGCTGATATTTAGTAGATAAACGAGTATTTACAACAGAAGATTTAGTATCCAAATGAAGTTTTCTACAATAAATATCAAGAATCACTCTATATTTATACAAATGGAAAACATCTAGTATATTAAAAGTGGCATAAATATCTTTAACAGATGTGGCACGTGATCTACCAAAAATGATACGCATTGTATAATTCTGTAAAACAGACAATATAGTCATTGCAAAAGTAGAACAGTTCCCTCAAACTGATATATTATAACATAATAAGCTTTGATAAGAAGAAATATATAAAGTAATCAAAGCTGACTGAGGAAAAAATTTAGATAAGTAGAAAAACATATAATTTAATTTACGTAAACGAAAACAAAGGAAGTCAATATGGTTTGACCAAGATAGTCTGGAGTCAATAAAAATACCTAGATAGCAAATATTATCAACAAAAGAAATGTTAGCACAAGTATAAGTGCTATTACAATGCCAAAAATACTTATTACAAATAGTAATGTTAAGCGAATGAATATTTGACCTATAAGAAAAATTAATAGCTTTTGTTTTACTCAGATTAATTGATAAATTATTAAATGCTAACCATTTACTAATTAGGATTAAATCATCATTAATTATTTTTTCAACAAAATTATATGAAACTGCAGCATAAGATAAAGCAATATCATCTGCAAAAACATAAATCTTAGATTCTAAAGGTAAAGAAAATAAATCATTTATATAAATTATAAATAAAATGGGACCCAAAACTGAACCTTGTGGTACACCATGGTTAACTGTTATAAAAGAGCTTACAACACCAGAAATATTTGTTGCTTGTTTTCTATCCTTTAAGTAACTCGCAAACCATGAAATAAATCCACCACGAAAAACATATGAATATAAACGCTTAAGTAAAATTTTGTGAGATACAGAGTCAAATGCCTTAGACAAGTCTAAATAAATAGCAACAGTTTTAAAATCCTTATCTAGTGAAGTTGTCAAATTGTTTACATGACTATAGAAAGTGTCCAAGGTACTTCTACCAGAAATAAATCCATATTGATGTTCAGATAAAATATTATTTTTAGATAAAAATGACATCATTTTCTCTTTAACCACCATCTCTAACAATTTGGATATTACAGATATAATAGATATTGGTCTATAATTGTCAAGCTGTACAGGATCACCCTTTTTAAAAACAGGTGTAATAAAACCAACCTTCAAACAAGTAGGAAACAAACCAACATTTAAAGAAAGATTAAACAAATAAACAAGAACAGGTATGAAAGCTGACTTATTTTCCTTAAGAATCTTTGGTGTTAACTTATCTAGACCAGCTGAATGAACATTCTTTAAGAGATCAATTTTACCAGACAAATCCAAATCAGTAACATCTGTACACAAAAAAGAATTTACACAAGAATCAGCAAAAGACAATTCTTGTACTGGTGTTCTATCTATTGATAGATATGAAAAAAAATTATTAAACAAGTCAGCAACACATTTTTCATTATTTTCTACTTCAATCAAATTATCATTGTGTTTTATAAATTTAAGTTGATTTGACAAAGGTTTATTTACAAGAGAATTTATCAACTTCCATTTCAAAGAAATATTTTTATCATCATCATCATCATCATCATCATCATCATCATCATCATCATCATCATAATAATAATAATAATAATAATAATAATAATAATAATAATAATAATAATAATAATAATAATAATAATAATAATAATAATAATAATAATAATAATAATAATAATAATATGCGGTCCTGCTGTGTCTTTAGTTAGATGAATTAGATAAACGTTTCCAACAAGAGTATATAAAAATTACTGAATTGCCAAAAAACAGTTGCTTAAAACATCACCTGAAGATAATTAATATTCACACCTATCAGGGAAAAGGGACTTTTTGCTCACAAAGTAAGTGATTTATTGCTTATAATTTTGTTTTTCTAAGCGCTATTCAGACGCTATATATTGTCAATATGGCGTCCACATCGGATTCCAAGATAAAGTTTGGCGCGAATCAGACTTCACGAATATATAGCAATATTAGAGCACAGACAACATACGCGAACATAGCTGAATTAAATTTGCAAAATGCAAAACAAATCCCAAGATTTAGAAGGACTAATCAGGATGACCTGAATGAAGTAAATGATATAAATATGAATCAATATGATGCCGATGTGCCTTTACATAACGTTTGGTTAAATGGAAGAAATAAATCGCCCATTTAATGAAACTATACCGAAAAATTATTCATGTCATTTAAAAGATTTTTTTCAAAGAAGTCAATAGTCTTAGCAGCAACAGATAGAAATCTCTCTCTCTACAAGTTTCCAAAGGAAATACTATATAAAGAGTTATCTAACAAAAAAATGTGGAGCTCAATTTCAACCATAGGAGAGCATACCAATTCAAGATATATGGCAATAGAATTCATTAATGAAACGCAATGTACAGATTTTCCAAGAAAAAATTAAGACTTTGGCAAAGTATGCTCTTGTGATTGTAGATAGAGAGATGCAAAACTATCATACTGGCATTACTAAAAATACCTATTTTGGGTATAATATACACGATTTCACAAAATTAATGAAACCCTTTGGGCAACCGATATACATGAAGCCAATATATCGCTCAGACACACCTACACTAGTTTATTCAAACAGGTTTTATTTCAAAATCAAAATGAATGAAGGCATAAGACTTGAAGACATCCCAAGCATAATAATGGATCAGGAAGCAATACTGACTATACAAATTAATGGACTTAGGCCACAATGTTTTGTGTGTGGAAGTAGAGATCACCTGGCAATAGACTGTGGAAGAAAACACAACAGCAATTACCAGTCAACAGCTAAAACACAGCAAATATTAATTAAAGAATACACAATAGAGCAACTGGAAGATCAAGCAAACCCAGACAAGAAGATAGAAAATCCAAACACCCAGAGGCTGGCTGAGAAATAGATGACATGCAAAAAAAATAAAAAAAAATGGGAAGAAATGACAGATAAAGAATATACAAAGGAAGGAACAGGAAATCAGCCAAGACCAGATAAGAAGAGAAAATACACCAAACATGAAGAATGTGACCAAGAGATGGGTGACATGCAAAAAAATTATAAACAAATAGATGATATGCAAAGAAATAAGAAACAAAGTTTGCTGAAAGTTGCTGATCAGTCAGTACTATCACAGCTGGTTGAGTCAGACAAACTCACCACTGAAAAAGAAGGCAAAAGAATTGAAGTCAGTCCAAAACAGATAAAGCCTCATCAAAAAAAACAATCAAAAAAAGGAAATCAAGATAACAATCAAAGACTGGAATCTGAGACTGGAATAGAAGATATACCTGATGAACACCAAAGATCAAAAATAGATATAGGCATTATGCAAAAAAAGAATAAAAAATGTGGAGAAATAAACCAACCGTATACCTGATGAACACCAAAGATCAAAAATAGATATAGGCATTATGCAAAAAAAGAATAAAAAATGTGGAGAAATAAACCAACCGGATGAAGAAGATATAATCGAAGCCACAGAAAATAAAACAAGCACAGAAAAAAAACTAAATCACACCAAACATATTGAGGGTGACCCAGAAATAGATGACGTAAAAGGGAAAAATAAGGAACTGGATGGCATACAACATAATAAACAAAGTAAGCAAAAAATAGATAAAGAAGATACAATGGAAGCAACAGCAGACAAGAACATAAAACACATCAAACCCATTAAAGCCAACCGTGAACTAGTTGGCTTAAAAGCAGAATATAAGCGATTGGACAACATACAAGATAATAATAACCAAAGTAAGCTTAAAATGGCACAACAGGAAAGGCCAGCTCAGCTCTATGAGCAAGAGAGATTAAACAATGAAAAAAAGAATAAAAGAATTGCAGCAAATGTAAGCCATATGAAATGTGACCAACAAAATCAATCAAAGAGTGCAAATAAAGATTACATGCAAATTATGGCACTTGAGACTGAAACTGAAGATGTGATTAATGGAGATAGAAGATGCAAAATTTCAAACAAAGTCTTACCATGGCCAACAATTATTAATAAAACATCTGCTGATATGATGGAGAATATTACTCCAGATCTGCCTACCCAAATAGAAATGCACACTAAATATAGGTGCAAACCAGGGCATTCACCAAAACAAGATAGAAGATATAAAAAGGTGAGAATTGAACAAGAGAATCCTCACAGTGAGCAGGAAATATATAATTGGGCTGTAGCAGTGGATGAAGAGAGTGGTCTGGTGTTTCAAGATGCAGTGGAAATCGAGGAAAAAAAATATAATTCCTAAACTCAAAAGGAAAAAAAACTACTAATGAAACTTAAAATTGCTGTTTTAAATGTCAGAGGACTTAATGCAATCAATAAAAATTTCAAAGTCAGAAATTGGATAAATCAAATACAAGTGCATAAAACAGGATTATTAGAAATGAAGATATATGCAGGCTCGGCAATAGACCCAGCTATCTACCTGAGGGGCCAGGGCTTCTCTGCATGTTCCAGAGATTCTTCCTCCCCATCTGCAGGAACTGGAATAGTAATTGCTCAAGATTGTCCTTTTGAAAACTTCAAAATACTTTACATTGATTCAAACCTTCTAATAATAACACTGACTCAAAAAATAATTACAATGAATATAGTGCTTGTATATATGCCAGTAGAAAAGCAAAAGATAGAATCTATAATTTATAATATAAATTCAATTCTTGCCTTGAATGCAAGCCCCACTGTTCTGGTTGGGGACTGCAACTCATCTTATGAAGAATTTATACAGAAATCACTACATAAAATAGCCATACCATTGATTAGTGGACAGGGTTTTCTGCCAGAAAGGGCTATCTCCTTTCATAATGGTCGGTTTGCAACATTAATAGATCTTGTCTTTTACTCACCATCACTGCATCACCTCATGGAAGTAAAATTGGTCCCAACCACTTTTTCTGATCATTCTTCCCAGCTAATCATGATCAATCTAGGAAAACTGCAAGCAGTTAATCACAACCTAACAAAAACAATAAGAGTACTTATCCCAACAAATGTGACAGAATTCCTCTTCTCAGAGACATATATTCTGTTGCAGAAGGTTAAAGGGATGAGCCTCGGTCCTATACAGCAATACCTGACTTTTATAAATATCTTGTCTTTCAATGTTGGATCATGTAACAAGAAATCAACCACCACCATCAAGGCTTCTGCAATATGCTGATCAGCTACATCAGAGACTAATGATGATGACTCCAATACACAACACCCAAATACACATAAGAAAGCTGACTGATGCTTATAACAAGGCCTGTGAATCACTGAAAGAATATCTGAAGATAAAGAAAAGTAGGCTTTGCATGGCACAACAGCACACATGGACCCGCAAGTTTATCAAGTGGGCTTTGGGTTATGTACCAGACATAAAAGTGCCAATGGCCATACAGACTGAGGATGGTATGTTCACTGGCCATAACATGATTATGCCATTGTTCAAATATTTTCAGGATAAGTTGAGTGCGGAGCCTCACCTTTTTTTTCAGCCAAAAATGTTTGGAGAGGTTGAGGGTGAATTACCAGTTAGTGAAAATGATATAATAGAGAAAATGAGAACTATCAGCAATGCTTGTCACCCAGGTGGCCATGGGATACCACTGTTCATTTTGAAGCATTTAAGTTTTTTTACAGCTAAATACTTCAAGGATTTAGCAAACTATCTTGCTCAAGAAATTAAACCAACCACAGGGATATATCCCATGGCAATAGTGCCATATAATAAGAAAAAGAAAAGCATACCAATGCCAAATGAGCTTAGACCAATATCTATGGGCCCACTTCCTATTAAAATATTGGAAAAAATTATAAAAGATAAGATTGAGCCCTATATTTTACCAACCATCAGTGAATCACAATTTGCAAAGAAGACATCATCAACGAGGCAAGCAGCATTGTTATTCAAGACCATGATGATAGTCGCCAGGGTTAGAAAGAAATACAGCACAGCAGTGGTGCAAATAGATATTGCTTTAGCTTTTGATTCAGTGAGAATCCCTGTGTTACTGGATATGCTCAAGCAGACTAAAATACCCAAAGGTCTGCTATATTTGACTGCAAACCCGATACTAAGCAGAGAACTGTATGTTACTATGAATGGCCAAAATTCACCTTCATTCATCCCAACACAATCACTATCACAAGGGTCTCCTCTGAGTGCATTAATGTTTATTTATTATATCAATCCTCTTATTGAAAAAATCAATAGCACATTCATTGGAGTTCAAATACCTGGAGTTAACACAGAAGATTGCATGTCTCGCATACATGGATGATATCACAGTCTTCTTGACATCAAAGAAGCAAATACCACATCTTCAGGCAGTGCTTGAACAATTCTTAAAGCAATATGGATTGAGCATAAACCCAGAAAAGTCTGTGGCCTTGACTCTACTCACTGGAAAACCATGTGGACCAATGTATCGAGCAAAACCAGCTCCATTTCTAGGCTTTCCTTTTTTTCTAGGAGCCACTGAAATGAGATGTCAGATCCAAGCCAAGCTGAAAGAGGAAGTTAAAAGCATAGCTGAATCACTCTCAAAGGCATATTTGTCCATATATGCAAAGGTGCAACTGATTAACAAACTTATAATAACCAAGATAACATATTACATGCCTGTAGTTGAATTTTCAAAAAAAATTATGGCATGCATTAATTCCATATGTTGCAAGCTCATCTGGGGGAAAAAGATGGTGGCAATTTCAATGGCAAAATTGAATTGCCCTCTTATAGCAAATAGACTGGGATTGCATAGCTTACAAACATTTCAAACATTCAAAACAAGGATTGCTATAATTGCTATACTCACTCAATTTCCTAAATTAAGACACCTAGAGCAGATAACACCTACAGATAGACCTCCTCCAAAAGATTGTTTTTTGGCAATCACTGTTTACCAATGCAGGAGAGAAAAAACAATTCCAGATCAATTGGACCAAAAATATAAATATTGGGAAATATATAAGTTTATACATCAAAATAATTATAATGAGGAGATCCCATCAATACTAGAAATAGGAAACAAGTATCTGATCAAGCAATACAAAAATAGCAACTAGAACCTAAGTTCCTAGATTTTATAATCAAGATGAATTTGAATGCTTTACCTACCAAGTATTTTTTACATCACAGAAGAATGTACAGGTCAGTTGATCCATTCTGTGGCCTTTGCCATATGGCTGAGGAGACTTTACAGCATATAATTTTCAACTGCAGGCCTTGGAGCAGACTAGATGCATTTTGCAGGCCAAATACAGGAAAAAAATACTACAATGATGCAAATTATATCAAATTACAAAGGTAGGTCTATACCAGCCATAAGGGCCTCAACGTTTGTTTTATATGCACTTTGGTGCACTAGGTGTGTATTCATATTGGGTAATAACCCCAGAAGGCATCCAGCCACATTTGAAAATAAGTTGAATAAAATTCAAGTTAGAGACAAGCAGATCACCAGCCTGGATATTTATGCAGCTACTTAGTCCCTGCTCAGGCAAATAGCAAAGCTATAAAAAAAAATAAAGAAAGCATGGTCCTGATTATGCTCCTATTGGACAATAATATGATTAATTAACATTGATAAAGTGGATAGAATCATGTAAAATTACCCGTACAGATAAATGAATCTTGTAGACTTGAAATTGAACTAACAATAATAAGATGCAACATGTATCTTGCTATGGCACTATAATACTATGTAAATATTGGATCAATAAAGTTTACTATTGTTGAAACTTAATAATAATAATAATAATAATAATAATAATAATAATAATAATAATATCATCACCCTCCCCTCATATCAGTTACACTTCTAACGACTCTTTACTAATCAATCCTATCAGCATCCAACCGATCAACTTTCCCCATGACTAATAAGTACACTTACTGGAAAATATATGCTATACTATATTTGGAGGCCAACAAATATTCTTCTCCCATGCTTGATATCATCAGCTAACAACTACTCTCTTCCTTCAAAAAATCATTGTTTGAGCTGAAATTTTTTGATTTCTTGGTTTGTCTTAACCTATATTCATTGCCAACATCACATTTTTTCCAACATCACCATTTACATAAAAATATAAATCCATTCTGCACCTTATGTAATGCAGCAGAGGAAACTCAACATCTGTTTTAGCAGTGTCAAACTCTCAACCAAATCAGTACTATCATGCTAAATACATACAGATGACATGTTGCATTTATACAACAGCTAATTCATTCCTATCAGAAGATATACCCTCCCACAGCTCATGCAACAATTTTCACCCTATATGCTTTCTGGTGCACTTGCTGCATCTTCTTCATTGGCAACAACACCAGAGGACATCCAGATGCATTCATCAATAAGCTTCAAAAATCAGGGCCCAGGACAAAAATACACTCCCAGATATTTTTGCTGCCACCTGATTATTACTAAAACAACCATCCAATCTATAATAGATCATAATTCAACAATAAACACATTGAATAGCATTCAATGGTACCATCCAATCATTTTCACTAACTGTCTTCAACTTTATCCACTATCAGACTACATAATTTATCCCCCATCTATTGCAATCTACAGCACCATACTCTGAATTTACTTTGTTCTTTGTACAGCACCCATAGTTTAATTTTATGCTACATGAATTATAAGTTACTAACATAGTATACTATAAGATTAACAATTAAGAGAACAATAATCAAGATTATTTTAGCTACTGTAAATAACATCACATGACCACCACACAGCAAGCTAGAGTAATCAATCAATACCAGAATCTAGGTGCAGTGCTCTCAGATCCAAGGCTCCTCACTGATGAAGACCACAAGCCAGAAACTAGTCTGGGGATATTGGATGAGTAGGCACTAGATGGGAATTTTATGCACAAGCCTTCTGGCATCCATTGATTACTCTAGCTTGCTATGTGTGGCAATATGTATAGTGAGATTTGCCTGTTTTGACTGTAAATAATTTTTGATATCCAAGTGTATCAAAACCAGTAGCAGCATGTGTAAAAAAATATACCTTGAAATCTGATTATAACCCTTGAAATTAATCCATATAAAAATCTGTACACCATGATTGCACCTATAACCCTTACACAATCAATGTTATGTAATGCTATGTAACCCAAAAGATTAAGGAAAGATTGTTATTAAAACATCATCATAATCATAATAATTATTGTTATTATTTCAGACAAAAAAGTGAAAAATCTAGAAAAAATAAATGCTATATATAGTATCCCTAAGTTAATCTTTAATAACATTATAATTGTCACAAGAAAAAGATTGCTTATCTGTTTTTTTTAAATTATATGTACAATTATAACAATTAAATAATTTTATATTGTTTTTACATTTACATATTTTACATTTTCATTATATGATTTTCTGTTTAAATAGTCATGTTTCAATATACACTAAAGCAAATTGCTGCAATAATAAATGAGATTTTTATATATGCTTGTTCTAGCATACTCCGATATAAATGTATGTGTGTACATATTAAAATATGTATACCATACTGCATATAGATATTAAATAAATAAAAGCATCTTGCTACTCAGATGAATACCAGATGATAGAGCATTTAAATCTTTATGCAAAAATTATTTTCTGACTTTTACCTTTATGAAAGAAGACTAAAATTTAAAGTTATAACTAAAGGCTTTGAAAACCATTTTTAAATATAGTTTTTAAATGCATAAATGCATTAGTTGCAAGTTTTATTTTTAAATTTACAAATCTTATGGATTAAAAATAAAACCCAGAAAGCAGAATGGGATGAAAATTTGAATGCACTGTCATCTGGTAATCACTGAATTACTCAAGCTCACCATATATACATTTTATCTGGGAATTGCTCTTAATTATATTATGTGTGCTAGTCATGTGATCATATTGGTACTTATAGTTATAAAAAAAACTGATTTTACTAAAATTTATACTTACTGATTCAAAATGTTTTATAAGTATAGAAATAAATTATCTTGAGTTCAAAACTTTAAGGCTTTTGAAATTTTAGCCTTTTAGGTTTATAGTAGTCAAGAAGTTATTTAAATATTTTTATTTATAATTTTTATATACTGAATGCGTATTTTTATATAGATATAACAATTTTAAAAAGCATTAAAAATATAAAAAACAGTAACTTATTTTGAATTATATAAAAATAATAGCATGGCAAAAATGAAAGACATGCACTTTGTGACTCCTTGAGAACTGCTTAAATTTTTAATAGAATCCACCAAACAATTTTAAATGCAATATAGTATATTCAAAGAAATTTTCTTAATTTGTTTTTAGTAATTTAGGTGAACTAATTACAGCAATGATCATGAATTGCATAAAAATATTAGTCTGAAATAAAAAAAAAAATAAAGCAACATCTCACGACAGTTGTTTAATAATTTATAACAGTAAAATAATTTGTGTTCAAAGCTTTAGGGTTTTTTTAATTTTTGGTTTTTAGGTTAATAAGAGAAGAGATAAAGACAAAAATAAAAGATTTGTTGTTGTAATTTGTATGTGATGTTTTGTGCTGGTGAATTAAAAAAGCAAAAAATTAAAATTTGAAGGTTTTTTTATTCATTTCTATTTTTTTTTTACCTAATATTTTTTTGAATTACAGATATTGAACCACAAAAAAAAAAATCATGGATATGGCAGGATTTTATACGTGTAGTGACAATAAATTGGCTGCATTATTAGTAAGGACTTTTCGTAATAGAAGCAAGGATATTTTTATTGTAACAGTATCTTCGCAGATAATTTATTTATTTTATAAAAGTGCAACTTTATTTAAACAATAAACCAGCAATTTTGTCGTTTAAGTACTCTTAAGAAACAATATTTTGTGACAACAAATATTTTTTAAATATATGTATATAAACAAAAAATGTTAGAACTAATTGTAATAATAACAGCTATGAAATGTTTCTTTATCAAGAATTGATAATAACTTGTTTTATTTTTATATTTAATTTATTGTAAGACAATTACATTCTTTCATTATTAAAAAAAAGTATAATATTATATTTATTTAAATAATAAATAATTCCTATCTAGTCATCATTGCATTTATTTTGGCAGAAAAATAATGATAAATAGTCTTGAATTTATACTGCATTGTAAAGTCCGTTTTTTTTCCTGGCAGCAGCAATGGCAAGACAATTATCATAAAACTAGATAATAGATAAGTGATGTTTTTTTGTGTTTTCTTTATTCATTTTGCTATCTAAATGATAATAATTAGATATCTATTTACCAATCAATAAATAAATGGGTATATAGATTGGCTATGAGTAATTTTGTCAGTAATAGACAAAAAGAGTCTAGAATATATATAAATATGAATCCTAAAACTAGCATTACTTTTTAATTATGTTAACAATTTTTTTTAAATAGTTAATTATGCTACAACATTTTGATTGTTTTAAACAATAAAATACTGGTCCAAAGATTAATTAAACATATCAAAATTATTATTTACATAAAAATATAGTCTAATTATATCTTAAAAATAAGTGTCCCATTTAATTAAGTTTATTAAACGTTTTTTATACAATGCCAATCACAGACAAGTTTTGTTCTTATCAATGCATCTTTTTAATTAAGCACAACCAACACATGGCAAAGGTGGACTGCCTAATATTTTATATTATCATGCCTTTTACAGGCTATCTTTTTTATAATGATCCAATATAATTCTGATCTCAATAGTTTCCAATATTACATGTCAACTTAAACATTATTTTAGCATAAAAACAGCAGAAACATATACACACATATATAGTGTACTCTTAATAGATTGACTTCACATTAATTAAAACAGGCATTTTATCACTTTCTATCCTTTTTTTTCTATGTGTCAAAGTATCGGCTGGGAAGCGAACCCCCAAACCCGGGACAACTGCTTGAAAGGCAGCTATGCTGACCACTCAGCCACCAAGACTTGACACTTTCTATTCTTCTTTATCTTATAATTATACAAACACAAATAGTTGCAATAAAAAGTTGTTTGTTTAACAATAACCAAAATCATATTATTTTTATATTAGTACATGCTTATCTTCTACTATTATAATCCCATTTATTTATACGTTCTAATCTCCTTTCTACTTTAATTCCATTAATTTGATATCAATATATGTTTTCTTACTGGTCAATATTCTTTTTTTGCAAACATAATAATCTGTAATTGTAGTTGAGTTTAACTAATATATGTAGAGTTTTCTACCTTATGAACATTAATAGGAATAAAATGTGAAGTAGAAAAAATAATAAAATTTTTATTGTATATTTACCATATAAATTTTTTTATTTGGAATATTATTACATATTTTCCATCTTCAAGTAAAATATATCAAATCATTTCATTTTGTCAAATCCTTATTCTAATTTTTCCAACCAAAATTAGTTTCTTTTCTAATGATGTAAAGAATCATTATAGTTCATTATGGTGCTCTAACATAGAGATACTAGAATAAATTAAGAGATTGGCAAGCAATGGCAAACTATCACTGATGATGAGTAAGTGTTATTGTTTGATAACTGAATTACTTCATCTGATTTTGAGTAGAGAACATAATACACATACATAGTTTCTTAAGACCATTTAATATCCAAATCATTTTTTATCTGATTGCTTCATATCTTTCAATGTAATTCTATGCAATACCTTTTCTTTTTCATTGTTTAAAACTTTATTTTTACAGTTTATATTTTTCCATTTTTTTCCATATGTAAATGTTTCAAAATGAGTTTTTTCTCTTTTTTTTTTTTCTTATACTCCTATATCTATTCTAGAATTTATTCCATTTTTTAAATTTGAAATCACTAGTATAAATTAATTTAATATGCTAAATTGCATGTGTTTATTTCTTTGATTGTTAGCATCCAAATTATTCATTTTATCTCTTTGTCAATATATGATTACCTCTAAATTATTGTAATGCAACTAATTTGTACATGTTTAACTTCTTATTATTTTAATCCCATTACTTTTACATGATTAGACTATTTTCTTTCTTGTCAATGTTTTCATCTTTTTTTACAACTATAAACTTATTTATATAGAAACACATCTACAATAGAATTTTACATATTGTAATTCTGATCCAAGCAATTGAAAATAATCAAGTATTCTAACAATAATTTTCCTCTTCTTTAAGAATAAAGATTTAATTAAGAATTGATAATGGTCTATGAATTTCTCATTTATGAGTGATTGCATTATATTTGATATATACTCCATTTCTATAAATTCTCTGCATCACCATAAAAAAGTAATAATTGGCTATTAACATTAAACTTACTGATTTTTATTCATAGACTTCATATGGCTTTAGAGAGTCTATTACAGACCTTGAGTGTAAAATGTGTGATACAGATTTTTTTCTCTTAAAGAGATGTGAATATTTTTTTCTATTGTATATGAAGCACTCAAATTTTACCACTAATAAATTTCTTATGTTTTTACTTAAATGAAATTGTGTGTAAATTGGATCTTCTCTTCAGTGCATGGTCATCATTAGGCAGAAATCAAAATCTGAAAATGCTTTTTTTTAAACAAATTAAAATAAATAATATTACAAGAGATATTTACTCAGCATGAAACATATGATAACTTAGGGCTACATTTAATGATATATCAAATTTTTCAAACATTATGCAATTATAGGCTAGAAATTGTTTACAAATTTACATAAGTTGAATTGCATAGGAATAAACAAATACTATAACCAAATGATAATAGTTGGATCATTAAAGTTGTATCACAGAACAACTTTATATTAGTGTATATGTTCTTTTGCCTGCACTTTATTTTTTTATAATCTTTTAAAGATTTTATTTGTAAATGTATTTATTATATACAATAAATATTCATATTTTTTAGATTGGATTCTACAAAAACTAAAACTCACCAACTAGAGTTAACATTTTTTCAGTGCAGTGCAAATATTTTTACACTCCTTGGCATCCAGTTTCACTATGAACAGATGGAAAATTATTCTGAAAATTTTTGGAACAAAATAAATTAATTTTCATTCTAGAATTCATTCTATTCAAATAAAAAATTATCATTCAAATGGTCATCATAATCTGTTTTGCCCATTTTTTGAAGATGAATGCACTATATCTAAAGTATTTTGGATGATTTACATTTTGAAAAATCAATTATTGAAATTTTTGATATAATAATATTAAAATAATGATGTTTATCAACACATATATTTATTATTGTAAATGTTAAAGTACTGAACATGTACTCATCTTAGATTTTAAAACTTAATATCTAAATGTAAAGTTAAAATTAAAACAGCCTTTAAATACTTCAGTGCAGAGCAAAAAACCTCTTCAACAGCACTGCATAAAAAAATAGTAAAAAAAGAATTCATTGCTACTGAGTTTGCCAATGGTAAGAGTTTCAGTGTTGGAGGTGAGGGTATTATTTTCTAATTAGAATGACTGATACTAATTTAACATCAACACTGAATGGTTAATTGGGTAAGGAATATTAGAACATGTAGTAAAAAAATTACAACATATCTATACAACTGATATATAATTGTAGTTTAATATTACAAATATAAAGTACTTACATATTAGACATGCTGTGACATTTCATATATGTATCAGTCCACCAATAATTTTTAACTCTTGTGATCTCATCAAATAACATGTACATGGGAACTTCTGACAAAACTTATGAGATAAATTTTTAAAAACTGACCCCATGTACAAGTTATTTTGATGACATTTTTGAAAGGTTAGAAAGTTATTGACAGATTGATACATATGTGAAATGTCATAGCAAATTCATAACACTAATTCCCCAGATTAATATGTAAACTTGAAAAAGAAATTTTTTATGTGAAAAGTATAAATTGGTACACAAAAACAATAAACACATTGCAATATTAAATAAAAACAGATAGTTGTAAGTTTTTAATATGAAACATGGACAACAATTACCAGATTTTACTTAAAATTAAAAAATACTATATATATTAACTCTGGCAAGAAATTACAAAATGGACACTAAAGCAAAATTAACAAGAACAAAAAAATACTTACTAAACAAAATTAAAAAAAAAACATATTACTACATCTATTTATTCACTTAAAATCAAAACATTCTTACCATGTATATAACAGGAATTCTCATGATAAAACAATCATGTATCTTTCTGAAGAAGGACATCAAACATTACTACCTCATTTAACTGCATCAGTAGTGGGCAGCAATTATCAAATTTTAATCACGATAAGTACAAATTCAAAATAATATGTATATTAAATACAAAAAGGATAGTAAAGCAAAGAAAAAATACTATGTCTATTAACTATGATAGAAAATTACAAAATAGACAGATCAAGAAAAAACTATGCCTGTAGCAGGAATTACAAAATGGAGAGTTAAACCACATATGTTTATGCAATATCACACCTTTACAGGATCTTAATCAAGAAATATGTCCAACTAAATTTATTTTGTTAAAAAACAAATATTAATAAACTTTTATCAAAATGGAAAAAAAATTAGTAAACTTTTATCAAATGAAAAAGAAAACAATTCTATGTCTCTTAACTATGGTATAAAATTAAAAAATGAACAGATTAAAAAAAAACATGTCTGTAATAGGAATTACAAAATGGAGAGCTAAACCACATGTTTATGTGATATAACATCTGTACAGATCTTAATCAATAAATGTGTCCAATTAAATTTATTTTGTTAACAAAAAAAATTAGTAAACTTTTATCAAAATGGAATCACTGTGATGGATTGATTTTTTTGATATCATCCAGAATCAAAGAAAAGCATTATATTCTTTGTGTAGTGCCTGTCAAATAAATTTCACCAAATACGAATCAAGGTGCTGCTGTGCTGTTTCTTGGTATTGTTTATTATGCCATTTTACTGTACCCCAAAGTCTTTCTATGTTCTGAGTGTGAGCACCAGTTTCTGGATAGACAAAGTTGTATCTATGATCACAAAAATTTTTGTATCTGGCAAATCATAGTTCCTCAATTTTAGATGCTTTCCAGCAATGTAAATAAATTGTTGAGCCCTCTTCCACATTTTGTTTGATTATTTCTATCAGTGATGCCACTGTTATATCCTCAATTTCCATGATGGAACAGTCATTGGTCTCCCTACAGAAGCCCCCAACAGTCATTGTTCTGGAAGTATTCATCCAGCTTGATTTTTTTTATTTGCTGAAAAGGTTCTTATCTATTTCAATAATTTTGTTAGAACTTCCAATTTTATGTTTATATATGTGTATAATAAGCAGAAAATGATCAAAGTTTTGGAATTTATAAATTTATAACTTAAGTTTGTCAGAAATTTCCATGTACATGATATTTGACAAGATTGCAAGGTTAGAAAGTTATCGACAGAACAACATGCATGTAAAATGTCACAGCAGATCTAATACTGAAGTACCCAAAAATATTTACCAAAATTAGTTTAAATATATGAAAACAAATTTATTTCATATGGATGTTTACAAATAATTTTTAAAAAAGTGTTTTATATTTTTTCATTTACTGCAAAATTTTGAACTGTAAATCATTTGACATCTGATTAATAGTAATATATAGTTGTAGACTGTAATAAATCAGGATTAAATAAGTCTTGTATTTTTTCAGATTTCAAGTAGACTTAGAATTTTTCTTACAAGTAATTAGTTCACAAATAAATCCTAATAATAATTTAATTACTGGTTGAAAAATGGATCTAGTTATTTTTAGATAAAAGATAAAACAAGAAATCACTATTTCATTAATCTAGTCAGTGGTATCTATTTTTTCATTGTTTCTCTGTTGAAATATTTTGGATGAGTTATTGCAATATATGGCTATCTATCTAAGAGCTATTTTAACTTTTATTTTATCAAGTCTAATTAAAACCACATAATATTCAGTAGCATATCAAATAAATGAGAATAAAATTGGTAGATGTAATATTTTCCTTCGTAACAGTCATTTTGTAACTTTAGTAACATGTTTTAACACAAGCCCTTATATATCTAAAGATTATACAAATAGTTTGTTTCTATTAATAAAAAAAATGATTTTTTATAATATATATAAAGTGCTTTATTTTATTTCATATTAGAAAAAATACTTTAAATTCTAAATATTTAAAGTTTGTTGATGATATCAAATATCAACACAGACATGTCTAAACTATACAGAGATATAAATTATCAATTTTAAAAATAAAAAAAACATTTAATTAGATTTTTTAAATCTGGTCTGCATTACTTATCTATATCATTTATTAAGTCTATCTGCAGGATTCAAACTCAGACTTTCACATGACCAACTACTCTCAGTGCCATCTTATATTGCTGACCCACCTGATCACACACATGTTGAAAAAATAAATAATCATCACTGAGAGTATTGTCATGTGAAAATATGAATTCAAATCCTGCATATATTACATATATAAATGCAGGTTTAAGCCTCTACAATGTATTAAGTCTATCTGAGTAAAATCTACATTAAACTGTAAGAATGTTCAAAGATAAAGATAGATGGCATATTTAAAATATCATATTTGCATATAATGCTTGGTTTTTAATAAAGGATTGCTAATGTTAATGGGAGATTCTGGAATGCCAGATTTTAAAAAAGAAGGCAATAACTGCATAATACTGTGAATGATGTCTAAAATCTGAATGTAAGATCTGATTTTTCCCCCTGTCTTTATACTTTTCTTGGATTTTTTTATTAATATCTAAATTGTACAGCAGAAATAAAAGATGTTGGTTTTAATCAGGTCAACATAATGTTTTCATTTCAAATTGCATTAGTGAAATCAGTCATAAACTATTTCATATGTTATAATCAATGAATTTTATTAGCAGAATGTCAGATTATAATTCCATTTAGAAGGTAATAATCTCTCTCATTAGTGCCTTACATAATATTAAATCAACAATGTTAAAATTTTATGGATAAGTAGAATGTCAATGTGTGTGCTTATTTATACTATTCAAATACTTTGTTCCTAAACAATTTTTAATAAACAATATATACAATTTGAATAAGAATATATATATAATATAAACACTAAGTAATTTAAAAATGACACAATGCATCCCAGATTATGATTAAAATTAATGCTCCTAATCATAATTATGATTTGTAATCAGATATATAATTTAACTGCAGATACTCATAAGGTTGTGGCAATATCCTTCAACTGCTAAAAACTCATGAACTGGATTTAAATACAGGCTGGATTTAATTTTAAATTCTTTTATAATAAGGAATGGATTTGGTTTTTAAATAACCAGACCAATCTAGCTAACTATCTAAATAGAATAAAAGCTACAGTGATAAAATACTCAAATTCTTATTTGCAACAATTAGAAAATCTAATGTCTTATGATTGTTTCTTTAATGAGATTGTTAGAGAAGCCTTTGCCATGTAGTGTATTTTTAAGGGTCATTTAAATTAGAGATTAACTAATATTGCTATTTAGTTTTAGTTTATTTATTAAAACACAATATATTAAATGAAAAACTTTTTAAATATTTCCACATTACCTAATGCAAAATGTAAAATTTATTAGTTATAAAATCAATTTAATATTTTCAGAAGAGATTTAAATTCGCATTTTTTTTAAAGCATAACTTAAAATTATTAAATAATTGATAACAATGACTTGCTTATCATATTATAATCTCCTTGGTGATAAAATATAAATGAAAAAGCTGTTTATAATTTTGATAGAATTCTCAGCACTGCTTTTAATATGCAAGTTACTTTTGACATTTTGTTCAAAGTCAACATTAACGAGCTAAAGTGTGTAGAGAAATTGGAAAAAATTATTATGGCTTACGGTATATTATTTAGTCAAGTTGAAAAGCTAACCAAAATAGCTTCAAAATGCACACATATGGACAATTTAATTTGATAAAAAGAGATCATTAAAAAAAAGACATTTAATAAGAGTAAACAAAATTAAACTTATGCATACAAATAAATTACAAGTAATTAATATTTAATAGCAACACTAATAAAAAAAACTTACTATTATCATAATAATAACAATAATAAAATTTAGAATAATTTGTTTTAGCATTAGAAGATTACAATCCTTTTTTCAAATTATTTGCGTATGAAAGCTCACAATAATGTCATAAATAGTAAAATGATAAACAAAATTTTAATTAAACCCTGGCTATTTATCAAATGTGAAATCTCATTTGCATTCAAATATTGTTTTGTTTACGCTTAAATATTTTCTAAAATTTTTTGTGTGTAAGTAAGTGAGAGAAATTCCTGCTCCAATAATATAACCGTAATTAAAATGTAGCAGAAAAAATATATAATAGAAGAAATTTAATAGTTAGATTAACACAGGTTGTAATACAAATATATATTGCATTTACTTTTCCAAAGAAGCGTGGAAAATTAAATGATTAGAAAGAGCACATCTTTTTTTTCTCTTTTTCAAATCAACATTCTTTGACTCCAAGCCATAGATCTGTTGCTATAGTGATCTACAAGTGACCTGGTGTTGCATCTTTTGCTTTGCAAACGCTTAGATAAAATGTTTACAATAAAATAATAAGCTCAGTGACAAACTAGTTTCTTACGCATAATATATATTTTTAAAAAGGATATTGTAAACAAAATACACTAACCTTTTAAAAATTTTGAATCATGATGAGATGTCTCATGACAGATGAGATAAATTTTCAGCCACACGGTAGACTCCTGTGGCTTGTATGTATATTATCAATGATTATCACTAGAGGGCACTATTAAAATTTTCTAAGCTAATGATGGAGAACTAGTATGGAGAGTAAAAAGAGATTTAAATATATATAGAAGTAAATGGAACATTGGATGCGAGTTAATTTATGATAATAGCAAGGAAAGTAGTTTACTGTTTAAGGCTCGAATGGGATCTTTAGCAACAAGGAAATATACACGTAAATGGAAAAATATGGGTGATTTAGTCTCCAAGTTATGTAAGGAAGACATAGAAAATATTAGGCATCTGTTGATTCAATGTAAATGCTTGAAAGCAGAAAGGGCACAAATAATAATGTTATGGAAGACTAAATATAAACAAAGTGATTATACAGAAAGTGGGTTATTGGTTTTTATGCTGGGTTTGTGAACAGATAATGGGGATTTAAATATGAAGGCCATGGAGTTGACAAAGATTATGTTGTGGAAATGGGATGGAGCAGGATATGGAGAAACTTAAGGTGGGGAATGGAAAGGGAAGGTGAAGTGGTAAGAGATATCTCTGGACATAGTTGCTGAGAGATTTTTGACTCCATATAAGGAGAAGTCACAGTGCATCACATCACATAATGAATAAAATTTATTCAACAAACTATAAATTCTAATGTTAATAATCATTAGAGTGCTTATGTATGTACATATATATGTATGTGATTATATTTATACACTATTTCTTAATATATGTGAAGATTTATCTGTATAAAAACTTACACACATATGCATAGATATGTGGATAAACAATTTTCCCGTAAGCTAATATATAATTAGACTGTAATATATGATCCCTTTCCACATTGATTTTTTTTTCCATATTCTAATGGTTTAACTAGAATTTCTAATTATTTCTTATTTGATTAATTTATAATAGACATTACTCCCCTTGATAGTAATGTTTTCTATAGAAATCCAAATACAACGGATATGTATATAGAAATAGTTAAAGTGTAAAAATTAAGTTATACTCATTAATCAATATTGTGCATAAATATATTAAAAACGTAATAATAAAAGGTTAAACTGCTTCTAAATGACTCATTACAAGATCAAAAGTTTTTCCAACATTTCCTCCATAAAAGCAATACTCATCATATTATGTCAGATGATGAGGGTGGATGGTTTCTCTTTCTTCATTCATCCTATAGCTAATATTATCTGGATAACCATTTTCACCTCAATAATATTATCTCCATTTAGATTTGCTAAGGAGTGGCTTACTGAGAAAAAATGCTCAACTAGCCTTGAAATGAAAAGTATTTCAAGTTTCAAATAGATTCAAACCCGAAGTCGTGCATATAAAAGATGGATACATTTATCATTAAGTCAAGAACTCCTATTCTTTCATACATTAATTAAAATAAACAAACCCAAAAACAAACAACTATATCAATTATTGGGAGTTTTTTTCAAGCTGTGGGCTTTATGAGTATTGCACATCACATTTCAGTTCATTTTACTAAAACAATTTTACAATTATTATTTTTAATACAAAATATATTGGAATAAAAATATTTTAAATATATATATATGTATTTTTTTACATTATCAAAATTTAATAAAAAGTGTCGCTTCTGGTGCACATGTTCCTGTTTGTTTCTAAACCATAAAATGTAAATTAATACACTGTACAGTTTTACACACACCTGCACATATATAATGTAACATAAAAGGGATTTGAACTCAGACTTTCACACGACCCTCAACTCTCCATGCCATCTCATATTGCTTACCCACCTGATCATATACATGGAAAATTATATTATTACTATATCAAGTAAATTATTTTTGCCATTTTATAAAAAACATTTTTTTTCTATTATATGAAATTAATGTAGTGAAAAGTAACATTTTAGGTGAAACGCAAATTGTAAGCAGCATTAAAAGTTCTAAATTTATAAATATTCAAAAATATTTTATTTCCTCAACATGATTGTAAAGATCTTTTTTTTTTTCAAAGATTTTCTTAACTATTTTATCAGAAGTAAATCTAATTGAAAAATCAAATAAAACTATCAAAAATTTCAACTATGACTTGTGTTATTAATTTTGATCTACTTTCTAATAAAAGTAACCATGTTTAGTAAGTTGTTTTATAAATTCTATTTCACTTTTTGAGAGCCACCATGAACCTGGAAACAAATTAGTTATCTATTTTGAACACTTTCTTAAAAAAACAGTTAGTTTTAAAAGATAAATTATTTTCTTAAAAAAAAAAAATTCTGATTGAAGCTTCTCAAGAGCTTTAAAGTTTTTATCTCCAAGAAGATGGCCAGAGTACAGATTCTTATTAATATTAATATTCAAATAATGTTTTATATCTGCAACCCCCTTTATCATTATATTATTTTTAAATGCTCATCTTTAAGCTTCTATTCATATGAATAGGCATATGTTAATGACCATTTCAATCTAATGAATTACTGAGACTATATAGAAGTTTCTAAACAAGAGAGATGTGAAGACTTAACTTGTGATCGAAAACCATAAAATGCTGAGGGCATCATTAATAGATTTTTATTTTGATGGAGATAGTAGAATGGAAAAGCCAAAATTTTGATCTTTCTTTTCCTTTGATTTTTTCTATTTTAATTGTAAAAGCTCATGGCATTTCTTTAAGCTTTTGCACACTCTCTGTGAAGTCATTTCAGACTTATGAGTTTGCTGACTATAGATTAAAAATCATAGTTTTGCATTATAATGATCTCTTTTTTCTTTTCTGTCATCAAAAATTTGACTCTTGAATCTAATAATTAAAAAAACAATCCATATTTAAATTTCAAATTATTAATAATATTAAAGGTGATATTCAATTCTGGACTATTTTGCTTTCCAAAAAAGGCAAAAAAGAATATTGATACTAAATCCAATTTATCCAAACTACTTTGAACAAGTTGTTAAAAAAATTAGTATCTAAACAAATTGTTCATATATATATATATATATATTATAACGGAAATGGTTAATTCTACGGTTGATTAATTATTTGTACTTTCAACTATATTTATTTCGATTATTTTATTCTATATTATACTTATTTATTATATCCATTTATTCTTTTCATAACTTTTATTTCTATCCATTTATTGTTTACAACTTAGATTCTTTATTATCTGATTTATTATTTTAACCAACGCCATTACAATACAAGCAGAGAGCTAATACAGATACAAATTTACCTTCATATCTATACCCTTGACTGAACCTCAAGGCAATACATACATATTATCTTGGCATTATTTTTCCCAGCCAAGAACTCTCGGCTGCTGAACAGAGCAAACTATTTCAAAGAAACTTAGCGAATGTCCAGCACTTGCTATTTATTTTTTAGAATTGGGATTTCACACGAACAAGCAGCACATGAATATCTTAAACAAATCAGCATGCCCCTTTAATCACTAATTACAGTTTCCCCCCTGTCGTAGCTTGGTGATAGGAGAATAAAGCAAGGATACGAAATTTAATGACAAATATGTTTAATAATAATATTCACACTTTATATAAAAAATTACATAATAATAATAAACACACACTTATAAATACATGGCTATGATAAATGTATGAAAATAGATCAGATATAAAAGTTCTTAACGTCTGGTTGATAGAGTTCTATTTTTATCAAATCATTAATTTTATATTTAGTTATGAATAGTAGATAAATGAAAATGCATGCATGCTTTTACCTAGGCTTTGTTGTAATTGTTCCATGGGTATTTCTTCCGAGCACTCTTGATTAATTTCCTCAGTTTGTGGGGTTATTTCATTCCAGTTTTTGCTTGTTGATTCCTTAGGTTCTCCATTAACTTCCTCTGTTTGTGGGGTTATTTTCATCCAGTTTGCTGGTTGATTCTTTAGGTTGAGTTTCAATTGACAGCTACAGAAGCGGCGGTTCCTCTAGCAGGTCAGGCAAAGATCTTACATTGTGAGTCAGTGATGAGATGGCTTGAATCCGAACCCACATTCCTTTAACGCCACTAGCCACACACTTCTCCCATTTTCTTTTAGCTGTTGCTTCTCTAAAGTCTCTACTAGCAATGCCAGACAAAAATTGTAATTTTATTAATCTCTTTCTTTGTTCGTTGTTTTTAAAATTTTTAATTAAGACTTAGATTTCCAACCAATTCTTATCATTACGTTTCTTTATTTAATTAGTGGCTGGAATGTAAGTCCCAATTAATTTAACAGATCAGGCAAAGATCTTCCGTTGATAACATTTCTTTGTCCGTGGAATTTAATTTGTCCAACAGACTTTCACACCTACGGCCATATTGTTTCTTTTTATATATCACATATTACATTTATTTTATTTAAAGTTTACAATTCATTCATTTTTTTCTTTCACATTTACGTTTTACATTTATTTTAATTTGTTATAATATATTTTTTAAAAGAGAGAAGAAACACATTTTTTTTTATGCATCCACTTCCCCTCTCCCACAATAAACAAAAATAATTTCTAGCATTTGACTTATAAGAGAGAAAGAGACACATTTTTTTATTTATGCAGCCCCCCTCCCCTTCTCTTACTATTACAAAATCCACAGTAATTTGACATTAGAATTTCAATTTTTTCTTTTCCTTCCTTTTTTTTTTTTTTTAAAAATTATTAGATAATGTATTTCACCTTTATTACTTTCTAATTTTATTAATAAATATATATGTGTGTTGACGACTGTACGTGGTCGTCACAATATATATATATATTGTAGATGGTAGCTTACAATGCACACATTCCTAAAAAGATCGAGCATATTTATTGAACCCAATCCATTTGGAATTTATATTAATAATGGGAAGATTATTTGTTTGTTATTTATTACATATATACATGTAATGCACAATAAAATATTTTATTATAAAATAAAATATGATCAGTATTTTACAAAGGAATATTGTATGTATATATATAACTATTTGATTAAATAAACTGTAATGTATATATATATTTTTTAATTTAAAATTGAATATTAATTTGTAGTTAAATGAATTTGGGATGGCCTGAAATTAAATTGCGGTGGGCACATATGTGTGAAAATAAAACTGATTTTATTTATTTATTTTTTTTTATTTGTAATAAATAAAATGCATTTAAACAATACATATAAAAATCTAAATGAATTTAAATAATAGGCAGTTAAAAATCTTAGCATTCCTGGAAATCTACGAGTGAAACATATAAAAACAAAAAACAGTTTACAAATCGTTCTTCTTATTGTTATAGCACTGGTAACAAAAGACAGCAATTAAAACTAAAATTTAGAATGCTAAAATGGAGTTTTACTTTTTCTTTTAGTTAAATTATAAACATTTTAAAAGTCAAATACTGTAACTAAAAGTTTACCAAATTCAGAGGAAAAATGAAATAAGAAGTAAGAATAATTGATAAATTCTTAAATAATTAAATCGTGTTTTAAAAGTTGTTGGAGTAAATTTGAATATTTTAAATCTTTTCAAAAAGAATAATGAGAATTAAGTCTGCTGAAAATTGGAAAAAAAAAAAAATGAAATAATTTTCTTAATATATATTTAAAGCACTTCAATACTATTCAATACAAATATATGATTATAAATAATTATTAAATTGTACTTTAATATGAAAATGGGCTAGAGCAAAACATGCTATTGTGTGTCGTGGTATTTTCTACTGGCTGCATTAAACCTCTATATATTGTACCGGTCAAGCTAGCACATTCGCACAACAGAATCCAGAGTCCAAGCAAAGATACCAAGCCGATCAGTATGAGATGGTTAGATCTCGAGACTGACCGCACTTCAACTCCTTCACCTGTGCTCCAAGACTCACGACCCTATGGATGACCACCTTGAAGATACATATAGATATTATTTTAACCGCGAGCCAACATAGGTCAGGGAGAAGCAATGAGACTCATAACAAAAAATGGAATTTATCAACTATATATATTTAAAACTAATTAATGCACAGGAAATCACATATATAATATAAAGAATTTTGAATTGGATTGAAATAAATAAGATCGAGAGCAGAGTAATTTATTAAATTGTATGTTTATTTTTGCAAATTAAATTTGACGATTTTTTATATATATTATTCTAGCATTTTACAATTAAAATGCGCGTACCATCTAACATTTTTGGAGAGCGCTTTAACATTCTCTCCTTACAATTAAAATTATTTTACATTTGTGGTGCTGTTTGATGAAATTAAATATTGTTTTCATCATTTGCTTTATTATCTTATTGATCAGTCACTGCATTGTAGCTATGGGGCAGATTATGCTAATCCCTCTTATTTCATGGTTTTTCAGCTAAGTAATCAGACGAAGCCTTGTTTTCACATGTATGTGAAACATTTAAAGTCAAATTTATCCATAACATTATTATTTCAAACTATTGTACATGAGACCGAAACTAGCTCCTGAATATGTCAGACAATGGCTGAAACTTAATTTAAGGGAGGAAGAGTTGGCAACCAAGAACCAATGCGCTATAGTGCTGGTAAACAGTTATAATAAATGTTGCTCTGCGGATGGATTAATATTTAGGGTTTTGTGATCAACACCAGAGCCCTATGACCGATCGCCATGCTGCTAAAGCGGGTTGGGGTAGCTAACACTATTGCCTGGAATTTGACATCAGGTCTTATTCGTGTGCGACCCAAGGAGTGTAAGAGGGATGGCCGTTCCGAGTCCCATCTTAAAGAAAATGCAACATAACGAGAAAGTTTAAATGTATAATAAAATTATCACATCCGCCAAGCAAAAGAGTTGAAATAATTTAATATTTAGCCACGAGAACGATAGCTAATCAGTGTAATCATTAGCGCCAACTCTAATATAGCATTTTAATAATCATATGCTATACGTGGGCGTACTTTTAAATATTCTTTGCTTTCTAGTTTCAATCTCAAATAACACATTTGATTACACGATTAATAAAAAAAAGGGGGAAAAATATATTTGGAGGGCTTTTATAAAATGAAATAAATAACAAATATACTTATTCAAGGCTTGGATATTGCTTAGTGAAAATTAAATTGAAATTTACTTTGGGTTAAAACAAGATTCCCATTTTAAAATTGCCAACAAATAATGAAATAATCAAGGTCAAAATAATAATCAGCACATAGCCCATTCTTGACAGTTATTTAAGAGGGTTTTGAAACAGCGTGCATTAAGCTATGATAAATAATTATTAAATGAAGAGGGGTCATTCTCTCTTCTTTTTGTTATTAATATTGAATGCTCGCTGTTTCGAGGCATTAGCATATAATTTATATTTTCAAATAAAAAAAGAAATAAAGAAACCATAGTCACAACTGCAGTGAGAAAATTGAAAATAAAATTATTAAAATCATTTAGTTAGGAAACATTAGAAAGTAGGTCAGAATTCTATAAAAAAAATAATTAAATTTAAGAATAAAATTTTACATTTAGCAATTTACTTGAATTCAAGATTTTAGAATTAAAATAAATTTTATAAGTCTAGACTTAAAGAAAAATGAATATATTGAACTGCAGTTAGAAATGGTGATGTTACCGGTCATCTTGTGGTACTTGAGCTGGAGTTACGGGAGTCTTTGTGGCGGCTTGCAGCATCATTTTCTTCCCACGGTTAGAGCGGAGATGTTATGGCGGCATACTGGTGATGGTGGTTTTTGGATGGAAGTAAAGGGACACCGCCTTCACTCTGGAGCTTAGCCAAGGCTGCCTGTTTTAGCCCGACATTTTCTCTCGAACAGATATAAAAATTATTGACTTAACTGGATGTCAAAATGTTCACGGTTGCTTTTGGTTCAGGGTACACGCTGGATTCAAAAGCTTAAAGATGATCAAAGAAAGCAAAAATTCACAGATGTAGCATTCAAGCTGTAAAGATTTCAAAAATTCAAAGCTGTCAAGGTTTCAAAGAAGTAAAAAACTAAGATGGCTCCTCCACTTTACATGGCCTTTTTAAAAATGATCCACTTATCAGCCCACACACCTTGGAATTTCATCTCCATCAAGATTACAAAATTTTTAATTTGCTTAGGAAATTAGTGGTGGATTTCAAACATGCTGACATTCCTTTTAGGTGTTATAACTTTTCTCTGATTATCAAATTTTTAATTAAATCAAATTTTAATCAGTTTAATCCGATATTAGATTTTATTTTAATTAGTCAGGAATTTTGTTCTGATTTTATAATTTATGTGTAAAATCTCTGCTGTAAACATATTTTTAATTAGCGAGGTCTCCAAAATAACTTAGAATCAATTAGCTAGATTATTTTAAAATTGGCTTTTCTTATTAGAAACCTAAGGCAGGTGTGGCATATACTGATACAATTGTTTACAGCAAAAACTTTACTAAACTTTTAATTCTACGAAAATACTTTTATTTTTAGAAAAAAATCTTTTTTCTTTTTTAAAAAGAAACTTGTCAGCGCATTTTCAATCAATCACCCTTTCAATGTGTTTTTTACATTAAATTGGTTTATAATAAAAATGAAACTTAAAATTTAATAAATATTTTAATCACGCCACTATGCTATATGTATTCAATATAGGTGGATTATATCCCCACATACGAATTTAAGTAATGAATTATCAAATTGACGCTACATTATTACTGTACTAAAAATAGTTTAAAAATATTACGCGATAAAATTATATGCTATAACTCTGGCAATACTATTCAATTATAGTGTTCTTTCATATGTGCGTATATAATGCTGTTTATATAGCCGTGATTGCAATTGTTAGCTTACAAATTTTAATTTAGTTTTATTAAACAGGTTTGAATCTAGCACAGACGAGTGGGTTATTAGGATGGTTGGTGAAACGGTGAGGGATTTAAAGACAACCGTTTCAATATATATTTTTCTACTTTATTGTAAACACACAAGAAGATGCCTACAGTTCAAAGTAAACAAGGATTGGAATACTTTATGTTGAATCAAATAAGGATCAAGATGTTTACCATTAAACACAACTACAGGAGACACCATTGTACCTATCTATCCTTGCTAAGAAAAATGATTTACTAAGTGAAACTGCTTTGAAGAACAACTTGCCTAACTATCAACTATTACTACTTCTATTATGATGATTTTTATGAACTTTGTTCCAATTACAATTTTTAATCAAAGAATCAATATTGTAAATTTTTGTTTATTTATTATTATTTTTTTATTCATGTTATCTGTTGTATTTTCACACTCTGATGCTGAAGCCTCATTTTTTTGAGAATTAGCAAAGAAGAAATGGGGGATTATTCACTTTGATATTTTTCTATTTTCATTGTAAATAAAATTTAGGTTAACTCACCTGCTTCACATCAGGTTATCCACATAAATATTGAGGTAAGATTCTCTAAATATATTTTCATAGGTTAAATTACAACACTTATGCAGAATACATATTATATGTTTTAATTTGTGATTAACCTTGTACATATATTTGCCAGTATGTTTGACTAATCAACTAGTATATGTCTCTATCATATAAATAAATTGGAAAAACTTGTTAAATAGGTTGTTAACATCTGCAAATATATAATTTAGCTAGCCAGCATCTCAATTATATTAAATAACTAAAGTTTATTTTTCTATATAATTATGATTTGTAGAGAATGAGTGACATAGGTGGATTTCTACCATGGGGTATAAGGGTTGGATTATAATAATCATTAATTAGTAAAATGGTAGAGATTCACATGCGACACATGTACATATTATTATTATTATTATTTATATTTTTTTGTCATTACTATTGTTGTTATATTTGATATTTATTATTGTTAATAAATGTTTGAGAGTTTGTATTATTCCAGTCTCTGGTTTATTGAATTGTCCTGACATTCCACAGTCTATAAACAATTAGGCATGCACACACATCTATTTTTCTTATCATATAAAAGCTTGAAAATAAAACAAATATAATAAATGCTAGTTGTAACCTATATATAGGTGCAGATGTTGCTGTGTGTATCTGTTCATACCGGCTAAAGGAATTAAAAGCAATATTCTCTCTGGGCTTGAATATTAGGGCATAATGAAATTAAAAAGAGGAAAAATGGATGAACTAACCTAAATTGCATTTAATATTATTAAATGGGGATAGAGTTAGTCAATTAAAGAGTATGCAATCATTGGTTAAGCATTTCATAGGGTTCTCTTTAGCACTCTATCAGATGACTCACAGTCTGAACATAGTTGGTCACAACTTTTTTTCCTTTGAAGCCTGGTAGGTCTCTGCAGATTGTTTCATTAAGAGTAATAAATTAGAGCTTATTAACTTATCCCCACACCATATTGCTACATCTGCATAGTAGTACAGTCTGCAAGTTAGTTGACCATCCATTACATCTGGTGCATCATCAATGGGCTTGGTTAGTTTATGACTACTGATGAAGAGTACTGCCCATTATACTGATGTTAACAATGTTTGGGATTAGTTGTAATCATTTCATCCATTATATCTGGCATCATCAACTTTTGGGGCTAGTGGTCATCGTTCCTTCCATTATAATATATATATATATATGTGTGTGTGTGTGTGTGTGTGTGTGTGTGCACTTTTTATTGGTACACCCCATCATAAAACAAATTGGAAATAAATTTTAACATGCATAATTTTAAATTTTATAAAGTCAAAAATATTTACTTATTAAACTAAGAAAAATAACAGTCATTTTAATTATCATAGTTAAATCAAAGTAGTATAAATGCTATAAATCCTGGGTAAAATATTTATTTTCAAAGGTATATAAAAGATAAAATTAAGCACTATAAATTAATAATATATGATAATAAGTAATAATTTGATATTTAAAATTGTAGAGAAGTTTAAGTCTGATCTTCTAAATAAAAATATGCATAATAAAGATAGGGAATCATGTCTGTATGTATTTAATAATATAAAACAATTACTATTTCCAGTGTAATCGTAATTTAGTTTCTAAAATAAATAATTAACATTTATGTTCTGAATTTTGTGATTAAAAGTTCATAAAACAAATCTTGAATTTAGTTTGGAAAAAAAAAACTAAAATAATATGAGTTGATTTAAAGTAAATGTTAAATTTTATTAAGTCTATGAAAGGTTTTTTTTAGTAAATCTTGTAAACAGATAATATTTGTTTTTAAAAATAATTCAACTACAAGCAATTCATTAAATATTCAAAATCAGAGAAGTGGGAAAATTAACCAATGAGAAAGTGCAATTTGTAATAAATTAACAAAATGCAGATGTTGTTTTAAGAAAAAAAAAGGAAGGAAAAATATATATAGAAAAAAAGGATTACAGATTGGGAGAACATGTAACTTGGATTGTTTTTAAAAAGTTTGCTAAAATTTTTTAAATTTTATTATTTTTTTATAAACAAGTAATTGATTATGATCTACTTAAGGATTTCAAACTTTATACTATAAGACTTTTATTAACATGAAAGAGTAAAACAAAATTAAATCTTTGCCGGTTAACTCAACAATTTAATAATTTTACCAAAATCTCTTGGAGTCATTATATTAGAAAAAATATTGGAAGAATGAAAGGAGAAAGTTCTACATTGATGCCAAAATGTTGTCAATTAAGACCTGAACTGAAGAAAAACACTGTGAGTATTATGTTAATACATAATTTAATTAATATTCAAAATGAAATATTTATGCATCATGGCTATCATAATAACTGAACAAAATTAAGTCAGAATCAATGGATTAATAAATAAAAAATTATTTCTAACAGAGTTAAATATATATTTTTAAAAATATTAAAACTAAAGTAGTAATGATTAATAATGGAAAGATTTGCATATGGAAAAATGGGCCGAAGTTTGCTTGAATGAACACTTTAATAATATAAAAAATATAAATAGATCATTATTGGTTTTAATATCACTTTTATTTATAATAAAATTTTATGATGAGTTACATATATAGTAAATGAAGGACAAAAAGTTAGAATGATGTATGGATGTAATACAATGCAAATGCAAAAAGAAAATTTTAAAGGTGGATTGTATTTATACTTGTAATGAATCATGGTGATCTGCTCAGAAAATGAAAGACTTATTTACCAAAATTGTAAATGAAAAAAATAATAAGTGTAAGAAATCAAATAATCACTGAAGACAATTAATAAAGAATAAATATGTATGTGGGTATAAATTGAATAAATTAATGGAGTAAACATTTGTTTATTTGAAAATATAAAATATACATTGAAGATCATGTTATCTATAGTTAAAGAGAAGGTGTGAAATGCTCTACCTTAAATGATAACTTTGATAAGGAGTACATAAAAAATAATGAGAAGACTAAAGCCTACTAGTGCACCAGTAAAAATGGATATAATAAACATGAGAAGTATCTGAATAAAAACAATATGCAAGTTCAAGGTAATCTTTGATTGTCACAAAGAAAAAAACCTGAGGAATTGTTAATAATATGTTTATATTGGAATTGGATAAGTTTATAATTTTCTTATGAGAACTAAAAAGAGCAAAATTAAGTAAAATGTGAATATGTAACAAGTCTGAAGTGTTTGGAAATGATTGGAATACCATTAAAATTAAGGGTTTTTTTTTGTGACGTACTTGTATTTTTTTTAAAAAACTTGTAATATAATGTTTGTACACCCAGGTCTCATTTTATGTGGATTTTTAAAATACGATTTTGAAGTTATGCAATCTTCTTAATATCTTTGTATGTGGTTTTCTTTTATGTGATAAAAATTATTAGATCAGAAGTCAAACTCTGATAATGCACTATTACTTTAAATATTATAAATTTTGTGCAGTCACATGTCACAAATAAAGTAGTAATGCATTATCAGAGTTCCATTCCCATCTAATAATTTCAATATTTTCAGTGCTTTATAATAGTACTGTAATAGATTTTATGCAATAAAGAAGTTCACAATTCACTTAAAATCAGGATTTCTCCATTTTATATACACACATTAAATTTTACAAGATTATAATGTAAATCTGTTCAAACGTTATAGATGTCTATACTATGCATGTTGTTGTTTTTGCATTTTAAATCCCATTCTATTTTTGCTTTTTAAAAAAAAGTATGTAGTCAATTAATCATTTAGTGTCTGCAAGTTTATTTTTAAAAGGTGAGTAACAGCAATTAAAATCTGATTTTTAATTGTAATTAACAATTTAAAAATTATATAATGTGATCTGAAATTAATGTGATGTGAAACAATGAAAAATTTTTAAACAGAATTGAAAATTAAAGACAAAAATAAGAATTTAATTTTTAATTGTTAGTTTCAATTAAATTTTGCCCAACAGTGGTGAGTAGGTGTCTTTTTATTATCACCTAAGTCTAAGTTATTTTAAACTTTTAGTTTACCCTAATGGAGAGGAAAAAACATCCAAGAAAATGAATTTCTTTGGAAACAAAAATTTCAATTTTAGATCACTTAGCAAAGTGGGAAGGATCAACAGCAATTGGAAAACATTTTAGTTTGGGAAAGTCCACTAAAGAGCAATTAAAAAAATGAAGTTGGCACTAGTGGCATTTCCTCTTGTGATGAATCTGATGTCTTACCAGTTCACAAACAAACCTGCATATTGTCAAATAGCAATAATGATTAAAATACTGTACTTGTATAAAAAATGTAAAATACTGTAAATTACACATAAAAATATATTGTTTTGAATAAAATTAAATACTATAGTTAATAAAAAAAATATAAAAAGTTTGTCTTGTATCAATTTTTTTCAAATTTGAAATTTTTTATTAGTCATATTTAATTTACTTACTTTTTTTATGCGAATTTTAAAGTAATTTTACATTGTTGCTTTGCTCTTATGCAATTTTTGAAAATTACACTATGTATCCCCCATTTTTAAAGCTAAGTTAAGTCTATTTTTGTGTAACTTCTTTTGTGCACATTTTCTAAGGAACCTATCTACTGCATAAAACAAGACCCAGATGTATATAGTTAAATTTAGGTTTAAAATAATAATCATTATCAATATGGGGAATAAAGCAATAGATAAAGAAATTAATAATTAATTTGATTTGTTTATCTATGCAATTAATTGTTTAAACTTTTATTTTATTAAATATTATTAGATAATTAAAACAAATATATATGAACAATGAGCTAGTGAAATAAACCGATAAAAATAGTCACATATATGTAGTATAAGAAGAGGCTATAGGTCTGCATTCGAATATAATAGTGAAAAGAGATAAATGGTGATATTTGAATTTGATCCTGTGTTTAATTATTAATAATTTAATATAATAGAATCATAACTAATTCTAGTTTGTAATTTTTTGTAGTCTATCATTTATAAAAAAAACATATGAAACAGGTATAGATTGGAAATAGGAAGATAATAACTGAGTTGTTAGATAAATGAAGATAAGGATTTGTGTATTTTAGTATGCACCAAAGATTAATATATCAACTTTTAATATCACATCCTAAATTGTAAATGGAAATCATTTCAGGAGAAGAGAAAATTGTTTTACTTGAGAGTACATAGTATAAAACTTTCATTTTTTAGTTAGCTATAGAGTTTAATAGTAAGGCCATGGGAATAGCAATTGGGATATTAAAGAAGAAAATCCATGATTTCATAAAAGATCAAATGCTAAATGTCATAGGATTTAATATAAATAAATATGTACAATATGATTGTTTTATTTAAGAAAGAAAGTAATAATATATGTTTAAATATTCTTATAATTAAAATCTATAAGGGTAATAAGTATAAGTAAAATGCATTAAAAGAATTAATTATTTAACAAATATACATGATTTTGTTGTGTAACAAATCAATTTTAATATAACAATAATATCATATCTTACGATATGGGACAAATTAATTTTAAATATTAAGGATTGTAATTTGGGTAAAAATAAATGTTTAAGTGTTTACAGATATTATTGTATTATATTGTTATATAATTTTTATATTGTTTTATGTTGATTCATTTATTAGTTAAAATTAATTATTGAAAATCTGTAAATAAGATATTATTAAAGTTGATGTTGAAAAATTAAACTAAGTATTGAGAGTTGCATGAGTCATCATCATGACACCATCTTTAGAGATCAGTAATTGTCATATACACATTAATTAAAGCATGTAATCTAAAACTGGAATACAAAATTAATCCAGAACCAGATTATTCCTAACATTTGAGAAAACATTTCTTAAACTTAATAATTATAGATATTTTATTATATATATTTAAGTATTATTGTTAGTCATGGGAATATTTAGATACTTAATAAGGAGGAGTCTTAGTATTCTTATGCAATTGAACAAATACTTCAATATTTGTTTAATGTTAAATGGTATGTAATCTTGTTAATGGGATAAGTAAGTCTCATAATTGCTAATACTTATTAAATATAACTTAGAAATAACCAAGAATATCAAATTGTAGCTAGAGAAGGTAACAGTATAACCCAATTTATGAATTTGTTATGTTTTTAGGGGTCATCATCCTATTGGCAGGGTACAATATAAATATAATAAATAAATTTATAAAAATTGAATGAAGTACTTTTGGTAAAAATAATCTCAAGAGAAATATGCCTATTAATGCAAATACATTGTTAATCTGAAAGTTTGTGATGTTGGTATTTTAATTGTAATTATATATTGGATTGTTCCCATCATATTGTAGGTTGGGCCATTGCCTTCACATGATTAAATAGTTCAATATCTAATTACAAGACGTGTTCATTACAAAAGGGAACTGCCATAGCATAGAATATGCATTGAAATATTGCAATACTCAGACAACATTTTCTATTGAACATAAGATTATAGATATTTTAGGTAAACCTAAGATACTTTTTGAAGCTAAAAGAAGTCTATATAAGTATCTGTGCAGTATGTAAAACAACATATATAGAAATGAAGACCTATTATATTATAGCTAAAAAATATCACTTTAATGCAGTCTTTTCCAAAGTAGGCGAACCCCCCCCCCCATGGGCAGTGAAAACTTCTAAGGGGGGTGATGGGGGGTTCAGAAGCATTTGGAGGATGTTTGGGTGGTCTAACGTTTTTTCAGGATGCATCGATCATTGGCTTTAATTCGTTCTCAAACCGCTAATTTTTAAGTTATTTTACTGATTTTATGGTTATTTTATAAGTATAGAGGATGGTTATTTTATAAATTGTTTATGTGCAAGAATATATAAAAAAGAGTGATAGTCAGAGTAATTGTAAATGTTTTGCACATTTTTGATGGTTTTTTCCTCTATTAACAAATTAAAAGAAATGCAGGTTATTATTGTATGGCTAATTTAACATTTTCATGGGCATTACATTTTTTGTTAAAAAAATAAAGTAATTTAAGGCCAATATCAGCTGAGAGAATCTAAAAGTTTGTCATATCTCAGACTTGTTTTTTTTTGTTTTCAATCTTTTGTAAAGATGGAAAAAGCTATGTCCATTATATTAAAATTAGAAACTATATGTAAAACGAAACTCCTTGAGGAATTAAAAAGTCTGAGTGGAAAATAAAAGAAGTGAAAGATAAAAAGATAACGGCTGTAATAGTGAAAGAGGGCTACTCAATTTGTATTGCTATAGATGAGCTACAAAAGGTTTTCAGCAGGTGATGGGAGAGTCTCTTCTGAGTTTATTGTTTTTCTTGCTATGTTTTGTTTGCTGGGTGGTTAAGGGTTTGCTAAACTAAGAGAAATATTCTAGTTGTAAAGCAGTGGTAAACTTTATGAAAGAAGGCAGAGCTGAGCCTAGCTTCAAATTATAGTCTGTCCAGAATTGCATGACTCACTCTTGGTTGACTGCTGTCATTATTATAAAGATTTCTAGAGAAAGCTGGAAAATATAAAAATGCCTAAATTTTATCATTAAAATGCTAATGAAGTAAACTTCCAATGTTAGTGCACTAACCAGACTACTATGCTGCTGTCATGGAGCCATGGATGCTAGTTGATGATGATGAACACCTTAATGCATACATTTTACTGTGAAAAAGGGAAGCACTCCACTACCTTGTTGTCATGGTTTATAGTGCACTTAAAAGTTACAAAGTCAGGAGATGGTTAATGGAAAAAAAACCAGAAGGAAGCCAGATGGTATAATTTTTTTATATATTTTTTTTATTATCATTATGTCTTGTTGACATAAATTTTTTCACTTTTTTTTATTTGTATTTTTTTTTTTTTGTTTCTCTATAAATTAATATTTGATTTTTCTACTTTAAAACAGTTCTACCAAATTAATTTCTGGAATGCTTGTGTGTATGCCAAGGGATATATATATATATATATATATATATATATATATATATATATATATATATATTATTAATAAATCACCTATTGAAACAGAGATAAAAAATAAAATAATCCCTCGTGAAAAATCTTGTGTCTGTCCAAAATTTTATGGACTTCCAAAAATTCACAAACCAGATACCCCTCTTCGTCCAATAGTAAGTGCAATAGGTTCTCCAACTCATATTTTAGCTAGATACTTATCGGATTTCATTAAACCTACAATCCCATCTATTAAATCATATATTAAAAACTCTCTTCATTTTATTTCTGTTTTAAAAAGTTTAAAAATTAATGCTAGTGACATTCTGGTCAGTTTTGATGTCGTGTCTTTGTTTACAAACATTCCAATTGATGAAGCTTTAAATATAATCTCACAACGTTGCAATTTACCAGACCATATTATTGCTTTGATTAAACATTGTCTCTTAAATACATATTTTGTATACAATGGACAGCATTACAGACAAGTTTTTGGTACTCCTATGGGCTCACCTATCTCAGGAGTAATAGCTGATTTATTCATGGAATATATAGAAACTCGTGCTTTAGAATCATCATCTTTAAAACCTCTCATTTGGCTCAGATACATAGATGACACTTTTGTCATAAGGCAACATGGAAAAAATACATTAGATGATTTTTTCTTACATTTAAATAATATGCATCCTCATATTAAATTTACAATGGAGACAGAGTCTGATGGAAAACTCCCTTTTCTTGATGTTCTAGTCACCAGAACACCAAATAGTTTATCTTTTTCTATTTACAGAAAGGATACACACACAGACAGATATTTACATTTCCATTCTCATCATCACCCAACTCAGATAGTTTCTGTAGCCAAAACTCTTTTAAATAGAGCAATTAACCTTTCAGATGACACACATCTGAAAGAAGAAATAAATCATATTAATAGTGTTTTATTAGCAAATAGTTATAATTACAAATTTATAAAAAAAGCCTTATTTCAAGCCCAAAATAGGAAACAAAAAGATGATAAGTCAGCTATTAGGATTTGTGTTCCATATGTAAAAGGAACTACAGACAGTATCGGACGTATATTAAAACGCTATAATATAGATACAGCATTTTCTGCTCATCAAAAGATCAGCAATATAATAACCAAGCCTAAGGATTCAATCCCTCTTGAATCTCATGGTGTCTATCAAATCTCATGTAAAAATTGTAAAGCTTTTTACATAGGTATGAGTAATCGTTGCATCAGTGTTAGGAGAGATGAGCATGCTAATGCAGTTAAACAACACTCATCATCATCAGCACTCTCACTCCATACTATAGATTCAGGTCATAAAATAGATTTTTCTAGTACCAGGATCATATCCAGATGTGATAATCTCTACCAATGCAAAATCAGAGAAGCCATTGAGATACTTAAAAGGCCAGATTGTATCAATAAGTGAGATGATACGTGCAAACTTCCTCCTATTTGGAAAGATTTCTTTAAAAAACATTCTTAAATTTAACATTTTTGCTATTGGTGGGATTTTTAATGTTTTATTCAAACCAGTGATTGTAGCGCCTCTACAACCATCTTTCTACCTTTTTATAACTCTGTGGATGGCTTGTGTGACCAAGTCGAAATGTCAGTATATTGATATTAAAAGTTTTTAACACGGATGAACCCGCAAAATATGTATTTGATATATTTAACCCGTGCAAATCTTCGTTTTAACATATATATATATATATATAAATTAAGTTTGATGTCTGCATTCATTCCACAATATATGTAATATTCAAATCAATATATATTGAATTATGGGTATTGTGAAGAGTTGTATCAATTTTTTTCAAATTTGAAATTTTTATTAGTCATATTTTATTTTCTTATTTTTTTTTATATGCAAATTTTAAAGTAATTAACATTGTTGCTTTGATTTTATGTGATTTTTGGAAAATTACAGTATGTATCCCCCATTTTTCAAAGTAAATTAAGTCTATTTTTGTGCGATTTCTTTTGTGCGCATTTTCTGAGGAACCTATTTACCACATAAAATGAGACCCAGGTGTAATTATTTTTGTAATCTCTGTATGTGATTATTGAAAATTTATTGACATCCTGATTTGTTTTTTTTTGTTTTTTTGTTTTGTTGGCAGTAGTATTTCCTTTTTGAAAGTGTGTTTTTCTTCTCAAAAGTGGCACATAAAGGTGAGGTTTAGATTCAGTCTTTCAAAGATATACTGCCTAAAATTTTGTGGTATCAATTATCAGGTTCTTAGAGTTTTGGTAGGGAGAAATCAGGAAATATAATCGAATTTTGTTTGACTTCACTCATTCAAACTTAAATTTAATAACATTAAATTTTTTTTTCTTATTATTGATATTTGAGTTTATGTTGATGCCTTATTCCAATGCATGACATTGACATCATGCTATATCTTGTGTGCATCATATGAATTATGAGGTAGGCATCATCCTGTACAGTATCATTAGTTGCTATTTATATCAAAAATATCAAATAGATTGAACATGGAAAACTGTTATACTTAGGGGGGGGGGGATATTACACAATTTATGTCTTGCAAAGAGGGCAGTGGCCTGAAAAAGTTTGGGAACCTATGCTCTAATGTAATAAAACAACCTTCATCAATATTAATACTTCATCTCCACTTCTAAAATTCTGTTCCAATACAGATTTCTCCAAAAACAAAATCTTATCCAAATATATCAGTCATTACCAAAATCAATTTAGAGAAGCTGAAAAAATGTTTAAAAAACTAATCTGTATATGCAAGCATAATGAAATAGTCAAACCTTGAAGGGCTTTTTTACAAAAATTAATAAAAATCTGCAACTAAATTTAAGCTAAAATGTTATTATTCAATCTTTTCTTGAACTTAATCTTCATTTTGATTAGATAAAAATAATACAATCTTTTCTTAATTAGTTACAATTTTTATTTTGTAATTTTACATGTCCTACTTCTTTCTACAGATCTTGATAAATGCTTTATAATTTTTATGTTTTTGCAGTAAACACATAATAATACTTTTACTCAATTGAGAGTAAATACTATTTTGCCAAAATATCATTTATTTAAATATTTTCTGTTCTCCCTGTTTGTTTTTAGATGTTACTATTTATTATAATAATATTTCTTTTACCATGAAATTTGTTTTCTTTAATATATGTGTATATATTGTAACCTTCTGCCTATAGAATACTTTATGTTAGGTATTTTTGGTCATATATCTAAAAACAAAATTGCATAATTTATTTTCTGTTAAATAAATTCCATTACTATGTTAAAGGTAGTAAATCATTTAATAAATTATCTTAGTGATTTATAACTAATGTTATATAATATCATTAATTTGGCACATTTAAATAAATAAATTTAGATAATTTTAACTTATCAGTCTGGTTTATTTTATCATTGTAGGTGTTGCAAAATCATAAAGTCAGTATTTTAATGCATAACTTATCTCTAAACATGTAATTATATTCTTAATGTAGTCATGATATGTACTTGTTAAGTCATTATAAAATAAATACTTAAGTAATTTAATAATGCTTTATTGATTTTTTATTAATATAATCAATTTATTACAATTAATTTTAAAAATATAGTTCTAATTGCTAGCTTAATAATATTCTAATCTTTCATAAGTAGTAATAATTGGTCAATAACTTTAAATTATTTGTAAATCATATTTTAAATATCATTAATGTGTATGAATGTGTATAATCTATTTCAAGTCAAAGCTAAAATTTTACAGAAAAAGTGATTATATTTCATCATCTTTGTCTGGAAGACAAAATTATTTAAAACAATTTTATTGTTTAGTGTTTTGTTGTTTGTCTTTTGATAGCCGGTCATGGCTGCTTGATGGCATTGTTTACGTGTTAAAACAATAAAGTGTAACTTTACCGGGCTGTGATTTTTAAAAATACGGCAACTTTTTTTGATCCCTTTAATTTTGTCTACTCTGTCTTTAATATTATATTTTTAGGGTTGTTTTTTTTGGCTATATGGTGATTATTTTTTTGGCTTTAACTTTTATTTTTTAAATCAATTTTTATTACCTTTTTTAAAAAATAAAAACAAACAAAAAATAACTTCTGTCTCTAACTTTTACAAAGTATTTCTCAATCCACACCCCACCCCCAACTCCCCAAAAATTAAAATAATATCAAAACTTTTGATTCATTTCTTTTTTTGGTTTAAAAATGTGGCCATTTGATTTTTGCTTATAAGGCGATTTTTGTTTTGGCTTTATTTGTATACTAAAACTTTTATTTTTAAAACCAATTTTTATGACCTTTTTTTACAAATAAAAACAAACCAAAAATAACTTCTGTCTCTATCTTTTATCTCAGTGAAGACAAAGTATTTCTCAACCCCCCCCCCCCAATATTAAAATAAGGTAAAAACTTTTGACCTTTTTTAATTTTCTTTTTTTTTAAAAGTTGGCAATTATAGTCAATTTCTTTTTTATTTTTTGCCTTTATTTCTATAGTGCGATGTCTATTTTGCGATTTTGACAAAAAAACACTTGTCCTATTAATTACATTTGTTGATCCTTTCAACACACCACCACAATAAAATTACAATAACATCAAAAATTCAGAGTCTTACATGTTTTGTATACCTCCTTTTTTCAGATTTAAAATATGGCAAATTTTTTTTGACTATACGGTGATTTGTATTACATGATTTTTATTTTGCCCTTACTATTAATTACATTTTTTGACCCTTTTATTTTTTCCTACTATGACTTTAATATTCTATTATCGGTAAGTGGCACAATTTGTGCACCATTTTATTTGTCTCGTATAATTTATCGCAAAAGCGTGAGTTTTCACGTGAGCTCATCTGAATCATGTTTGGCCCTACCCTTTCCCAATATTTAGAAAATTCCAATTTGTGTAGGGAAGAGTGGGGATGGTGTGGCAATTCTTAGTGAGTCAGTCTGTGTGATTTAAGTACAAATAAAATTGCTCTGCTATGGAGATATCAAAACTTGTGGAAACTTGAAATCCAAACACTGTCAAACGATACGGGTAGTGATCAATGAATTGTGCATAATTCACATAAAGTGTCACAAAGCACAAAACAGGCCATAATGTTTCTGTGCTAATGCCATCAAAGTGGCCTGCAATGGTTAGTATATGAACTCCATACTGAATTGTGAGCAATTCAAAAATTGAATGGAATAATCTGAATGCTTTGAGAGAAGTGTACAAGGCTATGTGTATCATCCATGCTCAAAGAATATTTATCCATTGAAACAGTAAATTATACTTTGGAAATCCACATACATGATCAAGAAATTATATGCAATGCATATTAGGATAATCACTAGTAATTAGAATATCCATAACAACAAAAGTTAATAAAACAATAGTTTTAAAAAACAATATGTTAGTTCACTACATGAACACTTTAAAAATAAGCACCAAGATTACAGCAAGCTTTTGAAGAATCAGAAAAAAAGCAGAGTTCAAACCATGTGAAGTCATTAAAACAGGCAAGATCATGTGATGTTTATGTGAAGTCATTCAAAAACTAGTTACAACACCAGACTCCAAACATCCTGAAATTCATGGAATGTTTAGGTTTGTGTTCAGCCAACTACATTGCAAATTTCTTAGCAGACCTAGCAAATTATTTAACTAAAAGCATCTACCAGATAAAATACCTAAATCTCATATCATTCTCAGTTTTTATTAAAAAAGCAATAAGCAATACATGAATTAGAAGATGTGCATCCTATATCCGTGAGTCTTCTTGGCATAAAAATTTTAAAAATCAATACTAAAAAATAAATTAAAACCACATCTTTTGTCTAAATTAGAAAAAAATTAAATTTACTATAAAAATGGTTCTCTATAGGACAGACATCTTTTCTATCCAAAATGGTGATAGATTCTGTGAGGAAAATTAAAAAATGCAGCCTTCTCTTAGTTCTGCTGGATATCAAGTCTGTTATTGATAAGATTCCAGTTAACTTGCTAAGTGATATTTTAAAAGATGCGGACAAAACTAAAGCATTCTTTTATTTATTTACAAATTTATTACTAAATAGGCAAATCTATGCCATGTTAAATGGTCATTTATTGCAACCATTTAACCCTACAGATCAATTCCTCAAGGATCACCATTAAACACATTGCTATTAATACACTGCTAAAAAAATTAAACAAGAATTAGCTAGGATATATGTGTCTGGATTAAAAAAAAATATTTCATGCATTGAATTCATGGATGATGTTACAGCATTTCTGATATCTCAAAAAAAATTATCCATACTATTAAAATATTAAATAAATATAATAGAGAATACAGACTGGATGTCAATATGAATAAACCAGCTGCATGGTTAATTTACACATGGAAAAGCTTGGATATTACACTTTAAAGAAAGTCTAGTCCATTTCTTGTTTTTCTTTTGTATTTAAATAATCCAAGAATGTATAATAATATACAAAGTAAAATAAAAGTAAAATTGAAAACATCACCAATTTTATATTGAAGTCATACTTATCTTTCTATTCAAAGACATCACTGATTAATATGCAAATTATAATTAGGATTACATATTATTCACCTATTGTAATATTCAATTAAAGCTTTCCCAACACATGTATATTCCTAATGTAGAAAACTTACCTGAGATAGATGGATATTAAATATCTGATTGAAACACCTTCAAGGTACACTAACAACAAACAGTTTAAATTTGCACATTATTAATATATTCATGATCCAAAAGATGTTTAACCTAATATCCTCATACTCAGAAACATTTCTGCAATTCAAAATAATAATGAAAATTATAGCAATGGATATTTTCTCTCCAGTCAATGGATGCTGGAAATATCTCATATCAGCAATCACAACTATTTCTATTTTTTGGTGAACTGTGAATAAATTTAGAAATTAATTGTCTTGTCATTGTTGCATATTCCCTCTAAGGATACTGTAAATACAGCTATATCAAGCCTTAATAAGAAACTGTTAATTAGAAGATTTAAATTTTAGATAATAGAGCCAAAATACTGTGATTTACTTATTAAAGTAAACTTTGAGTCTCTTCCCACATTACATTTCTGCAAGCATAAATAACAATGTATGAATGTGGATGATCAGTGTAGTTTGTGTCATAAATATGTTGAAACACAGTCTCACATTTTTTAGAGTATCCAAGTTTTAATAACATAATATCTACCACTCCTGGCTTTTGCAATTCCAAACTTTAACACATAATCTCTCTTTAATATTTGTCTGAAAGTTTACAATGATGGTATATTATTAGATGTGATATGTTGGACTATTTCCATTATCTATAAGTTAATGTTGAATGTATTGAAAATTTTAAACTTTATTTAAACTTTCCAAATACAAACAACTTGTTAGTAATAAAACACAAATAGACAACACAGATTAGTGATTACACAACGTTTCAAGTAATATTATTCCCCACTCTTTTTCAGGTGTTGCTGGCCTATATGCACAGTGACAATATTCACTTAGAAGTTGAACTCACATCTTTAGATTCTCAAATATCAAATTTTAAGGCAAATGCTCTACCAACTGAGCTATTCTGTCAATGCCAAAGCCTTTGACAGAATAGCTCAGTTGGTAGAGCATTTGCCTTAAAATTCAATATTCAAGTGTAATGATATATAAATATGCCGTTACATTAATTTAAAATAAAAACTAAGTTCGCAAATAAAAATACATTTATTAAAAATCTAAAAGCTAAAAAAAATTAAAGAGTTGTTAAACGTATATATATTTGCACAGATGCAAAACTTTAAAATTTTTTTTTTTTATAATAAATGAAAAAAGTGTTTGAGCGTATATTTTTGTAAAAAGATTTATATATTTTTGTAAATGGAAATGATTGTTTTATAAATTAATTGAAAAGCAAACTAACCCTTGGGGCACTTAAAATAAATGAAATATAGATAAGAGAATAAAAAGAATTAGCTTGTCCAATATAAAAGCAGTAAATAAAGGCCCGGACCATAACGAAAAAATGGAACAGTGATGTTTTTGTTCGTGGAATCCATAGGAGGATTATAAAAGGAAAACAATTCAAATTAAGACAGTTTCCTGACAGTTCCAACTTGAGTCTGTGAGAAGAGTGACAAGACGCACTTGTCATTCTCTCTCACTTATTTTAAAAATGAAATGACTGGGATACCAGAATGGATCCAGCTAAGGCTACCTCCAGAATATCAAACAGGTCTTCCATGAAAGTTTTCATGGGAATTGCCAACAGGAACCAGGAGCTCTTCTACTGTAAGCAATTGTACTGAACAATTTTAAAATCTGAAGTAATTAAGAACTTTAAAGATTTGATCAGTTAATCTAAATTTTAAAAAAGGAACTTTTCTCTGACTTATGTTTCAAATTAATTATAAATGTTTAATTTTTACATATTTGTTTGCTAAAAAAATCATTTCCATTTTTTTTTAATTATTATTTTTATTTGTATTAATATTTATCATTTAAGTTGTTAAATGCATTAAATTTCAATTGGGCATAGACGCTTGCATGGATTCGTTCATGTTTAATTACGTTTTTGTTTTCATATATGATTAAAATATAAAGACATTAGGTAAATAATATCTTACAGTGAATATCTAAAATGTATTTATTCAAATGTCTTTTTAGTTATTGGTGTTAATGCGGCATCTTATGATGAATGCCATTGGGTTTCTTGTGAATTTCCTCACAATTACATCAATGACTTTATATTTTGATCATTTATGTTTATTTTGAAATGTTTTTCAGCATGTAATCTGTGTAGTTGATCTATGCTCAACATTAAAAAACAAACTTCTATAAATCCATCTGCAAATTTAAATAAATGTTAAATTTAAGTCGGGTGTGAATAGCTATATAGATTTGAAAAGTTATATTAAGGAAGGGTAATCTTAGATTCGTTTCATAGTTGAATTGGGTCAATGGATTGGAGATATTGGTGTAATTACTAGATGTAGTATGAGATTCGCTATGGGCAGGATCGTTGTATATGCCACACAAAACCTTTTTTCCTATGGATGGGATTTTAAGTCGGCAAAAAGGACCACGGTCCCTTCCTATGGAGTTTTTATTTTATTGTTCTTCTTGCCATACAGATGTAACATTCCTGTATTGGACAAGAGTCAATGTCTTCTCTAACTATACTGTTCAGATGTCCATTCCTGACAGTATAGTATATTGTGCTGTTGTATTTTCATGCTACATTGAATACATCAATGTATCAGATGGATTGATGCCGGTTTGACTGCGAACTTTTGGCCTAAGGTTAAATAAGGTATAGAATATTTTCTTTGCAAATGCAAATCTATGTAGTTTATTCATACACGACAATCTTAAAATAAATATAAATTTCATCTGTGTAGATGATTTAAAAGTTTAAAATAATAATTTAAATTAAAAGTTATATTAAAATCTAAAATAATGTTATTCCTCAAAATTTAAAATGATTCAAAATTTATATATGTGCGTAAATAAATATTATTTGTGTGTTAATTTCTGGCAGTGGCTTTTATTTTTTTATATATATATTTATTATGCAAATTAAAGATGTAGATTATTATCTCTGTGTCTCCACTGAGCTAGTGACAATGGACTAACGGTCTAAATATTTAAATAAAGTGGAATCTTAACATCACATATCTGCCTACTTTATAAATTTTTCTAGGTTCAAATGCCTAGATGGCGCCCTTGTAGTGCAGATGTGGTTAGATTCGATCTTCACTTTCTTTTGGATCGTTATAATTGGCCCCAACAATATTTTTAAAGTTTTGCATCTGTGCAAATATATTATACGTTTAACAACTCTTTAATTTTTTTTTAGCTTTTAGATTTTTAATAAATGTATTTTTATTTGCGAACTTAGTTTTTATTTTAAATTAATGTAACGGCATATTTATATATCGTTACACAAGAATCTAAAGGTGCAAGTTCAACTTCTAAGCAAATAATGTCAAAGACTTTGACGGAATAGCTCAGTTAGTAGAGCATTTGCCTTAAAATTCGAAATTCAAGAATCTAAAGGTGTGATTTCAACTTCTAAGTGAATATTGTCACTGTGCATACAGGCCAGCAACACCTGAAGAAGAATGGAAAACAATACTACTTGAAATGTGTAATTACTTACCTGTGTTGTCTATTTGTGTGTTATTACTAACAAGTTGTTTGTATTTGGAAAGTTTAAATAAAGTTTAAAATTTTTAATACATCCAACATTAACTCATAGATGATAGAAATAGTCCAACATATCACATATCTCTTTAATGTCTTGGATATTTATGCAAATATTTGAGAATGTGCTTTTATACTATATGCATGGTAATGCACTAGGTGTATTTTTATTTATAATAATACCCATAAGCACCCTAACACAGTCTGGAATAAATTAGAAACAATTAAAACAAAAGATAGTATGATAATCCCTGACAGTTTATTTCATGCCACTTGGTTTCTTTTGAGACAGCATGCGAGATGTCAGCTTGATACACCAAGATATGAATGACAAAAGAGAAGAAAAAATTAAAATGATTATAATTTTCTATTATGTTTGTGTTTTATTTTATTATTCTTTGTTGTTGAATTATAAATATTACTGTAACCTATGGTAGACATATTACAATTATCATATGTAACTTTTTTCTTCTTTGTAACTGAATCATAATTTTTATTATAACTGTACAAAACTGAAATATAATGTAAAATATTGATTTTCATAGTATCAATGTAACTTTTGTCTTTGAAAGACCAATAAAGTGATTTGACAACTAATAGTAATAATACTAATAAAAGGGTGTTATTACTTGAATTTCATAAAATATTTTAATATCAGAAGTGACAGAGTTGTGCATGATCTATGCATCTTAAGCATTGGAGATTGCAATTTTACCATTGCATCAAAGAATGCAAGGCAATAAAAGTTCTGGTGAAAATTGTGAACTATTTGAAATGAAAACTGTTATTAACAAAATTATGCACTATTTCCAACTTTTGTTTTCAATATTTATAACAATAGTCATGGTAACTGTTTATAGGCAGCTTCAGGAAGCCAGCAGCAAGATGCAATACTAGTCTATAAAACATAAAAATATACTTATGGGATATTGTTTCAAAGTATACTATTTACTAATTAAATTTTTGAAAATAGGCATTATTTTTTGTTTGTTTATAAATCCATTTAATAGCAATAATTCTTTTTATAAAAATCTATTCTAAAGTCGTTTACACACACATGCATAATCAATGAACATCTGATTTAAATATCAACCAACATTTCTAATTAATGTTCTTTATCTTGTAAGCACAGAATCATGCGATACACATGTATAGCTTACTTGGAAAATGGATATAAAAAAATTTCGTAACATGTTTTATCAGTCTAAATTTATAAATTATTTCAGAGATTTTATTAAATAATTTAATTCCTTAATTGAAAATGTGTTTTAAAACTGTGTGACTAATTGAAGTTTGCAATGTAACTACAAAATTGAGATGCTAAAATAAATTATGTGAAGGGGAGGAGGAAGAACAATGGCAAACCGCCATTGATGATAATCACGAGTTGTCATTCGATAATAATAGTATTATTTTGTGGCTGAATTAATCAAATCTGTCTTCAAAAAAAAAAAAAAAAAATTGACATGAAAACAGAAATATTATTTTGTTATATATATTTTTACTTAAATATTTTAATGTGGAATTTTACAATTTTAAAATGAATTAATAAAATATTAAATTTTGTTTTAGTTCATTTTTTGCAAAATTTTGGTGGATTTTATTCATGAATACTGTTTTTGAATGATAAGATTATTATACTAAGAATATGATACATTTTTAATGGCTGAAATGCAAATAATTCATTTTATTTTTGCAAAACTTTTTTTACTATCTGATAATTTATTTTTCAGGAAAATCTTCTTAAAGCAAAAAATTTTATAGTTATTTTAATATTATAAGTACACTTTCACATCAAATGTAAAATAAAATTTTTGTTCTGATATTGAAATGTTATTTTAAGAAAATGTAAAAGGGATTAAATTGTTTGTATTATCTTGTGAGTTAAACTTAAAATTTTGTATTGCGCATAATATATATTAGAATAATAGCATTCACAAAAAATCTCACCCATTAAATTTTATTGCTTTAATAATATTAAAAAAATTGTATTATTTTATAGCTTGGGCAGTCTAAAATATGATATATAAATTATTCTATCAAAACGAGATGACAAAATACACCAATTTACATTAAAATGTAAATATGAAATGGATATTTATTATATAAATATGTGCAGCATATTAAACAGCAGTTAATCATTAATTGATGACATTGCACTGATATAATTATAAGGAACTCTAACGCAGACATTCAAGCTTCCTAACTCTCTCCACTACGTCTTATACAATCAATATACATAACCACATAATGTGAAAAAGATAAATGATCTCTAATATAAATATATCATGCTAAAGCAGCACTCATCAGTTGGTCTAGATTACTATGTATATATATATATATAATCAGTGCTGAGTTTATATTAAAATAGCACATCTTCAAACTTTAATGGACAAACTTCAAACTTCTCCACCTTCCAACTCTTCATGCATCCATATCATTGAAAATCCAAAGATAAAACACTTAAAGCCCTTATTAATGTCAATATTATTGTCATATCCATGTTAAAGTCTAAGTCACTCTGACTCCTCACATATAAACATTAGTATGTCCATTTAAACAGACAGAAGAGGATGGGCAGAATACAGGCTGAATATATAATATTATATATGCACTGATATATATATATATATATATATATATATAGATAGATAGATAGATAGATAGATATTGTGTCCTTTTCATTAAAACAATATAGTTTTTGATATAAGTTTATCTATTGAATCTAGTAATTTGAGTGATGAGCAGAAAGTTGGCATTCAATTTAGTTTAAATGAAACTTTAAAAAGAAAAGAAAAAATTATTGTTAATCCTTCTGAGGTTAAACATCTTAAAGATAGGTTAATTGTTAATGACTTGATCATTTCTCATGCAAAGATAAAGCTGGTCAGTTTGTCATTATGAAAGGAAATGAATTCAGGGAGAAAATGGATAAAGAAATACTAAATATTTGTTTTTACATAAAGATCCAGGTAATGTGATTAAAAGGAGGTTAATAGATATTATGAAAAAAAATTGGTAAATTAAAAATTTTTTAATAGAGCAGATTATTTAAAATGTTATCCTAATGATTTCATGTCAGCTAAGATGTTTATGAATATTAAAACTCACAGAGATGGTTAATAAGATTTATTTTCGATTTTACAGGTAGTATTGTAGAAGGTATTTCTAGATTCTTGAATAATTTTTTAAAACAATTTGTTGATTTTGATCATTGCACAGGTTTTTTTTTTTGAGGTTTTTGATATTAATAATTTTAAAATGGAAAGTAATTGGGTATCTGATAGTTTAGATATTGAGAATATGTATCAATCTGTTAATAGATTAAGCAGTATTGATGTTCGTATGTCTGTGTTGGTTAAACATTAATATTTGTCAAAAATAAAAGTAAAGTTATTAAAGATTTACTTTTACTTATTATAGGATTCTATATATTTTACTTATAAAGGTAATTTTTATAAGATTAAGGAAGAGTGGATAATAGGTTATATTATTTCTCCTTTCATTTGTTCAGTTTATATTAATTATTTGGAAGATGAAATTATTATTAAAATGAATTGTTTACATTTAAAGTTATTTGTTAGATATGTGGGTGATTGTTTTTTTTATGTAGTTGAAAATGATAAATTGAAGGAATTGTTTTGATCATTTTATAAAATATGTGGTAGAAGGAGGAGGGTTAAATTTTGTTAAATTAAAATTTTTAGATCTATTTATGATTAGAAATATAAAGACTAATTGTTTGGTATATAGTCATTATGTTAAAAGTAATGTCTATAATTAAACCTGAGAGCTATCAATCTGTATCGTATAAGGTAGCTGTTTTCAAAAATTATTGTTATAGATATAAAAGATTAAATAGTTCTAGTGGGCTAGCCTTATTTCAAAAAGGTCAATTTTGTAAACATTATTTGAATGTTGGTTACGCTGCTAAATTTATTAAAATATTTTATTTAATAGTAATATTTGTAATGATGTAAGTGATAAAGAAAAACATGTTTTTATTTCTTTGCCATTTAAATTGTTTTCTTATAAAATTGTATATAAAAATAGTAATTTGTTTGGAAATAAGAAAATTGCTTGGAAAAGACATTTTTACTTTGAATAATGTATGAAATAATACTAATAAAATTTTTGACAGATTCCTGGAATAGTATATATAGGTCAGAGTAGTTTGAGCTTAAATGAAAGAATAAAGATACATAAAAGTTGGGGTAGAAATAAGTATCTTAGTCCTGCTTTGTATATCCATGAAAAAGCCACATGTCACACTATTAATTTCGATAAAGCTAAGATTGTTTTTTGAGAGAAATGAAATAAAAAGAAGAATTAAAGAATCTTTATTATTAAAAATTTATGATTTAGAAGCAATTAACTTATAAAAGTTCTTTTAATATTAAGGGTGCATTAAAAGTAAGTGGAATTGTAAATAAAAGTTTAGTTTAAATATGTTGTTATTTTGTATTTTTTTTACACTTGAGAATTCTGCTTGTAGCAGTGAAACCAGTGGTAGTGTTTTAGAGTTTATTTTCTTGGCTAGTCTGGTTCAGTTGTGAATTTGGGGTAATTTTGATTATATATATATTAACGGTCAATGAAAAGAGCCTTTAACGTCATCTGCACTACACAGGCGCCATCTAGGCATTTGAACCTAGAAAAATTTATATAGTAGGCAGATACGTACATTAAGATTCATAAAATTTTCTTTTATATATTATTCTGACCGTTTGCCCAAGGTCACTAGCTCATAGACTAGCAGAGATTTAAACATTTTTAAGTTTCAATAGATTTAGATTCTCAAAATATATTAATATTTAAAACAATAAAATAAAAGAAGCCACTGCCAGTGAGGAATAAATTTATTTTTAGATTTTAACCAAGCCACTGCCAGTGAGGAATAAATTTATTTTTAGATTTTAACATTAATAATTTTTTTTAATTTTAAATTCAAATTACTATTTAAATAGACCACACAGATGGATATTTAAATTACATTTTACATTAACATGTCGAGTATAGATAGTCTACATAGATTTTTTTCACTTAAAAACTTATCAAAACATTCATTCAATCTCAGCTAAAAGTTCATAGCCAATCCAATGTCAGCTTCCAGATATATATTTGCAACTAATGTAATATGAAGATGCTAGCATAAAACCATGCCAACAGGAATGTGCATCTGACAGCGTGATATTATTTGAAGGAAATGATCCGTGTCCAGAACAGGAAAGTGCATCTGCCTGACTAAGGAATCATGTATATAATTATTTTTAAAGAGTGCTACGTATGGGGGAGAGCAGTCTTTCTGCCGTCTTATAAATCCCTGTCCATAGAGCTAGAAGGGGTCAATGGCGCAGGAAATACATCTGCGACCATTTCAATGATATGACTGCCTCTTTGGGGTCATGCATTCAGTTGGGCACATTGCCCTGTATAACACATGCTTCACATTACATTAATATAAACACCCATATATTCCTCCACCAGCATTGCCCTAACTATGATAAAAATAGCCTGAATTTAAAATCCCTTAAATTAAACATAAACGAATTTAAACAGTTATTAATCTTTATCCATGCAGCTATCTATACCCAACTTTAATTTAATACATTTTATTTAACAGATAGAAATAAATAACCTAGTTAAACACAAACATAAATAATTAAATTTTAAAAAAATGGAAATGATTGAAATAGCAAACGTATATAAAAACAAATATTTATAATTGATTTAGAGTTCTATTCTTGGTCAGATAAGAGTACATTCATTTATATTATTATTATTTTTTTGATTGATTACTTATTGACGTTATACAGTAATTATTTAAAAGAAAGTTCAATTGGTAAAAGTTTATACTTTACAGATTCTGCAGATTTTGAGGTCCATCTTTGTGATCACTTATGTAGATTGTTTGTTCTTCCTTTTTAAAAATGAAGCCACTACTTGCCATTCCTTTTTGGTTTCTAACTGTCATAGAAAGGTCTCAGCTGGTTGTCCGAAAATTAAATTTATTGCAGACTTCCACATCGTGAAAATCTGCAATATAGCTAGTTATAACAACATATTCATAGTCAGCTCTCAGATAACAATTATAATAATAATTTTACTTTTATATTTTTATTAGTCTCTTATCATTCAATCTTTGGATTCAACCGGCAAGACATCACTAATCGTCTGGTGTTTCAATTACGGTCCATGCTGACATTTCTGGTGTTTGCATTGATCCTTTAATTTCTTTGTACCCTTTAATTTATTTTAAATGCCTCAAGGGCCAGTTTGCTTTTGAAAAATCATTTAATTAATAAGACAATCATTTCCATTTTCTAAGATTATAGAAATCAACATTATTTCTATTTCCAAAAATATCAAATCTTTATATCTTTACTTTTTTTACAAAAAAAAAAAATACTTTCAAGTATTTTTATTTTTTAAAATTGTTTTAAAAGTTGTCCATCATGCGATCTATATATACATTAAACAGTTTTTAAATTTCAGTTCTTAAGTTAAGTTTTTTTCTTTTTAATAAATCAATTTTTATTTGTGATCTTTTATTTTAATTTTAAAATAATGTGATGGCATATTATATTCCGTTACAATATATTGAACCGTGTTCGAATATGTGCATTCGAAACACCGGTCTCTTAGGCAGAGAAGAACATACTCGGAGAGTATGTATGCCCAAACGATAGCTATAAAGTATATAACTAGCGTTACATTTCCAGGACATAGCTTCTTCTCGGCTGTTGAGTTCAACACCAAATCCAAAGCACTTTTTTGTTTGTGTATAAACACAGGCACCAGCTGTTTATTCTAAAAGAATACTAAAAGAATAGACAACGCACTTTGAACAGTGGCCACTAACTCAATGCCTAAATCCACGACTAGCTCAACTGTTTGTAATCACTAATAGATTATACTTCATTAGTGGTTAAAAGAATTGATAAAAGAATTGTAAAAGGAATTTATAAAAGAGATTGATAAAAGAATTTGGTAAAAGAATTGATAAAAAGAATTTGTTAAAAAGAATTGACCGACAAATAAAGTTTAATTTTAAAGATAATTTATTAACTAACATTTATTTACTAAATTTAAACCTTTTATACTTCTAATAAAAACACACGCATATTTTTAAATTAACATTTCTAAACTAGTTTAAATATTCTTGTATATTTTCATAACTGAACACTGGTATTTATCTAATTTAACCAATAATATTGATATAAGGATCACGCACATATTAACTCATGCACACACATAATAATAATAAAGTATTACATAGCATTTGAAATTTAAACACACATATCAATAGTTCATTTATGTATGATATCAAGTTCATATAATTAGACTCTTGGAGGATTCGCATGAATTAATGAAATGCAATGGCTATTACAGTATAAACGAAAATAAGCAAATGTTTTACCTAGGATTTTGAACGTAGATTTAACACTTTGTTTTCTTCTTGTTTGTTGTTTCTTCCAGTATGAATGCTTCCAGCCGGCTGGGACATTTCCTTGATGAGTTTCCTTATTATTCATGATTATTACTATTGGAGACAATTAGATACTGATGGAAATTTTCTAAGTTGTTACGTTGACATTATTTCACGGGCAGATCTTGCTGTTTTCATCGGACTTTTTAGGCTGTGGAGAGGCGTGAATTCCCAAAATCTTCTCAGCACTGCATTTTGTTTCTGGGTATAATTAACCCAACTGATTCAATTAATTTGTGAACTGCACTCACTCAATTAATTTGTGAACTGCACTCACTCAACTAATTTGTGAACTGATTCACTGTCCGATAAAAAAGTCTATTTATATCTGCAACATGTTGTCAAAATATTTCTGGTGATAATCATTTGATAAACATGTTGTTTTATTTTATTAATAACCATTGCCATGTTTTTAATGATAATCTTCTTTTATTTCGCATACATTTTTATTTATTTACAAATCTCACATATATACGCACATATATTTTTAATACAATTTACTATTTAGTTTTAACATTATTTTTTTCTTTAATTAAACTTGAATGAAAAGAGATTTGTACGTTTTAACTTTTTAAATTATATTTTTACGAATACTAATAAAAACTCTTTACTTCCTTTTATAACCCTTAGTTTCATTTCTCAAACCAAGACTCCCCCTCCCCCCTTTTGATTAATTAATTGTAGCTTTTTTTATTTCAAAAACTAATGCTAGAAAACTATTTAATTCTTATCTTTTTTCTAAAACAAACTGCAATAAACTCTTCAACGTTTAATTTTATGTTTTTTTTTATGAACGATTATTTTAATAATATAATTTTAGATAAAATTATATGTGCCTATATCAATATAGGTACAATATATATATATATGAGCCACTAACTCTCTATTTCTCTACTTATACATTAAATTGCAGAAATGAGTTTGCTGCCAACTTAAAGGAGACCCTTTATTTCCGCTTTGAAGCCTTAAAAAAACCAAGCAGAGCAAATTCCTAATGTTCACTCCATATGTTCTTGTCATTGCAGCTGTTATTACTATATGATTATTCATATAGTATTTAAACATGGATGGGTTTCTCACCAACACATATTAGCCAGCATGGTGAGTTGGTAGGATTTTTACCTTTAAGCTTAAGATCGAAAAACATCATGGTTTTTCTTCTCAATTGCCTGATAAGGCAGAATGAATGTGTGTGTGAATGAAAAATATTTTTCTAATAGATATATAAAATCATAACAGACAAAATAAATCATGGCCCTTATTATCAGGAGGCTGTAAAGTTACTAACCAAAGCAGTGGTTGGTAGCAGGTGGAATGTGCTAAGAATCTCCTGATTGTGGACTAAGGCTGCCAAAGTGATGACAACTTTTTATTTAGTACTTATAACTGCAAATCAGTTTCAAGTGAAGAAAGATTGCAAGAATTAAAAGAACTGTCATATATTAAATGGAACATTATTTGAAATTTATGAAGTTATAAGAAAAGGTGAACAGACAATTGATTTAAACAATGGAAATGTACTCTACTGTAAAAGCACAAATATTGGAAGTACAGTGGAGTAGGATTCATTATATATAACAAGTGGAAGCACAAACATTGTGGAGAATGATGGTGTATCAGACAAAATGGCAAGATTAGTTATTCATCCTAAAAGTAAAGACCAAATGCAGGTAATTCAGATTTATGTCCCAAGATGTTCTCATAGTGATGAAGTAGTAGAGGATTTTTATATGGATGTACAAACTGCTTTTGATCAAATTAAACAACATTTTAAAGTTAGTATAGGAAACTTTAATTCTACAATTTTTAAACAAATGAAAGATTAAAGTCTTGTAGCTAAATTTAGTTATGGTAATAGAAATGTAAGGGGACATAGACTTGTGGAGTTTGCAGAAAAAGAAAAACTTTATATTATCATTTTTTTGAAAAAAAATGTTTAGAGGAAATAAACAAGGAAGCATCCAAATGAATTACAGCAGAATTGGATTATATTTTGACTAACAGAAAACACATATTTCAAGATTGTAATATTCTTAGATCATCAATTAGTAAGATGTGCAATACATAGATACATGTTAATGCAAAGCTAGAGACACATTATTAAGAAAAACCATATTTATAATTGATATTCCTAATTTTCAGAAACATTATATTGAATTTAAATTAGAATTTGCTTATTGGTTTCAGGTATTAGTAGATTTTGAATATGATTTAGATTTGAATAAAATTGATATGGAAATAACTGCTACACTTTTAAAAATTGCAAAAAATATCTGGTAGAAAAAAACAGCAATTGACCATTAAAATTTATACTAAGACTAGAGAGAGAATTTATGAAAAAAGAAGAAATATGAAGATATATAAAATTGATGAAGAATTGAATATCTTGAATTTTGTAAAATGGTGTAAACAAGTTGTTGATGTGAACTAGAAACAAAAACTATAGAAAAGAATAGAAGTCTCAAGAGTGTAAAACATTTTGGTATTGGTAGGAAACTTATATCTGCAATAAGAAAAAATATAAAACTATTACTAAAAAGAGAGATGATATCATGAAATGAGTAGAAGAGTTCTATCAAAAATTATAAGTAATAAAAAATAACTACACCTGGGTCTGATTTTATGCAGTAGATAGGTTCCTCAAAAAATGCGCACAAAAGAAATTGCATAAAAATAAACGTAACTTACCTTGAAAAATAAAGGTATAGGTTCTGTAATTTTCAAAATTGGCATAAAAGCAAAGCAACAAGGAAAAATTACTTTAAAATTCACATTAAAAAAACTAAGGAAATAAAGTATGACTAATAAAAAATTTCAAATATTTGAAAAAAATTAATACAAGACAAACTTTTTTTACTTTTTTTTATTATCTACAGTATTAATTTTAAATTTTTTCATACATATTTTAATTATTGCCACTATTAGACAATATGCGCTCATTTGTAAACTAATAAGAAATCAGATTCTTGACATGTTAATAGTTTTCTGTTTCTATATTAAAAAAATGAGATTGCAATCAAAACAAAAAGGTTCTACATTATTATTAGAAAGATTATTTTCAATTTATAAAATCAATAAAAACTTCATTATTATTTATTTTAAAAATCTAAAAAAATATTTATTTCTGTGAATATCTAACAAAATACATTTTAAAAGTTTAAAATTTTTGAAGATTTATTGTGATATTTTTATACATACTTATAAATCTATTATTATTATTTACTCATTAGTATAAGTAGGTTATTTACATAAAAGCTAAGATTCTAAATACATCTTCAGGCCATATATAAGTTATTAATACTTTAAATTTCCTGATATCTAATAAATATAGTGAAATATAAAAGATATTAAGAAGAAACATGAATCACATAACTTCAAAATCACTATAAAATAATCCACATAAAATGAGACCCATGTGTACTTCCTACATCTATTATATCTTTTGAATTGCCCAGGATTTTAAATGAAGATGTGAGACATGCAATTAAATTTATGAAGAAGGGAAAATCTTCAGGTAGTCATGAAATTATAATTGTAATATTAAAAGAATCAGATGAAGATATTAGAAATTACAGACCTAACAGTCTTTTATCAGATTTATACAAAAATTTTACTATGATAACTCCAACCCATTTACAAAGAACATTGGATTTTAACCAACCAAAAGAACAAGCTGGATTTAAAAGTGGTTTTAGTACAGTAGATCATATCCTATTATTGAGAGAAGTTATAGAAAGGACTAATAAATATAATTTGTCTTTATGTTTTGGATTTGTAGATTATAAAAAAGCATTTGATTCCATCAGCATTTATTCAGTGATTAATACATTAGATCATCAAGGTATAGGCCTAGAACATTGTCATATTGTGAAGAATATTTATAAAAATCCAACAGCAGAAATTAGATTACATGAAGATACTAGGAAGATTGACATTGAGAAGGGTGTAAGAGAGGGTGATTCTCTATCTCTAAAACTTTTTACAATAGTGCTTCAAGAAGTATTTTGTGGATTAAAATGGGAAGCTAAAGGAATGAAAGTAAATGGAGATTATTTAAGTCATTTAGATTTTGCAAATGGTGTAGTTGTTTTTGCAAATAATGCTTTAGAGCTGCAGGAAATGTTGTAGGAGTTATCATAAAAAAGTAGGACTAAGGATAAATGTTAAAAAGACTAAAGTAATGTTTAATCAATTTTCTCAAAATATGAAATTAAAGATTGATTATGATGAGTTAGAAGAAGTTAACACTTACAATTTGATCAGATTATTAATACAGATGGAAACATAATGGATGAAATTAATCATAGAATTAAACTTGGTTGGAGTGCTTTTGGTAGAAATAACTTGATACTAAAAGGAAATATGCCTATGTGTTTGAAAAGGAAGGTTTTTAATAAATGTGTTTGACCAGTTCTTACTTATGGATCTGAGACTTAAACACTTAATAGAATATCAATACAGAAAGATTCCAGACCACTCATAGAAATATGGAGAGTTAGAAATAACATGAAGAGATCAAAAGTGCCACAGATGGGTAAGACAGCAAGCAGCTATTACTTACCTCATTGAAAAAATTAAAAGACTAAAATGGAGTTAGGCTGGAAATATTACTAGACAAGATGATAATAGATAAACAATTGAAATGTTAGACTGGATTCCAAAAGATAATAAAAGACTCAGAAAAAGACCACATGTAAATAGATGGATGAAATAAGAAATTATGTAGGGATGATGTGGAAAAGAGAGGCTAGAGATCGAAGAAGATGGATTGAACTTGGACAGATCTTCATCTTGCAGTGGAATGATAATGGTTGATAATGATCAAATCGCTAGTTTTTTTAACATTTACATTGATTTGATATTCAGTATTTAATAATTTATGCACACACACAAAGGCATAAGTTACACAATCATACTTATGACATGAAATATTTCAAATAAATCCCCAAATCAACAGGATAATCACTAATTGTTTACTAAATTAATGGCTGTCTATTTTTAGATAGAAAAAAAAACTGTAAATCATTACCACTCAGAATTTGATTAGTTTATTGAATACGGTCTTCTCTTTCACTTTTTTCTTTTAATGGAGTAATATTCCAGAGGCTGTAATCTAATCTCTCTCTATATATTTATACACATTCACTAATCTCAAGAAATCTGGCTTTTTAACAGGCTTATTTCTTAATCGTTATCTTTAAAATCATTTATAGTCATTGTAAAAATTATTTTACAGAGCGTCATCTCAGACAATTGTTGTGTTTGGTTAGGCTTACAGGTTTGTTTCCAAACCAACAGACACAAAAAGAATAACTACTCAACAATTAATATGTGCAATTCATTAGTCCAAAAATAAAAAATACAGTTGATAGACTTGAATGCTGAGATAGTCAAGCTGAATATGGAACTTGCTCATGATATCTGGTAAGACTATTCAAGCTATGTATTTAGGTTGCCTCAGGTCAGCTCTAAATTGGACATAGCAGGTTCCAGTCTGTAGGGGGACTTGCCTCACTGCATGGACATCATGTTAATGACTAGATAAATACTTTTACTGATGGCAGAAAGTTTAATGAAGAGCATATTCTATCATTCAGGTTAACAAAAATAATTGCTCTCTGCCTTGCCTCCAAAAGGCTGTCTATTTAATGGCAGATCCCCTACCTTACTGGAAACATGTGGATTTGATGTGTGAACCCCAGTGAAGAATTTAATCCCTTTAGATAGCAACTGGGTGCTAGCCAATCAGGTAAGGAATCTGGAATAGTCCACATTTAAAAACAAGGTCAGATATGACATTTCTCCCCTTGCTAAAATTAGCCATTGAAGAAATAGTCATTGAGATATGCTTGGTTGTTTTCTCTGGTTGATTGCTGTTCTTGTCTTCATCTTCTTCACTTGATGAACTTGCTTCTGATTGTCTACTACTGTTTGATTTTGCTGTTCATCTTTTCTGCTTGAGGTATTCATCCCAGGTTGTCCCTGCTTTTGTTCAGGTTCTGATGTGTGTCTAAGTATTAGCTGGTTGTGATGGTGATGATGATCATCTTCTGTTTGCACAACAACAATATAAAGAACCTTTATTTGAGTCACCACTGCTGGTATCCATTTTGTGGACCCATAGTACATATTACATAGTACTGAAATGATAAATCTGATTCAGATTTTTCATTTCACAGTCTGATGCAGCTAGCTGCTTGCTAAGAGAGTTCAAATTGAGGCCCATCGATGTAAATATAAAATGTATATTTTTTAACATTTTCATTTATTATTCCAATTATTACATTTTAAATACACCTGAGTCTTGTTTTATGCAGATTATTTTAATGCAATTTTGAAGTTATGCAATTCATGTTTCTTCTTAATATATTTCATATTTCACTACATTTATTAGATATCAAGAAATTTAAATTATTAATAACTTATTTCGACTTGAAATACTTTTTTTTTTCAAAAATATAATATTATATTAGCAGCTAATGTGAATATGGCCTGAAGTTGTATTTAGAATCTTAGCTTCTATGTAAATAACCTACTTATACTAATGAGTAAATAATAATAATAATAGATTTATACCTATGTATAAAAATATCACAATAAATATTCAAAAATTTAAAACTTTTAAAACGTATTTTGTTAGATATAACAGAAAAAAAAAATTTACATTGTTAAAATAATGAAGATTTTATTGATTTTGTAAACTGAAAATAATCTTTCTAATGATAATGTATAATCATTTTGTTTTGATTGTGATCTCATTTTTTTAATATAAAAACAGAAAACCATTAATACTGTACAAGACTGAAAGTAGCGCTAGTTGTACATCACATCATGGATTTGATTCACAAATGAATGCATATTATCAAATAGCGGAAATGATTAAAATATTTATGAAAAATGAAAAATTAAATACTGTAATTAATAAAAAAGTTTGTCTTGTATTAATTTTTTTCAAATATTTGAAATTTTTTATTAGTCATACTTTATTTTCTTATTTTTTTAATTAGAAGTTTAAAGTAATTTTTTTGTTGTTTTGCTTTTAAGCGATTTCTGAAAATTACTGGAACATATCCCCCATTTTTCAAGATGAGTTAAGTTTATTTTTGTGTGATTTCTTTTGTGTGCATTTTCTGAGGAACCTACTGCATAAAATGAAACCCAGGTGTACAACTATCCTGAATAAATTACTAGAATTTATTTCAGGAAGCACATACACATAATATTGTTTTATTTACACTAACACACTAATTTATTGTATGCTATTGAAAAAAAAATTCAAATATAAGTTTTGAATTGTGATATGTGTTTATATATATATATATATATATATATATACATATATATATATATATATATATATATATATATATATATATATATATTGTGCCCTTTTCTATAGGTCAGTAATAGTTCATAACAGTCAATTACTAAAAATTTTAAATTTTAGAATATGTTCTTTTGATTTATTAATTATATTAAGTCAATTATATCTTTAAAGTATAATTTGAAGCTAAAGAGAATACGTAGTATATAAAATCATTTAAAAATAGTTATATAAAGCTTTAAATATTGTTTCATATGGTTGTAAAAGCTGGCCATATTAAATAACACAGTTATAAAAATTAAAAGTATATTTAAAAATTCGATTTTAATAGTTTAAAATGTATAATTTAATAAATGTTATATTTAGATTTGTAATCATATTTAAATAGTCAAAATTAATATAGTATATTTTTATGATAAACTTTGTGATGGTGAAAATTATATCTAATTCTATATTTTCTAAATTGTTCTTCCAAAGTTTTTATAATTATTTTATATAATATAATAAGTGTATCGATTTTATAAATATAGGCAGAGAAATAGATTAAAAAGTGTCTGTCAAAGTTATTAATCATGTGACTTGTATATTACATACATTCACACATACGCTTGTTTGAGTTAATAATAAAGTTTAAAATATTTTAAAAGTTATATTATAGAATTGGATGGAATTATTGCCTATCATAAAAGTAAATAGTATTAAACATTAAGTTAACTATCGTATGTAATGTTTTAAATAATGTAATAAAGACGAATACATTCATAATATAAAAATTAAATATTTTATTTAAATAAAAATAGATAAATTGAATATTAAGAAATGGAATAAGTTATTAAATGTTGTTTTAAAAGTTATTTAAAAGATTAAAATAATTTAAATAAAGTTATAATTGAATTAAAAGTGGTATTTTAAATAATATTTTAAGTTCATTATGTCATAATTTCTAATTTTGAAATTCAATTATACTATAAACTAAAAATATGTAAATTTGTTCTCAAGCTAAAGTAAGAATTAACCAATAGGAATAGGTATCCTTACAGACTATAAATATCATCGTAACTAAGTTATCAGGGGAGATTAATAATGTATTGAAACAAGAGAAAGGTAAATTATAGCTATCAAAGAGATAGTATTTAAAATTATTATTTTAGTCAATTTTAGCGCTCTCTCATAACTTATTTGAAAAAAAAAAAAACTAATTAATAATTTTTAAGTAACTTGCAAAAAAGAGAGTGTAAATTAAAAAAAATATTTAATAATTCCGTTTAACATGCTTTGTTAAATTTTTTAAAATTCTTTTATCAGTAGTATTTTATCTAAAAATTTAACCTAGACTACGCAATAAAAATGGATATACTGTGGAATAAAATGGATATAAGTTGTAATGCTGAAAAAATATTTGAAATATTTATTGATACAGCTTTATTAATATTTCACCGAAGAACTGTTCTGGTACATAAAAACCACAGCTCGGACATTATACGGAGTCTAAAAAATGTATTGAAATGTATTATTTATAAGTTTATCTAAGATTTATTTTAAAATGGTGATAAGACAGTTATGTCTCATGAATTATTTTATAGAATATTCTGTTCAAAGGAGTAAAGTGTTATATACTTTCTGAAGGTGGCATTTTTTAAAAGTGTTTTCAAATTAAAGAAAGAGCCCAGGAAAATATGTAACAGAAGCGTTTTTTGATATTAAAATATCCATTCTTAGAATTATTTAAAAATGTATTTAGAAAAGATTTGTTTAAAAGTACTTGAAGTTTTTTATTATTAAAAGAGATTTATAAAAAATACCAAATGAAAGTTTAAATGTATCAAGAAGGAAACATAGAAAAAAAAGTGAACACATAGATGAATAAAAGATGGATCCATGGAAATACAAATAGTACTTAAAAGTTTATCGAATATTTTTAAAGTTAAATTAGATGGATTGATGCATCGGATATGCAGAGAATATTGGTAGAGAAGATTAAGAAGCTTCATGGGATTAATTAATATTATGATTTAATAATTATCATCCTAAATACTAAAACCAAGGATTATTTTCTATAAATTTTATTAAATGGATTAATAATTATTTTTATTTTAAACTTTAACGCGCTTGGAGGAGAACATTTTTAAAAAACTCTAGAGAAAATAATAAACATTTTGGACTTATCAGGAACTATCGTCAAGAAAATATGTAATTATAGTTTTGATTCCTTTTATTTTGTTAACCTAGTTTAAATCTAAATTTTTATATAAGATTAGGAAAAACATAAAAACATTAATTTATTAATATTAAAATTTTATAATATAACAATCTAATAATTTAGCTAAAAATATTTTAATATAAAGTGTATGGGTGTGATTTTTTTTTATATCTGCAATGCTCAAGTGGATAAAGGAAGCCTACTGAACACGATGACTAGATAAAGGTTATTGGTAATAATAATAACTATTGATAATTTATAATGTATATTTTTTTTGTTTTCTTTAGATGATCCATAAATTGGAAGAATGAAGTGTAAAAGTTTTTTTTTAATTATATGTAACGCATTTCATACAACATTTTAAAAAACATTATGAGATAGGATTGATTTGAAAATATGCATACGACAATTTTTTTTATTGTTAGTGATATAATCCAACATAACAAATAATTATGAGATTCTTTTAAAATTTTCATGTCATTGGATATTCAAATATTGTCTAAGTAGATTGTATATGATTAGACATATAGAATAATGAAGTGAGCAGACTTTTCTTGTGGAACAGCTAGATTGTTTAATTATTAATGAATTTTATTTATTGTTTTGTAAATGCAGATAGTTATTTATCGATGTAAGATGTGGAAAATCTTGAGAAATAATGTTGAGATAGTGGCTTGGAAGTACTTAGTGAACAGGAAACCAAGATGATGTTTTTAAGAAATAGGATGTTATAAGGAATGGAAATAATATTTAGTCTTTATGTGGTTATCAGCATAGTTAACATAGCCCTATGACTGATACACATTTTGTTTGGATAGTGTTTATATTTCTTTAAATATTTGATGTTCTAATAAAGCTGAAGAAATAGCTTTAACATCGTCCCTGTACTAGGGGATATTAGGCAGGTAAAATGTCATACCTCTTCACACTGTACCATGATTTTTGAGATATGTTAAGAGTAATACTCTAGCTTTCTTCCTTAATCCTATGCATCTGTTTTCGCTATCTTTATTTCATGTAACTGCATCGTTCAGTAAGATATGTTTAAGAGAAATGATAAATAATTTAGAACTTAGGTTATGCTATCGTTTTGTATAAGATTGGTTTATTTGCTTAGAAGGAATAGGACGTTATAACTTAAAATTGAAGATCCAAAGTATCCTAAGGAAAGAAAAGAATCATAGAATATATTTTGAATTTTATTTCGGAAATGAAATATAAACTTTTTTAAAATAAAGTATCTAAACAAAGATATTTTCTTTAAAGTGATAATAATTTTAAATGCTTTAGTATTATTTTTTTTAAAGAGAAAATAAGTATTGCATATTTTAAAATACAATAGTACAAAGTAAATTATGTAAACAATATGCATAGTATATTTTTTGTTTATTGATTAACAGAAATATATTAATGATTACACTTATATCATACTAAAGTAAGGCTTAAAGAAGAATATATTATGATTAGTAAACGTTGTGTGATAAATACTAAAATCTAGTACTGAATTTTGGATAATATTTTGTGTAACATCTTTGACTTTGCAAGATGAAATTTTTTTTAATATTTTGAGAAATCCATACTCATTATAAAATTTTGTTTTCTATAGAATGTTTTCTAAGTATGAATTTTTTAAATAAGATAGTTTAATAATATTAAGGATAAAATGCTGTTGCTAATAAAGTAGATAAATATATTTGTAATAAGTTAACCATAATGAGAAACCAAATAGTAACATTTTTTTTAAAATTTTGTCCTAAATCTAAATAAAGATATAATTGAAATATAAATTTTTTTTTTTATAACCCGGTAGATCAAACTGTAAAGTAAAAAAGTTAAGGATATCCACTGTAAATAGTGTAAATAAATTGTTTATTTATTTGTTGTTAGTAATAAACTTTGTTAAATTTTGTTATTTCAAAAATTTTGTGTCCGAGTTATTTATTTCTCCACATCGCTGCATGAAATCACGATATATGCATAATAATTGAAACAAATATATAATTTTGCACAAAAAGATAAATAGAGAATTATTTTAAGAATTTTAAATATTTTATTGGTATTCATTATAATTAAATAATCATAATCTTACATTATTTTATTGGTCATAAATCAGTTATCACAATATTATATTAAATTATATGCTATCAGTTGCCACACATATTTTGTTTGTCAGATTATTAAAATGCTACCACGTATTTATTATATCATTACATGAAGATATAAGATCATATAAAATTATTTTATTATTTTATTATGGTAATAAAATTATAGTAAAAAGAAAAGATATACAGAATTAGTTAAACAATGAAGAATATTATTACTGTTATTTATTATTATTAGTTTCAGTGTAGTAGATTATGACATAAAATCCCTTCTCATATTTTACTACCGTATTTTTATTAACTTAGAATAAACTTTATGAACCTGAGATTGTTTTATTGAGCTAGATTATTATTAAGTAGAAGATTAAGATTTAATTATTAGTTTAATCTTAGTGAGTAGAAGTTATTAAAGTCGTAAGAATACTATGAGTTTGTTATTTGAAATAGTAATAAAGGGGGGATAGTGTTCTTATGCCATTGAGGTAGTATCCTGTGGGATATTGGCTCAATGTAATCTATCTTGTCACCTGTATTTTCACTTCAAGTCTCATGAAAATATTAAATATTTATTTAATTTATTTTTATAAACTGAACCTTATTCGTATTTTAAATTTGAGCTAGTGAAATATTTTAATTTTAATGCTGAATATTTTAGTTATTAATTATTAACTGAGATAGAACCCATTTTATTTCATATCATATATTATCTGAAGTGAGGATGCATACAAGTACAGGTCAGATTTTGGTATGCCAACTTTAGGGGCTCGAGATGTGTTAGTAAGGGCATCAGATTCAACAACAGAAGGTTAGATTTTGCTTGTCCAATGTGATTGCATGATATGTAGTTGGGAATACAATCGATAGTTCAGATTGTGATACCCAAACATTTAGGCTATGAGATATATTAGGAAAGTAGTTAAAAATATATAATACAATAGTTAGTATTTGAATTTGTTCACGTAACTTTAGAGATTATTGATAGTATATCTCACAGAAGATAGATAATTTAATATTTTATTATAGCAATAATTATTTAGGATTTGATTATTATTGTGAATTAAGTGTTTATTATTAAAACTATTGCAATTTTATGTGGTATATAATCTGATTGTTTAAAGAAAATATTATTATATTGTTTGTAAAACAATTAGCAAATAAAATTTTAAAATATGCATATGTGGCTTACGATTATTTAGTATTTACTATGACCATGTTAATTATTGAAATATTAAAAATATATTTTGAAAATGCTTTAATATGTGCAAAATATCTGTGAATCATGCATGTGGGAAATAATGTTGTGACACACATAATGTTAATCGTTATTGTTATTTAGGATTAGATTGTATAAGATGTAAAGGAGGTATTATCTATAGTTTATTGTGGGTGATGGTTAGATGGAGATAGAAGAAACTGGTAAGGAACTATTTTTATGAAAAATTAATAGTAATACATTGTTTAAATATTGAGTTTTGAAAAAGTATATTTGTAAAAAAATGAATAATCAAGATAATAATTTAGAGAGTGAAATATCTGAGTTTATTGTCGATGATAGTTGTGAAGAGAAACGAGAAATAGAAAACTTAATCGAAATGGAAACAGTTGTAGATAGTGTCCAAATTATAGATAGTAAGATAAAAGAAGAGGTTATGGAAATTAAAACAGTGGAAGAAAAGATAATAGTGCCTAAAAAGGAGGTAGAGAACTCCCAAATATCTCAAATGTTATTGATGATGAAGGAGATGAATGAAAATATGAATAAAAATAGAGAAGAGATGAATGAAAATATGAATAAAAATAGAGAAGAGATGAATGAAAATATGAATAAAAATAATAAAGAGATGAATGAAAATATGAATAAAAATAGAGAAGAGATTAATGAAAATATGAATAAAATTAGAGAAGATAGTAATATAAAGTTTGAATCTCTTAGAGAGGATACAAAAGCTCTTAATGAAAATATGAGTAAAAATATTGAGTTTCTTAATGAAAACCTAAATAAAACAAATATAAGATTAGAATCTCTTAGTGAAAATGTGGACAAAAATAGTAATGAAATCAGAACTTGTGTAGAAAGTATGAATCAAAAACTTAATGAAACCTGTAAGACGGTAGAAGATTTTAAGGTGGAAGTACAAGATAAATTTAATAATTTGGATTTAAAATTTGATAACAATGAAAAGGCTATTGATTCTTTAAAGGAAGAAATGATGCAAATAGAAGACAGAAATCAAAAATTATTGAAGAGAAAATTTTCTGAATTTTCAGAAAGAGCAGTAAAAAATTTTAAAACTCAAATAGAAGAATCTATTGTCCGATGTCAACTAAATAATAGTAAGTTAGATCAGAAAATAGAGAGTTATAATTTAAGTGTAAAGAATGAAATCTATGAAGTAAAGAGTAATATAAATCATATTAATGAAGAAATTAAAATTATTAAGAAAAAGGTAGTTCAGACTAAAATAAGTATCAAAGAGGAAGTTCACAAAGAAGTAATGGCAAAAATTAAAAGATTTAGGGATACAAAACTTTGAAGGAAAGATAGTAAGTAAGAAAGTATCTCATAAAATAAGTAGTAAATCTGTTGAAATAATTAGTACAGATTTGGAAAAGAATCAAGAATCTATTAATTTAGTTAGTGAAAATGTGGTAGATGACAAAGAAATTGTAGAGACTGTAGATGAAGAAAATCCACAATTCATTGAGATAGTTAATAAAGATATTAACTTATGCAGTAATTTGACAGCAGAAAACATAGATTCTGTTAAATTAGGAGATAAAGATAGATATAATGATGTATCATTTGTTAAGATAGCAGATGACAAGTTTAAAAAAAGATGAGTCTTATATTAAATTCGCTAGTAAAGAAACCAAGTTATTTGTTGAAAAAACTATTATAGATAATGAAATGATTTATGAAGAAAAGGAGATTCATAAAAAATCTATTGAAATAGTTAATAGTAGGAATGAAATATACAAAAGAATATTGAAAAATCCCAAAGAATATTTTAAATTGACTAATGAAATGATAGGAGTGAGTAAATCCTATGAAAGAGTAGTTAGTGAAAGGTCTATAGATCAACTTAATAGTTTTAAAAAATATTATATTGATGACAAAAGATTTGGTAAATCTACAGGAATAAAGTTTATCTCTTCAGAGCAAAAGTATTTAAAGTTGTTGGAACATGAGTTACCAAAAATTATTGATAAAAGTAGTAATAAATTTAAAAATAAAATGCAAGATGTGATACCTAAATGTAATGTTAATGATAGAAATATTCGTTTACAATTTGATATTTCTAAAGAAATATTGTTTAAAGGAATTAGAAACTTGATACCTAATAGTGAATTTATAAGAGAAAAATTTAATCAGAATAGAGATATAAGCAAGATAAAAGTAAGACTTAAATGTCTAAAGCACGAGAAATTCATGACAGATTTTCTTAAGAATGATCTTAATAAAGGAAAGAAGATAGGAAAAGCTAAGATGAGACTTAAGGAAGTCGAGAGAGAATTAAAGTTTAGATTTAGAAAAGAAAATACCTAATGATTAAGACAAATAATTTCTAGATAAGACGTATATTTAAAAAATATAAAGTTATAGCCTTATTTTTTACAGAACAAATATAAAACTTTAAAATGGCATAACCTTCAAAGAAATCAATTTAAGAAATTTCTTGAGTTATACGAGGGTCCATATAAGATTTTTAGCAAAGTAGGAGAAAATGCTTTCATGTTGACTACACCAGATGGTGAAAAAGGGACGTACAACGCTAGGAGTCTAATCCCATACCCATCAGAAGTGTAGAAATTTTTTTTTAGTATTACTAGTTGAGATTCTGAATGTAATGTCCAAATATTTTATAAGTTTGTATTAAAAACAGTATATATTTTTTATATTTCAGTAGTACAAGATAGAATTTGGTTATAGCAAATGATAAAGATATTAAGTATCAATAGATAGAGTAAATATTAAGATAGATGTTTAATTTAAAATTTTTATTCGAAGGAGGAGGTTATGTGCTCTTTTCTATAGGTCAGTAATAGTTCATAACAGTCAATTACTAAAAATTTTAAATTTTAGAATATGTTCTTTTAATACATTAATTATATTAAGTCAATTATATCTTTAAAGTACAATTTGAAGCTAAAGAGAATACGTAGTATATAAAATCATTTAAAAATAGTTATATAAAGCTTTAAATATTGTTTCATATGGTTGTAAAAGCTGGCCATATTAAATAACACAGCTATAAAAATTAAAAGTATATTTAAAAATTCGATTTTAATAGTTTAAAATGTATAATTTAATAAATGCTATATTTAAATTTGTAATCATATTTAAATAGTCAAAATTAATATAGTATATTTTTAAAATAAACTTTGTGATGGTGAAAATTATATCTAATTCTATATTTTCTAAATTGTTCTTCCAAATTTTTTATAATTATTTTATATAATATAATAAGTGTATCAATTTTATAAATCTAGGCAGAGAAATAGATTAAAAATCGTCTGTCAAAGTTATTAATCATGTGACTTGTATATTACATATGTTCACACACACGCTTGTTTGAGTTAATAATAAAGTTTAAAATATTTTAAAAGTTATATTATAGAATTGGATGGAATTATTGCCTATTATAAAAGTAAATAGTATTAAACATTAAGTTAACTATCATATGTAATGTTTTAAATAATGTAATAAAGACGAATACATTCATAATATAAAAATTAAATATTTTATTTAAATAAAAATAGATAAATTGAATATTAAGAAATGGAATAAGTTATTAAATGTTATTTTAAAAGTTATTTTAAAAGATTAAAATAATTTAAATAAAGTTATAATTGAATTAAAAGTGGTATTTTAAATAATATTTTAAGTTCATTACGTCACGATTTCTAATTTTGAAATTTAATTCTACTATAAACTAAAAATATGTAAATTTGTTCTCAAGCTAAAGTAAGAATTAACCAATAGGAATAGGTATTCTTACAGACTATAAATATTGTCGTAACTAAGTTATCAGGGGAGATTAATAATGTATTGAAACAAGAGAAAGGTAAATTATAGCTATCAAAGAGATAGTATTTAAAATTATTATTTTAGTCAATTTTAGCACTCTCTCATAATTTATTTGAAAAAAAAAACTAATTGATAATTTTTAAGTAACTTGCAAAAAAGAGAGTGTAAATTAAAAAAATATTTAATAATTTCGTTTAACATGCTTTGTTAAATTTTTTAAAATTCTTTTATCAGTAGTATTTTATCTAAAAATTTAACCTAGACTACGCAATAAAAATGGATATACTGTGGAATAAAATGGATATAAGTTGTAATGCTGAAAAAATATTTGAAATATTTATTGATACAGCTTTATTAATATTTCACCGAAGAACTGTTCTGGTACATAAAAACCACAGCTCGGACATTATACGGAGTCTAAAAAATGTATTGAAACGTATTATTTATAAGTTTATCTAAGATTTATTTTAAAATGGTGATAAGACAGTTATGTCTCATGAATTATTTTATAGAATATTCTGTTCAAAGGAGTAAAGTGTTATATACTTTCTGAAGGTGGCATTTTTTAAAAGTGTTTTCAAGAATTAAAGAAAGAGCCCAGGAAAATATGTAACAGAAGCGTTTTTTGATATTAAAATATCCGTTCTTAGAATTATTTAAAAATGTATTTAGAAAAGATTTGTTTAAAAGTACTTGAAGTTTTTTATTATTAAAAGAGATTTATAAAAAATACCAAATGAAAGTTTAAATGTATCAAGAAGGAAACATAGAAAAAAAGTGAACACATAGATGAATAAAAGATGGATCCATGGAAATACAAATAGTACTTAAAAGTTCATCGAATATTTTTAAAGTTAAATTAGATGGATTGATGCATCGGATATGCAGAGAATATTGGTAGAGAAGATTAAGAAGCTTCACGGGATTAATTAATATTATGATTTAATAATTATCATCCTAAATACTAAAACCAAGGATTATTTTCTATAAATTTTATTAAATGGATTAATAATTATTTTTATTTTAAACTTTAACGCGCTTGGAGGAGAACATTTTTAAAAACTCTAGAGAAAATAATAAACATTTTGGACTTATCAGGAACTATCGTCAAGAAAATATGTAAATATAGTTTTGATTCCTTTTATTTTGTTAACCTAGTTTAAATCTAAATTTTTATATAAGATTAGGAAAAACATAAAAACATTAATTTATTAATATTAAAATTTTATAATATAACAATCTAATAATTTAGCTAAAAATATTTTAATATAAAGTGTATGGGTGTGATTTTTTTTTATATCTGCAATGCTCAAGTGGATAAAGGAAGCCTACTGAACACGATGACTAGATAAAGGTTATTGGTAATAATAATAACTATTGATAATTTATAATGTATATATTTTTTGTTTTCTTTAGATCATCCATAAATTGGAAGAATGAAGTGTAAAAGTTTTTTTTTACTTATATGTAACGCATTTCATACAACATTTTAAAAAAACATTATGAGATAGGATTGATTTGAAAATATGCATACGACAATTTTTTTTATTATTAGTGATATAATCCAACATAACAAATAATTATGTGATTCTTTTAAAATTTTCATGTCATTGGATATTCAAATATTGTCTAAGTAGATTGTATATGATTAGACATATAGAATAATGAAGTGAGCAGACTTTTCTTGTGGAACAGCTAGATTGTTTAACTATTAATGAATTTTATTTATTGTTTTGTAAATGCAGATAGTTATTTATCGATGTAAGATGTGGAAAATCTTGAGAAATAATGTTGAGATAGTGGCTTGGAAGTACTTAGTGAACAGGAAACCAAGATGATGTTTTTAAGAAATAGGATGTTATAAGGAATGGAAATAATATTTAGTCTTTATGTGGTTATCAGCATAGTTAACATAGCCCTATGACTGATACACATTTTATTTGGACAGTGTTTATATTTCTTTAAATATTTGATGTTCTAATAAAGCTGAAGAAATAGCTTTAACATCGTCCCTGTACTAGAGGATATTAGGCAGGTAAATGTCATACCTCTTCGCACTGTACCATGATTTTGAGATATGTTAAGAGTAATACTCTAGCTTTCTTCCTTAATCCTATGCATCTGTTTTTGCTATCTTTATTTCATGTAACTGCATCGTTCAGTAAGATATGTTTAAGAGAAATGATAAATAATTTAGAACTTAGGTTATGCTATCGTTTTGTATAAGATTGGTTTATTTGCTTAGAAGGAATAGGACGTTATAACTTAAAATTGAAGATCCAAAGTATCCTAAGAAAAGAAAAGAATCATAGAATATATTTTGAATTTTATTTCGGAAATGAAATATAAACTTTTTTAAAATAAAGTATCTAAACAAAGATATTTTCTTTAAAGTGATAATAATTTTAAATGCTTTAGTATTATTTTTTTTAAGAGAAAATAAGTATTGCATATTTTAAAATACAATAGTACAAAGTAAATTATGTAAACAATATGCATAGTATATTTTTTGTTTATTGATTAACAGAAATATATTAATGATTACACTTATATCATACTAAAGTAAGGCTTAAAGAAGAATATATTATGATTAGTAAACATTGTGTGATAAATACTAAAATCTAGTACTGAATTTTGGATAATATTTTGTGTAACATCTTTGACTTTGCAAGATGAAATTTTTTTAATATTTTGAGAAATCCATACTCATTATAAAATTTTGTTTTCTATAGAATGTTTTCTAAGTATGAATTTTTTAAAATAAGATAGTTTAATAATATTAATGATAAAATGCTGTTGCTAATAAAGTAGATAAATATATTTGTAATAAGTTAACCATAATGGGAAACCAAATAGTAACATTTTTTAAAAAAAATTTTGTCCTAAATCTAAATAAAGATATAATTGAAATATAAATTATTATTTTTTTATAACCCGGTAGATCAAACTGTAAAGTAAAAAAGTTAAGGATATCCACTGTAAATAGTGTAAATAAATTGTTTATTTATTGGTTGTTAGTAATAAACTTTGTTAAATTTTGTTATTTTCAAAAATTTTGTGTCCGAGTTATTTATTTCTCCACATCGCTGCATGAAAACACGATATATGCATAATAATTGAAACAAATATATAATTTTGCACAAAAAGATAAATAGAGAATTATTTTAAGAATTTTAAATATTTTATTGGTATTCATTATAATTAAATAATCATAATCTTACATTATTTTATTGGTCATAAATCAGTTATCACAATATTATATTAAATTATATGCTATCAGTTGCCACACATATTTTGTTTGTCAGATTATTAAAATGCTACCACGTATTTATTATATCATTACATGAAGATATAAGATTATATAAAATTATTTTATTATTTTATTATGGTAATAAAAATATAATGAAAAGAAAAGATATCCAGAATTAGTTAAACAATGAAGAGTATTATTATTATTATTGTTATTTATTATTATTAGTTTAAGTGTAGTAGATTATGACATAAAATCCCTTCTCATATTTTACTACCATATTTTTATTAATTTAGAATAAACTTTATGAACCTGAGATTGTTTTATTGAGCTAGATTATTATTAAGTAGAAGATTAAGATTTAATTATTAGTTTAATCTTAGTGAGTAGAAGTTATTAAAGTCATAAGAATACTATGAGTTCGTTATTTGAAATAGTAATAAAGGGGGGATAGTGTTCTTATGCCATTGAGGTAGTATCCTGTGGGATATTGGCTCAATGTAATCTATCTTGTCACCTGTATTTTCACTTCAAGTCTCATGAAAATATTAAATATTTATTTAATTTATTTTTATAAACTGAACCTTATTCGTATTTTAAATTTGAGCTAGTGAAATATTTTAATTTTAATGCTGAATATTTTAGTTATTAATTATTAACTGAGATAGAACCCATTTTATTTCATATCATATATTATCTGAAGTGAGGATACATACAAGTACAGGTTAGAATATATATATATATATATACAAGTACAGGTTAGAATATATATATATATATATATATATATATATAATTTATTTTTTTAAAGAATCCAAGATGGCCTTTTTGGGGAGATTTGTACCTCAATAAGAAGTATAAAATAAATGTCAAATTAAAATACTTAGAAATTACAAAAATTTATTACTCTGGAATTTCTATTAATTCATTAATGGAAATTCCACATCATTAGATAAATAAAAACTAATATAAAATTATACTGGAATCTTTATCGATCCTTATTGAGGTATAAACTTTCCTAAAATAAAAACAAGGTATGATTTTTTTTTTGTATCAGACAAGATCTGAAGAAAAATCACCTTGGGCAGCGCATAGTCTAAATACTTGAGCTACTGTATAAATAGTGTTTTTTTAAGGAAAAGAAAAGAGAAGGAAAAGTTGAGAGTTGCTGAACGTCTCTATGCTAGTCGCAATGTCTATTGGGTAGTTAAGGGAAAATCACCACCTGTTCTTTCCTGGGACTCAAATCTATTATACTGCTGCCATAGTCTGTCTTAAAAATGCCACGAGCCTTCAATGTTCACCTGCGCACTCATTTCAGAAAACCTCCAGGTAAATGCCACCAAAGTTCAAGTCCTGTTGTCCAGATTTTAAAACCTTCTAAAAATAATTATAGCTAAAATGTAATTATAACTTCTTTAAGTTTAAAAGTATGCAATTAAGTTTATTGTAAATATCTAATTGACTCTTTAACCCTTTTATTTTTAAATTATTTATAATGTTTTTATAACTCAAGCTCACAATATTTTTAATATATTTATTGAATATGAAAAATGATATTTATTTGTTTTTATACTAATTTTAATATAAAATTTTATGCTTTGTTTTTTTTATTTTAATAAACTATAAAAAAGGTAATTTGCTAAAGAGAAAATTATGTTCACAAGGGGAAAGGGAGTTTAGCAAAGAAAGAATTAATTTTAGAATAAAAATAAATTGTTCTATCTTTTTCGCAAGTGAAGTTATGCCAAATATATGTATACTAAAATATACTTATGTTAATCATTAAAATAGTTTTGCTATAGATTTCCCAGGGTGGGATTAGATTTTGTTAAATTGAAATAAAACAAAATGCTATATATCTTGATCTAGTAACAGCACTGCTGGAAAAGCATCAGTTAATTATCTTGTCTTTTTTTTTAAAGTTAAAAATTAGAAAAGTGAAAAGGGGGAATCTATTCGAGAAATATTTTCTGTATTCTATAAATATGTTGTTTTGTTAGTTAAATATTTACATAAAGTAATTGGTTGTGCAGGTTGATCTCTATGCAGTATTAGATCATTTAAGGCTATTTAATTATAATTATTCATATTTTGTTATTATGAAATCTCAGGTTAATAAGGAATGCTAGGAGTAGTTTTGATAGACCTAAAATGATCACTTATTTGTGTTAGGAGCTGACTCCCGGTTATACATACATCAGTAGGCCAGAGAGTAATCAAGGTAGAGTTGGGTAGCCTACACGATATCCTTACAGGCAGACATGGGGCTCCCATAATTCCTATCTCCATTTGGTATTTGTTTTGCAACATAGGGACATACTGAACCCTTTTTCTTTGTTGGAGTAGGCATGCAAGTGTCTGTCAAGCAGCTCATATGAACCTACATATGTTTTCTTTCAGTTGCATTGATATGTTTATTAACCTGATATTGTTTCGCTTTTATTTTTATTGCCTATTTAATACATAAGCCATAGAGAAATGATTCTACTCGAGAATCATCAGCCTGAGTAACCAATTTTTTTGCTTTAATTCATGATTAGTTAAAATCTTTTAATTTACCTAATTCATGTCATAGATTTATAAAGAATTATTTAGTTGAAAGTCCAACTAATATGGTTTGTGTGCTTGCTAATTAACCATTCTATTTTTATTCAATAATAGCTTACAGTTCTAACACTGTCAGGTTATTTTAACTCTGTTCCAGCAAGGTCCTCTCATAAAATTAAAATGTTGTTTTAATTAAGATTCAATTGTTATTTGCAAAGAAAAGAAAAATAAATAATTTTCTTTTCTTGTGCCATTTGAATATGACATCAAATCAATTTTGTTATAATTGTTTTTTTTCTTTGACATCAGTTTAATATAAAATGTCTTAGAATATTTAACTCAGAAAGAAACTGTTTATTCTTTTCAAGCATTTTGTCAAATGTTAAACATGCTAATTGATCAAAATCATCCCCCTACCATGTTGAATGAAAAATGTAGGTATATCCAAAATCCGTGGTCATTTAATTTTAAGTTTTTTTTTTTTTTTTTTAAATAATGTAAACAAATAAATTTAATGCCAACTAAATAAATTAAAAGATAACCACTAATGTAAATCTGTTTTCTGGATGTGGTCTCATATAAACTTACTGTGTAGATATAAAAAATAATGTAAAGAACTTTGTTTTTAGTGGGCTTGAGTCAACTGTAAATTTAAAATCATTAATGAGTTAAAATATATATATATAAAACTAAACTTCCAGTGTTTTCAAATTATTTCATTTACTTTTATTTTAATTAATACTTGATTTTAAGTTATATATTATAATGGCCAGAAAGATATGAGTCTTACCATATCTGCCATAGAGGGCGCCACCAGGCTATTTGAACTTGTAAAATTTATATGGTAGGCAGATGCATATTGTTAAGATCCAAATTTTATATATGTTTTATTCTGACCGTCAGCCCATGCCACTAGTTCAGTGAGACGCAGAGATTTATAGAATATAAATTACTAACCGAATGTCTTTGTAAATTTTTGTTAATCGTGTACCATAATTACTAATCCTAAGTAAACTTTTTTTTTGTTTATTTTTTTTAAGCAAGTTTACTGATATATAATGAGCACACATGCCATTACATTCTAATAAATAAAATTAAAAATAAAAGTTTGCAGATAAAAACATCTTTTTTAAGAATTAAAAATTGAAAATTAAAAGTCATCTAAACTTTATATATATATAAAATCACACAGATGAAAAATTGTTAAAAGAAATCTTTATTAAAAAAAAGAAAAAGTTTTAAGACTAAATTTTCAACAAAAACTTAAAAGATTTACTAAATTTTCAACAAAAACTTAAAAGATTTAAAGATAAAAATATATCTTTAAGAATGTACAAATTTAATTAATTCTATTGTGTAAAATGGAAGTGATTGTTTTCAATTAATTAAAGTAAACTAGCTTTTGGGCATTCCAAAATATATAAGTAAAAGTCAGATAGGAGAGAAAAAACAATAGAAACTAATAGCCAATAAAAGAAATTCCTGAGGAAAATGGACCTCAACGAAAGAAACATTATCATCATGATGTAGTGTCCACTGGATCCAAAAGTTTACTATAAAAGGAAAAGTTTGGAAATAAAAAAGGAAAACAAAATAAAGAAAGATGTGAAAGAAGAGATGTGCTACATGTGTTAGTGCAGGGAGAGTTGAAGGAGAAGGGATTGAAAGACACACTTTCAATTCCTTCAGTTTTTCTAAAAATAAGACAAAAGAAAAAAAGGACCAATCATTTTCTTATATTGCAGACCACAGGACATTAGGGGAATTAACACTGGATCCCAAATTGCAAGCAACTGTTATCGATGAACTTTTTAATAAAGTAAGAACTATATAATAAACATTTTCAAAACAGTAAGAACTTTAATTCCAAAACTTTTTCAGTATTTAATAGAAATAGAATCCTATCTGACCAATGTAAATTATTATTAATAATTAATTTTATTTGATGTATTTTTTTAAAATCATTTCCATTAAGTTATTTTTCATTCTTTTAAGTTTTTATTATGATCTTTTTTTTTGTTTTGTTAAACAACTTTTAATAAATGTTAAATTTAAGTCGAGCATGTATGGCTGCATAGATTTGTGAAGTTATATTAGTTTAATTAAGGGAGGGTTAATCTTAGGTTATTTGTTTCGTAGTTAAATTGGGTTAATGGATTGGATATATTGGTGTAATTAGTAAGTGTAGCACGAAGATCCGCTACATGCAGGATCACATTATAAGCCACACATGGGCAAAATAAGCCTATTTCTCATTGACCATCAGAGACAAACAGTATTCCCTGCTCCATGGATCACCCCTTTTGCCTATGGAATGGGATTGTAAGTCGGCAAAAAAAACCACGGTCCCTTTCTATGGAGTTTTTTTTATTATTGTTCTTCTCACCAGACATATGTACCATTCCTGTACTGGACAAGATTAAATATCTTCTACAACCATGCTGTTCAGATGTGCATTCCTGACAGTATGGTGTTGTGCTGTCATATTCATGCTGCATTGAATACATTGATATATTAGATAGATTGGCATTAGTTTGAATGCAAACTTTTGGCCTAAGTTTGAATAAGGGATAGAATTTTTTTTTAAATGCAATCTATGTAGTCTATCTATACTCGACACTAATAAAATATTAAACTAATCTGTGTGAACTTCTAAAATAAAAAGTTGCTTGTAAATTGAAATCTAAAGTAAAGTTATAATGTTTTATAAAAAAAGAAATTGAAGTAAACATACTAAAATAATAATGCTAAATTTTATATATGTTTTAATAAATGTTTGTGTGTGTTATTACTGGCAGTGGCTTCTCTTATTTTTTTAATATTGAAAATATATTTTAATAAGAATTTATATTTTCAATATTAAAAAATTACTGATAAGCTAAAATTAATAGCTGAGGTGAAACTTTAAGTTTATTATTAGTAAGCTTCTATTTTATGGACTTATTGCTTTCAGAGCCCTAAACATATATAAAATTTAGCATTATTATTTTAGTATGTTTACTTTAATTTCTTTTTATAAAACATTATAACTTTACT